>OY997267.1:672609098-673809098 GCA_963921465.1 Triticum timopheevii
ATGGACTCAAACAAGCCCCTAGGGCATGGTACTCCAGACTAAGTCACAAATTGCAAACTCTTGGCTTTATTCCTTCTAAGTCTGGCACATCCTTGTTTATTTACAACAAGATGAAAACATCCATATTCGTTCTTATATATGTTGATGATATTATTGTCACAAGCTCATCTAATGAGGCTATATCAGGACTGTTGAAGGATTTAGATGTTGAGTTTGCTCTCAAGGATCTGGGTGACTTGCACTTCTTCCTAGGGATTGAAGTCAAGAAACAAGGAAATAGTCTTCATTTCTCTCAGGAAAAGTATGCTACTGATCTGGTGAGAAGAGCTGGGTTACAAGGATGTAAATCTTCTCCAGCTCCACTGTCCAGCGTAGAAAAGTTGTCACTTACAGAAGGAAAACCCTTGGGTCAAGATGACGGTACCAGGTACAGGAGCTTGATAGGTGCACTTCAGTATCTAACTTTGACAAGACCTGATCTTTCGTTTGCAGTAAACAAGGTTTGTCAGTTTCTTCATGCACCTACCACAACTCATTGGACAGCTGCCAAACGTATAGTGAGATATGTAAAAGATACAGTTAGTCTTGGTCTCACTTTCAACAAGTCTTCATCTACACTTGTCAGTGCTGATTCTGACTGGGCAGGTTGTTTAGATGATAGACGATCTACTGGTGGTTTTGCAGTGTTTTTTGGTCCAAACTTAATATCATGGTGTGCAAAGAAACAAGCCACTGTATCCAGGTCCAGTACTGAAGCTGAGTATAAGGCTTTGGCAAATGCCACAGCTGAAATTATTTGGGTCCAGTCCATGCTGCGAGAGCTTGGTGTAAAGACTACCCAAGCTCCATGTTTATGGTGTGATAATCTTGGTGCTACTTATCTGTCTGCTAACCCTGTCTTTCATGTAAGGACAAAACATATTGAGATTGATTTCCACTTTGTTAGAGAACGAGTTGCAAACAAGCAGTTGGAAATTCGCTTCATTCACTCGCGTGATCAGATTGCAGATGGATTCACCAAAGCTTTACCTACACAAAATTTTGAAGAGTTCAAGCGTAATCTCAACTTGACCAAATTGTGATTAAGGGAGGGTGTTGAACGAAATATTGGTCACGCCAAGTGCCGTACGTGACAGGTTCAGATAACCATCGCCAGGAGGTTTCCAACCGAAGATAGACTAGGATCTAGCTCATATGCGTTTATCTTTGTAACCTCCTCTATCCCTTCTTCTCCAAGTTGTAATCTGAACCAACTTTGTACGCTATACCAGGAGGTCGCGACCTGGCTATATAAACACGCAACCGTCGCCCAGGATGGGTACGATGTTCCTCCACAGCTACATGTACATGGGCCACTAACCCTTCTTCCAAGCTTTGCCTGAGGAGGCGCTGCTGCATGTGCCTGCTCTACTCAATTAGTCCCACCTCGCTAGTTTAGAAAACGTTGGAGTGGTTTATAAGGAGTGACGCTGCTGATGGCAGCACGACCTTACTTGAACAGGATCTGTTCTATAGGCTCGTACCGCTGCATCCTTTACCAATAAGGAGGCAAGCACTTTAGTCTGGTTGATGCATTCTAACCTTTGGGCCAGAGCGTGATTAACGGCCCGGATTCTCCCGATGGGTGTTATCCGACGGCTGTAGAGGGTCGTTCCTGGATTGGCTTCTGCCTCTAGAGGGTGGCCTAGAGGTTGTCTGACAGACAAAAACATTTCCTTTTGCATTTTCTCCCAGCTCCTTTTGGCAATATGACATCATCTGCAAAATAGATTCAGTTCCAAACTCCTTTTGGCAATCTGATCTGTATAGTGTTAGCTACCAATTGTTTTTGCCTTTTCTCGAATTCCTTTTCGCAGTGTGGTCTGTACATCATCTGCAAAGTAGATTCAGTTAGTGTTAGCTACCCTAGGCAGCTTCAAGTTCAGAGTGAAATCCATGAATGGATGATATCAGACACAGAGGTGAACCCTTGTTTCACTTTACTAGGATGACATTGCAAACTGCCAATTGAAATAAAGGTGAACCCTTGTTTCAACTGTCTGAAGAGTGAAGACCACACAAGGCACATGAGTAAGATTGCTCTTGTATTCACTCACTCTCTTAGTGCTGGCCACAGAAGATGATGCTTCCTTTGACAGCAAGATTTGCTTTTTTTTTTCATTTAACAGGAGGGGTTTCATGACTGCAAGAGTACAGAATATTATATGCCTGCGAGGTAGGAAAGTATCCAGGTGAATAAAATTCAGTTGATATGTCCACATCATCATTACAGAATTACTGAATTAGCCAAGAGCTGGAGATCATTGAACTGGGAGTAGGCCACCTCGCTGCTCCGACAAAGGCAATTGGAAATAATATCCGAGAGATCTCCACTGTCCAGTACTCCCTCCGTAAAGAAAATATTTCTTTACAGCGGGAGTACTAGATAAATGAGGATTCTATAGAACAAAGAAGAACAACTCAGGCCACTGCTGGGAACGAATAAGGTCAGTATGGAGTATGGACATGACGGTGTGTATGCTTCCAAGCTTGTTACAGCGAACGCACAAGTCCAGGCCGGCATCCCGCACTCGTACCTGCTGTGCGTGATCCGGTGGAACCCCTTGTTCCCCCTGCTGTGCGGTGCGTATGGACAGCAGCATCAGCATTATGCAGAGCCCAGAAATATTTTGAAAGCATGGTAATTCTAATTGCTTACTTTTCTCCATATATAGAATGTCTCCGCTAGTTGGGAGAAAGAGTCTAGGAATATTTTCTCAAACATCAACACATCATACACCAAAAGAAGGCTCGTTGATACAACAGTATCTCCATTAATTAACAGCTATAAAATGCGGTAACATCGATAAAAGAAGATCCCACACAAAAGGAGAACAGTCCGGGCAACCAAAAGGATGATGATGATGATGATTAAATAAATTAAATATTGTTCTAGGCAAAACATGCAACTATTGTGATTTCCCAATGTGTTGTTCTAGGGCTGAGCCTGATTGTCTGCACCATTTTCCACTGTCATATGTATTTTTTTCAGGTATAACTAGGAGCACACACACTCTGCAAAAGAAGAATAGAGCCGAGCCCATTGTCGAAGGACCGACCGACGCCGGTACAGATGCACATACTTGCTTCGCGTTCATTAGGTTGTCGATCAGGTTGTTGACGTTTGTCATTGCTCGGCAAACCATGCAAGCTGAAGGTGCTATAGCTTCCTTCAGGAGAGCGCCCTGTTGCCTGCGCTGCGCTGATGTGTTTGTAGCGACTGACTGAGTGTGAGATCAATACCTTTTTTCAGATAGATAGATGCCGAGAAATCAAGATATATCAGGTGATCCTGCTCATCTTGGCTTCAGTTTGTATAAGGTTCAGGCCTGCTCATCTAGATGGACAAGGAACCCAAAACATATGTATGCATTCATGCATATATCTTCATGCATATGTCCATGATCAATCATGTATTGGAAAACCAATCACGGCAAAATCTATTCTGTTACTCAACTCAGGGAGAAGAACAATACTACTCGTAGTTACAAAATCCATATGTTCTATGATTGTCTACAAAAGTAATTCAACCACGCCCATTTTTCTCTCCGGTTTCATTCTTATCTGTTGCAAAAAAAAAAAAAAGAAAAATAAAATCTCCTCTCTAAGCAGTATGCCTGCTACATCTTTAATGGCCAACTGTAATTTAATTTAGGAAAAGATAAAGAAGACAAAAACAGCTGCCATAAAAGAGAACAAGTTAAGAATTCAGCATTGTTCAGAATAATAATTGCACACATTAAATCAGCACAACTGACATAACCAGATGAGAAGGCAATGAAAGAAAAGGGCAAGAAATACATTCCTCAGATGGGCTGGGCTCCTTCCACGTTCTCACGCTCAGCCTCTAGCTGAGGACTGAGGATGGGCAGCGCTGCATGCCTGCTTTACTTAATTAGTCCCACCTCGCTAGATTAGACGGCGCTGGAGCGGTTTATAAGGCGAGGCGCTGCTGGTTGAAGCATGACCTTACTTGAACAGGATCTGTTCTATAGGCTTGTACCGCTGCATCCTTTACCAATAAGGAGGCAAGCACTTCAGTCTGGTTGATGCATTCTGACCTCTGGGCCAGAGCGTGATTAACGGCCTGGGTTCATCTGATGGGTGCATCCAATGGCTGTAGAGGATCGTTCCTGTCTGGTTCACACTGGTGCAGGGCGGCTCAGTGACTACACAAAATCTTTTTGTTTCTTGCAACTTTTTTCGTAAGCTCTTTTTACCTTGTGGCAACCGATTCTCTTGGAAACTATGCATGATTCAGTTCTACAAATGGATCTGGAATGCAGGTACATTTTTGTTTCCTTTCAACTTGCTAGGAGCACTTAGCAAACTGTCAGCTGAAACAGAGGTGACCCCTTGCTTCTACTGTCTGAAGACCACACATGAGTAAAAGATGGGACAAAGGAGTTGTTTCCTCAGCTAAAACAGAGGTATTCAGTCTGTCCGTTAATTAGTAGTAGCCAGATAAATAAATTTGGCGGGAACACTGAATCTTTGATTTTGAGTTGGAGAAAACAGTAGGTGTAGGTGGTTTGCCTACTGAAGTAGTATGCTGAAGAAGAAAAATGTGTTTGGAGAGTGCCAGCAGAGTAGTGTTACACATGGTCCTTATTTTTGGTGCCACGAGAAGAAAATGTGTATGGCCGTCTGACGGAAGAGGGACAAAGAATGGAAGTATGGAGCAAACGACAGTCAGCAAGGATGCAACACCTGCACGGCACTGTATCGCTGTGTCGAGCTTACAATCAAAGAGTAAGTCAAATTAGTGGAGCTGCCTCCGAGAAAAAACGCATGAACAGCACCAGTGGTCTAGTGGTAGAATAGTACCCTGCCACGGTACAGACCCGGGTTCGATTCCCGGCTGGTGCATTATGGAGTATGTTTTTTATGTTTTACGAATCTTATAGTTTCTTTCACTTGCAACAATTTTTTTTCTGACTAAATCTTGTTTTTAGTAGTAACTAGAACAGTCCGGGCAACAAAAAATGATGCTGATTAAAGAAAAACCAAATCTTGTTCTAGCCAAAACAGGCAACAATTTGTACCCCGTAAAATAAAGGCAACAATTGTGATTTCACCAATGCGTTGTTCTAGCTTCTAGGGACGAGACTTGCCTGCTCCCTCCCCGTGCTCCCATCTGTGCTCCCGCGTACGTGGCTTGATTTGATTGGAAGAAAATCAGGGGGGAGATGATTAGATTAGAAAAGAAAAAGAGAAAATAACAGCCGTAGGATGAAGTGAGAGCACGGATGGGAGCATGGGAAGGGAGCAGGCAAGCCGGATCCAGCTTCTAGGGTACTGAGCCTGATGGCCTGCTCCGTTTTTTGCAGTCATATGTATTCTGTTTTGAAGGCATAACTAGAAGCACGCACACTCTGTAGAAGAAGAATAACGATGGACAGATACACATACTTGATTCGTATTGAGTAGTTGGCAAGGCCTTGACGAGCAACATTCTGTATTTCTGTTGTGAATCAGGTCGTCTATGTTCGTGGTAAGCGCTGCCTGAAGGTGCTTCCTTTCACGTGTTTTGTAGCGACTGACTTTAGAAACCATCGTTGCAGAGTGGGCTGCATGTGCCTCCAATACTCAATTAGTCCCACCTCGCTAGTTTAAGGGACGCTGGAGTGGTTTATAAGGCGAGACACGGCTGGTTGTAGCACGACCTTACTTGAACAGGATCTGTTCTATAGGCTCGTACCGCTGCATCCTTTACCAATAAGGAGGCAAGCACTTCAGTCTGGTTGATGCATTCTGACCTCTAGGCCAGAGCGTGATTAACGGCCTGGATGAATCCTGATGGGATCAATCCAATGGTTGTAGAGGATCGTTCCGCGAGGTGCTGCTCATGGAAGCACGACCTTACTTGAACAGGATCTATTCTATAGGCTCGTACCGCTGCATCCTTTACCAATAAGGAGGCAAGCACTTCAGTCTGGTTGATGCAATCTGACCACTGGACCAGAGCGTGATTTAACGGCTAGGATTTCACCTGATGGGTGCATCCGTTGGCTGTAGAGGATCGTTCCTGAATTGGCATCTGCCTCTACAGGGTGGCCCAGTGGTTGTCTGACAGACTACAAAAACCTTTTTTTTTCCTTTTTCGCTGTACAGCTAGGATATGGTTGTATAACATCTGGCAATTACATTCAGTTGTTGTTCCACATGTACCTCCAGAATAGATTGAGTTAGCGTTCAAGTACCCAATGCAGCTTCAGGTTCAGGGTGAAATCCATGGATTAAATCATCTGAATTAGCTAACTTTCAGGAATCTATGAAGGCTGGGCTGCACTAATCCTTTGAAGATGCTCCAGTGTGTGATGATGTTCACAAAAGAAGATTAACGGCTTACTTAAGAGTTTGAATTATATTATCCAAAAGATCAAGTCCCAAACTAATGCCAGGGCATTGCAAACTGACAACTGAAACAGAGGTGACAGGTGGAACAAATGCCAGGCAGAGAACCTGATATACCTGTCCAGGTGAGTTCGCCATCAATATGTGCAGAGATAACTGAATTGGCAGTAGGCAGTAGCAAGTGGAACAAATCTCTCCAGCACTGTCTTTGTAGAATAAGTAGTACATGAGGATCCAACAGTACAAAGTACAACAGTCGATCAGTAATCAGCAAAACCCTCTTGGGGATGCAGAGGTGCTCTCACCCCCATGCTTATTTCAGCGAATGTAGAGTTCAGCACTCATATTTGATGTTCGCTTGGCTGCAAAAGGATGTCGAGGCTTCAATTCATGATCTCTACAATCACCCAATTGGCTACAAAATTCTTCTTACAATTGTTCGCTCTTTTGAATTTGTTTAACCACACAATCTCTCTTCTTAACCACACATCTGAAACTATATACTCCGTATGATGTAGGACTCATCTTCATATATAGGACCTGAATAAATATTTCTCCACACAGAAACTATTTTACACCGCAGACGACATCTGTGTTGCATAAAGCTGGTAACCCAAATGCTCTTTGGAAGACTAAGTTCAGCTACCTTTCAACGCTTTCCTGCATCTGTAAACTAATCCTTTGAAGAAAATCATGTCACAGATTAATGCCAGAGCAAAATTAGGAGTACTTGCAAACGGAGGTGATACTTCTACTGAACACGTGAGTAAGTTGAGAAAACAGTAGGTGGTATGCCTACTGAAGTAGTACATGTTCAGGAAGGAAAATGTGTATAGAGACAGAGTCCCAGCTATGTATTGCTACATCATATATAGCGAGTGTTGCACTCCCCAAAAAAGGCTTGTTGATTGCTTGCTTAAGATCAATGTCAGGGCATAATTAGGAGTTTTCTGAACTGCACATGATTTGCTTCTTTGGTTGGGTTTCTGAGTTCCTGGACATGAATCCGGTTCAGAAGGCTCAACCAAACAAACCATTTAACTACAACTCCTTCTGCTCGGTTCAAATTTGAACTAAAACCACGCCACTTTTTCCGAACAAAGGGAGTAAATATTAGTTAGCTGGTTCCACATGTTCAATTAACCATTCCACAACCAAAGGATTACACATGTATTACAGAATCATTATGTATTCAGTTAGCCTGCGAGAGGATTGACCACATGACCAAGGAACAATACGGCGCCGGTCTTCTCCTCAACCACGGCAAATAAGAAGGGTCGATCCGCCACAAAATCCACCAAATGCGGTGGTTCCCTTTCCTCAAGCGCACTACCTTCCATGAGTACTACGACCGTGGCAGCAGCGGCCACGGTGCCTTGCTCGTCCACCTCGATGGTGGCCTTATGGTACACCCGGGAGATGGAGAGGCCATCCTCGCCGCTCACCATGCCTGAGAAGTCGCCGCCTGAGAAAGCCCTGGTGACACCAAGCTTTTGCATGTCGGACGACGCCTCGAACTCGAACGTGAAATTGAACTTGGGCACCATGAACCGCCAGACCTGAACCTCCTCCACCGGCGTGTGCTTCCTGATGAACTCCGGCGTTGACACCGCCTTGTTGTAGAGATCGGCGAGACTGAGAGTGCCGCTGTCCGGGAGAAGGATAAGCATGTAGAACGCATCAGCTTGACGCTGCACGTCGTTCTTGTAGTGAAGCTTGAGTGCCCTGAAGCCCGGGTAGAGCGCGATGTACTGTGACCGGCCTGTCGTCAAGGACGGCACGCCCACCGTGGTGCCGCCTGGGACGTGGAACGGCGCGGTGAAGACGTCGAACGGGTGAGACCACGCTCCTTTGAAGTAGAGCGCGTTGGCGAGCACGACCGCCGTGGACGAGTCGACGGAGCCGGGAGGGAGGATGTCGCGGATAAGCTGCTTGGTCGCGTCCGCCACGAAGCCGTTCACGCGCTGCCTCGCCTGCTCGGCGCCCGACACGAAGTCCACGGATTCCGCCGTGGCGGCGTACCGCGACGCGTCGGTGGCCGCGAACTCTGGCCTGAGCGCGTGCCTCCGGTCGACCCACACGCCGCAGGCGAAGGACGTCTGCGTTAGGCCGTTGAGCCTGCCGACGAGCTCGTTCGCCGGCGCGTGGTGCAGCTCGTCGAGCGACGATGACCCAAGGAACCGCAGGTGCTCCCTGCGCGTGTCGCCCCGCGCGCCGGCGGCCACCATGGCGAGCGCCGCGTGGATGGACAGCGGCGAGAAGACGAAGTTGCTTCCCGTGCCGGCCGCCGCCCGGACGCCGACCTCCCTGGCGAGAGGCAGGCACGACGCGTGGCTGCCTTCCGCATGGTCGGCTCCAGGACCAGGAGGCGCCGCGGTGAACAGGGCCGAGCAGAGGTGCCATGCGGCGAAGAGGGTCAAGCAGAGGAGGACGGCCTTCCCGAAGCGCGACATGGGAATGGCTGCACTTCGCCGTGGGTTCGCGCCATCGCGGCAAGGTTCAGACAGCATCCTACTGGCGTCCATCGATCGATCAGATGTTGAAGACGATGGGGGAGGAGGACAGGAGCCGGCGGCGGCGGCCAGTCCCTCCCTGCAATGGACGGCGGAGTCGGCGGCGGCGGTGCGAGCTGGCGTGTCCGTGCGGGTTAGGGTTAGCGGGACAATGGACTGATGGGCTACTGGACAACCGGGACTGGGAGTTGGGTTGTATTTTAAATTAAATGGCCCGCGGAAATGCATGCAACATTCCAAAATGTTTCTCAAAAAAATATATCTAAAAAGTGTTTATAAGTAAACAGTGCCTATATTACCCACCTAAATTTCATGACTGAGTTTTGCTGTGCACCTACATAATTGACAATGGGGATGGAGCTAAATTTGTGCAACACCAATCTATGCACTATCTTAAGCTATGCATTAATAGATTTAACTTTTATTTAAGTTTACATGTACTCCGTTTTACTTGATTTATGAAATTCACAAATGGTCTTTGTTTATACCTAAATGTTTAGGGTTGGCTCTAAATGTAAATTGGAACAGACCACTTGAATCCGGTCACTCATTAATCGGTACCTTGCACTAGTACAAAAAAAAAGAGCATTAGAAGAGGCACCCGGAAGCAGTTGTGACCAAACAGAATAATGCCCGATTATGTACTAGTTTTAAAATTTTAAGGTTTATGAATTCATTATTTACAAAGGAAACCAAAATACTACTTTACAGCATGTATAGAGAAATGCATAATTTAATTTTAATCATGATCATTGTTTGATTATCTTCATGAGGGTGCTTTTAAGCTTACAAGCCTCCAAGCTCCACCACACCGTTGTACATCGGCGGCAGCCAAAGCACACGGCCACCATTGTCGTGCCGGTCCAGATCTAAACCATGCCGGCGGCAGGGACCATGTCCACGCGGCTGGACGTTGTGGCCGAACTCTGCCTAGCTCAGGGAAGAGCTACGGGAAGGAGGCCCAACCAGGACGGTGGCGACACTGCAAGACACGCATGAGCGACGAGATCCAATTGAGAGAGGATTTTGGAGGAATAGGCGTGCGGGTGGAGAGCTCCCGCCACCGCCGACCACCGCGAGGGGCTTTGCCCCGGCGGCCCCGGCCAACGGCGTCGAGTGGGAGAGGAGGCAGAGGAAGGGTAGAACGGCGGCGGCGGTTGTGGCGCCCAAGTTGCCCGCAGGATAACGTGGGGGCCTTTCGCGAGTTTGTTTGGAATGATGCTCCACACTCGGGCTCTATGCATTTAATGTCCAACACACATACTTTGCTACAACAGGGTGATGAAGTGAGCACCTAGTCGTTTCAAAAAAAAAAGTGAGCACCTAGTATGGAGGAACGATGCAGTAGGAAGCATGTAAATCAATTGACACAATGTTTTGTTAGCCGACTGACCCAAATAGAAAAGCAATCAACCTGTTGCTTTGGTCCTCTACTTGTGTTGATTCTTTACGCTATTGCATCTTTTGGAAATCTGGACTAGCTCATTCCCAATCTCCCGTTTCATAACCAGGATGGGCCTGAATGGATGATGAGGACGGGTAAGTTTGATCTTGTGGAGGGCGAGAAGGCAAATGGATTGAGATTGTAGCGCTGCTGCCTGCTGGATGTGGTCGGAATTGGGTTGTTGTTGTTTTGTATTCAGCACTAATGTTTGTTGATGAATTCGGCCAGTCTCGTGAAGATGTTTCTTCCTTGTCGAAGAATAGAAGAGATGGAGATGGAGATGGGGTGACGTAGCTGTTCGGTCGTTCATCAGCTTGGCTAGATAGATTCTTGTTTTTTGGAATTATGGTGAAGAAAAACAACCAGCTTGATTGCCCCCGGTGTTTGATTTTTGTTGTTGCTTGATTTGGAATCTTTATCCAGTGAATTTGTGAATTCATTCCCAACATTTCTTCCCACTTGTTATGCTGCCAAGAAACACCGAAGGAAAAAAGAAAAGAAAAAAAAACAAAGAAAACAAGAGCAGAGCGAGCTAATACCAGCTAAACACTCTCAAGATTCAAAATATAACGGGATTTGAGAGTTTGGCGTGCTGATTTCAGGGATTTAAAGTTTAGGTTCGATTTAGAGTATCCTCTATAAATTGAAGATATGTTTTGGACTTTTTTTCTTAATAATATGTCATCCTTCTTGCAAAAACAAAAGTGCACATCTCAGTTACAAAGCTCCACGCGCACGCCGTCTACGACGACCATCTCACCGGCTCGCGGGACGAGCGTGACGTCCAGCCGCCGGTCCTGCCCGCACCCGAGGTCCTCAACCAGCTCCCGCAGCGCGAACCGGTACGTGAGCGTCAGCCTCCCCATGCCCCGGCCGCCGCCGTCGCCGCCGCCGTGCGGCAGGTTCTCGAAGGTCCCCGCGAACTCGGTGTCCTGCGGCCCCACCCGCGCCTCCTGGCCTTTGGGCACGTTGACGAGCACGTCGAACTTGGCGTACTCGCAGGGGTCGATGGTGACGTCCACCACCAGCACCTCCGGCGCCGTCTTGCTGCTGCCGCCGCTGGCCCGGACCTCCTCCGGCCGCTCCACCGTCACGTACTCCTTCCGGCCCTTCTTCAGAGCCACGGGGAAGGAGAGGGCGGCAGGGACGCGTGGGCCGGTGGGTCTGTCTATGCCGGTCGCCGGCTTGGGCCGCTTGTCCTGCCACTCCAGCGTCTCCCTCTCCTCGTACGTGTACCCGAGCCTGCGGGCGTCGAGGACGTCGCGGACGCTGATGCGCACGGGCCGGCGCTTCTCGTCGTAGAAGACGAAGCTGGTGTCGCGCCAGTCGTCGCCGGTGCCGGCGCCGGCACCGAGGAAGTCCTCGTTGCCGAGCGTGGTGGTCCAGAGGTGCCACATGCGGTCGACGTTGGCGTGGTGCGAGTAGAAGACGGGGTCGCGCCCCGCCGTGCCGAGCACCCCCATGTCCCCGCCCACCCAGATGTGCACGGCCGTGTGCGCGGCGTTCTCGAGCGAGCCGGGGGAGCCGGGCGTGCCGCCGGCACAGAACTTGTTCCCGTGGAACTGCAGGGCCGTGTCGACGGCCATCTGGCGGTAGATGACGGAGAGGTTGTTCTCCTTCACGCAGGCGTCGTCGGTGCAGAGAGGAAGATCGTTCTCCGCGCCTGGGCCCTTGTTGAGGTCCATGACGGCGGTGACGTGCGCCGGGTCGCGGTTGGCGTCGTAGAGCGGCGAGGACGCGTCGTTGAATATCGGCGGTAGCATCATCCCGTCCGGCGCGTCCCAGTTCCAGTACGGCAGCGCGAAGGCGCTGTCGCCGATGAGCTCGCCGATGATCCGCTCGAAGAAGTAGATGTACATCCGATGCCACGGCGCGAAGATGGACGAGAAGTGCACGTCGAAGTCGATCTCCGGCGTGCCGCCGCCGCCCCCGGCTGTTCGCGTGGCCCCCACGGCCGCCGCGGTGACCTTGTAGTGGAAGTTGCAGTAGGCCTCGTGGATGGCGGCCTGGCTCTTGAAGCTGCGCGGGTCGCCGGTAGCGTCCAGGTCTCTCATCATTTGGACGCCGGCCTCGTACTTCCTCACGTACTCTGCGTCCGCGGCGACGAGGTGAGCCGGCCGGCGCACACGCAAGGGGCCGTTCGGTGGCGGCAGCGCGCTGAAGTCGACGACGTCCTCGGGGCGGTACACGCCGGGGCAGTTGAAGCCGTCGGCGGAGACGCACCTGATGACCTTGTCCGTCACGGGCACGGTGACGCACGTGGCCGGCACGGATTCGCCCGCGGCCAGCGCGAGCCCTCCGAGGTTGATGGCGCCGGCGGCTCCGACCCCGGTGAGGCCGAGCAGGACGTCCCGGCGGTCGAGGCGACGACGCACCGCCAGGTCGTCATCGCCTGCGCCCGTGGCTTTGCAACCGCACGACAAGCGACTGCGACGGACCTGTTTGCGCCGGGCCACTGGCTTGCTTAGAGGAAGGCATGCAGAGGCGGCGGCCGTGAAAGGCAAGACGATGAAGCTAGAGCTCGCCATGCCGCGTGCGAACACGAATAATACAACCATGGTGTGGAGCAACTTGTCATAAAAAGGGAGATGAAGATCGAAATGTCACGTGTGCAAAGTAGACATATGCCTACCAGTGTGCAACCAACAACGGCATGAGACAAGACGTACGTACGCCGGTAGCGTCGACGTCGGGCAGACCGCTCGTGTCTTTTGAAGATCGGCGAATGGTTGCAATGCACGTGTGTGCACATCATTTTGCTGCAAACTAGGACATGCTGTTTCCTGCAAAACTAAGATTCTTTTGCAAGGAAAAGACGTCCACGTTCGACGACCAGCACGTACGTCTACCAGAAACCGCGTTCCACGGTCCATACGTAGGAGTACGTACGTACGTGTGTGGCCACTGGCCATCGGCACGCAACTTCCTACGTGCACTCCTACAAATATCGACCGTGAGCTGCGTCGCAGTCGTTTCCAATAAAACAACGGTTTGTCTAATTCATATTTAAATGTTTTCTAAGTATGTCACATCTAAATTCCCACAAATAAGACAGCAACAAAAAATAAAAAAAAATGCTGGGACAAAAAAAAATAGACCACAAACATAACACACATTAGATTATGTCGCATTTAGATGTGTCTTAGACAGACCTATGAAACAAAAGCACGTTTCAGCTTTTCAATGAAACAAAGTTGCGGTCAAAACATATTGGTGGCCAATCCATGCATTCATGGATACGTTTGGTCTGGTCGTCTATTCCATTTTGTTTTGAGTTGGAACAGTATCACAAAATGCTGCTCGACACATGCATCCACACAGCTGTACCGGTGAATTTTTTTCATGTGGTCCACTCACACACACGCTACGCCACGCCGATCAGCAGCTCCCTCACGGGATTGAGGATTAGAGAGAGAGAGGGATTAACTCGAGACACACGTCAGAGAGCCACCTCACGTGCGCCTCGAAGCATCGCTCGGGCCTGGCTCTCGGAAAACTGCCGATTCGGCCGTTCCCAACGGGCCAGGCCTAGGGGTGCTTTAAGAACCGTGATATGCGGGCTCAACACTGTATGCGAGGGACTAAACAATCGAGGTCCGAAAAGATGTTGCACCGCGCGGGCTTGGTTGGGCTTCATACGGGCAACCAAACACGCCCCTAATGCATGCATGCCTCCAATGTGCATAGTTTGGTTCAAATATGATATATTGTTTTGGCTTAAACTGATGGCTGGATAGTTCCATTTTGCAAAAATTGTGTACCTTTTATAGGTTTTTTATATTCACACCTAACTCTGTAGTAGTTTATCTGCAATAGCCCAAAGTCTTTCTACGGTAAGATCCAGGACAATAAGTTCCTTACATATCTGAAAACAGAATATGGATACTGTTTTTTTCTTAAACTAAACATAACAAGGAATATATGAATAAATGATCTTTAGTAATAGACATATCATGTAGGAGCTTACGTCGTATCATACAACAAACAAAACTTTACCACTAAAAATACATACAAAAGCTGTGCAAAGTTTACACAAGTTAAACATCTCCAGCTAACTATATTAAAAATGTCTAGTTCAAACACTGTAACAGCTCCTCACTGCTGTGCTGGCGGTGCTCACAACAATCCGCGCCTCTAAGCCAGAATTCACATTGTTAGGCGACAATTTAGGCTGGTTACCACGTCTCGGGCCACTTCCTAGGCGGCGCTTCCTAAATCTTGGGCAGTTTTCCCCTAGGTCCGCGTTCTGCATCCCTTACGTGAGCAAGAGAGGCCGCAACTCCTCTCATGGTCTTTTCTTTTTTCTTTATTCTTTATAGATGCATTTCGTCCGTCGTGCAACAAAGTTTAAAAATGCAATTTTAACACAGTTTATATTTAGCACAATGCATGCACATCTTTCAACAAAGGATATTACAACAGCACCATAAATGATTTAACTAATCATATTTAGAAACATTGTTATCTCATTAATTACTATGATTTAATTATTATTTTAATGTATTAATTATGATTGTGATTGTATACAAACATTTTGTTACATAAATATAAAATTTTAGTATAAATATTAAACATATATCAAATGTCCTAAGGGTTTAAACTTTGACCCATTACCTATAGAACGGCCACCGCCGCCATGAGAATAATCCGAGTCGGCAACCTATTGCAGTATTCTGCAGTTCTACATGGAAAAATAACTTATCATTACCATTAGGGCACCGAGTGGTAGCAGTCAGTCCACATGAATATACTGATTGACTTTTATTGCAGTGTCATTGGTTGACGGTCCGACTACTTAGTTACGGGTTACTGTGAACGTTAAGTGTTGACATCTTTAACCTCTTATGCCGAGCTAATGTAGAGTTAAGTGCTAAATAATAGAGTATTCGAGTAGGGTTTTTGGGTTTCACGATTTATTTATTTACGCAAATAGTTTGATTTTTTTAAAATAAATATATATTAACATATTTATATCTAAAAAATGAGTTCTCTATTTTTTTAAACAATTGACATGTTTAAAAAATAATAAAAGAACAACCAGAATTTATAAATGGAGTAAATATAGTTGGCAACGTATATATTTGGTATTATATACATAAATAGTTTTCACATAATTATATGATTTTTTTTATATTTGATAGTGTAGATATAAATAATTTCTTTATAAACTAGGTCAAAATTTGCAAAGTATGACTTTTCAAAAATCTATACGCACTACAGAACAAAGGGAGGTTATATAGGAAAAGAAAAACTAATATCATTCATGCACATAAAACGTTTGTCATGTACTCCCTCCGTAAACTAATATAAAAGCGTTTAGATCACCAAAGTAGTGATCTAAACACTCTTATATTAGTTTACAGAGGGAGTATTTAGAAAGTGTTCATCTCATGTTCAATAGCTTGCACCCAACTCATCAGAAGCAGAGCAGGAGCCGGTTGCCAAATTCATCTTTCGCTCATGGAGTCTGCCGCAACCGTGGGATCAGTGGGAGCATACTACCGCTTGTCACCACCTTTCGCTGCCAAACGTAGAGCAGAGTATGTCATTGTGGCCAGCATTTTAGTCCTTCAAAATGATCGATCTTGTTTGGTAAAAGATGCAGTATTGAACATCATATCTTGGTTAAGGTAATCCTTGAGATGGTTGCTAGTTTTGATAACAAATGATTTGGATCTCCATTTGGTATGGAGCAATCAAATTTCAGGCCATAAAAGATAAATGGATAGGAGTATGCGGCGACGCCATACAACGCCTCCCTCCACCTCTAGGGCGTGTTTGGTTGCTTTCGCTATCGGGCCTGGCTCAGAGGGGGGAAACGAGCCAGGCTGAGCAGGGCCTGAGTAAGCAAAAACAGGGTAAAAAACGTAGATGACCAGTTGATTGGTTCCCTGCATTGGGGTCTTGTCATCGAGATGCAATTTTCACCCAGCGTTTGGTTGCATACATGCATATGATTACCAGCGTTAACAACAAAACTTAACAGCCATCAAGTTGGGCTTGACATTTCGTCAAACACTTTGAGCGCGCCGGAGCTTCCACTGCCCATCGTGCCTACCACCAGCTCCTGGCGATCGTGGATGCGCCCAACTCGCTGCCGTGGCCGTGGCCGTGGCCGTGCCCGGCTCGCCGCGGTCGTGGACGAGCTTGAGCTGGCTGCACCCAGCTTCGGAGACGTCACACCGCCCCGCTGGCTCGCTGCTCCACCACCAACGTCGTCGTCTTTGTCGTCGTCGTGGCCTCACACACCGGCTTTAGCAATGTCTGCTGGCTGTCCACCCACCTTGCCGTGCCGTTGCCCTCGAACTTGATCGATATGAAGGAATCTGCAGACCGATCGATCCGCCCGTGAGCCAAAGCGCAACCAATTATTGTATCCGTACGTCGTACGAGTGGCAACTTACCATCAAGGCTGGCGACGGAGGCGGCGGCGTCGCCCTCGACCTTGGTGTCTTGTCCTCGCAACCGCCACCGCCGTCGTGGTCGTGGACGACCTCGTCGGGGTGGTGGTGGTGGTGGCGGGAGGAGTCGAGGCGCTGGAGGAAGGAGCAAGCACGACCTTGGGGAGCGAGCTGGAGATGCTGCCGGTCCGGCCACGAAGCGCCCGGCAGTAGGGCCGCGCCGACAAGTAGCTGGCGCCGTCGGCCGGCGGGCGCGCGCGGTCGCCGCTGTTGCTGGACTTGGCGGCGAGGAGCAGCAGCAGGCGCCGTCGGCCGGCGGGCGTGCTTGGCCACCGCCGTTGCTGGACATGGCGGCAATGAGCAACAGTAGGCGCTCCAGGAGGCAATGCGTGCACACGCCGACCAGTAGCTCCCTCAGGGGATTGAGGATTAGAGAGAGAGGGATTAACTCGAGACACACGTCTCCAGAGAGCCACCCACATGCGCCTCGAAGTATCGCTCGGGCCCGGCTCTCGGAAACTGCCGATTGGCCGTTCCCAACGGGCCAGGCCTAGGGGTGCTTCAAGAACCGTGTTATGCGGGCTCAACCCTATATGCGAGGGGCGAAACAACCGAGGTCCAAAAAGATGTTGCACCGTGCGGGCCTGGTTGGACTCCATGCGGGCAACCAAACACGCCCCTAATGCATGCATGCCTCCAATGTGCATGGTTTAGTTCAAATATGATATATTATTTTGGCTTAAACTGATGGCTGGATAGTTCCATTTTGCAAAAATTGTGTACCTTTTATAGTTATTTTATATTCACACCTAACTCTGTAGTAGTTTATCTGCAATAGCCCAAAGTCTTTCTATGGTAAGATCCAGGACAATAAGTTCCTTACATATCTGAAAAAAGAATATGGATACTGCTTTTTCTTAAACTAAACATAACAAGGAATATATGAATAAATGATCTTTAGTAATAGACATGTCATGTAGGAGCTTACGTTGTATCATACAACAAAACTTCACTACTAAAAATACATACAAAAGCTGTGCAAAGTTTACACAAGTCAAACATCTCCAGCTAACTATATTAAAAATGAACAGAGGCACAATGAGCACGGCGATTGGAAGGGCGACCGCGGCGACTGGACGGGCGACTGTGCGCCAGTCCGCGGCGGCGCAGTCCGCAGCCGGAGATCGCCGGCGCGTCGGAGGGTGGTTCTGGGATCTCGCTGAGTCCGACGAGGAAGATGCCGACGACGATGGGGATGCATCCGCGGCAGGGTCGCCGTCCTCACCGACACCTTCGGATCTCATTTGCGATCTTTTCCATGCAGGCTATAGCGAAGATGAAGTAGCCATGACGATCGATCAGATCCTGCCACCTGACGATCCGGCGCGTATCGGTCTCCATGCGGGCGAGAAAAATGAGATGGTCCGTCGCGTTGTTCATCGGAAAATGGCGGCGCTCAAACCCTGGAAGGGTCCTCTACCTAAGGTGAGTCTTCCGAACCTTACGTTATTCGATATGATCAGGCTGGAGTCATGGATTACTGTGAAAAAGAAGAAGAAGGCGAGGTGGCTCGCTGCTCGACAGTCACCGGCGACGCCCGTGATGGCCGCGGCGGCGACAGAGAGTTCGAACGCCAGATCGCGGATGCGTTGTGATGGGCCGGTACGGACTGAATCGGGTCCGCAAGGAGTTGGGCCAGAGTCAGATGGGTATGTGGCCCAGACTGGACCGGGCCATACTCCTGTCCACATCATGATCCCATGCACGTACGAGGGCGAGCGTTCTATCTCTCGTGCGCTGTCGCTGCCTGGTTCTAGGGTTCGCAAGCACGGGACGAGAGGCTTCCCAGTTTGTGGAGCTCGCCGGGCAAGGAGGATCCCGCCGCTCATGGATATGGCCGGACGCGGGGCTGCGCCGCCGCCAGCCAAGTCATCCGGTCCAGCGGACGGGGTGTGGTGGTCCAGCCGCCAGCGGCGGGTGCCGGGCGTGGATCCCTGGCACCGCCTGGCCAGAGGCCGCCGGCAGGCGGGGGTGCGGTGCAGGGTAACCCGGGCCGTGGCCTGGGCCACTCGGGCATACGGCAACCGGGGCAGATGCCCGTAGCTGCAGGCCGGGGCGGGATGAGGCCACCGGCGCCCGTCCCATCGCAGGCCGCGGGTCGTGGTGGACCTCGGTCGCTAGCGCCGGGCGGGACTGGTGTGGCCCCTGCTGGTCGTGGTGGTACTGCCCTCGGGGCTGGGCCGACGCCTTCGGGCGGGCAGCCGCGTGCCGCACTTCCGCCCCACTATGTCATGAGGCCGGCTCAGAACCGGACGGGTCTGGCACAGAAGACGCAAATTTCTAGTAATAGAGAGCCCAATGATCCGCCCCGAGACCAGTGGGAGGATGATGGGTTTGATGCGTATGGTGATGGACAGCATCGTGGTTCCTCTTCCACGGGAGGAGGTCGTGGCTATGCCTGGCAGAGTGGCGGGTCTGCTGAGAGGCCATTTCTCGGCCCTCCAGGCGGATTTGTCGAGGGAGCATCAGGCCCAGACCACCGCCAGAGAGGAGGCTTTCGTGGCCGTCATGGTGGTCGGGGTGGGGGCCGTGGGAGGTTTCGCCGACCGCCTCCGCCTCCGACAGTTGTTGAACATGCCGCGTCAGTAGTGGAGACCGACCTTACCTCCACTGATCTTCCTACCCAGGCGATGGAGGTGGTGACAGCCTTGGCCAGTGTTGAGGTTCCTGAGACTGAAACTGTGGCCGACAGGTCTGATGCAGAGTGGGCGTCCAAGTATGCGCGTAAGAAGGAAAAGATGCTCTGTTACCGTTGTGGTGAGAAGGGCCACTTCATTGCTGAGTGCGTGGCCGAGCTGTGTGAGTCGTGTGGCAAGCCAGCACATGCCTCGGGGGAATGCCCGTTATTGCGTGACCAGGCTCCGTTGCTGACTATGTATGGTGTCTATTGTGCCGAACTTATGTTCTTTGAGTCACCGGCTGCGAGAGAGATTCCGGAGGAGACCCTGAGCTTAACCACTGGGATTGTGAAAGCTACCCAGGGCGAGGTGACTGAGGCTCAGATTGTGTGCAGGCTTCAGGAGCTGGTTCCGGGGGACTTTCTTTGGGAGCTGGTTCTTCTCGAGAACAATGTTTTTAAGGTTGATTTTCCCACGGTGGATGATTTGCAGAGATTGCTGAGCTTTGGCTTGTGTAGAGTTCCTGGCACAAAGTGCATTCTAGAGTTTCATGAGTGGAAGAAGGTGGAGCCTAAGGGAAAGCCGCTTACGCAGGTTTGGTTGCGGTTTTCAGGGGCTCCATCTAAGCCTTTGCAGGATGCTCGAGTTGTGGCCAGTATGGGTATTATGGTTGGGAAGATGGAGAGAGTGGACATGGATTTTACCCGTGCTCATGGGGTGGCCCGGATCTTAGTGAGTGTCTTGAATATTGAGTTCGTGCCTGATGTTGTAAACTGGACTTATAGGGGAGAGGTGTTCCCGCTAGAGATCGAGTTTGAGGACACTAAACTATTTGCTGATGTGGTTAATGGGAATGATGTTGATATGCATGAGGGTGACGGCAGTGCGGGAGCCAATGGGACACTGCCTGAGGAGTCGACACATGAGGGGTCTTTCAGATCTCGCCCAGATGCGGCTTCACCCAGAATGGGACCGGGGTTGAGCAGGCAGCATCGCCATAGGTGCCTATGACCTCGTTGTGGTTTGGGTCCTTTGAGCCAGCATTAGCGCCTCCCAGACTCTGGAGTGACTGGGTAGAATCTGATGATATGTTTGAGCACACGCTTCCTCTGTTGGAGTTTGAGGGGGCTGGCGGATCTGTGCCTGGACGCTTGGAGAGGGCCTCATCGGCGAGGACTATGGATGGAGTTAGGGTGGGGGTGCCGGAGATTGCTTCTCTTTCCCTTCCTCCTCCTTTGGTCGAGGCTCCGGCGCAGATGGCTGCGTCGGAGTTGGTGCTGGGGGGAGGGGGTTCGGGCCAGGAGGCCTTGACTTCTCCTCTCCATAGCCCGACGCCGGTGACGTCGGTCACGCTGGGGTCGGTCAGCGCTGGTGGAGTGAGGCCGAGGCAGGAGGCTTCGGCTCTTGCTACTCCGGTTGTGGAGGCGATAACCGCATCAGCAGCAGCGCTAGGGAGGGGGGCTGGGGCAGGGTGCCTTGGCTCCTCATTCATCTTTGACGGTCAGGAGGACCGTGACTCCGACGCCGACGTAGATCCACTCGGCGCCGGCGGGTGAGGTGGGAGGAGGCAGGGGGCAGGCGCCCCCCGCCATCCCTTCTCCTGTCGTACCTGTGGATCTGGACCCCAGCGTGGGGCATTTGACTGAGGTGCTTGGGAGCCCACAGCTGCTTCCTCCGGTAACCTCGGTTGACCCTTTGAGGGACTCAGCGCGAGGCGTTACTAGGGAGGAGGTCGTTGCTTTTGGCGGGATCCCGGACCCCATCTCCACGGGGATACGGATGAGTGCTCGTATCCACGAGCTCCCGGAGGTTGATGATATGCAGCAGCGGTGCGCTATGAGGGCGGCCAAGCTTCAGGAGGCTGCGATCTCTTCTGGTATGTCCATCAACATATCTAATTCTTTATTGCATTTTTCTAATGAGGAGATTATAAACAATGCAAACCAATTAGGAGTTTCACCAGGTGCTACTGATAGTGAGGTTTCCAATTCGGTGAATGATCTGTTAGATTTGGAGGCGGAGCGTGCCTTAGAGACTATTCGTAATCTTGCAGCGGTTAAACCGATGAATGATGATGGGATTGATGCGTTAGGGGTTAGAGTGCTTGATATTTTGTGTGCGGATCTAGCACCCCCCAATCCTGAGTCTGAGGACGATGATGTGCCCCTAGAGACTACCGAGGGCAGTTTCGTTCAACCCGGTTATGAGGACCGGGCGTCAGAGCCTAGTAAGCCAAAGCGCAAGTGGAAACGGAAGATCTATCCTGATTCCACAGTTCATAGGAGTGCTAGGATTCGGACTACTAAAAAATTCCACGACGAAATATGAAAGGAATCTTTTGGAATAGCGGAGGTCTAAAGGACTTGGCTAAAAGAAGGTTTCTTGCTGAGGCATCTTTAGAGCAGCGTTTAGATTTCATTGCTCTATCGGAGACTGGTAGAGAAAACTTTGCACCCTAGTTTCTGTCCTCTCTTACGGGTGGTATTGATTTCGATTGGCATTGCCTCCCTCTGCGAGGAAGATCGGGTGGTATGTTGCTAGGTGTGAGATGCGATTCGCTTGAAGTCCGAAGTGTAGTAATGGGCGACTTCGCGGTTAAGTTTCGAGTCAGGTCTAAAGTAGATGGTTTCAACTGGGCTTTGGTGGCGGTTTATGGTGCCGCACAGCCCGAGCTTAAACCGGAGTTTCTGGCGGACCTTGTTCGAATCTGTGGGTCACAACAGCTCCCAATTTTAGTTGGGGGTGATTTCAATATCATTAGGAGGAGAGAGAAGAAGAATAATGATAACTTTGACGGCAGGTGGTTGTTTATGTTCAATACCATTATTGAAAGCCTGGATTTGAGGGGGATAGTGCTTTCTGGTAGAAATTTTACCTGGGCTAATGCTCTGCCAAACCCAACCTACGAAAAACTTGATCGAGTTCTCGCGAGCGTGGAGTGGGAACAAAAGTTCCCTCTGGTTACGGTGCAAGCTCTCTCGCGGGGAATATCCGATCACACACCCTTGTTTCTGGACTCAAGGGAGCCGAACCATGTGGGTAACAAGAACACCTTCGCTTTCGAGATGTCATGGTTCGAACGCGAGGGGTTCTTGGACCTGATTGCCAGGGAATGGGCTAGGGGAGCAGGAGGTACGACTGCGGTCGAGCGTTGGCAGAATAAGATTAGGCATTTGAGAAGTTTCTTACGGGGTTGGGCTAAACACCTCAGTGGTGTGTATAAGATTGAAAAGTATAGACTCCTTTCTCTTATACAGGCCCTTGACATAAAGGTCGAATCCACGATTTTGATGCCAGCTGAGCTCCAGGTTAAAACTGAAGCGGAGAAGAGGTTGAAAGAACTGCTCCGCGAAGAAGAATTGAAGTGGGCATTGCGTGCTAAAGTCCGCAAAGTGGTCCAAGGGGACGCTAATACTCAATTCTTTCATTTGATTGCTAATGGTAAACACAGAAAGAAGCGAATGTTCCAACTTGAACAAGATGAGGGCACGATTTTAGGACAGGATAACCTAAAAACATATATTACCGAGTACTATAGGCAGTTATTTGGACCTCCGGAGGATAATTGTGTGTCCCTCGATGAGTCCAGGACTGAGGATGTGCCTCAACTATCGGCTGCCGACAATGATATTCTAGTTGCCCCGTTCTCAGAGAAGGAGGTGTTTGATGCTATTGCACAGATGAAAAACAATAAGGCGCCCGGACCGGATGGATTCCCGGTCGAGTTCTATAAGAAGTGCTGGTACATTATTAAGGGGGATTTATTACCTATGTTCCACGATCTGTTCTCTGGACAACTTCACTTATTTCACTTGAATTTTGGAACTATCACACTGCTTCCTAAGAAAACGGATGCTGTGAGAATTGAGCAGTTCAGGCCGATCTGCCTCCTCAATGTTAGTTTCAAAATCTTCACCAAAGTCGGGACTAATAGGCTCACACAGATTGCGCATTTTGTGGTGCAACAATCCCAAACTACTTTCATGCCGGACAGAAATATCCTTGAAGGGGTGGTAGTCCTGCATGAAACGCTCCATGAAATCCATTCCAAAAAATTAGATGGAGTAATTTTTAAGGTGGATTTCGAGAAAGCATACGATAAGGTCAAATGGCCATTCCTCCAACAGTCATTGCGTATGAAAGGATTTGATGAAGCCTGGAGCCGACAGGTTGAATCATTTACGCAAAAAGGTAGTGTGGGAATTAAAGTTAATGATGATATAGGTCATTACTTCCAGACACATAAAGGCCTAAGACAAGGATATCCGATGTCCCCTATCCTGTTTAACATTGTGGTGGATATGTTAGCAATTTTGATAGGAAGGGCTAAGGAAAATGGTCAAGTAGGTGGATTGGTATCTCATCTTGTTGATGGAGGTGTATCCATCCTTCAGTACGCCGATGATACAATTATCTTTATGGATCATGACTTGGCCAAGGCGAGAAATATGAAGCTTGTGTTATGCCTATTTGAACAATTGACCAGGTTAAAGATTAACTTTCATAAGAGCGAGCTGTTCTGTTTTGGTAGAGCCAAAGAAGAACAGGAGGCCTATAGGCAATTGTTTGGGTGCGAGTTGGGAGAGTTACCCTTCTCTTACCTAGGTATTCCAATACACCATCGCAGGCTGACAAACAGAGAATGGAAGTGCATAGAGGACCGATTTGAGAAGAAACTGAGTTGCTGGAAGGGTAAGCTCATGTCATACGGAGGCCGATTAATCCTGATAAATCCGGTGCTCACAAGTATGCCTATATTTCTCCTATCATTCTTTGAGGTCCCAGTTGGTGTTAGGAAAAGACTGAACTTCTATCGATCGCGTTTCTTTTGGCAGGGTGATGAGCTAAAAAAAAATACCGGCTTGCTAAATGGGATATTATCTGTAGACCGAAAGACCAAGGGGGTCTCGGTATTGAGAATCTAGAAGTTAAGAACAGACGCCTTCTTAGCAAGTGGCTGTGGAAGCTCTCATCGGAGAATGATGCTATGTGGGCTCAAATCCATAGCAGCAAGTATCTCCAGACAAAAACTTTATCCCAGGTTACAGTCAGGCCGACTGATTCACCTTTCTGGAAAGGACTGATGAAAGTCAAACAAGCTTTGTTTAATAGGATGAAGTTTGTTGTTGGAAACGGCGCTAGTACACGTTTCTGGGAGGATACTTGGCTCGGCGATACACCCTTGGCCATCCAGTATCCGTCTTTGTACCGTATTGTCCGATGACATGAGGTGTTCGTCGCCTCGGTATTTCAATCTACCCCCCTTAATATTCAGTTTCGACGGTCGCTAGCTGGCAATCGTTGGGAAGAATGGCTCCGTCTATTTAGGAGACTGATGGAGGTTCAGCTTTCTCAACAACCCGATGAATTACGCTGGAAACTGACTAAGTCTGGAATATTCACAGTCAAATCAATGTATATTGATGTTATTAATTCGTACTCCATTCCTACATCCAAGCATGTTTGGGCTGTCAAAGTTCCTTTGAAAATAAAAGTGTTTATGTGGTTTGTTCATAAATAAGTTATTTTAACTAAGGACAACTTGATAAAGCGTAATTGGACAGGACCTACTAGGTGTAGTTTCTGTGATCGGGATGAGACAATCAGACACCTCTTTTTTGATTGCCCGTTGGCCAAAGTCCTTTGGCGGACGGCCCACATTGCTTTTAATATCAATCCACCGAATTCTGTTAACGCATTATTTGGGACATGGCTTAATGGGATTGAGCCTAACTTAGCGAGACACATTCGGGTTGGAGTTTGCGCGTTGCTGTGGACTATCTGGACTTGCAGAAATGATTTGGTTTTTAAAAGAATATCACGTATCCATTTTTTGCAGGTTATATTCCGAACCACGGCACTGATCCGTTCGTGGTCGCTACTCACTCCGATGGAGGCCAGAGAGCATTTGGTTACTGGATCTTTCCGCTGGGAGATGGTAGCTCGGGATATCTTCAACCGATTTGGATGGCGGTCATGTAATAGGATAGGCAATTAGTTTACCTATCTATCTATTTTTAGCCAACTGGTTGTGGCGTCTTTTTGTGGCTAGGTTGTGTTTCTAGCCTTGTATGGCTCTCTGTGAGCTTTCTCTGCTTTATTTTTACTTTTCGAGACCTTGGGACCATGTTGGCACTGCTTTATTTGGTGAATAAGAAGGCCGTATACATTACTCGGATGCAGAGGCCAGGGAGCCCCTTTTCAAAAAAGAAAAAACTATATTAAAAATGTCTGGTTCAAACACTGTAACAACTCCTCGCTGCTGTGCTGGCGGTGCTCACAACGATCTGCGCCTCTAGGCCAGAATTCACATTGTTATAGCGCGCCACTTTAGCACTTTTAGTGCGCCGGGACCAACGTCGCTTTTGCAGACGCTCAAAAACGCGCGCACAAAAAGCACACAGTGCAAATTGTGAAGCGCGCGAATTCGAAGCCCAAAATATGCTGCGCACGATAGCGTTTTTCAGCGCGCGCCCAAAAACTTTTAACGCTACAGCATCTGCTGGAGCTGTGCGGCGCCAAAAAAAACATTTTAGTGCGCGGAGCTCTTTTTGGGCGCCTGTTGGAGATGCTCTCAATCGACAATTTAGGCTGGTTGCCACGTCTCGGGCCACTTCCTAGGCGGCGCTTCCTAAATCTTGGGCAGTTTTCCCCTAGGTCCGCGTTCTGCATCCCTTAGGCCCCTCCCAATGCTCTACCTTATACAGGTGCTAAGCCTTCCACGTAGGCAAAAAATCTGATATGGCAAGTTATTTAAGAGGAGAGATATGAGTGTGGTGACCCCAGGAAGAACCAATGCTAAGCGCGTGAACCTAGACAAAACATTTAAAGAAAGGGAGCCCACCAATACATGAAGAGCTTTAGTTGCTAAATCATTAAATGAAGCAAGCTTAGCAACCATAAGCTAAGCACCTATGCATTGGGGAGTATAGTTGCTAAGCTATTTAATGTGCTTAGCACCTCATCTAAGCATCCATGCATTGGCAGCAGCCTTACGTGAGCAAGAGAGGCCGCAACTCCTCTCATGGTCTTTTCTTTTTTCTTTATTCTTTGTGCATTTCGCCCGTCGTGCATGCATTAATTACCAGATGCACTTTCTAAGCACGCAACAGTACTACTATTTTTTTAGGAACGTACAGTAGCATGCATGGCCGCTACTAGTAGTAGCCTACTTGTGTCACTAGCATGTGGTTCCTTACAAACTTACAATACTTACAATCTTTACTTCTTCTGTTCGGTGGAAAGTGTACTCACATTGAGTACATATAGAAATTTTACAATAAATTATAGAGTGTGGTAAAAATGCATTGATAATGTGCAAGCCATCATCTCTCTTTTTTTTAATTATCCAATCTTCAAGGAGCCAAGTTCGTGTAGAAATTAAGGAAACCATATGTAATTGTTATTGGTCTTGATTACCGTGTGATGAGGGAGAATCATTTTTTTCCTACTTTACGTGCATTGAGAGGATAGAAGTACATTCTTTTGTGAACAAATTTTATAGTCAAATGTACACTTTTCACCGAACAGAGGGAGTACTTGTCTCGTGTAAAACTGTCTGCAAAAACTAACCAGCCCTCGCGTCTGCCTCCTAGCCACCATGCCCCCTCCTCTCCCCTCGACGTCACTGGTGGACTCCGCCGGGAGAAGCCCGCCGGGATCCGGTGGCGGCGGGGCCACTTCTTCCCTTCGGCTTCGGACGCTCACGAGTGTGAGACCATGGCAACGGGCGGCGGAACTTGTTATTTAAAAAAAATGTGAAACTTGTTATTTGTGGGAAGCCGAGATGTGCTCAAAAGAGAAATGGATCCGTGGGAAGCCGAGATGCGCCAAACAAAAATAAACACGTGTGTGGGTTTGGTGCAGGCCAACCCGAAGGCAGCGAAGAAGATGATGATGTGTCGAAGGCAAAGGGTGGTTTCCGATGAAGACAGGACTGTGTTGGCTGGCTGATGATGCCACCTTTGGGTTTTTGCATTGCCGAAATGATTTGTATTTATGTTTTGGCGAAGAAGCTGTGTATTGTGGTTTGGCTTTGCTTTGCGTTCCATATACGACCAGTATTTTTGGCAATTTTTCCAGAATTGTCACTTCAATTTTTTTACGATTCATAGCTAACTAAACATTATTTAGCTAGAAATTGTAAAAAAAATGAAATGGCAATTCTGAGAGAAACTGGATCAATTCATTATTTAGTTAGTTAACTTCTACTACTAGGTTAGCTGTCAGCGGCGCCTCTCCAATCTTGGCCTCCTCTTCTGGTTCACTCTGCTCCTTCTTCACGACCATGTGCTCCTCCTCGCCGACGACCGGCGGCGACCGGCTGCTTCTTAACCTCGTCCTCTTGTTGATCATTCGTCTTCTTGAGGACCTTGCGCTCGAGCTGCTGCCTGAAGGTGCGCGGCTCGAAGCGCGGCGTCTCGGCGCCATCCCCTTGGACGAGCTCCGGCATCGGGCGCAGCAGCACGGAGTCGGGCGGCGGCTGGGCGAAGACGACCCAGGAGACTCGCACGGCCTGCCGGTTGACGAGCACGCGGTGGAGCACGCTGGTGTAGCGCCCGTTGCTGAGGATCTCCAGCGCGTCGCCGACGTGGACCACGAGCGTGCCCGGCTCGTCACGCGCGGTGACCCAGGTCTGGCCGTCGCCGGGACGGAGGACCTGCAGGCCCGGCACGCCGTTGGTGAGGATGAAGGAGAGCGCGGAGACGTCGGTGTGCGCCTCCACGCCCACGGCCAGCTCCGGCTGCGGGCACCGCGGGTAGTAGTTGATCTTGAGCTTCAGCAGCAGGTCGTCCTCCACCTGGGCCTCGCCGGAGGTGAGGCGGAGGCGGCGCTCGAGGGTGCCGGCCTGGACGCCGAGCCCGAGGGAGAGGATGGCGAGGAGCCGGGACGAGAGCGCGCTCACGTGCTCCCCGAAGCTCTTGGTGACGGGCACGTACTCGGGCGGGTGCGCCGGCCAGAGCGCGTGGTCGGCGCGGGCGTCGGGGTGGAGCATGTGCAACAGGTAGTCCTCCCACTCCCTCTTCCCGTCCTCGCCGGCGGATCCGGCGAGCCGGCTGCCGTACCCCTCCAACCTCCCCGCCATCGGGTCGTTGGCGTAGGCCTCCTTGTCCTCGATCGGCATGCGGAAGAACCCCGTGCCGGCGCCGCGCAGTGCATCGATGAGGTCCTCCGGGATGCCGTGGCCGGCCAGGTGCATGACGCCCCAGTCCTCCGCGGCGGCGCGCACGGCGTCAACGACGGCAAGGCTCGCTGGGGAGGCCGGGTCCGCGGCGTCGAAGGCGGCCACGTCGACGATGGGGATTCGAGGGGAGCCCGCCGCGGACCAGCAGGCCGCCGCCTCGGCGTAGGCGTCGCCCAGGCCCTGGCGCTCCTCCTGCGGCCGCACGTACTCCGCCGGGATCGCCGTCGCGCCGCTCATGCTCAGCGCCTCCACCCGCGCCATCGCAGTTTGATTCTTCTTCTTCCTCCTCCTCCGGAGGTATGCTATCACTTGGTGATCGGATTAGTTGCGACGAGAATCGATGCAGTTCATGGACGGTTTACTTATAGTAGATGAGAGATGAGAAGAATCCATGGCTTGGTTTTGGTTAGGTGGTTAGCTCCAACTTTCCATCACGCGCCAAAAGCAGAGCAGATTTCGCTTCCAACCACACGCACATGCTGCATGCTATCGTCCAACTCCATTTTTTGTTTTTTTTTTGTGCTACCAAACTGTAATCTCCTTAGCAGAAACAGTGCGTGCTGTGATATCGATGCCGACACGAGATGCTGTCACGCTGGGCTGCACCTCATGTAGGCCCTAGCCTCATGTTTCAACCTGCACTTTTTTTTTGCTTCCCTTCAAAAGAGATAACTGTTTTCTTCCTTCCCTAGACAAGTAGCAAAAAAGAAAATAGTAGCAACCAAAGAACCCTAAGCTCAGACCATCTCCAACAGCCGCGCTACGCGCCGCGCGCTAGAAACTAGTTTGCGGCGCGCCGTTCATCTGGTTTTGCGCGGCCGCCAGCGCTGGCTCCAACAGCCGCGCTAAAATGCAACGCGCACCGCTCCAGCAGCGCGCGTGACTTGCCGGGGCATTGCATATATGGCATTTTAGACACAAAATAAATTTAAAAACATTTAAAATGTAATGAACATGACATATAAATTTTCACACAAACAAATTGATAAATAAAAGTTCATGCCCACAAGTTTATCCAACCAAGTTCAAAATGCAAACCAAGTTCAAGACACAAACGAAAGACACATCAATCCTCCTCCTCATCTTCGTCCTCATCTTCGGAAGACGATTCTGTCTCCTCCGAAGATGATTCTTCCTCCCTCTCCTCATCGCGCACCGCATCACGTGAAGCTCCGACGGTGTTGGCAAGATCTTCAACGGCACCTTCATGGGAATGTGTGTGAGGAGGCACATCGAAAGACATTCCGCCCATGGCCGAAGTGATCTCTCGGAGCGGTCAATTCCACTCACGTTGTGAACATTGTGTTCTTTCATCCGTCCCCAATAAGCATCTCTACTTTGATCACCTCCAACGGATGGATCCCTCGACACTTGCAACCAAGTATTGCATAGTAAGATGTCCTCGGCGTTGGTGTAATTGCCCGCTCTTCCTTTTGGCGCATCGACCATCCTCTCACCCTCCTCGTCCACCTCAAACTCATGGTCTTCGAAATGCATGTCATTGGTTTGAGACCAATGCGAATTGTTGAAGCCAACACCCACAGTTGACATGTATGCATCATCGTTGAGACTACAAAGTTTTTTGAACAATGCGAATAAGCTATCTATATGAATGCATTCAAAAAATAACAAGAAAAGAAACGTTGAATTTTTTTTACCTTGGGGGCATTTCGTCGAACATGTTGTGCGTGTCGGCTGCCGGCTCAATGAGTGAGCTCGTCGGCGCTTCGATAGCCGCCGCGCCCGTCACACGCCTTGCAAGCTTCTTCCTCCTCGCCTTCGAGGTGCCGGAGCCGTCCGCCGCCTTGTTCTTCTTCGCCGATGCCTTGCCCTTCTTCGTCCACGCCACATTGGGGAGGTTTGAGGGGGGGGGGGGGGGTGGCGGCTCGGGGCGGCGCCGGCGCGACGCCACCCGCCGCCGAGGTCATCCGCAACAGCATGAAGAGGCCGCGCGCGAGGCCGATGGTCGGAGGAGCTCCGGCGGAGGCGAGGCCAACGCCTCCCGCGCTAGGGTTTGCGGCGGCGGCGGTGGAAGGGTCACGGCTATAGGATCGGGTGAGCGGGGTGCCGGCGCGTGCGTCCATGGGGTGCAGTTCGCCGGCGCCGGCGCGCGCGGGGCGTAGGAGGCGGAGAGGAGAGAGTGCGGCGCGAGCGCTCAAGTGTGCCGCGCGCGGAAGCGGGCGCCCCAAATACACCGCGCGAGATAGTGAATCGAACAGCGCGCCCAACGCCTTATACAACGCGCGCGGTTATTGCGCGCCCATTGAAGACACCCGGCGTGTTGCGCGCGCGCTAAAATGGTCAAATTTGCGGCGCGGCGCTTGTTTCGTGCGACTGTTGGAGATGCTCTTATTGTTTGATGTTTTCATCACGCGCGCGCCGAAGGAGAGGAGATTAGCGACCAGGGCCGGCCCTGGCATTTCAGGGGACCTAGTGCGATCCGGCATAGTGGGCCCAATGACTATAATATAATCAAATAAATATTTGCACACTTATATATTATATATCATCCCCCAAGAGCCGCCCCCAAGATTCGCGAAGATACATGTGGATGCAGGTGTGGCGCGGTCTACGGGGACAGCAGCGGCTGTTTGCTGGGACGACCAAGGGAACTACATGGGTAGTTCTTCCCTGCTCATATACGGTATGCAGGATCCAGCCACTTTGAAAATTATTGCATGCCGGGAAGCATTAACATTGGCAGAGGATCTGGGAGTACAGAACGTTGTTATCTCGTCACATGCAAAACAAGCAATACAGGACCTGAAAAATGGCAGCAGAGGACGCTATGGGGCCATCATTGAGGAGATACAAGCTAGGGCAGCTAATTTCACCTGCAATTTTTTGTATGAAAGTCGTTCGGTTAATATATAGGCACACAAACTTGCTAGATTTTCACTTTCTTTAGATCAGGGGTGCTACCTGTGGCTTGTTCATATATCACAAAAATGATTATAAAGTACAAACGTATCCCAAATTCAGAATTCCCAAATAAAATACTAATACATCATGAATATGTAATTATAGGACATGAGCTCCAACAAACCGCAAAAGGTATCATGTAGGCAAGATTTTATAAGAGAGGGGAGAGAACATCTGAATTCTTTAGTCCTGGCTCCTCGACTCAAATTTTATATAGTAAACTAGAAGAACTCTAAAAACCCCATCCATCGAAATTCAAGCAATACTCTAAGCAATTAAGCTATCTCCACCCTGCAAGTGTACTGAAAAATAATAAAATAGGTCTAATGATCATTTCGTTAGAGCATTTCTAATCGATCCCATAAATCTTACAAGAGTAAACGGCCGAGTAAAGTTAGTGAACTAAAAATTTACTCCACTAATGGTGGCCGCGGCTAGACGATCCCCGAAAAGTTAGTGGGATAAAAATAAAAATTGTCTAGATTTTGTATCCTAACCGTATCAACTTCAAACAAAACACAATACATATCTTAAAAACATTCAAATTAGAACATGCATAGCAATAAACGTCATAACATAAAGTTTCATCACCATGTTTTTCAAATTTAAACATGCGAAGTTCACCCAAAAGACATATCTTCAAGCACAATGTTTGATTCAAAATTACCACAAACATAGCATGTATATGTTGTGGATCGAGCCAATCTTTAGCATGCACCAAACGAACCCAAGCGAACCTTGTGTATGGCTCCAACGATGCCCAAGCGAACCTTATGTATGGCTTGATCGCACATCTACGAGGGAGTTGTAGAAGTCGGTGATCCTCTCCCAAAACATCGTGGAATCCATGGAGATGGCACACCAAGCATCGCAAAGTGCAAGGTCCTCCTTTTAGTTGTAGTTTTGGGTATGAGTCCTTTGCGGCCTTGATGCTTGATTCGGTCACCTCCACCACCTCGTCCTCGGTCTCCTCGGCATACTCCGTGTCATGGGTGGCCGCATGATCGAAAAACGAGTCACCATAGTGGAGATCCTCAAGGCCAATGGTGGCCGAGGACTCCAACGATGCGAGGAATTCAACTGTGGTCATCTCCGCTCTACAATGTCAAAGCAAGCACCATAAACCCTCACTACTGATCACGAATAATCACTATTGAATTCCAACGGGACACATGTTTTTTTTACCTTGTTGGCATTTCAGAGCACTTGGCGGCCGCGTTTTTCGTTGCCGGCCGCGGCCGCCACTCGCCCCGGAGCAGTCGCCTTAGGGGCAGCTGGAGTTGCCACATGAGGCATAGGACTTGCACGAGCCGCCGCCGCGGTCTTCTTCGTCTTCTTCTTGGCAGCCGCCTTGTCGAGCGCCGCTAGTGGCTTTCGAGACCGTTTGCCCCCCGTAGGTGCGGCGGGAACGCGGCCTGCCGTTGCCCGGAGACGCGGTGGCCACACCAGACACCATTGGCGTGATTGGAGCCGGCGGTTGGACGCGGTGGTTCTTTCTCATCCCCAAACTTTTTTTTGCCACCGGCGGCGGCGCGTGGGTGGATTCCGGCGACGATTCGCCGGCACCTACGGCCGATGGGGTGAGCGGGGGGTGTTGGCTATCCATTCTGGCCGGCTCGGAGGTCATCGATGGCAGCGGCGGGAGTGGGAGGCAGTGCAGCGCGGGAGGGAGAGGCTCGGTTTTACTCGGCCGAGCAAAGTTGGACAAAATTTTGCGAAATTTTTGAAAAAATAGGAAGGTGGAGTAAATTTTGTACTCCGCTAACTGTTTTAGGAGATCGGCTAGGTCCGTCGAAAATTTTACTCCCTTATGGCCTTTTAGGGGATCAGTTAGAAATGGCCTTAGAACCTAAAAATAATAGTTAGACAAGGTACAATTGTACAACAATTACAAGAACGGTCAACGGTGTGCAACCTGAAAATTCTACAATTGGACTCCACTGCCAGCCTGCGCCCTTGCATCCCCGTCACCGCTGCACGCTACGGCGCTCCATCGTTGTCGTCGGCGCCTTAGAAGGTAGCTGAATGTGGTTTGATGTGTGACATCGGTTCCTCATCGCCGTTGGATTGGGCCTTTGCCTTAGGGTTTTTAGAAAAGGAGGATGACCCTGAGCCTCTGCATCTGGGCGATACATGCGGCTATTTTATTAATTATTCTTACAAAACCTTACAAAGTAATACTACAGTAAGGCTAAACCCGCCGTCTAAGCAACAAACTGTCGCTACACCTATCCAGTTGAGGAAGAGGCGCAGATAGCCTGGGCCTAATACCAAATAGACATCACAGCCAAACCTAACATCTAAGACCTGAGGACCCATCCAGGACGCCTGCCGGGTATGGGTCTCGCCAGTCCGGCGTGCTCTCAGAGGCCGCCGCCGCCAACTGCCACCGCTCCATCTTCAGAACTGTACTGATGCATCAACCTTGCTTGGTCTAGCTATCGTCGACGCCACCACGGCGCCCAATGGCACCTCCTCCCTAAGCGCAAAGAGCTATGGACGTTGCGGTCGCCACTGATACACCTCAGCACCATGCTGCTGAAGGAAATATGCCCTAGAGGCAATAATAAAGTTATTATTTATTTTCTTATTTCATGATAAATGTTTATTATTCATGCTAGAATTGTATTAACCGGAAACATAATACATGTGTGAATACATAGACAAACAAAGTGTCACTAATATGCCTCTATTTGACTAGCTCGTTAATCAAAGATGGTTATGTTTCCTAACAATAGACATGAGTTTTCATTTGATAAACGGGATCACATCATTAGGAGAATAATGTGATTTACTTGACCCATTCCGTTAGCTTAGCACTTGATCATTTTAGTTTACTGCTATTGCTTTCTTCATGACTTATACATATTCCTATGACTATGAGATTATGCAACTCCCGATTACCTGAGGAACACTTTGTGTGCTACCAAATGTCACAACGTAACTGGGTGATTATAAAGGTGCTCTACAGGTGTCTCCGATGGTACTTGTTGAGTTGGCATAGATCGAGATTAAGATTTGTCACTCCAATTGTCGGAGGGGTATCTCTGGGCCCTCTTGGTAATGCACATCACTATAAGCCTTGCAAGCAATGTAACTAATGAGTTAGTTGCGGGATAGTGCATTACGGAACGAGTAAAGAGACTTGCCAGTAATGAGATTGAACTAGGTATTGAGATGCCGACGATCGAATCTCAGGCAAGTAAAATACCGATGACAAAGGGAACAACGTATGTTGTTATGCGGTTTGACCGATAAAGATCTTCGTAGAATATGTAGGAGCCAATATGAACATCCAGGTTCCACTATTGGTTCCGCTATTGGTCATTTCTACATAGTTCTCGAAACCGTAGGGTCCGCACGCTTAACGATCGGTATTATGAGTTTATGTGATTTGATGTACCGAAGGTAGTTCGGAGTCCCGGATGAGATCAGGTGCATGACGAGAAGTCTTGAAATGGTCGAGACGTAAAGATCGATATATTGAACGACTATATTCAGACATCGGAAAGGTTCTGAGTGATTCGGGTATTTTTCGGAGTACCGCGAAGTTACGGGAATACGGAGAAGAAGTATTGGGCCTCATGGGCCAAGTGGTGGAAGAGAGGAGGCAGGGCGCACGCCCCCCCCCCCCTAGCCCAAACCGAATTGGACTAGGGGGGCGGCCCCCTTTCCTCCTTTCCCCCCTCTCCTTCCTTCTCCCTCTCCTCCTTCCTTTCCTCCTCCTAGTAAGAGTAGGAAAGGGGAGTCCTACTCCTACTAGGAGGAGGACTCCTCCTCCTGGCGCGCCCTACAGGGGCCGGCCGGCCTCCCCCTTTCTCTTTTATATACGGAGGCAGGGGGCACCCTAGGACACACAAGTTGATTGTTCCAAGCCGTGTGCGGTGCCCCCCTCCAACATAATCCACCTTGATTATATCATAGCAGTGCTTAGGCAAAGCCCTGCGTCGGTAGAAACATCATCATCGTCATCACGCCGTCGTGCTGCCGGAACTCTCCCGTGAAGCTCTGCTGGATCGGAGTTCGTGGGACGTCATCGAGCTGAACGTGTGCTGAACTCGGAGGTGCCGTGCGTTCAGTACTTGGATCGGTCGGATCGTGAAGACGTTCGACTACATCAACCGCGTTCTCATAACGCTTCCGCTTACGATCTACGAGGGTACGTGGACGATACGCTTCCCTCTTGTTGCCATCCATCACCATGATCTTGCGTGTGTGTAGGAATTTTTTTGAAATTACTACGTTCCCCAACAGCTGCCAAGTACCACCAGCCGACACAACTTGAAGTCTTTGGAAGACCTGTCGTGCGTAGCACCTGCCGACCAGGCATGACAAAGTGTAGCACCTGTTGGTCAAGCATGACTTAACATCTCCACCGAAGCTCCGTGCAAGACAAAGCCGCTCCACCTCCTGCCTTTGACTTCCAGCGCTGCTCCACAAACGATGCTCCCAAGAGAGAAACGACCACTACAAGAAATATGTCAACTTGTGACCACCACTATTGGCCATTGAATGGTCACAAATTTTCATTTGTGACCTTTTTGTGACCAAAAACATAAGGTCAAAAGATGGCCGTCATAAACTGACTATAGCGACCTTTCTTCTGGAATGGTCGTAGACATTTATGACCAAAATATGTCTACTGTGGCGTTTTGGTCACTAGCAACCTCCCCAGGCCACGTAGGCATCCAGCGTGGCAATCTGACGTGGCACAAGATTCAGCCCGGTCCAATTCGATTTTCTACATGGGCCTAGCCCAACAATTCAGCCTTTTTACTATGTATTTTCTCTATTAATTTTCTCTAGCTACATGGGCCTGGCCCAACAATTTGGCCTTTTTATTTCATGGAGCATGGCCTTTTTGTGATCTATTTCGTTTTTGGGCCTAAGCCTTTTTATTTACTTGGCCATCGCCTTTTGTTCATTGTTTGATTTGTGGCCTTTTTAGGGCCCAAATAGTATATGTTTCATTTCTGACATATCAACAATAAAGTATCAACAATAAAGTAACCAGTATTTTGGTCCAGAGAGCCCCAATCACACAAATTTTCATAAATGGCGACCAAAATGAGTATATTATATATATTGCAATCATGCCATAGTTCACATCATCCAGGAATTTAGAACAACTACAAAAGTGCTGCTATGAAATACTATAACAGCCATTCACATCATCCAGGAACATATAATTAGCTATAAAGATGAAGCGTTCCCTTTTTCCAACTTCTTGAGCCTGGAGCTCCTGTAAAAGACAGGAAACGATCATTATCATGGCTGTGAATTCAGAATGAAAGCAATATCCTCAAACATACAACATATAGGAAAAGAATATTGAACAGAATAATAAACAAATACATAAGCAGCTAGGGGTCGATCCTAATGCATGAGGGCACGGATAACAGTAGCAACCATGAGTAAATATTAGCAAATATTATATTGGTGGAAAAAAGTAAATACCAGCAAGCTCTAAGAAGACTCCAAGAAATTGATGGCTCACAATACAATCATGCTTTTGACAACAAATACTACTAGAATTAAGGTGCATAACATATTCTAAGCAGTGTTAACATCATGACAGTAACAATTAACAGTAGCAGCTAGCAGGACATCAATCAAGCACAACAAAAGTACAACACCACACTTGGGATCTCGGAGCAAGAAAAAGATCATGTTGCTTAGGAGCTACCACAAATGATACTGATCAAGGGCAAAAACAACTTGGACCAAATCGATTTCCTAAAATACTAGGACAAAAAAACAGATGGAATTTGTGTTGTCCCTGCAAGTGCCATAAACCTGCAACAGCAACAGCAGCAGCTTCTTCCTAGCGACATTTTCCCGGGCCAGGTGTCTATCAATGATGTTGATAGTAAGGAATAAAATTTCACCCAGTAGCTCAAACTTATAGTGGACCTGCATTGGGTGAGTTCGCCAGGTCAGGTCAGACACACAACTCTGTACTAGATAACTTGACCGGGGTTCCAAGCAGATAATTACCTCGGTCCTTCTGTAGAAGCTGTAAATTTCATCCACATATTCAACAACCGCAAGGGAGTTGCCGAAGTCGTAGCTGTCGATGTCATGCATTTCCTCCTCTTCGGTGTCCTCCATGTGGATCTCCTTCAGCTCCTTCATCTCATTGGCCAATTGGTGCCTGCCAAAATAAATTCAAATCCTTGAGTTGACAATTACCTATTTTGCTCAGATTCTTGGTTCAAACAAGGTAAGGTAAAATAATCTGAATAATGCAAAAGATGGAAAATCTACAGATAACCCAATTGAACCTACATTGATATCATTCCATATATAAAAGAGAGCACCTAGTCCAGTTAGATAAGATATACTACTACTTGCCTAAATCTGCTAGAACTATATTAAACCTACATTAATGATATGCCATATAGTACAAGATTTGGTAGGAGTATGCTCAAATCTCTGAAGATTTGTGCTATGTGCCAATTTGCACCCGAATGTCATGGACTGGAACAATCTATACCACTGTGGATGTTGTTTTCCACTATATATCTCCAACAATAACACTAGTATCAAACTTGAAAAGAAATGCTTGACTAGCTAGCTAGTTTCTAAAAAGACAAGGCATTAAGAGGTATCATCATTCTTTTAATAACTTGCATTGCAACATTCATGATCAATAGCTATGTACAAATGCAAGAAAATCTACACGAACTGCCCTGCTCTCTTAAATATTTTCTTCAAGTGGTTTCTTTACAGCAGGGTATATGTTGCAGTTGACAAAAGAAGATGTATTTGCAGTTGCCTGCCACTCTGGAATGTCGATGTGCTGCCTGACCTTCTCAATGTCAGCCACCAAGTCCCAGGTGGTGTTCTCCTCTAGACAAAGCATGGGGAGTGCTCTTCCAGCGCGTTTCTGCAATCAAACACAAGCAGATTAAGCACCGCGATCTCCTAGGAACATCGGTGAACAGACACATGAGGGGATCAAAACGAAAACAACCTGGTCGAACAACACGATCATGTAGAACTCCGGATCGAAGAACCCACAGTTGTCAGGCGAAGTGCCATCCCAGGACCCCCGTGGAGGAAGACGACAGGCTGCAGACAGAACAAAGTCGGTATTACTAAAGGAAGAATTGCAGGTGTGCAACTGGTAAATGTCATAAAGCCTTCAGGTGCTAATCATAGTCCCATCTCCCACTCCTTGTTACTTACTACATCAAGTACCCATAGTCCAAGAGAACAATTCACCTGGTGCTAATCATGGTCTGATACTGGGATACGCACAAACTAGTGTCCTCATGTGCGCTCTAAATTTAAAAATTATGCCCTAAATGTAAAAATCTGGGAGGTGCAGAGGAGGAACGGCGCTGTGTTTCATTCTTCTCTGAAGAAAAAAAGAGTGTTGTGCCATCCGATGTGATACACCCTCGGATTACAACTCCATGAACCCTCGCCTGCTCCGATGGCCCTGCTCGAAACCCTAGCCGCGGCCGAAAAAAATGTAACGGAGAAGCTCCGGGGAGCCGACGCGGCGGCGGGCGAACCCTAGAACGGAATGGGAGGTGGGGAGAGAGGGGGAAGGGAAGGGGAGGGGAACCTTGGCCTCGTAGAGGAGCGGGCCGTGGTAGGCGAGCACCTCCTCGCCCCCCGTGAAGGAGACCGCAGAGCCCTTCGCCTTGTCCTTCCCTCCGCCGCCGCCGCCGCTCGTGGTCGTGGTCGTGTTGGAGCTGCCCACATGGCACCCGCGCCGGCACACACGCCAAGGGATGGAGGGAGGAAGGCGTGGTCGTGGGAGGGAGGGAGGAAGGCGCTGGATCGAATCGAGGCACGCCCGCGCCGGCACGCACGCACGCCGGATTGAGACTAGTGGATACGGGGGATGAAGGTGAGGGGAGGGGGATGGCGGAGACGAGGTCGGCGGTGGGTGGGGGCGGCGGTGGTGGGTGGGGATGGCGGCGAGGGAGAGGAAGGCGCGGTGGCCTCGATCGGATCTGGAGAAGGAAAGGGTGGGTGGGTAGGTGGGTTAGGGTTTTGGTCTTTCAGGACAATATCCACCATTGGATGGGCGCGTGATGGATGGCTCAGATCATGTCCAACTTGGTGATCCGCGTGGATGTGGTTCCTCGCTTCTCATTGGTTGGCTGGCTCGTGCTCAAGTATCCAAAATTTGGACCCAAATCTCTGATTTTTTTTTAAATGCCTACAAATCGGTGTTGCAAAATTTAACCACACCATTTTCCAAAAGGCGGCTGTTAGGCGCCGGTCAATTGGTCTAAATTTGGGTCGCTCGCCTGGCGCCCCTACGATGTTTTCGTATGTAACCATTTGATTCACCCCCGAAGTTATATTTTCTTTCCTATCTTGCTCGTTCTTATTAGATAGAACACATCGTTGACCCTCCCGCTGTTGCGCCGTCGCGCACAAGCGCAGTCTGGCGCCTCACAGTCGGCATCACCCCGATGTTCTCTAGTTGTAGCATTCACCAGTTCTAGCACCTCCCTGAGGCTGCTCACCGCCGGGATGAAGCATCTTGAATCAACAGTTCTAGCAATCCATATTGTCAGTTCCAGCAAATTACTTCACCACTTCCAGAGCCTCCCCCGCAAATTGCTCACTACCAAGGATGCAACATGCCAAATTCATTTTCCATTTTTCGAGTGACCAAAATAAGTTTTTTGTGTGAATGACCTACCATATATTTGTTGTAAAATTGCACCAAATCAGTTTTCTAAAATACTAGGACATGTTTAATGCACAATTGACAGAATGGTTGGGTGTAAAAAGCCTTGATTCACCTCTGGTGAAAAAGACAAATTTCCGCCGATTCAGCTGGAAGCGGGTCAAATTTGAACTGTAGCTGCCTCGTAGTTTGCTCTTTATTTTTTCCGAAAATCATTTCTAGGTACATAAGTATCTATTTAATCATAGAAACACCAAAAAAATTCCAAGATTCAACCACTAGCTAGAAAAGGTCAAGCCCGCCGTTTTGACCGCATTTTGAAACGGGCATAAAAAATTCAAAAAATATCAAAAAATTGGAAAACCTTCGCATTGCGTCATTATATGTGACCAAGTTACCAGGAAAAATAATAAACTTGTAATACGACAATTATTTTAAAAAAGTGTTCTCGGAAACAAGCTATCTAGTGTGAAGATTCATGGCTTTCAAGCCAAATGATCAATCTTATGGCCACATTCATGGCATAGTTTGTTCAAATGATCTCATATTGTGCACAATGGTGCATCTTGAAATTCTAAACAATGTTGCCTAAGGGAGTTTTCATTTTCTTTGCACGGAAAATACATTTTCCATTTTCCGAGTGCCCAAAATGAGTTTTTTTTGTGAAGGACCTACCATATATTTGTTGCAAAATTGGACCAAATCGATTTTCTAAAATACTAGGACATATTTAATGCACAATTGACAAAATGGTTGGGTGTAAAAAGTTTTGATCCTCCTCTCGTGAAAAAGACAAATTTCCGTCGATTCAGTAGGAAGCGGGTGAAATTTGAACTGCAGTTGCCTCATAGTTTGCTATTTATTTTTTCAAAAATTATTTCTAGTTATATAAGTACCTATTTAATCAGAGAAACAGCAAAAAAATCCCAAGATTCAACCACTAGCTAGGAACGGTCATTCTCGCCGTTTTGACCGCATTTTGAAACGGGCATAAAAAATTCAAAAAATTGGGAAACCTTCGCGTTGTGTCATTATTTGTGGCCAAGTTCCCAAGAAAAATAACAAACTTGTAATATGGCAATTATTTTAAAAAAGTGTTCTCAGAAATGAGCTATCACGTGTGGAGATCAATGGCTTTCAAGCCAAATGATCAATCTTATGGCCACATTCATGGCATAGTTTGTTCAAATGATCTCATATTGTGCACAAGGGTGCATATTGGAATGGCAAACAATTTTGCCTAAGGAAGTTTTCATTTTCGTTGGACGAAAAAACCATTTTCCATTTTTCGAGTGCCCGAAAGGAGGTTTTTTTGTGAAGGAACTACCAAATAATTATTGCAAAATTGGGCCAAATCATTTTTATAAAATACTAGGCCATATTTAATGCACAATTGACAAAATGGTTGGGTGTAAATTTTTTTGATCCACCTCTCGTGAAAAAGACAAATTTCCGCCGATTCAGCTGGAAGCGGGTCAAATTTGAACTGCAGCTACCTCATAGTTTGCTATTTATTTTTTTCCAAAAATCATTTCTAGTTACATAAGGACCTATTTAATAATAAATACATGGTTTGGTGGCGATACGTCGAGGTTTGGGCGGTGGCCGAGGGCCCCAACTCTAGAGCGCGTAAACTCGCATGCCCGTCGCGTGGTCACCGCATAACCATAATGTTGCCATGTGTTCTGGGCGGCCTCGGCATGTGGGTTGGGCACTCCCCAGGTTGGTGCTAAGAAGAAAATTACAACATAAGATTCTCACGAGGAGACCGATCGATGCTCAAACATGAATTAGCAGCCAAGTGTTTGATTAGCGATACGGGAAATGCACATGGCCAATGGGCGTGAGTTTTGGCTGAGGATGATCATCTACTAAGGAGAATGTCTTCACAAATTTGGCCATAAAAGTTTAAGGGTAATAGGAGGGGTCTATATAACACTTGCTTTGCAACGTGCCAATTTGGCCATAAAATATAAATTGAACCTGGGCTCACATAGATGATTTGACTGAGCTGCAATTTGGAGGAGGGTGATAATTTGGGCATATGAAGGAACTGTATAAATTTCATGTCATTTAGAGATATAAAAAAGGTACTTCCTTCACAATGCTTCTAGGTGGACAAAAACTTTGGAAATTTGCCGAGGAAGATTTGCTAGGCAAATGGAGCTGAATTTTGCCATGCGGCAATTATTTGGATAGGAAAGAGTGCCCAAAAATTCCAAGGGCAATCAAGAATATATAAATAGCACTTCCTTCATAAAGTGTTGTTGTGAACAGAATAGGAAAATGAATATTGTTGAATTAGTTTTGAACTAGGCAAGGAAGGATTTTTACATATTTGATGAAGATATGCCTCAAAGAATTTATGAGATTTTTTTGGGAATTTTGGGAATGATAGAAATATAGGTTGCTTCACAACCTAGGGCAAAAACTGCCACATGGACATGACACATAGGTAAAACTGATGAGATGGCGCCTAATCATCACAACCCACCACAATCTACAAGGCTATGACCATCTATATTGGTCATTAACAACTAGAAATAAGGCAGCGGATTAGCACTGTTTGCTTTGTGACTATTTCGTGTAAGGAAATTACGACCTTTCTGACCAAAATGTCGCAATGGTTTATGGTTTGGAGCCCCCTGAACATCTTTTGACCAATTGGTCTTAAATGGTCATAAATTTATGACCAATTCTTCGAGGGTCACTGACAGAAGGTCATAAGTTGACATATTTCTTGTAGTGGACACCGTAGTGCCTCCATCGTCCGATCTGGAACACCAGATCCTAGGATTTCCCCCAAAGCAGCACGAGTGGGTCAACAGTAGTTACACGACGATGCCTCCATCAAATTAACGGCGTAGAACGCCGCCATCGCCTGCCAACGGCTCGGTTTTCACCGACAACCATGTCTCCCCAACTCGCAGCCGGGACTAGATGATGGATCTCGAGATCCGATCACCAAGCCTCTGGCCGGCCATCTCTGACAAAGAAGATGACCACCACCATTGGCCAGCGAGACGACGCGAGATGAAGTAGGGCGCTGCCAGCGAGCGTCCTGGCCAGCACCACCGGCGCTCGGCCCGTCCCGGACCACGCTTCATGGTCGAGGGCAATGGCAAGCGCTGCCACGACAAGGACGCAGACTGGAAGCCCAGATCCGGCCCACCCGCGCGCCGCCACGTGGCCACCACCAAGCGCCGTTCAGGGGCAGCCCGCCGCTGTGAGGGACGCCGCCCCACGGGCAGCAGGCGCCAGCCACCGGCGGAACACCGCCGCGCGCCACCGGCCGCCACGAGATCTGCGCGAGAACGACGAGGACGCCCCGCCGCCACCTTCCCTAGGGACCACGCGGGCTTCGCCGGTGTCCCCTCCGGCGGCGGCGAAGCGGGGGAGGGGCGGCTAGCGGCGCGGTTAGGGTTTCCCCCGTGCGCCAGAGGCGACGCGCGGGGGACGCGAGTTAAACATTTAAATCCCTAACAACACATACTAATTACCTAAGACCACTCCCCTTTCCAAATCTATGTTCATATTATACAATTGTCCCCAGAGACTCTTTTTCTGACCTCCATGTCCAGCCATGTCATTTCCGCACTAACTCCACGTTCAGCCACATCATCCCCCACTAACTATTCGCCTTGCATCCATGACCAAATGGTGTTTACAGCTTTGATCGAGATGTTTACCACATTCCATAGATTAGTGGTTGGTTGGAACATGCATGAAACAATTGGTGCCCTATTCTGTTTTACTTTCTTAGAATAATTTTGACATTTGTCTACTACAAAACAGAGGCTTTTTGCAATTATATATTAATCCATCGATAACAACCGATGATTTGTTCATCTTGGAAATAAAGTTGTTGTGACTAACAAATCTAATGTAAACATTGCACTCTATAAAGTTCAAAATTAATATGAATTGCTGGGAGTTGCTTTGTCATTTTGTTTCTCCAAAAAAATATGTTGACAGCTACAAACCTTCTCTTAATCTCCAGTACTTTGTTACTATATATGTTCATAAGTAGATAATTTCCAAGCAAGCATATGTTCACAATTTTACCTTTGACTCATATACTCTATATACATATATGTCTAGAAAATTGGTCTAGTGAAATTGTGAAAATAACATCACTAGATTTGTCATCAAAAATACTTTACTAATTTAATAATCATATATTTTCTTGACTAACATATTCACGGGAAAAGTAATGGTCACAATTTAATGTTGGATATTCTATCCATGTCTAGCTACAATCTATTTACAAACAGAAACAGATGGAGTAATTCTCAAACTTTTTCTACTTATTTCTCCCAAAATATATGAAAAGACTAGCTATAGTGGTTGAACGGTAAATAGTAGGTAAAGAGGAATAGGATAATTAAGTTAAAAGAGTTGACGTTTATGATATGAGATGGAAGTTAGTGGTTAATTAGAGGATAGACATGAAAAATGATGTAGTTTGGTCATGCCATGTAAATCCTGGCCAACAACCGATCTAAACATATATACCTTGTCTTTAGTTGAACTTTCTGCAGTATCAACCTTGTTCAGTTCATCAACAATCTCTGCTATAGTAGGTCGTTTCTCATGATCGACCTCCACACACCTCAGCGCTATTTCAAGACATGTGCTAAGCTGCTCTGATATATATGACGACATTGTTTCCCGCAGTTGTTTCCCCCAGTTTTCATGTACCTGGAAAGTTGAAACAATGGTGAAAGGTGGCACCGAAAGCAAGGCACAACATGATAAAATTTGTGAAAAAGGATTTGTGTTCATAATACAAAATATCTACACGCTCAATAAATTCTTGCGAAGACATATGCGCACATTTGGAGTAGCCCTCATCTCCTGCCATTATCCGCATGATTACAACACCCAAACTGAATACGTCATACTTCGATGTGATTTCATATCTCTCGATATATTCTGGTGGCATGTATCCGCTGCATGGTACATATATAATATAATTATTTCTATAATGTATTTTTTAAAAGTTGATAATTTAACATGAGGTATCAACTTAAGGTGTTCCTATAATTTTAATCGTGATATATGTTTGTACTGAAGGGAAGAGTCTTGACAAACCAAAATCTCCAATTTTGGGGACCATGTTCTGGTCTAATAATATGTTTGCAGGTTTCAAGTCAAGATGGTAAATAGGATCTCTGGATCCATTATGAAGGTAATTTAAACCCTCACAAACTCTCTTAATAATTTTGAAACGTGTCTGCCAATCGAGTCCACAGGATTCGTCTGTAGGAGTAAACATGCTGTTAGACATAAATATAGTGATTTCTAGAAGGTTAGGGATCAATTATTTTTGGAAGCAAAATAAAATCATGGCATGATCCGCAGAGCAGAGTCATACCAGAGATATACTTGTCAAGGCTTCCGCCATGCAAATATTCAAAGCAGAGAACTCTTTCTTCCACAAGGGCAAAAATATATTAACCATCATATTTAATGCGTTGATGTCCTAGACTATAGCAATAGCCAACCAACCAACCGGATAATATTTGGATGTTGGGCCCTCATAAGATTATTAAACTCATTCCTAAATTGCGTGTCGTCAAGTCCCGGCATGTGAGGCTGGTCATAGTGAGGAGTAACTTAAACTAGTAACATACATATGTTACTAGTCTATGTTACTACCTTCATAGTGGATGGTGTCATAGGTGTGATAACATAGATGTCCTCATTTATTGCTTTGTAGAGCCATTTTGCATTGGAAAGCGCTATGTGATAGTAACATATTATGTTACTCGATTAGGCTAGTCATAGTGGGGTTAACTTAGGTAGTAACTTAACACACCCCAAGACAATTTTGCTTATGTGGCAAGTATTTAATGAGGAGAGAGGTGTTTGGAGTAACATAATATGTTACCGTAATATAGCGCTTCCTGAGGTAAAATGAGTCTATAAGGCAATAAATGAAACAATCTATGATACTACTACTAAAATACTTTGCACTATAGAGGTAGTAACTTAGACTAGTGTCATATGCATGACACTAGTATAAGGCTGGTCGTAATGGTAGTATCATAGGTAGTATCATGCATGCCAACTAGGCAATTTTGATGATGTGTCATAGCATTAAATGAAGAAAGAGAGGGTGGAGTATCATATCATGGTACGTATCATAATAAATGTTATGCTACTTTGTGTCATGCATGGCAATAAATAGAGTATTACATGATACTAATATATGATACTATGCATTAGAGAAGTAGTATCATACACTAGTATCATATGCATGATACTAGTATATGATACTCCCCATTACAACCAGCCTAAGTTACTCCCCACTATGACCAGCCTTAGCCTTTCTCCTCATTAATTACTTGCCACATCATCTTTTTTGCTTATGTGTCATCTATGTTACTCTCTAAGTTACTTCCACTATGACCAGCCTGATGAAGCTTTTTGAGAGCAATCTCTTCCCCATTTTCCAATACTCCCTGTTAAGAAATTAGATGGTGTCATGCTGTTATGTACAGTAGTATCATACGAAATTAAAAGATCCAAGTAATAATCATATGGGTATACCTTGTAAACTACTCCATACCCACCACGACCAATGATGTGCTCCTCAGAAAACCTATCGGTAATTTGTTCCAAGAATTCGAGTGTAAACTCCCTTGTGGTCGCGCTTGTGTGTTTGAAATTGCTCTCTATTGCATCCTATATTTCCTGCTAGGATTGACTAGCTTGGGCGTTTCACCTCTCTGATAACATGGACAACACATTTCACAAGTTAAGGGGGGAAATATGAGTTGAGAAAAATAAATACATTTAGCATAAATACAAATTCTTTGCAGAGCGTCAGAAACGCCGCATCCAGGCCACGGCGACGGTTCCAGGGGAGGAAACCCTTGTCGGACGGTATCTTCCTCCTTCCCCGCCGCCTGCCCAGGCGACGGCGACGGTTGGCGGAGCTGCGGTTGGCTACAGGCAGCGGCTTGTGGAGGCGGCTGGTGAGGGAGTTGGGCGTGGATCTGGGGACGTCGCCGGCAGCCCCGACGGCGGCGAGCTCGTGGATTTCAGAAGCCCCACCGTTTGGAGTTGGATTGGTATTTGGGGATTCAGAGTTTCTTGGTCAAAGGCATCACGCCTGGACAAGTACACAAATGTGTGCGCGGAACTGTATAGTTTGGATAGAGAAAAGGACCCGATCTAACGGAAAAAGGTGTGACGTTGTTATTATATTTCGGTTTTGTAAATCTCATGTGCCTGATTTTTTTTCTTGCGTTGGTCAATTTTTGCTTTGTATGAGGCCAAAGATGGCGGCAAAGCGTGTGCGGCAGTGACGAGTGTGCCGTTCCTCATGTGTCATGTCTACCACGCCGAGGCCAAGCCAAGACCTCGGTAGAGCCGAAAATGACGCTGTGAGTGGCAGCGCCCCTGGTGGAGGCGAGAAAAAAGCTTCACCAAGGGTTGGCGGAGTGAAGGGTCATCGGGGTTCCTGCAGTTCGAAGGGTTAAGAGGGGATGGCCGGGGTGATGACTAGCAATGACGGTAGGGGTGATCGGGTGAGGTTGAGGAAAGGGCGGGGCAGCTAGGCGGTGCTCGGTAGCACCCGCCAGCCTTAAGATGGCAATGGGGCCCCGAAACCCGCGTCCCCGTGGGTTTTTACCCTATTAGGGAACGGGGATGGGCGTCTTTTCATCCCCGCGGGGCTGTTGTTGGGCACATTATACAACTCGACACGTTTCATGGGTTTGCACCCATTTCGGTAGTCCCCGAACCCGAAACCCGGCAAACCCGGCAAAATACATTTTTTCATCAAACTTGAGCGTATTTTGATCTTCTCTAGGACTTGGCACTTTGATTTGGCTTTGGAAGCTTTGAAGATAGTCTTTTGGAGTCTTGGAGATGTGAAAGATGCTATGATGATTTCTACTTTAAAGTGATTTGTGAATTATGAATTCTATTTCAAAACTTATGTATTGGACTATTTCGTCTCATTTGTGCTTTTTATTTGTGAACCAAGAATTATATTTTAGAACTTATGTAATTGGACATCTTGTTTAATCATGTATGGCTGAAATATGCTCTTGTTTGTTGCTGAAATCTGATTATCTATGTTGCTGAAATGTGGTATCGTTTTGTTCTCGAAATATTATTCTTTGTTGGTTCTATGTTTCCTTATATATGTCGATTTCCCCGCAGGTTCCCCGTGGGTTTAGGGGACGGACGAAAAACTAGCCCCGCGCACGGTGACGGGGACGGGGACGTGTTTAGGATTTTCTCGTGGGGATGGGTTTGGGAAGGCAAAACCCGATGGGTTTCATCCCCGTTGCCATCTTGACGCCAGCCGCACGTGCTGGAGGCCAGCGGTTAGGGCGAGCTAGGCAGGAAGCGTGAGTGAGGAATAAGATGAACAGTGATGATACATTAGATGACCTGATGAACCTGATAAAATGTTACTGACACAAAAAAAAGCCAAATACCTAACAAGTAAACACTTTCATTTTTATTTATTTTTTGAAGAATGCTGTTATGATATTAGCCTTGTTGATGGCCGAAGATAAAAATAAATATAGGGAGCACCTATGTGTCAAGTGCTTTTTTTCCGCTCCGCTGATTTTTGAAACTTGGATTTGAATTTTCAATCTAACAACTCAGTTTCTTCCACCACTAGCACAAACCCAAAACCAAAGCTCCCCAAATCAACCAGCCAAGATCCTCACTCCCCCTCGGGCTAAGACGCCGCGTTGAGCCACGTCGTTCCCACCTCTGGAGAGGTCCAGCCGAGCCCTCGTCGACGGAACCACACCTGCCTCAACAGAGGTCCTTATGACTTACGAGGGCTTGCCGGCGACGCCGTCCCGAGCTCATCGTCATCTAATCTGAGTGATAGTTCAAACAAAAACGCCCGCAACCCGAACCTATGAACCCTCGTCCTCTCCTCTGTTTACGTGATTGCGTCGCAGCTTCCGACGAAGTCCTCGAGAGGCCTCGTTGGTGAAGCCACGGCCAGCTGTGCCATCCTCGGCTCGAGCTCGTTGTTGCGCTCCTTTGTGCTCGCTTCCGAAATCACCGGATAACAAAAATCCCCCGCATGAACGGGTATTTACCACTACTTTTTCCTCGTATTTACCTACTGTACTAGGTAAATGAATCAAATAAACCCCCTGCAGAAAAAACGGATCAAATAAATAACCTAGCCAATGAGGGCTGTAGCTTGTGCTAGCTAGAAATCTTTGGTGGGCTGGGCATGGAAGATCCAACACACCTGTAGTCAGTGGCGGTGCCAGGAATTTGGTGCTGGGTATTCATTGTATTTTTTTTGCAATGCAATGTAAATGTATACTAGATTTTTTTTTCTAAAGTTTGAACAAAGGGGCCACATGGCCCCCGTTTTCATTGAGAAAATGGAGTTTGATACCGTTAATAGTAGAGAAACAACACAAAATGGTGCCTTGGCACAACAACTAGGAACAAAAAAAAGGAAGCCTACATCCCAGGAAATCTAGACAGAACCTAAGGATGCTAAACGACACAACTCTCACTGCAGAAGATTAGAGCAGCATCAACAGCTTCATAAGTTCAAACAACCATAACCAGATATAAGTAATAATGGTACAAAAATATCATTGTGGCAATATATCTAAGCTCAACAGAAGGAGCACTTGGTGTGGATGCACAAGTTTTTTTAATTTTCCTTTGAAGCCTTTTACCACATTGCAAATAAGTTAACACCCTTGTTTTTCATCTACATTACAAGAACACTAAAATAAAAATCAGTGGCAGTAGCATGCATCTACCATCTAGCTAGCGCCTAGCAGATTGGGATTTGTTCACTTAAAAGATTAAGCATCTACACTAGCATCTAGCAGATTAGCTTCAAGATGGATGGGGATGGCTGTATGCAGTTTGCGTACTGAATGGATGCAGGACTGCCGGAGGTAGAGCCCGACGGTGACGGAGGCTAGACTGTCGGAGGTGGAGCCGTCAGCCTTGGAGGGCGCCTGCAGGGGGGAGGCCGGAGGCAGACTGGCGGAGGAGAGGCCGAGACGGCTGTAGGCGGAGGGGAGGGAGAGGGTCGGCCGTCGCCCGCCGGACCTGGAATCGCTTGCCGCCGCCGTCAGCTAGGTTGGGGGTTTGGGATGTGTGAATCGAGTGAGGGAGAGTGGGAGTCTCGGAGACGAGATGCGACCTGCTACAGTGGCTCTCGCCCGCCTAACAACCAGGATGGGCTTTAGGGCATGTACAATGGTTCTATCTTAAGAGTGCCACGTAGGATAAATGATGAGGTGGAGGAGAGAGAAATCATAAAAGAATGCTTGTCTTATCTTATTTAAGAAAAGATAAGAGATGATCTCTTAGCACAATTTGTCTCATCATGTTTTTAGGAACAACCAATTATTAAAGATAAGGCTAAAAGATGACCCATTGTAGACATGTTTTTTTGTCATCTCTAATTTACATGCAAAATTTAAGATAAGACTATCTTATCAACCATTGTACATGCCCTTAGTTCGTGGGCTCCAGCCTCCAGAACAGATAAACATATGTAGTCAATTTCTTTTGGGCCTAATTCTTGGGTATTCCATGAAATTCCCAGAAAGACTCCCAGCGCCGCCACTGCCTGTAGTGTGCATACAGGTCGAGAAACAGAGCCAGAAGAGCCAGAAGATGAAGAATTCCAGAAAACCTAGTGAAAGAAAATGAAAGCACGTGGTGTCTCGCTTATCTCATATCTCCACAAAAGAAACCCGCATCCAGCTTACAAGAGCTTTAACATAGAAAACAAAACAAAAATAAACAACAAATTAGCATAACAGAGCAAGTTTGGCTGCAAAGAGCATGATAACTACTTGTTGCAAAAGCTCTAAGGGAAGTCCTCCAAGAAACTCAGGAAGCAGCACACATAAAAGATCAACTCTGTCTGCCGGTTTCGTAGGATTCTAGGCTTCTAGCCGTGACTCCGAGCACAAATTGAGGCAAAAACAGAAAGGCTAATTTGGAGGTTGCAATTAGGCAAGTTTATGCCTACACTTTGATCTTTGAACTTACCTGCAGGAGATCTCCAAGATAAGCTGAATTCCAGAGGCAGGGCGGGACGGAGGGGGTATGGAGGATATGTTATAGAGGATATCGTCCAGCTAGCAGTAGAACTAGTGGTTGGGGCGCCACCCGGTGGCGCCGCCTGAGAGGAAGCTAGGCGGTGCCAGGTGGGAGGCACCCCTTCCATTTTACTTATTATAGTATGCAGTGTTATTGCATAGTAGGCATATTAAGCAGCAAGTAGCCAGGAGAAACCAGGGATTTGAGATCATCATGAACAAAATTTAAAGTTCATTACACACTTGATGAAACAAGTGACACATGCATCTTGGCTCTAACATCACATTGATAGAGTACTGAAATCATCTCCAAAAAAAGAATGAACAAAATAGTGACCGTGGATGGAGTGGCTTATCTTCACCTCGTGCTCAATGCATCCACTGTCCCAGATCCCGGGCTAGTCTTCGCCGCCGCCGCCGCCATCGGTATCCGCTGTATCTTTTTGAGCCTCACCTCCCAATTTCAGTGCAAAATGCAGCCATCATCTTGGAATTCCTTGATAATATCCCTGCCAAGTGCACCATATACAACTACTCTAGTATGGTTAAAGCAATAAAGGAAGTTGGGTACCTTTTGTTGGATGTCATCCTTGGATTCAGATCCAATTGATCGAGCAGCTCTGTTGAGGGCATTGTTGGTGCTTCCACCTCCTTGGACATTCAAAGTAAGGCTCCAGATTTTGTCTTCCGAACCTAGTTCAGATTGTGAATAATGAGAGGAAAAACCATCGAATATGTCGCCTTTCATTTTCAGCAGTTTCCCTTCAAATGTGAATCCATCAATGCATGGATATGTTTTCTATTAACACCCAATCTGAAACAAAGCTAACTATAATTAATTAGAGAACACAATTCAATAGTTTTCAGTGATGTTACAAAAGAATTATAAAATGTTATTTGAAAGCATACATCATACCTTTACTGCATTGGTATTCATAATTATTTGAGTGGTGAACTGAGCTTTATTTACCTACTATATATATTTTTTATTTGCCAAAACCTAAAATAATATAACCTTGGCAAGACGTATCCGTAAACCTGCACAACCTCAGGTTGTAGTTCTGCCCGATCTATCTCCTCCAACACCCATAGTTAAAACTTTGAGAGTTATATATTTATCTTAATTGATAGGAAATAAACACAATAACAATGGACAAGAGCATAGTGCATTCAGTGCATCACTTTATGTTTATACAATGTACATGATGATCAAGCGAGTATCATATGTTGTAAGAACTGAAGCCTCTAACACAAGTTGAATTTGAAGATCGCGGAAATCATGAGAAGCAGATTGAACTAAAAGTAATTTATAAAAAAATTGAAAACATAAGTAAAAAAAAATGAAAACTATGAGAAGGTAGTGCCTGGAGCCTCTATGCTTGCTCTGTTTCGACTTCTTCTTGGACTAAAGATGTTGAGTAACTTCGTGCCTGCACGTCAGTTCTTGGCGTTCGGCTCGCTATCCAAGTCAGCGCCATGGTCAGGGCCATCGCCAGCGGCCAGATGGCCAGATGGCCGAGCACATTGGCCAGAAAGGGGTGAGAAAATCTTGACCCCTCCCTCCCTCCGAATGAAAATTAAGAGTTGAGCTTGTATTAGTCTCAAATCTCATGAGTTATTTAATTAGTTGCGTGTGGCATTTGATACGATAATCAGAGAAGAGAAATTGGTGTTGCAGACAATGTGTAGGTGAAGACTTTTTCTTAAAAGGTTCATTATTTTGTTCATGTCATATGCTTGCAAGTTGCAACAAATTAATTCTTGACTACACCAAAGTTTTAATCTTTTATACTATGGACATGCCTACTGAATTTTCAGTCGTTAACGATGGTGGCGATTCAGAACATCATCGGTTGGCTCGTCATCTCCTTCACGAATGTATGGCATGATGCACCCACATGTTTCCCAAGCTTATTTTCTGCCATTTCTCTTCTCGCGACGATACGAGCTTCATGCTTGCTAATCGATGTTTAATCCACATGACTCATCACTTCTCTACATGGGATGGCTGCTTCAAGGATTTGGTGTTGGTGTCATATCATACATGGTTTGTAATAAAGTATCTTCACTGCATGATTATTCTGTGCCTAGGATGTTCATGACTTTATGCTTTAAGATTTTGAGTACTTCTCAGCTGGTTCAAAAATGTTCAGAAACAAGAGAGCAACTAATATGTCAATATACTGGATGCAGAATGGTCCAGGGTTTACTTTTTTGGAAAAGATGGTTCATTGTTTATACCTACGCACCCCTACCAAAACTAAATTAATCTTTTGAAATTAGAACATTTTTACTTTGTGCTTGGGCCTTAGTGCATGCTGATTTTTATGGCTTTATGCTTTAAGAGATTCAGTACTTCTTCATCGTATATACCAACTTATTTTATTGGCAACAGATTATTGAGCTACTTAATAGTTACAATACTAACTCCTATGTATGAATTAAGGCATGCGATCATACCAGATGCCTGTATACATCAGAGCTCCTCAGAGCACAAGAGGATCGCTTGGCTTCGTGAAATCCTCAAATGCAGAATCAGCAATAGCTATGTAAAAGAACAGAAGCACAGTCAGTATGTTACATGACATGAGAACAACAGATGACTACCTAATCTAAGTACAACATAAGTTTCGTATAAACAGGATCGAAATGAATCATAATTAATGGTTATAGTCAATAAAATGCCAGAATGAGTTATATTGACCAACCTAAGTACCTAATATTGTTACGTCCATTATACAGTGTGGAATCAAAATCATGTGATAGTTAACTATTTCTAATCCAATAGATTGTATACAACACAGACTGATATTTTAGATTCAAAAGAAGAATCCAGTATCCGAGGCTATCTGAACTTACTTTTGAATCACGCCACCGCTAGTCCACTGCCTCCTGATGATAACACCATCAATCATTAGGTTGGTTTCCATCCATCAGTATGTTCACCCTTGAGAAGTCCAGGCTAGGGTGCTACAATTAGGATCCCTATCAGATAAACGAAGAACTATATTTCTTGATATAATTGGAGGGGTTCCACTACCATAACAACAGGTGGATGCAGCCGTTCAACCCGGGTGGGGAGCATACAAAATCTGCAAAATAGGGAGGTTAGAAGATGATAATTTCATTAATAGTTCCGTACACACAGTACTTTATAGATGGTTGCTCACATATCTAAATGCCGCATTTCTTGGTTCATACGTAGCAAAAATTCCTTGCAATATTTTCTAGAACGAGGAACAATCACTGCATTGTGAATGTTGCATTTCTGTTTCTCTCACGCAGCTTCAGAAGGAAATCGCGGATCATGAGCTTGCGGAGCAGATGGAGGAGCCCATGGCCCAGCAGCTGGAAGCGGACATCAGTGCTCTGGTTTATAACAAGCAGCAACTGGCCCTGCGAGCAAAAGCCACTATCCATCAATGACAAGAAAGAGGAGATCCAAAGGAAGGTGTGCAGATTCCTACCATGTGTCATCATGATTTCTTTTATTTCTTCTGTGAGCCCAAAACTCTATTATGGTAATATGATTACGTTCAATTTGGTTGAAACATGGCATGGCATATGATTAGTAATTTAGGTTCTGTTTGTGACATTGCATTCGTCAGAATCTAGGTCTACTTGAACCTCTGCTTCAGCTGCTAAACTGTCTTATACCATTGTAGAATTCTTATAATGATTCTACAACATCGTAAAGGCTTTCTGTTCATTGTAAATTTCTCAAAGCTTCATATACAATTAAGTTAATTAGAACGATGTCTTCCTGTAGTATCGCTCTCCATCCAAAAACTGATTATTTTTTGTGGATTTCCGGCATCATGAGTTTCAAATAAAGGATAATCCATACCTAGAGCCAAGCATGCTACATGGTCTATGAGTTTCTGATCAAAATACATCATGCATTGTCATACCAGGTTGAATATAAGACAGCTTTGTATAGTTGTGGTGTAATCTATTCAGCCTTGTGGGTTTGGCGTGGCATCGATCCTGGTCTTGTAGATCAAAGCTAGAGCTACTTTGTCAAAAACCTTCCCTCTAATTTATGGAGGGGGGATGAAGCAGGATATCTACAGTTTACCATCTGCAAAGTGAACTCTCTGCACAGTCTCTTGAAACTACTTTTATATCCACCATTTAATCTTGCGTCTTGACATCTGCTTGTCACCGATTGGTATTCGGCTATACCTTGTGAATGAGGCTCTTGAACGCCTGATATATTGTTCTCGCTAACTTAAGCTGATAGTTTGATATTCTGCTCAAAAAGCAACAACTCACTGCATAATGTTATATTTGTTGCTTTTTTACTGCTGCAGGTGACCCAGGCTGATTTTGAGACTTCTAAACATTCCCAAGAAAGCTCGAAATTGATGTACAAATCAGTAAACTCGCCAGAAAAAGTTCAGGTGGCTAGGCACAAATCTATCAAGGGATTAGAGGGCTAAGACAGGAATCAGTAAAATTCAGAGTTTTGAATCTAAGTGAACACCTTGTTATTGCTGCAACTCCCCTGCATCAACTAACAGTCTAATACATGCCCTATGGTAGCATATATTGAGTGATTCAACACTGTTACTGCCTTACTCCTTACTGCAGCCATTACAACAAAATATGCAGATTATAAAACATGCCAGGAATAAAGGGAGAGTTGCTATTGTGACACTGCACTGCTCAAAGTAAATTGATTCATATGAACCTCCATGGGCAGTGCCCACCATGATTTAGAGAAGTATTCGGCAGTTGGAAAAGGTAGGATGCATCGTACCTGGTCGGATCTAGAACGGCTGGCCCTTGCCGGCGCAGACGAAGCGGATCCATGTCGATTGTGTCTTGCCTCCGCGTGATGGTGGTTCTTGTTGAGCTACTTTTGGCGCCGCCGGCAGCGCCCTCCAACACATACTCGTCCTCCCTGCCGACTATCTCCATGGATTCGGATTGAGAAGAGAAAGGGGTAGGACATGAGGCGGCAGAGAGGGGTCGGGGGATGAGGGAAGGGGAAGAAAGGAGGCGACTTGCTTGGGTCGAGAGAAGGTCTGGACGATTGGATGTCGAGTTTGCTTCCTTCTCCGGTGGCCGGCGTCGGAGGACCTGGCCATGGGCCGATGGGGCGAGGCAGTGGCGGCAGCAACCCTAGCGTGCGCCGAGGGAGAACGGGTGGGGGCGATTTCCTCTTCCTCTCTTGTTTTCTTCTGGACGAAGCAAACAACGTGTTGGGGCAGCAAAGGTCAAACCGCCGATCTTTTTTGTCTCTAGCTAATCCGACGTGGACTGCACGAGAGCACGCCCCGGATGCGCAGCTGAATGTGTTTAATAGTTCATTCGTAAGTGATTGGATTGGATTGGATGTACTAGTACAACTTTTTTTCTTACCTTCAATGATGTTATCGTGTTCTCACTATTTGGTAGTACTAGTACCCTGACAACTAAGAGCATCTCCAACGGCCGCACAAAAATTTGGCGCCCAATAAAAGTTATAGCGCGCCACTTTAGCATTTTTAGTGCGCCGGGACGAACATCGCTTTTACAGACGCCCAAAAACGCGCGTACAAAAGCACACAGTGCAAATTGTGAAGCGCGCGCAATCCGGAGCCCAAAATATGGTGCGCGCGATAATGTTTTTCAGCGCGCGCCCAAAAACTTTTAGCGCTACAGCATCTGCTGGAGCAGTGCGGCGCCCAAAAAACCAAATTTTAATGCGCAGAGCTCTTTTTGGGCGCCTGTTGGAGATGCTCTAAGAGTATCTCCAGCCGTTCGGCCCGCCAGGCACCGAAAAAGAGCGGCCTGGGGGCGAGCCGGCGCTAGATCGCCCCCTGGGGTTCGGTTCGCTCCCTGTCACGCGCCCACGATTGCCACGGGTTCGGCGAAGTTCGTTTCAAATTTTTGCAAACTCAGCGACTTTTGCATGAACTCGGCCAATTTTCGACGAAATTTATACAAAAACTTAAAAACATGCATGAACTAACTTAAAAACGAACTAAAAGGCCTAGCCGCTGCCGCCACCGTCGCTGCCGCCGCCACCTTCGCCGCCGCCGCCTACATGCCGAGAAGCCTATAGAAGCGGGTGTAGTCGTCGTCGTCGTCGCCGCCGCCGCGCGCCTCCTCTGCGGCGTCCCTGCTGCATCCCTCGCCGGGGTCGCCAACAGCACTTGACAGCCCGGCCTCGCCCTCGTCGTCGCTGTCGATGATGATAACGCCGCCCTCCTTGACGATGCGGCGACGATCCTCGACATGGCTACGGGCCTGGGTCTCCAGGTACGCCCGACGCTGGCGGCGCACCTGCTCGCGGACGTAGTCCTCCCTCGCCCATTTGAGGGCGGACTCGTCATCGGGGGCCACCATGCCGGCGTGCCCTCACAGGCAAGGGCTCGTTGATGACAAGGGCGCCGCTGCGAGCGCGACGCCCGAGCGGTGTCTCCTTCGGCTCGGGCTTCACCGGGGCGGAGGGCCGGCGAGCCGGAGCCCGACGACGAGGACGAACCCGTCTCCATTCGCAGCGGCATCCAGGAACTGCCGCGGCGGCGAGAGAAGGAGGGCCGCGTCGAGTACTCCAGCCGCGGCACATTGCCGGTCTCGATGTGGTCGAGGACGGCGTCGAGTGTGCGGCCGGGGACGCCCCACCACTCGCGCCATCCTTCGGAGTTGAGGCGGCCGTGGGGAATGATGCTGTTGACGGAGGCGATATGCTCCTCGCGGCGGCGCTGGAAGTACATCGTCCACAGGTTTCGCTGTCGGGCGCGTACCTCGGCTCGTTCCGCTGCTCCTCTGTCAACGAGGAGCGGATGCAGGCGATCTCCGCCCGCCGTGCCGCCCCTTCGGGCACCGACGGCACCGGGGCGCCGCCGGCGCTCAGTCTCCACAAACCAGGCACGCGCATGTCGGGGGGCGCCAGGTATTCGGCCTCGTACAAAAGGCGCGCCTCCGGCTCTTGGAGGTGTCGGCGGCCGAAGCCGTTCGCCGCTGCGCCATCGCCTGGGTATCTCTCCGCCATGGTTTCGCTCGTCGGCGGGCAGGGGAGTGGTGGGAGAGCTCGCCGGTGGGGAAAAGGCTTTCACAGGAGGTAGATGGGGAGGCTGTGGCGCTCACCGGCGGGGAGGGGCGCCTTTTATAGCAGAAGCGGGGTGGCCGGGGGCGGCATGCGGGCGGACGTGTGGCGCATGCGGGCGGGACACGCGTCGACGTCGTCTCCACTGTGCCGCCCGTGAGGCATCAATGGAGGCCGACCGGCGCGGCAGCCTTCACATTGATTCCCGCGGAAACCGAGGCGATGAGGTCGACAAAGCGGCTGTCTCGCTGACTCGGCGGGCCCATGGCTGTTTCGCGCCAAAACACTCGCTCCGGCGCCCCCGGGCGCCCCCCCGGCACGTCAGGTTCAATCTGGGTCCGCCGGCACTGATTTCAGCCCAAGCCGGCGAAAAAGACGCGACTGAACCGTTTTTTTCGGCGCCGACGCAAAAAATTCACCTGAAAAGGCCATTTTGGGGACGCGGCTGGAGATGCTCTAAGCAATGAAGCAGCCGCAGACGCGTTGCCTCCTCGAGATCAGGTGACCGGGGCAATATTTCAGTCCTATCGTTGAATACCCGGAGACTCGCAGTCCTGGCCAGTTGCGGCGTCCTCCGTTCATGCTTGAACACGGTTATGAACAGGCCATTTTAGGGACGCGGCTGGGGATGCTCTAAGCAATGAAGCAGCCGTGGACGCGTTGCCTCGGCGAGGTCAGGTGACCGGGGCAATGTTTCAGTCCTATCGTTGAATACCCGGAGACTCGCAGTCCTGGCCACTTGCGGCGTCCTCCGTTCATGCTTGAACACGGTTATGAATGACGACGACGAATAAATGCGTCCCCAGCCTGCGTTCATACGAGCGTGTATATATATGTATATGTATGTGGGTGTCTGTGTTTGTATTATGTTAAATTGGGGGCGCTTTGCTGCGTCGTTGGTGTCGTTTTGTTTCTTCAGTGTTGTTGGGTTTTTTCAAAAAATAATCAGTGTTTCCGTTCAAAATATAAGATGTATTTTCTTTTTGAAAAGTCAAACCTTTTAAATTTGATCAAATTTGTAGAGAAATATATCAAAATTCATAATATCAATGAGGCTGCCGCGGCCCTCTGGCATCTTTGCGCCGCTGGAGGGACGACGACGACGACAACGATGGCACGGACGCCGATGTCGGTGCAGCAGTACAGGGCGGCCACGCTTACATAATGGTTGCCCGATATAGGGTTTAGTGTTTTTTAATATAGTTTTTTGTAAAACAAAATATCATTGGTTTATGTAAATTTCGTTCGGTTAGCTCAAATTGTTGGCAAAATATATGCGGCTATGCTTGGATGACGAATGATGCTACTAAAGCTTTCGCTCCTAAAGCTTCTGCCAAGTAAAGCTATTAATTCAAAGATTCCACCAAATGAAGCTTATAATTGGTAGCCTCTTGTTTAGCTTTGGCGGAAGGCTACTAATCCAATGTATGAACTAGCTTCCGCCAAATGAAGCAAGTAGACTAGTAGCTTGCTTAAGCATTTGAACTACCTAGCGCTAAAATAAACTAGTAGCCAACCTACTTGCTTCCGCCAAATGAGCATATGAAGAAAAAGGAAGGAAAAAATAATTATAAAACAAAGTGATTAGTGGTATAGAACCAAATTTTCCTAATGGTGTTGGGATGGTATTTTCACAAAGTCCCTTTAGTGGTATAGAACCAAATTTCCCTATAAACACCTATGGGGAGAGGAGAAAAGGAGAAATCTTTGCAGAGTCGTGCATGAGCGCGTGACGATGGAGCACTCGCCAAAGTGCAGAAAAACCTGCTGCACTGTGTGGCAACGTCAAGAACATTAATTTTTCTCTATTCTTTTTGTTTTGTTTCGATGAAGAGCCCTCCTCTGTTCATAGTCCTACTAGTTTTTTAGGGGTCTATTCATAGTACTAGTAGTAGGTTCTTTTTTTCTTGAGCCAAACTAGTAGTAGTTTTTTTTTGAGAAATCTCGCCTTCTTTACTGCTCAAGAATTAAAGGTACAATGTTTTGGTCATGAGGAGACCCCAACCAAACATGATGACCTACACCTAAGTTACAACCAAACATGGTGAAATTATGCGCTTCGAAATTAAAAACTCTACGTTCATGAGTGAAAGTACATGAAATCATATCATTTTTCCTAGCAATTATTTCCTGGATGATGGCACCATGATATCCTCCCGACCCTTGCTTAGGGCATCTCCAGCCGCGCCCCCAACAGGCCCTCCCCAGACGATTTCGCCGCGCCGGCGCCGAAAAAAGGCCACAGTCGCGCCCCCAGAAGCCCGTTTTTCGCCGGCTCGGGCCAAAACTGGTGCCGGCGGACCCAGGCCGAACCCGGCGCCCCGGGGGGCGCTTGGGGAGCCGGCGCAAGCGAAAAAGGCGAGTGGACCCGCACTGGAGGCGACCGAAGGCCTTTTCCTGCCGTTTTACTGCCTTTTTTCTCACTTCTCTCCCGCTCGCTCGCCTTGCTCCCGCCATTCTCCCCCTTTCTCCCGCCAACCCCGCTCGCAGCCCGCCGCCCATGCCGCCGAAGAAATACACCATGCCGCGCGCCGCGGCGACCGCGACGGGTGCCGCTACCCAACCGAAACAGAGGAACCCGAGGGCGCCTCCAACGAAGCCGCCAGGCCTGTCGAACGCCGAGTGGAGGGTGGAAGTACAGCGCCGAGAAGCGGTCACCGCCGACAGGCGGAACCGAGGGATAGCCAAGAAGGCCCGCGACAACGCGGCGCGCGCCGCGACGTCCTCCTCTTCTGCCGATGCTCCCGTCGTCGGCCACGCCGCGCCCTGGGGACAGCAAGGCGCCGGATCTCCATGGGGTTCATCGTCGCCAGGCTACGCCGACGGAGACGCGCACGGCGGGTTCAACCCAAACGTGACCTTCCCTCATGGTCACCCCGCTACGCGCACGCCATCGCCGGCCTTCGCCGGTGTGCAGTACCCGCCATACAACTACTCGCCCCCCCTGCCTACGCAACCACGCCAACTCCACATCTCTACCGCGGGCCGCTGCCCTTCTCGCACCTCGGCGACGCCGACGACACGGGAGCCGACATGGACGACATCATCGCGACCGGATCGGCCGCGGCCGCCTCGTCTCCCGGTTTCGCCACCCAGGACGAGGTGGTCGACCTCAGCGGCGACATGGAGGCCGAGCTCGGCTACGTCTATGGCGACGATGCGCAGGAGCCCGAGGAGGAGGACGAGGAGGAGGAGGAGGAGGAGGAGCCGGCTCCTGTTCCGACGAAGGGGCGCCAGAAAAAGAAGCGGGCGGCGAGGTCAGGCGAGCCGCGCATCAAATGGACGTCCAAGGAGGAGGAATGCCTCGCCGAAGCGTGGAAAGTTGTCTGCCTCGACCCGACCACCGGCGCTCTATTTTTTTGTAACGACAGACTATGCCCGATCGTCGGACTTGCGGCGTCTTGAGAGCGGTAACGGCCGAGTTTGAATTAACCGCGTCTTGGGGCCGGCACGTTGGGTGCGTGACTGGGCGCTAGCTCGCCCCCAGGGGCCGAGCTAGCGCCTGCACGCCCCCAGGATGCCGAATTTAGACGCCCTGGGGGGCCGAACGGCTGGAGATGCCCTTAATGTCCTTCACCACTTCCTCACAATCTGAAGCAACATGCATCATCTGAATTCCCAGGTCCTCTACAAGTGCATGAGCTTCTCTACACGCAAATGCTTCGAGAAGAGTCGAGTCAATAATACCTGCATACACAACAAGAGAAGAGCCCAGGTAAAGCCTGGTGCTATCCCTGCATACTGCTGCTGCCACTCCACAATGGCCATGCCGAGCTACAGCTCCGTCGACATTGATCTTTGCTTTGTCCCCCATCGGAGGCAGCCACCTCTGGACTTCTGCCACCCTAGGACCCGAGCTCGCATCAGGAACCCTGCTTGTTGCTGGTTTAAGCAGTCCTCGCAAATCCATCAAATATGAGTTAATGAATGAATTTGTTTGACTTGGGCTCTGAAAAATAGCTTGGCTTAAAATCTAGCCCAGCCCAGCCCAGTAGTTGTTGTGACTTGCGAGTTGTCCCCTATATCATTAATCTTGGCTTAAAATCTAGCCCAGCCCATGAGTATGGTAGAATGGGACTCACGGTGGCCCGGCATGGGGTGGATCATTCACGACAACGGCATGATATTTTTTCAGTGATCAAGGACGTCAAGCTCAGTCATCCACACTCCAGTGGCATGGGCGTGTTTGGTTGCCCGCATGCAGCCCAACCAGGCCCGCGTGGGATGTGCGCGGCCTGTCTGGTTGCCTGGGCTGCATGCGGTTTGAGGCCCGCACGGACCTTAAAGCATCCCGCAGCCTGGCCCGGCCGAAACTGCCGAATCGGCAGTTTCTTGCGAGCCTGGCTGGGCGCAGCCACGCGTGCGGGGCAGTTGCACGCCTCGGGCAGCACGGGAGACGGAGGGGACATCTCATAACTCGCCCCCACTCTTCTGTCACCGCCTAGTCGCACTGTTCCCACCGCTCCCTCTCTCTCCCTCACCGCCCCTCCCTCTCCTCTCCTTCGATGGCTCCGCCACGCCCACTAATATGTCTCCAACGTATTTATAATTTATGAAGTATTCATGCTATTATATTATCCATCTTAGATGTTTAATGGGCCTTTATATGCTGTTTTATATGATTTTTGGGACTAACCTATTAACCTAGAGCCCAGTGACAGTTTCTGTTTTTTCATTGTTTTTGAGTATCGCAAGAAAGGAAAATCAAACGGAGTCCTATTGACCTGAAAATTCACGGAAATTGTTTCTGGACCAGAAGAAGCCCACGGAGTACCGGAGATGGACCATAGGAGTCCCGAGGCCACCGCGAGGGTGGGGGTGCGCCCTACCCCTTGGGCGCGCCCCCCTATCTCGTGGCCGCCTCGGGGACCTCCCTGACTTGTTCCCGACTCCAACACCTCATATAAATGCCCAAACCTCTAGAAAATAACCTAGATCGGAAGTTCCGCCACCGCAAGCCTCTGTAGCCACGAGAAATCAATCTAGGCCCTCTCTGGCAGCTTGCCGGAGGGGGCCATCATCACCGGAGGCTATGGAGGAGGATCCCGGAGGGGCCATCATCACCATGAAGGCCAAGGACCAGAGGGAGAACCTCTCCCCATACAGGGGGAGGCCATGGAGGAGGAAGTACAAGGGGGAGAACCTCTCCTCCTCTCTCTCGGTGGCGCCGGAGTGCCATCGGGAGGGGAATCATCGCCGCGATGATCGTATTCATCAACATCACCATCATCATCTCTTTTACGCGGTCCACTCTCCCGCACCCTGCTGCAATCCCTACTTGAACATGGTGCTTTATGCCACATATTATGATCCAATGATGTGTTGCCGTCCTATGATATTTTGAGTAGATATCCTTTGTCTTTGGGTTGGTTGATGATCTAGATTGGTATGAGTTGTATGTTTTATTTTGGTATTGTCCTATTGTGCCCTTCGTGTCGCGCGAGCGTGAGGGATTCCCGTTGTAGGGTGTTGCAATACGTTCATGATTCGCTTATAGTGGGTTGCTTGAGTGACAGAAGCATAAAACCGAGTAAGGGGATTGTTGCGTATGGGATAAAGGGTACTTGATGCTTTAATGCTATGGTTGGGTTTTACCTTAATGATCTTTAGTAGTTGCGGATGCTTGCTAGAGTTCCAGTCATAAGTGCATATGATCCAAGAAGAGAAAGTATGTTAGCTTATGATAACCCACAAGTATAGCGGATCAATTTTAGCTTCTTTCGATAAGTAAGAGTGTCGAACTCAACGAGGAGCTAAAGGTAGAACAAATATTCCCTCAAGTTCTATCGACCACCGATACAACTCGACGCACGCTTAACGTTCGCTTTACCTAGAACAAGTATGAAACTAGAAGTACTTTGTAGGTGTTGTTGGATAGGTTTGCAAGATAATAAAGAGCATGTAAATAAAAAGTAGGGGCTGTTTAGATAAAGACACAACTAAGTTAGTTTTAGTAAAGAGTTTTTTGTTACGAGAAAGTTATTTGTCCCTAGGCAATCGATAACTAGACCGGTAATCATTATTTCAATTTTATTTGAGGGAGAGGCATAAGCTAACATACTTTCTCTACTTGGATCATATGCACTTATGATTGGAACTCTAGCAAGCATCCGCAACTACTAAAGATCATTAAGGTAAAACCCAACCATAGCATTAAAGTATCAAGTCCTCTTTATCCCATACGCAAACAACCTACTTACTCGGGTCTGTGCTTCGGTCACTCACGCCACCCACCATAAGAAAATCATGAACATATTTCAAACACTACAGCGGGAATCCCTCACGCTTGCACGACACAGAGAACACCATAGGATAACACCAATAATAAAACATGCAACTCAAACCAATCACCATCATCAATTAACCCATAGGACAAAACGGATCTACTCAAACATCATAGGATTGCCATACATCATTGGGAAATAATATATAACGTTGAGCACCATGTTTAAGTAGAGATTACAATGGGTAAAAGAGGGGTTACACCGCTGCATAGAGGGGGGAAGAGTTGGTGATGATGGCGGTGAAGTTGTTGGTGAAGATTGTAGTGATGATGATGGCCCCCGGTGGCACTCCAGCGCCATCGGAAGCGAGGGGGAGAGAGCCCCCCTCCTTCTTCTTCTTCCTTGACCTCCTCCCTATATGGGAGAAGGGTTTCCCCTCTGGTCCTTGGTCTCCATGGCGTGGGAGGGCGAGAGCCCCTCCGAGATTGGATCTGTCTCTCTGTCCCTCTCTATTTCTGCGTTTCCTCTAGCTGCCCTTTCATCGTTTCATATACATATATATATATATATATCTGTGTGTGTGTGTGTGTGTGTGTGTGTGTGTGTGTGTGTGTGTGTGTGTGTGTGTGTGGAGATCCGTAACTCTGATTGGATTGAAACCTTCACCGAGATTTTTTCCTGAAACTTAGCTTTCTTGCGGCAAAAGAAGAGCACTAACCGCCTTACGGGGGGCCCATGAGGGTCAGCGGCGCACCCAGGAGGGTTGGGCGCGCCCCCTGCCTCGTGGCTCCCTCAGGCACCATCTCGCGTTGATTTTGTTCCCATATTCTCCGTCCGTTTTTATCCCGTTTGGATTCCATTTGATATGGGGTTTCTGCGAAACATAAAACATGCAACAAACAGGAACTGGCACTGGGCACTGGATCAATATGTTAGTCCCAAAAATAGTATAAAAAGTTGCCAAAAGTATATGAAAGTTGTAGAATGTTGGCATGGAACAATCAAAAATTATAGATACGACGGAGACGTATCAGCTTATGCCTCTCCCTCATATGAAATTGCAATTACGACCACCGGTCTTGTTAACAATTGCCTAAGACAATTCCGCTCACCGATCCATCATTATTCCACACTCGTTATTTATAATATTTAGTGATATATTCTAACTTTATGATAACAGCACCTACTTTTATGTTTTAGCTCTCCGATATCATGCAAAGTTATCCTCTTCATACCCACAACGTAGTTTTATTTCGTGTTTCTAGTTTGAAGCAAACGTTTGGTGTACGTAGAGTGGTATCAGTGGTAGATAGGACTTGAGAGAATATTGATCTTACCTTTAGCTCCCTGTTGGTTCGACACTCCATACTTATCACTTCCACTATTGGAAATTGCTACGATGATTCCCTGCACTTGGGGATCATCAAGCTCTTTTCTGGCGCCGTTGCCGAGGAGCAATAGCGTGGGGTTGATATTCATATGTGTGCTTGTTTGCTTTCTTCACAAAGTAGATTTTGTTTTTCCTTTTTGTTTCTATTTAGTTGTGGGTGAAACATAAAAAAAATAAAAAAAAAAATGAAAATACAAAAAAGTTTACTTGCCTCTCATGCCTAAAAAGTTTTTCAATAAGAGAAGTGATTGGAAGATTATGCATTAAAGAAATGAGGGTCAACCTTGGGCACTTGTGTTCATGCTCATGGAAACAATGTAAAAAAATTCATGAAGCTTCTCTGAAAATAATTATCCGCTTGTATATATCCATTGTATTCTAAAAATAATGTGACAAGCCTTGGTTTTAGGATGATTAGATTGCTTGTTTACTATGTACAATACAAAAATAGAAACTTTGGCTGTAGCGCGTGATTTTACATTTTTTTTTACTGGAAAGTCAAATGGCTCTGAAACTTTTTGCACATTACTTATGTATAAATTTTTCAAATTTTCATATTTTTAGAATTTTTTGGAGTTACAGAAGTTTACTAAACTTCCAGATTACTACAGACTATCCTGTTTTTGACAGATTCTGTTTTCTATGAGTTGTTCGCTTATGATGAATCTATGGGTTGTGTCAGGGAGTATGAATCATGGTGAAGTTGGAATACAATAGATATAGTTATAATATGAAATTGGAATAAGTTTGCACCAGTACCTAAAGGTAGTGATTTGCTTTATTACACTAATGGACCTCACAAAGTTTTTGTTAAAGTTTTGTGTGGATGAAGTGTTCGAAGATCGAGGAGCTATCAATATGAGAAGAATAAAGAGAGGCAAGAGCTCAAGCTTGGGTATTCCCAAGGCACCCCAAGTAAATATTTTAAGGATACTCAAGCATCCAAGCTTGGGGATGCCCCGGTTGGCATCCCATCTTTCCTCTTCAACAATTATCGGTATACCTCGGTTTTTGTTTTGTTCACATAATTTGTGTCATTTGTGTTTTTGCTTTTCCTTTAAGAACCATGATAGTATGAGGTATCCCTTTATTGATTTATATAATACTTCATGTGCTTCACTTATATCCTTTAAGTATGATCTTATAGAATTGCTCTGTGTGCTTCACTTAAATCTTTTGAGTATGGTTTTATAGAATGCTTCGTGTGCTTCACTTATATATTTTGAGCTTGGATATTGGTTAGTCTATATTAATTGTATAATTCTCCATGAACTTCACTTATATCTTTTGGAGTATGAATAATACTATCATCGAAAGTGGATTTAGAAGAAGTTTGCTCCCACTATTCCGAATGAGGAGAATTTTGCTTATGTGGAGAGTAGTAAATTTCTATGCTTGTAAATCATGAACAGAATGCTTTATGTGCTGATTATATTGTTGAACTCATTCATGATACTACTGAAAATTATTATGAGGGAGGAATACATGCTTGTAAGAGTTGCAATAATATCAAGTTTCCTCTCTATGTGCTTAAAGTTTTGACGTTATACTTGTTTTGCCTTCCTATGCTAGTTGATTCTTGTTCCCATAAATTGTGTGCTCACAAAATCCCTAGGCATAGGAAGATCTGCCGGTCATATTCTTCATGGTGCTCTCTTTATGTTTCAATTCTTATCTTTTATGTGAACATCATTGAAATCATCATGCCTAGCTAAAAGGCATTAAAGAAAAGCGCTTGTTGGGAGACAACCCAGTATTTACCCTTACTGTTTTTGTGTGTTCTCATGATTAAGATACTGTATTAATCATGTATTATATTATTTGTTTCAATAAAGTGCCAAGTAAGACCTTTGGGAAGATTTGGGTGAAAGTTAATGTGATCTTGCTGTAAAAAACAAAAACTTCCCGCTCACGAGATTAGCTGCCATTTTTTACAGAAGAGTGCGATTGAGTTGATTCTTTTTTCAGAATATTAATAGACAAATTCCTCACGTCCACCAATTTATTTCAGAATTTTTGGAGTAGCAGAATTATGGTTGGTGTTCAGATTATTACAGACTATTCTGTTTCTGACAGATTCTGTTTTCATTGCATAGTTTGCTTGTTTTCTAGTTTCTATGACATATTTCTCATTATAAATTGTAGAAATGATATGGTACAGTAGGCATTGTGTGAGAACAATTATGAACCTTATCTTTGACAGTACCAAAGTGAATGGTTTACTCTTTATCATACTATCTATGTCACGAAGTTTCTTTAAGTTTTGTATGATTGAAGTTTTCAAGCTTTGGGTGAGATATCGATATGAGGAGAATAAGGAGTGGAAATACCCTAAGCTTGGGGATGCCCAAGGCACCCCAAGGTAATATTCAAGGAAGACTCAAGCGACTAAGCTTGGGGATGCCCCGGAAGGCATCCCCTTTTTCGTCTTCAAAACTATCGGTATACCTTACTCGGAGCTATATATTTATTCATCACATGATATGTGTTCTTCTTGGAGCGTATTTTCAATTTTACTTGCCGTTTGAATAAAATCACTGATCTGAAATCTTGAATGGAAAAGAATCCTCCCATGGCTATTTAATTATTTGACTACTCAGTACTCTTCAGTTATATCTTTTTAGAGTATTTTGTCATTTACTCACGTGTTTCACATATATCTTATAAGTAAATGGTTGAATGAATTGAATATCATAAATCTGAATTTATATATGTTTCGTATGCTTACAACATGGGGAGCAATGACTTCACACATAATAAGTATAGGTAGTAAACTTATTGGAAGTTAGCAAACGCAGAATTGGTTACTTGAACAATTCAAGGAAGAATATTGAAGGAAGAGAGATTTCACATATAAATATACTATCTTGGACATCTTTTGTCATTGTGAGCACTCATTAAAATATTGCATGCTAAAAGGTTGATGTTGGACAAGGAAGACAACTTAATGGGTTATGTTTTCCTATATTTGAAACGTTATATTGTCTTGGATCATCCAACATGTTGAGCTTGCCTTTCCCTCTCATGCTAGCCAAAATTTTGCACCAAGTAGAAATACTACTTGTGCTTCCAAACGTCCCTTAAACCAGTTTTGCCATGAGAGTCCACCATACCTACCTATGGATTGAGTAATATCCTTCAAGTAAGTTGTCATCGGTGGATGCAATAAAAATTGCTCTCTAAATATGTATGATTTATTAGTGTGGAGAAAATAAGCTTTATACGATCTTGTGATGTGGAAGAAATAAAAGTGACATACTGCATAATAAAGGTCCATATCACAAGTGGCAATATAAAGTGACGTTCTTTTGCATTATGATTTTGTGCGTCCTACCATAAAAGCGCATGACAACCTCTGCTTCCCTCTACGAAGGGCCTATCTTTTACTTTTATCTTCTACCCTTATACAAGAGTCATGGTGATCATCACCTTTCCCTTTTACACTTTTTCCTTTGGCAAGCACTTTATGTTGGAGCGATCCGGATATATATCACTTGGATGTAGGTTTTCATAAATTATTATTGTTGACATTATCCTTGAGGTAAAAGGTTGGGAGGCAAAACTATAAGCCCCTATCTTTCTCTGTGTCCGATTAAAACTTTGAACCCATAAATATCACATGAGTGTTAGCAATTGTGAAAGATTAAATGACAGTTGAGTATGTGGAGTTTGTTGAATCAAAGCTCTTACATAGACTCTTCCCGAAAATAAGATGAATTGCAATTATTTGATGACTAAGAGCACGGTTTGTTAGTTCTCAAGAAAGTTTAGGATCTATACTTTAACATGTGAATAGCTTGTTACTTGATCATGATAAGTTTTATGAGTTGAGCTACTGTTATGATATATAATGATGCTAGAAAAAGTGATTAGAACTATCATTGATCAAACTCATGCACTTGCTAGTATTCACACTTCATAAATTATTTATTTTATCATTTACCTACTCGAGGATGAGCAGGAATTAAGCTTGGGGATGTTGATACGTCTCCAACGTATTTATAATTTATGAAGTATTCATACTATTATATTGTCCATCTTAGATGTTTAATGGGCCTTTATATGTTGTTTTATATGATTTTTGGGACTAACCTATTAACCTAGAGCCCAGTGCCAATTTCTGTTTTTTCCGTGTTTTTGAGTATCGCAGAAAAGGAAAATCAAATGGAGTCCAATTGACCTGAAAATCCACGGAGATTTTTTTGGACTAGAAGAAGCCCATGGAGTACCGGTGATGGACCAGAGGAGTCCCGAGGCCACCACGAGGGTGGGGGCGCCCCCCCTATCTTGTGGCCGCCTCGGGGACCCACCTGACTTGTTCTTGACTCCAACATCTCCGATAAATGCCCAAACCTCCAGAAAATAACCTAGATCGGAAGTTCCGTCGCCGCAAGCCTCTGTAGCAACGAGAAATCAATCTAGGCCCTCTCTGGCACCCTGCCAGAGGGGGCCATCATCGCCGGAGGCTATGGAGGAGGATCCCGGAGGGTCCATCATCACCATGAAGGCCAAGGACCAGAGGGATAACCTCTCCCCATCCAGAGGGGAGGCCATGGAGGAGGAAGCACAAGGGGTAGAACCTCTCCTCCTCTCTCTCGATGGCGCCGGAGTGCAATCGGGAGGGGATCATCGCTGCAGTGATCGTCTTCATCAACATCACCATCCTCATCTCTTTTACGCGGTCCACTCTCGCGCACCCCGCTGTAATCCCTACTTGAACATGGTGCTTTTTCCACATATTATGATCCAATGATATGTTGCCATCCTATGATGTTTTGAGTAGATATCCTTTGTCTTTGGGTCGATTGATGATCTAGATTGGTAGTAGTTGTATGTTTTATTTTGGTGTTGTCCTATTATGCCCTCCGTGTCGCGCAAGCATGAGGGATTCCCGCTGTCGGGTGTTGCAATACATTCATGATTCACTTATAGTGGGTTGCTTGAGTGACAAAAGCATAAACCCGAGTAAGGGAATTGTTGTGTATGGGATAAAGGGGACTTGATGCTTTAATGCTATGGTTGGGTTTTACCTTAATGATCTTTAGTAGTTGCGGATGCTTGCTAGAGTTCCAATCATAAGTGCATATGATCCAAGAAGAGAAAGTAAGTTAGCTTATGCCTCTCCCTCATATGAAATTGCAATGACGACCACCGGTCTTGTTAATAATTGTCTAAGACAATTCCGCACACCGATCCATCATTATTCCACACTCGCTATTTATAATATTTAGTAATATATTCTAACTTTATGATAATAGCACCTACTTTTATGTTTTAGCTCTTCGATATCATGCAAAGTTATCCTCTTCATACCCACAATGTAGTTTTATTTCCCGTTTCTAGTTGGAAGCAAACGTTCGGTGTACGTAGAGTCGTATTAGTGGCAGATAGGACTTGAGAGAATATTGATCTTGCCTTTAGCTCCGTGTGGGTTCGACACTCCATTCTTATCACTTCCATCATTGGAAATTGCTATGATGATTCCCTGCACATGGGGATTATCTCCCACCGCCGCGCCGCCCTCTGACCCCCGTCGACCAGCTCATCGCCAGCATCCAAGAGAGCTAGCTGGCCGGGCTCTAGAACTCGGGCCGCGACCTGGCGTCGGCACTGCGAGCGTCGGCCAATGCGGTGCCGGCCGCTCCTACTCCACCGCAGATTCCAGACCTCGTGGTCCTGAGCTCAGTGCCTGCACCGTCCACGGAGTCGCCCCTTCTTGGGACCCCATTGGACAGGGGGTTTTTCTTGACCCCCGTCCAAGGGTTTTCTCTTGTCAGCGGGCCGTCCTCCTCGACCTCCGGCGTGGCGATGAGCACGGGGCCGATGCCGCAAGACGACTCCTCTGCTCCACCACCTCTCTCCTTCCCGCCAGGGTTTCCACCCCGGCCTCGGTTCGCCGTGGCTGCGCGTGCTTCTGTGAGTCAAACCCTCTCAATGCTTGCTCGCAGATGTAGATTAGGGATTTATTTCTTAGGCATGTGCAAGTAGTTAGTGGATTCGATAGGATTAGATAGGATTCTAGCAGATCCGATTGGACGCGATCCCAATCGAATCCAATCGGACTGATCTGTTATTGTTTTGTACAGTGTGTGTGCTAGGATAATTTTCTTGTGCTACTGCTAGTGTGTCCTATGATCTGTGTTCATGCTAGTAGCTGTGTTGATGCTAGAATCATGTTCATGTTGACTGATGAATGTTATACTGAGGGCATGTTCATGTTGACTGATGAATGCTAGAATCATGTTAACTGATGGCATGTTCATGTTCAAGCTAGGATCATGTTCATGTTGTTGTTCCTGTTGCTAATATACATGTTCAAGCTAGGGTTTGTGTTGAATGTTTTACGTGCATGTAGTAGGACCATTTTAGGATGCTGCAAAATGCACATGGGTGCTATTGGCACTTGCTATTGCTATTTTTAGATGTTTCCATGTTTATGATAGTGCACTGATGAGTGGCAGTTGCAGCAAAGCAGATGCCACTGATCAGTGAACTTGCCCAACAGCAAGTCCACTGATCAGTGGCATTTGCCCAACAACAAGTATCATTGATAAGTGGCATTTGCCACTGATCAGTGCCATTTGCCTAACAGCAAGTGCCATTGATAAGTGGCATTTGCTCAAAGTGTTTGTGCATTGATTAGTGTCATTTTCTCTTGGGCAAATGTCTTTGATCAGTGACATTTTGCAAAGAGTTTGTGCACTAATACTTGTCATCTTACGTGACAAGATATTGAAGACTGACTAGGATATGGCGGGAGGAGGAACTCAGGTGGTGGCCGGAGCTGAGCGCGCCGAGGATTTCATCCCCATGAACAGGTGGATCAGGACAATGGACCAGCCTGGCAGGATCGCCTTCATGAGCCTGTATCGTTCAAGGCGACGATCTCCGAGGTAGGGCCATGAGGAGGGGCCCAGGGATCCGATGCGCTTCTACCAGCAGATCAAGGACAGCGAGAACCTCGCCATGCTCTTCGTCCCTCGCAAGTTCGTGGAGGTGATGAACACGTGGATGGTCATCAAGCGGCTCCTGCGCATGGTTAGGCTCTCGGCGAACAAGCGGTGCATGTTCTGGATGCAGGTCCAGAACTTCGAGGGGTACATGGTGCTTGGCCGGGGCTGGAGCTACTTCTGCCGCCGCCACCGGATCGTCCCCGGTGACCTTGTCGTTGTGCGCATCTTAGGACTCGGACTGAACGTTCAGATTAGGTTTCGTTACAGCAGGCACAATTGCGTTGGTAACATTGAGCAGGCTATGTAGTTAAGTTAAGTAAGGTGCTAGTGGAGAACTTTTATGGTGTGTGGCGAGACTTGTGCATGGAACTTGTTCATATTTTGGCCAGGAGCAGCACCCTGGCATGGAGCAGGGAAGGAGGATGCCCCTGCTGTTAATCTAGACTTATGCTATGTAGTTAAGTGGTTTGCTGTAATTTCCTTGCTTGCTGTGTTTGATTTCATTTGGTTGCCTGCTGTTGTGCTATTGTTGTTGTGTTGATCATGTGGTGGTAAGGCCACCACATTTGAATGGGGTGAGCAGAACACAAACGATGTTTGCAACCAAACAGCTGAAGTTTGCATCTGCTCACACCCTAAGCACAAAAACGACAACCAAACAGTAGGGGGGGTAAGTGCCTCTCCATGTGATGCAGGCAACCAAATAGGTTGCAGCTGCTGCATATGAGGTGCATTTCATCAACCAAACTTGCTGGAGATGGACATGCAATGCAACTACTGTTGCAAACTTGTTTAGTTGCAAACAATGTTTGTGTTTTGCTCACCCCATTCAAATGTGGTGGCCTTACCACCACATGATCAGCACAACAGCAGCATCACAACAGCAGGCAACCAAGTGAAATCAAACATAGCAAGCAAGGAAATGACAGCAAACTACTTAATTACATGGCATAAGTCTAGATTAACAGCAGGGGCATCCTCCTTCCCTGCTCCATGCCAAGGTGCTGCTCCTGGCCAAAATATGAACAAGTTCCCAGCACAAGTCTTGCCACACACCATAAAAGTTCTCCACTAACACCTTACTTAACTTAACTACATAGCCTGCTCGATGTTACCAACACAATTATGCCTGCTGCAACGAAACCTGCACATGACCGAGGAATCGTGGTTGTAGATCTAAACCTTCAGTCCGAGTCCTGAGATGCGCACAATGACGAGGTCGCCAGGGACGATCCGGTGGTGGAGACAGAAGTAGTCCCAGCCCCGGCCAACCACCATGTGCCCCTCGAAGTTCTGGACCTGCACCCAGAACACGCACCGCTTGTTCGCCGACAGCCTGACCATGCGCGGGAGCCGCTTGATGACCAGCCAGGTGTTCATCACCTCCACGAACTTGCGAGGGATGACGAGCATGGCGAGGTTCTGGTTGTCCTTGATCTGCTGGTAGAAGCGCATCGGATCCCTGGCCCCTCCTCATGGCCCTGCCTCGGAGATCGTCCCCTGGAACGAGACAGGCTCATGAAGGCGATCCTGCCAGGCAGGTCCACCATCCTGAGCCATCTATTCGTGGGGATGAAATCATCGGCGTGCTTAGCTCCGGCCACCACCTGAGCTCCTCCTCCCGCCACATCCCAGTCAGTCTTCAATATCTTGTCAGGTAAGATGACAAGTATTAGTGCACAAACTCTTTGTAAAATGTCACTGATCAAAGACATTTGCCCAAGAGCAAATGCCACTAATCAGTGCACAAACTCTTTGAGAAAATATCACTTATCAATGGCACTTGCTGCTAGGAAAATGGCACTGATCAGTGGTACTAATAAGTGGCAAATGTCACTTATCAATGACACTTGTTGGGCAAATGCCACTGATCAGTGGACTTGCCCAACAGCAAGTGCCATTGATAAGTGGCATTTTGCCCAACGGCAAGTGACATTGATAAGTGGGATTTGCCTGTGGGGGCAAATGCCACTTATCAATGACACTTGTTGTTGGGCAAATGCCATTGATCAGTGGCACTGATCATGCTGCAACTGTCACTCATCGGTGCACTATCCTAAACATAAAAACATCTAAAAATAGCAACAGCAAGTGCCAATAGCACCCATGTGCAGCCATGCACATTTGGAAGCATCCTAAAATGGTCCTACTACATACGTACACATATAACATTCAACACAAACCTTAGCGTGTATATGTATATTAGCAACAGGAACAACAACATGAACATGATCCTAGCTTGAACATGAACATGCCATCAGTCAACATGATTCTAGCATTCATCAGTCAACATGAACATGCCATCAGTAAAACATTCATCTGTCAACATTAACATGATTCTAGCATCAACACATCTACTAGCATGAACACAAATCATAGGACACACTAGCAGTAGCACAAGAAAATTATCCTAGCACACACACTGTATAAAATAAGAACATATCGGTCCGATTAGATTCGATTAGGATCGCATCCAATCGGATATGCTAGAATCCTATCTAATCCTATCGAATCCACTAGCTACTAGCACATGCCTAAGAAATAAACCCTTAATCTACATCTACGAGCAAGCATTGAGAGGGTTTGACTCACGAAGCACGCGCAGCCGCGGCGAACCGAGGCCGGGGTGAAAACCCCGACGAGAAGGAGAGAGGTGGTGGAGCAGAGGAGGAGCCGGCCCTGGCGACAGCCTGCGGCATCGGCCACGTGCTCATCGCCATGCCGGAGGTCGAGGAGCACGGCCCGCCGACAGGAGAAAACCCTTGGACGGGGGTCAAGGAAACCCCTGCCCAATGGGGTCCCAAGAAGGGGCGGCTCCGTGGACGACGTCGGCGCCGAGCCCAGGACGAGGAGGTCCGGAATCGGCGGCGGAGCAGGAGCGGCCGACACCGCATTGGCCGACGCTCGTGGTGGCCGGCATCAGATGGGGGATGACGCTCACAGCGCCGATGCCAGGTCGCGGCCCGAGTTCTGGAGCCTGGCCAGCCAGCGCTCCTAGATGTTGGCGATGCGCTGGTCGATGAGGGTCAGAGGACGACGTGGCGGTGGGCGTGGCGGAGCCGTCGGAGGAGAGGAGAGGGAGGGGCGGTGAGGGAGAGAGAGGGAGCAGTGGGAACAGTGCGACTGGACGGTGACAGGAGAGTGGGGGGCGAGTTATGAGACGTTCCCTCCGTCTCCCGTGCTGCCCGAGGCGTGCAACTGCCCCACATGCGTGGCCATGCCCAACCAGGCTCGCGAGAAACTATCGATTCGGCAGTTTCCGTCGGGCCAGGCTGCCGGCTGCTTTAAGATCCGTGCGGACTTCAAACCGCATGCAGCTCAGATAGCCAAACAAGCCGCGCACATCACGTGCGGATCTGATTGGGCTGCATGTGGGCAACCAAACACGTCCTATATGTCTCCATCTTCACATCTTCAACGTCTTTGTTTGTTTGTTTGTTTCATATACGAAGCGTGCAGCATACGTGCAGTAGTCACACTAACCCACGGCTAGCTAGCTAGCACGCGACACGGACCATGAGACATGCATGCCATCGACAGGGACGCCAGAACCAACTGTGTCCACCTTGCTCTGCATCCGGGCGGCTCGTCCGAGATCAAACGGCCGGCGAGAGCCGCGGCATCCGAGTCATTTCAATCAATCTTACTAAGAAGACGAGTGATCCGCCATTAAACCTACTTCCTTCGTCTTATAATATAAAATTATTTACAAGCTGTTTGGGATTATATAGTTTTTCTTCAAAAACTTTTGAATGTTTTTGGAATAGAAAATTATTGACTTGGAAATCTCAAACATCGATAAGTGTTTGTTTTCTTATTAAATATTATTTTCCTGATTATGTGAAGGACAATTTTTTTTTCATCCGGGAGCAGCCGCATTTTAGAATTTCCTACCTTGTTCAGTGGTCATTGTTCTCACATCAGTTTGCGCAATGCAAAATTCATGTAGCTAGGAAACTGACAACAGACTCATCTTGCTCCATCCAGAATAGCAAAAATGGTACGACTGACTTCCCCGCCGAAATAAAAAACTTGCCTCATGGATTAACTATGAATCAGAATGTAACTCGCATGGCAGCTACGAACTTGTTGTAAACATATACTCTGAATAAATATCTCCAGTAGCCTCTTATTTATAATTAAGCTGTTTGAAATTGGGTGTCGTCAAATCTCAGTCGACTGAGATTTAACTAAGTCTCACTCAAGTGATACAACATACAAAAAAAAGATATAAAATTATAAAAGAAATTTTTGCATGGATCTCAAAGTAAAATTTAACGAATATAACATTGACTGAGACTTGGTTAAATCTCATTCAACTAAGATTTAACAATCCCGTTTGAAATTTTATTCAACCCCAAGTCATATACATTGAAGGTGCACATTTTGAAGAGTACAACTAATTATAGGTGGTCGACATCCAGGCAACTAAGAATCAACAGTACCAAAGAAGAATGCATGTTTGATTCATAAGCTCGAAAGCGTCTAGGCGCTGCATTTTTTGGCTTGATTACATGTAAGTTCACCCGTAAAAAAAAGATTCCATGTAAAAAAATTGTGTGGAAGTTACTGCGGCAAAAAGATTTAATGGTCATGATAATTTAATCTGTGTGGATGAATATGGTGTCTTATTTGTCTCTTGTAATAATAATATAAAAGATAATTTGTTAGCAACTCAGGCTCAGCTCCTGGTACATCGGCATACGTACGGATGTTTCGGGTGTGCATCAGACACTTCACTACAAGCAGAGAGCCCATCACATCCCAAAAGACAGGCCTGAAAGAAGTGTGGCACTCTCCCTTGAGGCATCTACAGTGCCAACCACTTATACAGACGCTAACAGAACAAAAAAAATAAAGATCATAAAATTAAAAAAATCATGTAAGGGCCCTAGCCTACAACGGAAGATGCTAATTTCGTGGGCTAACTAACACAGCCTGTGCACTTCGAGCATGCAGACCCAAGCACTTGATGCTTGGTCTTGGGCCCAGCTCTGATACTACTTGTTAGCAAACTAGGCCCAGCTCCAGATACATTGGCATACGTTCGGACATTTCAGATACTCATCGGGCACTCCACTACAAGCGGAGAGTCCACCACATTGGAAAAGACTGGCTTGAAGAGAGTTTGGCACACTCCCTTATGAAAAGGTCCTAGCCTCCTCCTGTATCCGAGGTGGGACTAAAGTCATTGGTGTTGCCCCAAAGTCAGGTTCCTGACATAATGCAGCAGTAACCACACTGATTGCTAGCTAGCCAGGACACGCGACAGGGACCATGAGTCATGCATGCCATCGACAGGGATGGTCCGGGCCACTTGTCCGAGATCAAATGGCCTGAGAGAGCCATGGCATCCAATTTTTTTCCCCTTCTACTCCCTCTGTTTTAAAATATTTGTCGTTGTTTTAGCTTAAGTTCAAATTTGAACTAAAACCATGACAAGTATTTTGAGACGGATCGATGTAGTATTTTTTTTACATTGGGGATTTGTTATTTGGGGGCAGGGAGCGGGTGCACTTTCTAATTTCCGCTCTTTGTTACTCAAAGTTGTCACAGAAGGTCATGCAAAACAAACTTTGATGTGGCTAGCAGACCGAAAACAGAGTCATCTTGTTCCATCCAGAACAGCAAATATCATCCGAGGCAAAGACGAATACACGTTTGGATTCATAAGCTCCAAAGCACCCACTTTAATTTCATTTGCTGGATTACAGGTAAGTTACTGCGACATAAAAGAAAATGATAGTAACTTATTAGTAGCAGCACAGTAGGTAATCGACCACATGATCCACATTATAGCTGGCATGGTCTCTTATTGCTGGTCCATGATGCGTACGTATAGCACAAAGTTTAGAACGGTCCATCCATCATCACATGCTTGGCTTCACGTTAAGGCGGTTGGCCACCTTCATGCCGCACGACTTGTCACACTGCATCCATCCACAAATCACCGAGTTAATCATTCATCACCAACTGAAGAACATTGAGCGTACATCCATGGATTCATGCATCAACAATTAGTTACCTTGGAGAGGAAGTCGATCCAGATGACGCGGAGCTCGTGGCTGACCTTGGGGTGGGCGAGGGCGTCGGCGAAGCGGCGCACGAACCTGTCCTGGCGGTCGGGCGCCCAGCTGCGGTACCTCTCCCCGGGCTGCACGAAGTCGTTCTCCTTCTTGATCCTCGTCTTCTCCCTTTTCCCGACGACGGGCCTCGTCGGCACGGGGAAGCTGGCCGGCTCGGCCTGCCGGAGCGGCGCGTGGCGGGACGGGTAGTAGTCCACCTCCTCGTCGCGGTGCATGAAGTTCATGGCGCCGTCGTAGTGGTTGTTCTTGAAGCGGCACTTGGGCGCGTTGACGGGGAGCATCAGGTAGTTTGGGCCGAGGCGGTAGCGCTGCGTGTCGGCGTAGGCGAACACCCTGCACTGCAGCATCTTGTCGTCGGAGTAGTAGATCCCGGGCACGACGAGCCCCGGGCCGAAGGCCAGCTGCTCGTTCTCGTTGAAGAAGTTGTCGACGTTGCGGTCGAGCACGAGGCGGCCGACGGGCTGGAGGGGGACGAGGTCCTCGGGCCATGTCTTGGTGTCGTCGAGCGGGTCGAAGTCGAAGCGGTCCTCGTCGTCGGGGTCGATGACCTGCACGAACAGCTTCCACTCGGGGAAGTTGCCGGCGTCGATGGAGTCGTAGAGGTCCTGCGTGGCGTGGCTGTGGTTCTTGCCGCCGACGAGCGTGGCCTCGTCGTCCATGAGGCAGCTGACGCCGCAGGTGGGGCGCCAGTGGAACTTGACGTAGTGGGACTTGCCGGCACGGGAGACGAAGGTGTAGGTGTTGACCCCGAAGCCGTCCATGTGGCGGTAGTCGGTGGGGATGCCGACGTCGTCGAAGAGGAAGAAGAAGGTGTGGAGGCTCTCGGGGTGGTGGGAGAGGAAGTCGAAGACGCGCCAGTACTCCTGCACATGCGACTTGGGGTTGGGCTTGAAGGCGTGGATGACGTCGGGGAACTTGATGCCGTCGCGGATGAAGAAGACGGGGAAGTTGTTGCCGAGCAGGTCCCAGTTGCCCTCGCGCGTGTAGAACTTGACGGCGAACCCGCGCGGGTCACGGATCGTCTCCGGCGAGCCGCGCTCGTGGATCACCGTGGAAAAGCGGACGATGACCGGCGTGCGCGCCCCCGGCGCGCGGAGGAAGTCGGCGCAGGTCAAGCCCGTCACGTCGTGGGTGCACTCGAAGAAGCCCTTGGCGGAGGCGCCCCGCGCGTGCACCACCCGCTCCGGGATGCGCTCGCGCGCGAAGTGGGCGATCTTCTCCAGCAGGTGGTAGTCCTCCAGCAAGATCGGGCCGCGCGGGCCGACGGTGAGCGCCTCGTTGTCGTTCCACACCGGCTGGCCGGCGTTCGTCGTCGTCGTCTTGGTGTCGAAGCTGCTCGACGGCCGGAACTGCACGCCATGCACACGCACGCACACAGAGCTCGAAGTTAATTAATCAGCACACACGTACTATAATCGGTAGAATCTCTGTGAACGAATTAAGAACACCATGGACTGTAAAGTAGCATAGGATTAGTCTCTGATCGTGTCTGCTTACCTTGCAGGGATCCATCCTTCCTCTCTTGAGTGAGGTAGCTCCGCTAAGCTGGGGGGAGTGTGGCGAGCTCACTCACTCTCACTGCACTGCTCTCTGCTCTGCCTGAGCTCGCTCGAGCCGGTCTTAAATAACGGCGAGGGGTGAGGTGGCGTGACCGCCCGGCTGCCGCGACGAGGCTCTGACAGGTGGGGCATAGGACAGGCTGCAAGAGGACAAGCAGAGGATAAGGCGGTGTGGGCCAGCCGCGTGTGGAAAAGTCTGTTGCCGGGACGGATGAAGATGGTGCACCGCATCACTCGTCGCTGCATCGTCATCCGGTTCCGTGCAAATACAAAACTGGCTGCTAAGCCTATGCCTGTGCGTGCATGTGCATGAATATCTCTTCTGCCTGATCCGTTGCACTCACCCACCGCGGCTCAATGCTAGGAATGCAGTGCAGATCACTATTTTTGGAATGCAGTGTACGTAATTTACTCATTCTGTAAAGAAATATAAGATTGTTTAGATCACTAGAGGGAGTAGTGAAATTTGCGAGGGAATGCCGTGTGTGTGTAAAAATCGGTGATTCAGCTTAGCCATGGATAATGATAAGCTTGTCTAGCTAAGGTGTCCTTACGTGTCCCCGCATGTTAGAGTTTTTTCGTCGGGAAAGTAAGTTTCTTGAGCCCAATTATGATCTTACATGAAAAATCACATTTGTTTTTACGGAAAGCAGCTCTTTTGGTGATACAAGCATGTTACAAGGATGCCTTCTCTTTTTATTCGCCAGGCGGAAACCATGTTGCATTGAAAAGAATAACAAACAAATTTCTTTCACCAATGAATGAGAAAAGGCTGAAATAAACATGAGCAACGCTGAATTCCCGGTAATAACAAAATAATCGCGTGAAGCTCTTCCAAGGACAGACAAGAAAACTTAATATGCACACCCACCGTTGATTAGTGGCCTTTCCCCCACATTATCGGTGCACAAAACAAGCGGAAACATTGGTGAGAAAACAACGGTGATTAGGTTTTTTTGCGCTAATTAACTCTTTGGTTGTACTTAAATTTGGTCGCATGTCATGATATTTAATAAACAAATCACATGGTGGTAGTGCTTGGTGACACGGTTAGTGATAATCAAGTCACCAGGTGCCTCTCAGCTGACTTTTCCATACATATGGAGCCACTTAATTATCAACTACTACCTTCGTCCTGGTTTATTGGGCCCCTTTGGAATTTGTGCCAAATTTGACCTAATATTTAACAAATAAAATGTTAATGCATGTTAACAAAAATTATATCGCTGGATTTGTATAGTTTTCAATGCTATAATTTTTTCTGACATGCATAATATATAGTTTCCAATGCTATAATTTTTTCTGACATGCATAAACATTTTGTTAGTTAAATTTATGGTCAAAATTTGACACAGAATACAATGAGGACTAATAAACCAGGACATAGGTAGTAAGAATTAAACAATGCTACTAGTAACTGATATGCATCTTTCAGAAAGTAGACAATGCCTGCTTTACCCAAACAAAAAAAGCAGGGGATGAGGAAAAGGAAGGGATCAAAGAAACTGATTGAAATGAACACTAGAAACACATCCACTTCATTAAAAAATCAACAAACACATCAAGTTTTCACACAGGAAACTTCATACGCAGGATCTTACATTTATCATGGACTCTCCCACCTTCTAGATGCTCGGGGGGGAAGAGAACTGATGTGGTTATTGACGAAAAATGTCATCGAGTAAAATTTGGTCACGTGTCTCAATCAAAGTACAATTTTAATTAACAAAGTATAAGGTACTGGGTCGGGCTCTCCTGCAGGGTTTCCAGCACGCACTATCGTGCAGGGCCAACGGGCGTCCGACACCTGTCCTGATAGGCCCCATCACTTAATAAAACGTTTTCCTTTTCTTATAATTTATTGAAAACAATTTTTCTTTGCCTTATCCGTGCGTACCGCTGCTGCCACTCCCTCTTCCACAGCCACTCATTTCACTGTGAGGGAGGATTCCGACCAGGAGAAATCTACCGTTCAGGTCCGTCGCCGGCGGCAAGACCGGAGCTGTATAGCGCCGTCCATCTCTGACGCGCTTCGCCGCCCAGAGCTGTCACGGCTAGCGCCACCCGTCTCCGGCGCGCTTCGCCGCCATGAGCTGCGGGGTTCGAAGGCAGTAAGACAGAAATCGCCGCCGCTCGCCTCCGGCACGCTGCGCGCGGCCTGAGGCCGTTGTATTGGCTAGAGGCAAGATAGGATCCATCACGGCTAGCTCCGTTCGCCTAAGGCGCGCTGCGCCACGCCCGGCCGTGGACTTGGCCGGCGGCAAGACGGGGGCCGTCGCGGCTAGTGTCGCTCGCCTCCGGCACACCCAAGGCCAGCCCAAGGTTGTGGCTGACCCGCTCCCTGTGAGGTGGTGGCATGGTGGAACTGCAGCGCGTGCAGCCGGTGGCTGAGATTCCGTGGGAGTTCGCGTGATTACAGTGGAAGATGCGAACTCGATGCAAACTCAACAGGCAAAGGTGAGAGATGATTCGCTACTTCATCTACCTTTGTGCTAGTACCTAATTAGCTCTCGGCTGCTATTACTGGTAGCAATGTACTAGCTCTGTACTAGTAGCTAGCTATGTAGTGAACTCTGAAATATGCAAGCTATCTACTCTGCTCTACTTTTCAGTCATACAGTACAGGGGAAATCACAAATTGGTGAAAGCACCTTTTAATGAATTTAGTGCCTATAAGCAGGGGCGGCGCTAGGGGTATTCTTGGGTCTTTATGTAAATACCCATGATTTTTACAAAACAATGTTGATTTTGGTAAAACAGTGACAATTTTAGAAAAAACAATAATTTTGGCAAAATAAATACACATGAATACCTGGTTGCAAATTCCGGGAGCCACCACTGCCTATAAGAACACATTTAACTGGAAAACTAAACCTCAGTTACACGTCTAACATATCATAAGGAATAACCAACAACTAATTCATATTCATGTATATATTTTTATTTGAGCATAAAACCGTTGTGCATCTAACATTAAAAGGAACGGTAAGATAAATTATTACATCTCAAGGGAACTGTCTTGTAGAGCAATCCTGAGATACGAAGTTTACATAGAGCTATTTAAAAGTGTTTATCTTGTATGTGACTTGATTGGCTACCCAAGACCTGGAAGAACAAAGAAATAATTTCTTATGACATGTAAACTTCAATTGGGAATATGACTTGTAAGTGAACAATGCCTGAATTGGCAGCTGGTCATTTTTGAGATGTTGGCCATCCCGAGTCCGATAACATTTGGGAGCTCTACATACAATGTTGATTCAAAAGTCAATACAAGGGAATGACATGTGCATGTTCATTTTAATTTATAGCGATTAACTAATAAAATTCTACCTGACTTGGTTGAGTGCTAGTTGGCGGCGGGTGATTATGAGATGTTGGCCATCCCGAGTCCGATGACACCACAGAAGTCTACATGTAGTGTTAATCAAAATATAAATGACCCGTGCATGCCCGTCTTAATTTTAACAACTAACTAAATAAATATACCTGACTCGGTTGAATGCTATGATAGAAATATGGTTGTTGTGGTCGCAAGCCAAGTAACTGTTGAAAACTAGTAGTGCCTACCTGCGATAGCGGAGCAGGCAAGCCATGATGTAATACTTGCAAATTATAGGTATTGAAGAATTTTCATCTGCTTGTCCTGTAGGTATTGAAGAATGGCACCTGTGTCTCCTTCTTGGATTGACTGCATACGCTTTGATCGGAGATAATTTTTATAATCCTTTTGACCAAAGCTAAGACATCGCCTACCCCCTGCTTGTCTACTCATCACTTCATGACCAGATTTTGGTCTAATACCTGAATCGTTCAATATGTCAATCTGGGCCTTCTGAGTTTCTGTAATTCTTCTTTGGGATCGCAGTAGATGGGCTTTGCTTGGAGTTACAAGTTCATGATTATGAGCATCCTCAAAGCTGCTTACAACATACTTTCGATTACCACTTATTTTGATGGTCATCTCTGCCATACACCCAACTCTTGTATCTGCTCGCTTCCGCTGGCATTGTTCCTTGCTCTTGTCCTTGAAACCTGCCTTTGAGCATACAAATTTCTTTGTTCGAATAACATTCGTTGAGGATTTATCATGCCAAAATTTCTTGACACTGAAACCAACATGTCCTGCATATGCATTATAAAACTCATATGCTATATCTTCATTCTCAAATTCCATTCCTATCTCTGGTTTTAACCTTTTGCTGTAATCATCATCTGTGTTTCGACCTGCCTCTCCCACATCTGTGGTGTCATGATCTACACAACATAAAAAATATAATATACTAATTAGTTCACGGGCGACACATGGAGTAAAAGATAACACGATATTCACAGTCCTGGTTTTAGTGAAACCTGAAAAGCGCTTATAGATAGAACAATGCTTTTTGGAAAAGGACACATGGTATTCACGGGGCATTCGAAAAATATTGATCTTTTTCTTTGATACAGTAATCTTTATCATTAGAGTTAGCAAAAAGAGAATATGTCAAAGGAGAAATCTCAGGCAGTAAAATTTATAATAAACTTAGGTGGTACTCTGATGCATAATGTACGCAACATCGTAGGAGTAATCATCACTAACGGAATTATAATGCAATTCCGAAGGATTAATTTGCATGTGTTTCAAAGAAACAAGGCTACGGAAGATGAAGTACTGGGAGTAATTTGCATGTCATACATTCAACTCTTTGTTTATTTGTTTCTTTCAATCTTATCAGCTTTGTATGATCAAGAGTGTTGACAATCTGTACATTCCAGGCGCAAGAACATACCTACGGACGATGAATTGGCAGGAGCTCCGTCCATGTTGAAGAACACCGTAGATGTTGATCCACGGAGAGGACAATTTCCTATCAATCTTGATCTATTCTCCTTTGATCTGGGGGCAACAACAATGGAATAGATTGGTACGAGAAAGGACGGATGAAGCCATGAAGAGATTTTGGCGGCAATCTGTTGTTACGCGGGAGATAAACCTGTCGTTTTGCTGATTTTCTGGAACTTAACTGCAATTATAGAGATACGCTGGGTTGTTTAAGTGGTGGGGCCCTACCAGGACAGGTGTCGAACATCCGTTGGCCCTGCACGATAGTGCGTACTGGGAACCCTGCAGGAGAGCCCGACCCTAAGGTACTCAGTCTGCTTGTGAATCATTAATGATAATCAAATGACAAGGCACGCCTTTGGTTGATTTCCTTATACCAATCGAGATCCACTTAATCAACCAAGAATTAACAATGTTATCGGTCTCCCAAATCACTAGACAACTTTGGGAAAAGTTGGAAAACTACATTTCCGCATCATGGCAAATGTTGTCGAATTACTCTACCCGAATGAATTATTAAAACACCTTCTTTTATTTTACTGAAAATAGATGCAAGGGGCCATGGACAAGGGGACATGGCTTATTTGGTGTGATGTCAGCTGTACTACTGTGCTAGGTTATATATGTCTGCACAAAAGCATCCATCCGCTCTTTTTTCTTCGTGATCATCCAATATTTAGATAGGAAAGTAACTTGTTACTGAATTTAAGCAATGGGTTGTGTCACTCACCATGCATGAGTTGTCTTAATTTAAGGAGCTTAATTAAGTTGAAGCACAAGTGCGCACATGTCTCGGTGTGGTTATCCTAATATTGCAGTAGAATTTGCGGAAACACGGAAATGAGGTTCATATATTATTTCTCTTCAAAACTCTGTTCAAGAATGCTTGGGTATATATAACTATGTACATATATAATTTGATTATTCACAGTATGATCCTACAAATTAGTACAGTGAGTCTGAGCATAGAATTATCCATGGCTACGAACAACTGCGAAGCATGAATCAAACAGTAAAGGGAGGAGCTAATTTATAAAATAATGCTACAAAATCATGAAAATAAGTTGCTTGTCAAGGTACTCTATGATCATTGTATTTTTCTCCGTCCACCGAAATAATTGTACGATTTTCCTGGAAGCTAGTTAGCGGTATTCATCGATGGAGAAATCTCGGTACAAAAGGAGGTGTGAAATGGACGGTGCACCTACTGGAGCAGCACATGACATGTGTACTTGAATACAAGCTGCCAAGATCTGAGTTTTGACGCATACACAAGCAAACGTCAATAATGCAGCATGCCGTCGTTTCCGCCAACTATCTTGACACGCTTGCGCTAGCTGCATACCATCAAAATGAAAGGCAATCACACACTTGGATAGCTGTGAGATTGCATTTTTCTGAAATAACACTCTATATATCTGTCATGTTTAGGCAAACAATGCTCCTGAAAAGTAAACGGATAACCGGAGTAGCTTCTTACCATCGAAATGAAAGGCAAGCACGCGCACAAACATTGCCATCATTCGACAGTGAACCGATAGGAATAAAAGAGAAACAAATGGTAGATCGATAGGAGCAATCGATCGGCACCGATCGAGTAGACGCACGAGCTTGACTAAAACTTGACGAGGAACATGGAGGTGGAGATTCGTCTCAGCCAAGGTGCATGACAACAAAACTAAACCCATCCGTCCAGATCGATGTTTCCCGCTGTACTGCATGATGGGATAAAGTCGGGGGAGGGTAGGATCACTAGGACCAATTAGACGCTCAAAACAAATATCTCCTCCGTGCAGGGGCGAATCTAGCAATATGGCGAGGTTTGGCCGCTGCCATACCTAAAATTTGGCTAAATACCGCGTATGTATACTATATATCTGGAGTTTGAGCGTTGGTCGATGGAGTTCTATCCGTTTCATCAGTTTGGAGGAGCAGGAGACACACAGGGGCCTCAAACTTAATTGCCAATGGCCCAGTTATCCTCCCAGCAGCCCACCTAGCTGTATGTAGCCCAGCTCGATCTGTCCAGTTACGCTGCGATTCACAGCTTGGAAATCGCGTGCACACAGCCGCAATTACGGAATAACGGCACGATCTACCTCAGTTAGGGCGACTCAGGCACCCGGCGATGATGCTTGACGAACACAGCAACGGCGGCGGGTGGCACTGCAGGGAACTCGGTGGCGAGTGAAACACTGCGCTGCAAACCACAAAACGACGAGCTTATGTGCCAGCGACGGCGAGCCGGAAGCAGCGACATCAGGTCAGGATCACATCCATAGTAGCCCTAAAATTTTGTAATCCTTTTGTCCAATTTTTTATAGTCCATAAACTATCAAACATCAATCTTTATAATTTTGATTAGTTATATGCGACCGGTTAATTTTGATTATTTGTATACAACCAGTGAATTTGTTGTTCTAATCTACTAAGATGGCAACGATCTGCACATAGTTATATTATCAGTTATATTAACTTGGGCACATCTTGATTATATTATACATTGTTGTGTTTCGTTCTTCGTGAACTCCGCCACGCCTATAAAAAATTTCTGCCTTCGCCACTGCCTCCGTGTGTGATTGGTTGATTCCAGTACTTGATTCCATCTAGAAGGCTAGCCATAGTGGGGGTAACATAACTAGTATCATATACTTGGGACTCGCAAACATGCTTACGTGACAGAAAATTAAAGAAGAGAGAGAGAGAGTCATAGTAACATATATACTCCTTTATGATACTATAACATAATAAATGTTATGCTACTATGTGTCATGCATGACAATAAATGAGACCACCTATGATACTACTTTATGATACTATGCACTATGGATGTAGTATCATACACTAGTATCATATGCATTATACTAGTATATGTTACTCCCCACTATGACCAGTCGAACAGTGTACCTGCTTCTCTCGTTCTACAAGGTCAAATTTGCAACAGTTTCCAGGACTATTAAATACGCAGAGCTATAGACATTATGTGCACATTGTTAGAAGGGGGAGAGGATTGGTGGAATTATTCATTGTATTGCTTGAGCCTCGTGGGCATATATATATATATATATATAGAAGTACAATGATCAACTTGGAGTACAAGACAAGCCAGAACAAATCCTAGTCTATCTCGTCTTTTCTAATAATCAATATACTCAACATCCCCCCGCAGTCATAACGGTAGCGACGCAGACGGTGAGACTGGAGAAGAATCCGAAGGCAAGCCAACGGACACCCCCCACAGTCGTAACGGTCGATGCATCGCGGAGTCGTGGCTGGAGTGGCAACCGATGAGGTTGCTCAAGCAAGGCGGTAGCCCTTTGTGCCGTTGTTGAGGTGGCCGGGAGCGTGGGTGGCGGAGCCGTGGTCGAGGTAGCCGTGCGAAGAATGTCGTGGTCGATGTTGAGTCGGAATAGCCGGTGTCGAGGAAGTCGCCGTGGAGCCGCGGGCGCAAGGAGGCGCCGAGTTAGTTTGGGCGCAATGGTGTCGGAGTAGGGGTGCGCCAGGAAGAAAACGATGTTGACGATGCGTCGTGTCGGGTGTGCCAAACCCAGGGACACGTCGTAGACGAAGGCACGTGTCGGTGTTGCCAGCACCGAGCATGCGTAGACGGACGAAGACGAAGTTGACGAAGCGCCACACCAGGCTTGCCAGGCCCGGGAACACGTCGTGGACGATGGTGTTCCTGCGCCAAGGGAGGTGGCGCGGCGCATACCACAAGAAGTCGACGCGCAGCGACGGCGGTGGACCGCGGGCCACGACGCTACGGCCCGAAGGGGCGACACAGCGGCGGTGGGCAGGTCAGGGCGACGGCGGAAGACCTCGGGGCGGTCGTAGGGTCTGCGGGCCGCGGCGCTACAACCTAAAGGGGCGACGCTGCGGCGGAACGCGGGTCGGTGCAACCGGCGTGGACCGCGTGCCATGCTCGCTACAGCCCGACGGGGCGACGCAGCGGTGACATGAGGGTCGGTGCAGCCACAGGGACGGCCTGGAGCGGACGGCCCCTGGGCGGCGGTGGACCGCGGGCCGCGGCACTACGGCCCGAAGGGGCGACGCAGCGGTGATGCGGGTTGATGAAGCCGGGAGAAGAACCACGGGGCGACGACGCTGCGGCCTGATGGGGTGACGCAGCGGCAGCCCGTTGCTCGATCGGTAGAGGGCGCGCTGAACTCCGGACAGTCTTCACGGGGCCTGTGGAGGCGCGCGCAACCGACGGGCCAGGTCGGTCGCACGGCGTAGATGAGGAGGATCGCGGCGGCGAGCGGGTGATCAATACGATCACGCGCGAGGTCGGGGACGCCGCTCGGTGGATACGGGTTGGCGGCAGAGTCCGAGATGAAGCCTGCGACGACGGGCGGCAGAGCGGCTATGATTGACCGCCGCATTGTGCGAGGCCGCCGGGTCGGGGTGATGCAGGAGTCCCGGTTGGAGAAGGGCGGTGACGGCCGGCGCATGAACGGCGGCGGTGAAGGGCCGCCACATGACGCGAGGCCACCGGGTCGGGGCGACCAGCAGGCAGACGCGCGGACGACACGTGAGGCCGCCATGTCGGGGCGACCGGCGGGCAGACACGCGGACGACGCGCAAGGCCGCCGGGTCGTTGAAGAAGCCGGCCGATTACGCCGGGGTTGGAGTAGAGGCGCACGTGGTCGACGACGCGGTAGGCGACGCAAACCGATAAAGATTAGATCGGAAAACCAAAAAAGAAATCGCCGATCAAGATGACCGGCGGAAGAGAGAAAACCTCGGAGCAAGGGCTCGGGGAAAAGACTCTCTAGGGCAACCGGTCAACATGACCGGCGGATGAACCCTAGGTACGGGCGGCGCGGCCCCCGACGGCCGTCATGGAGGCCGACCGCCCAGGGACGGCGCTCGGATGCGAAAGCGGCGACGGCTAGGGTTTAGAACCCAAAAACTGATACAATATTAGAAGGGAGAGAGGATTGGTGGAATTATTCATTGTATTGTTTGAGCCTAGTGGGCATATAAATATTGGAGTACAATGATCAATTTAGAGTACAAGACAAGCAAGAATAAATCCTAGTCTATCTCGTCTTTCCTAATAATCAATATACTCAACACACATCTAATAACGATTAGTAGTACTACCTCCGTCCTGATTTATTGGTTCCTTTTGTATTTTGTGTCAAATTTTTTACCATAGATTTAACTAACAAAATATAAATGCAGGTCATCAAAAATTATATTTTTGGAATCGTATCGGTACATAGTTTTTAATGATGCTATTTTTGTGGACGGAGGTAGTACATCGTAAACTAGATAGGTATGTAAGACTAAATGATGGTGAATCTTGAAGTTGGTGGCGTGTTTCATCTCTTGAGTTGTTTGCGCCCGAGTTTAGCTAGGTAGTGTGACACTTGAGTTGTTTGCACCCGAGTTCTCAATAGTATATGAAACATTGAAGGTTTTTCAATCCAATTTTTTTCTACTTTATAGAGTTTCAAAAACATGTCCTCAACATGGTTCGTCAACATTTGCACGTAAAATTTCCTAAAAAAATATTGCAAGTAAAGATTGTTTCCATGTCCAAGTGATGATATCTACTTGACAAAAGAGGGGGTAAATAGTACATGCATGGCATGTGCTGTAAATACACGAACCAAAAGATATAATCTCTACTAGCCAACATATTACCATTTTTTAATTCAGTTCTGCTATTTCTCAGTCGACTGAGAAATAGTGAAGTCTCAGTCGACTGTTTTAGCCACTGGATCATTTGTTGCTTTAAGATTTGCACTGGAACTGAGTTGTCCTTGTTTCGGCCTGTGTAACGCTCTTTGTCCAGCCTGTTTGCTTTTTTTACCTTTGCCCCCGTCGGCCTTGGTCCTGTAAGGGCTAGGGAGTGTTTGTTGGGCTTAGTACGCAGGTGTTCGATGGGCCTGTTTCTTGTTTTGTTTGTTTGTTTTTGGGCGCGATTCAGAGATGAACAGGCTGTATGTGTGCTCCCGTCGCACTACCGATGGAGATGGGCGAGGCTGCGGATGAAGCAATTTGTCTTCGTTATTATCCGCTCTTTTTTTGTCTTTTTTCTTGTTTTCTGGTTTGAGTAGTTGCATGTCTTATAATCTGACCGCAACTGAACATTTTTGTTCTGTTGAAGGGGGCACCAGTAGAGGGGCGGGCCCGTTGCAAGCCCGACAACAACCCCGCAACTGCAAGTGCCGCACCCGACCATAACTGCATGTCCCTGAACATGGTTGCAACTAGACTTTCTTTTGTCGGAGGGGGCGACGGAAGAGAGGGCGGGCCAGTTGCATGTCCGATTCTAGGCATGTAACTGCAAGTGTCGCACCCGGCCGCAATTGCATGTCTTCTAACCCGACCGCAACTGGACCTTTTTGTTCCGTCGGAGGGGACGCCCATAGAGGGGGCAAGCCAGTTGCAAGCCTGACAATAGCCCCGCAACTGCAAGTGTCGCTCCCGACCGCAACTGCATGTCCCTCAACATGCTTGCAACTGGGCTTTTGTTTTGTCGGAGGGGGGCGGCGGGAGAGGGGGCAGGCCAGTTTGCATGTCCAACACTAGGCATGCAACTGCAAGTGTCACCCTCGACCACAACTGCATGTATTCTTACCTGACCGCAACTGGACTCTTTTTTTTCCGGAGGGGGCGTTGGTAGAGGGGGTGGGCCAGTTGCAAGCCCGACAACAGCCCCATAACTGCAAGTGCCGCACCCGACCGCAACTGCATGTCCCCCAACATGCTTGCAACTGGACTATTGTTTTGTCGGAGGGGGCGGAGGGAGAGGGGGCAGGCTAGTTTGCATGTGCAACACTAGGCATGCAACTTCAAGTGTCACCCCCGACCGCAACTGCATGTCTTCTAACCTGACCACAACTATACTTTTTTGTTCTGTCGGAGGGGGCGCCAGTAGAGGGGCGGGCCAGTTTCAAGTCTGACAACAGCACCGCAACTGCAAGTGCCGTACCCGACCGCAACTGCATGTCCCCCAACATGCTTGCAACTGGACTTTTTGTTTTGTCAAAGGGGGTGCTGGGAGAGGGGGCGGGCTAGTGTGCATGTGTGACACTAGGCATGTAACTGCAAGTGTCACCCCCGACCTCAACTGCATGTCTTCTAACCCGGCCGCAACTGGACTTTTTTGTTCTGTCGGAGGGGGTGCCAGTAGAAGGGGAGGGCGCACGGTGTGGGTCTGATTTTTACTAAAGAACTAAAATTGTGTCATGATTTTTGAATTAGAGTTTCTATCATCTACCCCTTACTCATTTTTTTTCTTTGTCTTTTTTTTCTACCACTTTGACTGTTCCCCAGGAAAAAAAACAGCATTTACCCCTTTTGCATTTTATTTTATTTTAGCAAATCACTTCTACCACTTCTAGTTATTTTTGGGATTTCTTAGCTTTTGTGTGTCTACTGGTGTGTAATACTAATACGGTAGCAGACCATTTCTCTTTCTTTCTTGGTCACGTGTGAGCGCATTTTCCTTTTCCATCCTGGGATATTTGTCTGGCCATTCGTTTCTTCTGTTATCTTTATAAATGTTTCTGCAAAAATACACACACACACACGTTTCCGCAAACACACACACACACACACACACGAGCCAGCCCAAAGCAATCAAGCCCACAGAAAACCACAAACAAAAGGCAACCGAGCCCACAAACAAGCCCAACAAGCGAACAACACAGAACCAGCGACAAAACCAGCGATCAAACAGGCGGACCACATGTGATGACGTCATTCGACTGAGACTTAGCGAAATCTCAGTCGACTGAGACGTAGACGGACCCTTTTTAATTTTCATTAGTAAATTATTTATAAATTTAACCATATACTAATTGAAAGCTACCGGAAAAATGTAGTTACTTTTATATTGTGTTGTTACTTTTACTTCAATGCATTTACAAACAAATTAATGGTCAACATCAACCTCAAGAATGTGACTCAACATCAACTTCTAGAATGTTGCATGCATGCTTTTGAATACTTAGGGCTTCTTTGATCTAAAGGAATCTCGTACCATTTGGATCCTTAGAACTTCTTTTCCTAAGGATTAATTTGGACTATTTTGGACGAGAAAATCCATCCACTCGAATGTCATGTTTTTATAATTATAATTTCAAAAAAATTGAACCAAATTCTCATAGTTGTCCAATCTTATAGGATTGAAATGGAACATGATAGGGATCTTATGATGTAAAGGAATTTCATGGTTTTTTCGTTGTATCGATCCTTAGCATATTTTTTTACCTAGGTCATCTGATTCATAGGATTAAGCGCTTAGGATTTTTTTTCCCTGTGATTCCTTTATACTTCTCTTCTGAGGGAGAATTCCACCTCAACCAAATGCTGTTTTGATACTTAGGATTTTTTTAGCTAGGTCATTTGATTCATTGGATTGGAGCGCTTAGGAAATTTTCCTTATGATTCCTTAGTACTTCTCTTTTGGGGTAAAATTTCCATCAACTAAAAATCTCTTGATGCAACTTCTTTGGGGTTTTCCGTGCTGTCAAACACTTTTCATCCAAATTAATGTTGTTCTTAATCCTACATGGTTTAAGAGGACGTATTACACTACGTATGATTCTACATTTATTCTATTCTTGCACTTTTTGTGATGGATGGCTGATAACTTCTTAAAAATGATGGTTTTGTGCATCGCAATGATGGAGAGGCCGAGGGTGACCCTCTCTTTTAAAGAAAAAAATAGCCTATTCATTCATATAGAGAATAAACCTGTGACAAAATCCTATACGCGAGGAGTAAAAATGAAAAAAAACTTACAAAATTGGGTTTCATACATTTATCTATGAGAAAATCCGGGGGTCGGATTTTTTTTCTAATTCGAGAATCAAAAGGGCCATAATTCTATTTTCTTTATATTCATATATTGTTTGAGAATCATGTGGACCAAAGAGACTATATACCTATATCTTTTCACATGTTTGTGTTTTGAGAATCCCGGAAATTTTGAATCGGAAGAAGTACTCTTGCCTTGCTGGATTCCAATAATTTTGGGTTGGGATCCTCTACAGTAATGCACCATGCAGTACAGTTGATGTCATGTGGACCCGACCCCACAAATCATTGGCTTACTTATATATAATCCCTATCCAATAATTGCATGTGAGACTGCTATTCCTGGACCTAAATTAAAGACATGGATGCATATGGCTATCGCAGGAAGCCATAAAACAAAATAATCCTATATATTTGTTGTGCTTGTAGAATCCTGCACATTTTGGATCGGAAGAAGGTATGCGACCTGCTCAATCAATGCAAAAAAAGTGAAATAAATTCTTACATTACTCAAAATGAGGTGTTACAATCTCGTCCAACAAGTTTCAGGACCTCTTCTGGACCAGAGCCAACTCAAATTATAGTTTGGCATTGCAACCTACCAAAATTAGTCAAGGCATGACTAACAGTATTGCAGCTCCAACGAGCATGAGTAAAGCAAAAATTTCTCTCCCCGATACTACTAATTATCTCTCTGATGATAAAAACATACTTAGATTTGTTGCCCACACCTCCTTTGATCATCATGACACAGCCTTCAGGCAAACAGGTTTTATGTCGACAGGTACTCCCTCCGTCCGAAAATACTTGTTCTAGAAATGGTTGCATCTAGATTTATTTTAGTTATAGATATATTCATTTTATCTATTTCTAGAACAAGTATTTCCGGACAGAGGAAGTAGATTACTCCGTTGTGGCGCCAACGAGTCACGAGGAGAGATCGATCCATCGATATTCGTGGGCCTAAATCACAGACATGCATGCATGGATGCATATGGAGTGGGGAGGTGAAATTAAGTGGAATCGCACAAAAAAGAGAATCTATTAAAGTACAGAAGCAGTGCCCAGCCGACAAGTGCCTGCTGCCCATCGTGCCCGGCCGGGACCAAATTGCCAACCATATGCACACATCACACATGCATGCGTTGTACTCCAACATGTACTTAGCGCGATCGGGCTGATACGGACGGGCTATGGATGGATCGATCGGTGACCGTTGGATCCCGGGTGGGCGGCCTGGATGCGCGCTAGTTGAGATCCATACATGTGTCCGTGGCTGTCGATATCACGTGTGATGGTCCCTGTCGCGTGTCCTGGTCCTGGCTAGTGTAGCAGGAGTACTAGTCAATGCGGACGCTGCACGCTGCGGATAAAAACAAACACGTCAAGATGCAAGATGCAAGATGGCGATCACGACCTAGCTGGCTAGTCGATCGCTACGGCCGGTGACCGCTGCCGGGACTACTCCGGCTAAGCTCCCAGACGACGACGATGGCTCGCACAATGCTACTAGCCACCCATTGTCGTTAACTAGTGGACGATGACGACGCGAGGTGGGTGCAAGTTCAGACGTGACAACATTTTGTTGGGTACTCCAACATTTGCCGTTGTAGCCGCCGCAAGCACTCTTCCGGCCCGGTCGGTCTCCGTCGTTGGTGCAATGGTGACACCAACCACGGCGAGCTTTGAGTCCACACCTCGGCAAATCATATCAGCCGATTTCTGCGGCAAACTGTTGCCCTGCCGCCCAAAACTGACCTAAGAGCGACTTAATTGGGCCGGCCTGTTTAGCGCTCTACATATCCTGGTTTGGGGAACCTTCTAGAAGATTGCTGACTGAATTAGGTCCGTTTCTTCTTGTTGTTTCTTTTAACCTTTTCTTGGTTTCTTTTTTTCCTCCTCTTTTTAGTATCCTTTTTAAAACAACTTTGGAATTTTAAAAAGATGCTCGGGGTTTTAAAAAAGGATCACGTTTTCAAATACTTTTTGGAATTTCAAGAAATGTTCTCACTTTCAAAAGTTATATAGAAATTACTTTTTGGGAATTTTAAAGAATATTAACGTTTATTAAAAAAATGGGTCAAATTTTCTAAAAATGTTCTCATTTCCTTCATGTTCCTACAAATACTAAAAATATTCTCAGTTTCAGCATTTGTTTGGGAATTTACAAAAAATGTTCACGGTAGTACTTTTCATAAAATGTTTGGAAACTTTAATGTTTTTTCACGTTTAAAAAAATAGCTTTTTTAGAAAAAAAATATTCAAAGAAAGAAAAGAACCAACTAAAAAACCGGTTCCAACAGTGATAAGATTGCTAAAATGAACCGCTCACTGCAGTTCGGGGTAGCTATAGTGTGCCGTCTCCCTAAACTGCGTCATTGGTTAAATGAGCTAGGCCAATAGGAAGTTTGCCTGTGCATTTGCTTGACAGTTTGGCGCTCGTTGCGTCAAACAGGAGCTCCCCCCCCCCCCCCCCCCCCCCCATGTTCAACACATAATGCCGTCAAAAAGTGGCGAGCAACTACCTAGCGGTTTTACCTTACGGGCTCCCGTATCACTTTTGTCGTCTAGGAGCTCGCCAAGTAGTGCATCCAGCCGCTGCCACTTGTCGCGTGCTGGACGCTCTCTCTGGAATTCAATTTTTTTTGTACGTGTTTTAGACGGTTTTTTCTGTGTTTTCTGGCTCTTCGATCTAGGCATGGTTTTTCTTAGGGTTTAGAGAAAAATAATTTTTTGCGAAGCACTATGCTTCTTCGAAAAAAAAACCTATTTTGCCACGAGAAGCACACGAAAAAAATACGTGCTTTCACGGGAAGCATAAATTTGCTTTCGTGATAAGAACAACTGCAGAAAGAAAAAAAACTATGCTACAAATATTCTTATGTGTAACAACATTTTTTTTGTGGAAATGGGAACATTTTCTGCAAATGTGAAAAAATATATAAAGTCAAACATTTTTTAAAACACATACATTTTTAATTTGTCAACAAAATTTGAAATGCAGAAAAAAATTAAGTTATTTTTTCAATTTTCATCCGAGCTCAAATAATCTGAATCTGCATGCAAGATCCTTCTCTGCACCCCACCAGAAAAAAAACCGACCTTCTCTGCACCCTCTCTTTCTCTATCCTCACACATTGAAAAAGAAAATCTGACATCCACCATGATCATTCCCGTGTATTGCTTCTTTTATGAGAAAACACCCACATGCATGCAAAAGGTTGCACGAATCTAAAAAGTTCTGAATGGTGGATCTTTTGGCAGAGCTCTCCACGCAGCTCATTCGTCACCGCAAAGTAGTGTCGCTTCGTAGAAGAAACCCTAGTCCCATCGCTCACTCTTTGTTGTAGGCTCTCCATCACCGCGTCCTTCCCGACAGAGGTTCTTCCCAGCAGTGCACATACAGGAGGGTGGAGACGAGCTTGAGGACTCACGGAGTTCGGGATCTTGCTAGCTCACCTAATGGAGGTGTTGGACCACCGCACAACGGATGTGGGCTGCTTCGGTTTAAGAGCGTGGCGTGTTAACGGATGCTCGCCGCCCCTGTGGTCTTGGTTCCAGCTGTCGCCGCCCCATCACAAGAGTCACGAAGCTCGTCGTCTTCTTGCTCTTTGATTGACAAGGACCATAGGTCGCGTTCTCATTGCCGCCTCAACCCGCTGGCTAGTAGGAGCTCCGGCGCGGCCGTGCCCGCATAGGGGACCCGTGAGAGAGAAAGATGGTATCTGTCGCCGGTGCTTTGCCCTATTCTGTGGCTCAGGATTCATCTGGCGGTGATACAACCACGATTGCTATTCAAACGTCACATATTAAAGGATTGCCTGCCCAAGATAATTACGTGCCAAAAATATTTCCATTAGGTGGAGACGACAAGGAGGTTAAGGCGTTGATTGCAGCCGTGGAAAAACAGCGTACAGTACAAAGGATTAATCCATATGGGCATTGCCCAACGTACATAGCTGTGTTTTCATGCACATATGTATTAGGGAATCAAAGATCATGTACACATGCAAGTGGGTCTAACCAGAAATTGATTAAAAATCAAGTTGTGTACATGCATGACAAAGAACAGGACGTTCTTGTCCAGAACTTGGGGCAGGCGCACAAATTAAGCAACAAGGAAATACTAAGAGGATTTTCATTCATCTTCTTGCCTCACAAGAAAAATAGTAACAGGAGGATTTCCTGTCCGTTTAAGTTGTTAAGCCTGAAGGATTCTGGATGGGGTCCACCAGCAGGAGATACACGCCAAGAAATAAACATTGCAAGAGTCCTAGGTACTTTAAGTATGTCCATTTACTTGTAAACAATGCTACTTTACTTATGAATGAAAAAAGGAGAAGAAGTTTATAAAAAAAAAATGTCACGGTGGAGTTGTATCTTATTCTGTGTGCATGAGATAGACTAGGGAATTAATGATCCGGTCACCTTGTGGGTCAAGTTAGGAGGATTGGTTACTACTATAAAACCAAGATTGCACGTCAAGTAAAAAGAAGAGGTTATTTTTTATGAGGTAAATACCCGAGGAGTCATATGACTTGCAGGTGACAGTCAGTTTGATGCATAAACTTGAAAAATACGTGTTTCTGATCATCAAACTTGCAAGGCGTTTAGATACGGTCACATTTTGTGTACACGGACGTATCCGTGGCATGCCAGCGTGGCCAGGGCCCACTGTCACCGCAGTCGTAGGGCAGATTTGCAGAAAAGACATTGACCTTTTGTTTTTACGTATATTAAGCCCCTAAAATAAAGTGATAAAAAATAAGGATTAGTGGGGATTCAAACGCCCGTCCTGCCTTAGCAGGCTTGTGTGGACAACCACAAGACCTAGAATCATTCCTGTTTAAAAATGTTCTGGCATTTCACAAAAACTCTTCATGACATTTTTTTATGTTTATACAATGTATTGCGTAATTTATAAAATGTTTCGTACCATCCAAATTTTTTAACACGTATTTTAAAAAGTTTCAATAACTTGTATTTGAAAAAATTCATATGTTTAAAAAATATTTAACGTGTATAAAAATGTTTTGAGATGTATACTGGAAAAAATAAACGTCAAAACATATATTTCAAAGAGTGTTAATAATGTCTAAAATTTTCCAAATACATGATTAATATTTTTTAAATACATTTGTGATGTCTAATTTTTTCCAGTATACATTAATACATTTTTATACACATTTATGTTTTTAAACATAGATTAACATTTGTGGAATACAAGTTTTGAAACCTTTTAAAAATATATGTTAAACATTTTTGGATGGTACAAAATTTTTTTTTTTAACTATGTGAACATTTTTTTACATTGTGTATATATTTTTCAAAATGTCATGAACTGTTTTTTGAAATGGGTGAACATTTTCTAAATGCAATGTATAGTTTTTAGTTACAGAATATATTTTACAATGTTTAAAATTTTAGAAATGTCATGTACCTTTTTTTGTAACACATAAAATTTTCTAAATGTCACGAACACAAGAATATAGGCTGTTTTCTTACATAGAACATGAAGGAATAGCAATATGAAAAAAAAATTATCCCCCGTGGAAATGTTGTGTTGTACTATCCTGGTGGTAATCCTTGTTAATGTTGACCACGAGACCACATGGTCCAGCCACAGTGCTTTCTTTTTTGTGGTTACATTTTTCAAAAATTATATGTCAGGCTGTGTTTATATGATATAGATTTTAGTAGTGATATCCAAATAAAGATTGACTACACAACCTTTTTCTTGTAGACGTTGTTGGGCCTCCAAGTGCAGAGTTTTGTAGGACAGTAGCAAATTTCCCTCAAGTGGATGACCTAACGTTTATCAATCCATGGGAGACATAGGATGAAGATGGTCTCTCTCAAGCAACCCTGCAACCAAATAACAAAAAGTCTCTTGTGTCCCCAACACACCCAATACAATGGTAAATTGTATATGTGCACTAGTTCGGCGAAGAGATGGTAATACAAGTGCAATATGGGTATTAGATATAGGTTTTTGTAATCTGAAAATATAAAAACAGTAAGGTAGCAAGTGATAAAAGTGAGTGTAAACGGTATTGCATTGCGTTGAAATAAGGCCTAGGGTTCATACTTTCACTAGTGCAAGTTCTCTCAACAATACTAACATAATTGGATCATATAACTATCCCTCAACATGCAACAAAGAGTCACTCCAAAGTCACTAATAGCGGAGAACAAATGAAGAGATTATGGTAGGGTACGAAACCACCTCAAAGTTATCCTTTCTGATCGATCTATCATAGAGTTTGTACTAGAATAACACCTTAAGACACAAATCAACCAAAATCCTAATGTCACCTAGATACTCCAATGTCACCTCAAGTATCCGTGAGTATGATTATACAATATGCATCACACAATCTCAGATTCATCTATTCAACCAACACAAAGAACTTCAAAGAGTGCCCCAAAGTTTCTACCAGAGAGTCAAGACGAAAACGTGTGCCAACCCCTATGCATAAGTTCACGAGGTCACGGAACTCGCAAGTTGATCACCAAAACATACATCAAGTGGATCACATGATATCCCATTGTCACCACAGATAAGCACGTGCAAGACATACATCAGGTGTTCTCAAATCCTTAAAGACTCAATCCTATAAGATATCTTCAAAGGGAAAACTCAATTCATCACAAGAGAGTAGAGGGGGAGAAACATCATAACATCCAACTATAATAGCAAAGCTCACGATACATCAAGATCGTATCACCTCAAGAACACGAGAGAGAGAGATCAAACACATAGCTACTGGTACATACCCACAGCCCCGAGGGAGAACTACTCTCTCCTCATCATGGAGAGCACCGGGATGGTAAAGATAGCCACCAGAGAGGGATTCCCCCTCCGGCAGGGTGCCGGAACGGGTCTAGATTGGTTTTCGTTGGCTACGGAGGCTTCTGGCGGCGGGACTCCTGATCTATTCTGCTCCTCGAAGTTTGTAGGGTATATCGGTATATATAGGAGGAAGAAGTACGTTGGTGGATCTCCGGGCTGTCCACGAGGCAGGGGGGCGCGCCCAGGGGTGGTGGGCGCGCCCCCACCCTCGTGGGCAGCCCGGGACTCTCCCGGTCCATCTCCGATACTCCGTGGGCTTCTTCTGGTCCAAAAATAAGTTACGTGGAGTTTCATGTCAATTGGACTCCGTTTGATTTTCCTTTTCCGCGATACTCTAAAACAAGGAAAAAACAGAAACTGGCACTGGGCTCTAGGTTAATAGGTTAGTCCCAAAAATCATATAAAATAGCATATAAATGCATATAAAACATCCAAGGTTGATAATATAATAGCATGGAACAATCAAAAATTATAGATGCGTTGGAGACGTATCAGCATCCCCAAGCTTAATTCCTGCTCATCCTCGAGTAGGTAAATGATAAAAACAGAATTTTTGATGTGGAATGCTACCTAACATATTTCTCTAAGTAATTCTCTTCATTTTGGCATGAATGTTCAGATCCATAAGTTTCAAGACAAAAGTTTAATATTGACATAAAAATAATAATACTTCAAGCATACTAACTAAGCAATCATGTCTTCTCAAAATAACATGGCCAAAGAAAGTTCATCCCTACAAAATCATATACTTTGGTCATGCTCCATTTTTGTCACACAAGAATGCTCTCATCATATACAACCCCGATGATAAGCCAAGCAATTGTTTCATACTTCAGTAATCTCAAATTTTTTTAACTTTCACGCAATACATGAGCGTGAGCCATGGATATAGCACTATGGGTGGAGTAGAATATGATGGTGGGGGTTATGTGGAGAAGACAAAAAGGAGAAAGTCTCACATCGACGCGACTAATCAATGGGCTAGGGAGATGCCCATCAATTGATGTCAATGCAAGGAGTAGGGATTGCCATGCAACAGATGCACTAGAACTATAAATGTATGAAAGTTCAACAACAGAAACTAAGTGGGTGTGCATCCAACTTGCTTGCTCACGAAGACCTATGGCATTTGAGGAAGCCCATTGTTGGAATATACAAGCCAAGTTCTATAATGAAAAATTCACACTAGTATATGAAAGTGACAAAACAAGAGACTCTCTATCATGAAGATCATGGTGCTACTTTGAAGCACCAGTGTGGAAAAAAGGATAGTAGCATTGTCCCTTTTATTTTATTTTTTATTTTTTATTTGGCCTTTCTTTTTTTATTTGGCCTTTCTTTTTTGGCCTTTTTTGGGACAATGATCTATTGATGATGATCATCACTCTTCTATTTATTTACAACTCAAAGATTACAACTCGATAATAGAACAAAGTATGACTCTATATGAATGCCTCCGGCGGTGTACCGGGATGGGCAATGAATCAAGAGTGACATGTATGATAAATTATGCATGGTGGCCTTGCCACAAATACGATTTCAACTACATGATCATGCAATGCAATACGACAATGATGATGTGTGTCATGATGAACGGAATGGTGGAAAGTTGCATGGCAATATATCTCGGAATGGCTATGGAAATGCCATAATAGGTAGGTATGGTGGCTGTTTTGAGGATGATATAAGGAGGTTTATGTGTGACAGAGCGTATCATATCACGGGGTTTGGATGCACCGGCGAAGTTTGCACCAACTATCAAGGTGAGAAAGGGCAATGCACGGTACCGTAGAGGCTAGCAATGATGGAAAGGTGAAAGTACGTATAATCCATGGACTCAACATTAGTCATAAAGAACTCACATACTTATTGCAAAAATCTACAAGTAATCAAAAACCAACTATTACGCGCATGCTCCTAGGGGGATAGATTGGTAGGAAAAGACCATCGCTCGTCCCCGACCGCCACTCATAAGGAAGACAATCAAATAACACCTCATGTTTCAAATTTGTTACACAATGTTTACCATACGTGCATGCTACGGGACTTGCAAACTTCAACACAAGTATTCCTCAAATTCACAACTACTCAACTAGCACAACTTTGATATCACTATCTCCATATCTCAAAACAATCATCAAGTATCAAACTTCTCTTAGTATTCAATGCACTTATATGAAATTTTTTATTATGCCTAAAAAGCAAATTACCATGTTATTCTAAAGGACTCTCAAAATAATATAAGTGAAGCATGAGAGATCAATTATTTCTACAAAATAAAACCACCACCGTGCTCTAAAAAGATATAAGTGGAGCACTAGAGCAACGACAAACTTCTCCGAAAGATATAAGTGAAGATCAATGAGTAGTCGAATAATTATGCAACTATGTGAAGACTCTCTAACATTTAAGAATTTCAGATCTTGGGATATTATTCAAACAGCAAGCAAAACAAAATAAAATGAAATGACGCTCCAAGCACAACACGTATTGTGTGGTGAATAAAAATATAGCTCCAAGTAAAGTTACCGATGAATAAAGACGAAAGAGGGGATGCCTTTCGGGGCATCCCCAAGCTTAGTCTTTTGGTTGTCCTTGAATATTACCTTGGGGTGCCTTGGTCATCCCCAAGCTTAGGCTCTGGCCACTCCTTGTTCCATAATCCATCGAATCTTTACCCAAAACTTGAAAACTTCACAATGCAAAACTTAACAAAAAACTCGTAAGCTCCGTTAATATAAGAAAATAAATCACCACTTAGGTACTGTTGTGAAATCATTATTAATTCATATTGGTGTAATATCTACTGTATTCCAATTCATCTATGGTTCATACCCTCCGATACTACTCATAGATTCATCAAAATAAGCAAACAACACATAGAAAACAGAATCTGTCAAAAACAGAACAGTCTGTAGTAATCTGGATCAAACGTATACTTCTGGAACTCATAAAATTCTCAAATAAATTGTTGGACCTGAGTAATTTGTCTATTAATCCTGTGCCAAAAGAATAAACTTAATAGCACTCTCCAGTAAAAAATGGCAGCTAATCTCGTGAGCACTAAAGTTTCTGTTTTTTACAGCAAGATCACAAAGACTTCACCCAAGTCTTCTCAAAGGTTCTACTTGGCACAAACACTAATTAAAACATAAAACCACATCTAACCAGAGGATAGATGAATTATTTATTACTAAACAGGAGAAAAAAAGTAAAGAACAAGAATAAGATTGGGTTGCCTCCCAACAAGCGCTATCGTTTAACGCCCCTAGCTAGGCATGATGATTTCAACGATGCTCACATAAAAGATAAGAATTGTAATATAAAGAGAGCATCATGAAGAATATTGATACGTCCATTTTGCATCATTCTTTTATATCAATATTTATTGCATTATGGGCTGTTATTATACATTATGTCACAATACTTATGCCTATTCTCTCTTATTTTACAAGGTTTACATAAAGAGGGAGAATGCCGGCAGCTGGGATTCTGGGCTGGAAAAGGAGCAAATATTAGAGACCTATTCTACACAGCTCCAAAAGTCCTGAAACTTCACGGATGATGTTTTCCAAATATATAAAAAATACTGAGCGCAAGAACCTCACCAGGGGGGCCACACCCTTCCCACGAGGGTGGGGGCGCGCCCTACCCCCTGGGTGCGCCCCCTACCTCGTGGGCCCCCTGGTGGCCCTCCGGTGGCCATCTTCTGCTATATGGAGTCTCTCGATGGGAAAAAAATTAATAAGCAATCTTCTTGGACGAAACTCCGCTGCCACGAGGCGGAACCTTGGCGGAACCAATCTAGGGCTCTGGCGGAGCTGTTCTGCAGGGGAAACTTCCCTCCCGGAGGGGGAAATCATCGCCATCGTCATCACCAACGCTCCTCTCATCGGGAGATGGCAATCTCCATCAACATCTTCATCAGCACCATCTCATCTCAAAACCCTAGTTCATCTCTTGTATCCAATTCTTGTCTCCAAGTCCGGGATTGGTGCTAGTGGGTTGCTAGTAGTGTTAATTACTCCTCGTAGTTGATGCTAGTTGGTTTAATTTTTGGAAGATCATATGTTCAGATCCTATATGCATATTAATACCCCTCTGATTATGAACATGTTTATGCTTTGTGAGTAGTTACTTTTGTTCCTGAGGACATCAGAGAAGTCTTGCTATTAGTAGTCATGTGAATTTGGTATTCGTTCGATATTTTGATGAGGTGTATGTTGTCTCTCCTCTAGTGGTGTTATGTGAACGTCGACTACATGACACTTCACCATTATTTGGGCCTAGGGGAAGGCATTGGGAAGTAATAAGTAGATGATGAGTTGCTAGAGTGACAAAAGCTTAAACCCTAGTTTATGCGTTGCTTCGTAAGGGGCTGATTTGGATCCATATGTTTCATGCTATGGTTAGGTTTACCTTAATACTTTTGTTGTATTTGCGGATGCTTGCAATAGAGGTTAATCATAAGTGGGATGCTTGTCCAAGTAAGGGCAGCACCCAAGCACCGGTCCACCCACATACCAAATTATCAAAGTACCAAACACGAATCATATGAACGTGATGAAAACTAGCTTGACGATATTCCCATGTGTCCTCGGGAGCTCTTTACATCATATAAGAGTTTGTACAGGCTTGTCCTTTGCTACAAAAGGATTGGGCCACCTTGATGCACTTCATTTACTTTTTTTACTTATTTCTCATTACAAATTATCCTATCATAAAACCATCTGTTACCACTTATTTCAGTATTTGTAAAGAATACCTTGCTGGAAACTGCTTATCATTTCCTTCTTCTCCTCATTGGGTTCGACACTCTTACTTATCGAAAGGACTACGATAGATCCCCTATACTTGTGGGTCATCAAATATGACTAGCACATTTAAGTCTAACCCACTTACTATGCATAGGGATTTTGTGAGCAAACAACTTGTGGGAACAAGAATCAACTTGCATAGGAAGGTAAAACAAGCATAACTTCAAAACTTTAAGCACATAGAGAGGAAACTTGATATTATTGCAATTCCTACAAGCATATATTCCTCCCTCATAATAATTTTCAGTAGCATCATGAATGAATGCAACAATATAACCATGACATATAGCATTCTTTTCATGATCTACAAGCATAGAAATTTTATTACTCTCCACACAAGCAAAATTCTTCTCATGAATAATAGTGGGAGCAAACTCAACAAAATAATTATCATGTGAGGCATAATCCAATTGAAAACTAAAATCATGATGACAAGTTTCATGGATATCATTATTCTTTATAGCATACAAGTTATCACAATAATCATCATAGATAGCAACTTCGTTCTCATAATCAATTGGAACCTCTTCCAGAATAGTGGATTCATCACAAAATAAAGTCATGACCTCTCCAAATCCACTTTCATCAATATAATCATCATAAATAGGAGGCATGCTTTCATCATAATAAATTTGCTCATCAAAACTTGGGGGACAAAAAATATCATCTTCATCAAACATAGCTTCCCCAAGCTTGTGGCTTTACATATCATTAGCATCATGGATATTCATGGAATTCATACTAACAACATTGCAATCATGCTCATCATTCAAATATTTAGTGCCAAATATTCTAATGCATTCTTCTTCTAGCACTTGAGCACAATTTTCCTTCCCATCATTCTCACGAAAGATAATAAAAAGATAAAGCGTATGAGGCAAACTCAATTCCATATTTTTTGTAGTTTTCTTTTATAAACTAAACTATTGATAAAACAAGAAACTAAAAGATTCGATTGCAAGATCTAAAGATATACCTTCAAGCACTCACCTCCCCGGCAACGGCGCCAGAAAAGAGCTTGATGTCTACTACACAACCTTCTTCTTGTAGACGTTGTTGGGCCTCCAAGTGCATAGGCTTGTAGGATAGTAGAAAATTTCCCTCAAGTGGATGACCTAAGGTTTATCAATCCGTGGGAGGCGTAGGATGAAGATGGTCTCTCTCAAGCAACACTGCAAGCAAATAACAAAGAGTCTCTTGTGTCCCCAACACACCCAATACAATGGTAAATTGTATAGGTGCACTAGTTCGGCGAAGAGATGGTGATACAAGTGCAATATGGATAGTAGATATAGGTTTTTGTAATCTGAAAATATAAAAACAGAAAGGTAGCAAGTGATAAAAGTGAGCGTAAACGGTATTGCAATGCGTTGAAACAAGGCCAGGGGTTCATACTTTCACTAGTGCAAGTTCTCTCAACAATAATAGCATAATTGGATCATATAACTATCCCTCAACATGCAACAAAGAGTCACTCCAAAGTCACTAATAGCGGAGAACAAACGAAGAGATTATGGTAGGGTACGAAACCACCTCAAAGTTATCCTTTCTGATCGATCTATCATAGAGTTCGTACTAGAATAACATCTTAGGACACAAATTAACCAAAACCCTAATGTCACCTAGATACTCCATTGTCACCTCAAGTATACGTGGGTATGATTATACGATATGCATCACACAATCTCAGATTCATCTATTCAACCAACACATAGAACTTCAAAGAGTGCCCCAAAGTTTCTACCGGAGAGTCAAGACGAAAACGTGTGCCAACCCCTATGCATAAGTTCACGAGGTCACGTAACTCACAAGTTGATCACCAAAATATACATCAAGTGGATCACATGATATCCCATTGTCACCACAGATAAGCACGTGCAAGACATACATTGATGTCTACTACACCACCTTCTTCTTGTAGACGTTGTTGGGACTCCAAGTCCAGAGGTTTGTAGGACAGTAGCAAATTTCCCTCAAGTGGATGACCCAAGGTTTATCAATCCGTAGGAGGCGTAGGATGAAGATGGTCTCTCTCAAGCAACCCTGCAACCAGATAACAAAGGGTCTCTTGTGTCCCCAACACACCCAATATAATGGTAAATTGTATAGGTGCACTAGTTCGGCGAAGAGATGATGATACAAGTGGTATATGGATAGGAGATATAGGTTTTTGTAATCTGAAATTATAAAAACAGCAAGGTAACTAATGATAAAAGTGAGCGTAAACGGTATTGCAATGCTAGGAAACAAGGCCTAGGGTTCATACTTTCACTAGTGCAAGTTCTCTCAACAATAATAACATAATTGGATCACATAACTATCCCTCAACATGCAACAAAGATTCACTCCAAAGTCACTAATAGCGGAGAACAGACGAAGAGATTATGGTAGGGTACGAAACCACCTCAAAGTTATTCTTTCCAATCAATCCATTGGGCTATTCCTATAAGTGTCACAAACAGCCCTAGACTTTGTACTAGAATAACACCTTAAGACACAAATCAACCAAAACCCTAATGTCACCTAGATACTCCAATGTCACCTCAAGTATCCGTGGGTATGATTATACGATATGCATCACACAATCTCAGATTCATCTATTCAACCAACACATAGAACCTCAAAGAGTGCCCCAAAATTTCTACCGGAGAATCACGATGAAAACGTGTGCCAACCCCTATGCATAGGTTCATGGGCGGAACCCGCAAGTTGATCACCAAAACATACATCAAGTGAATCACGTGATATCCCATTGTCACCACAGATACGCACGGCAAGACATACATCAAGTGTTCTCAAATCTTTAAAGACTCAATCCGATAAGATAACTTCAAAGGGGAAACTCAATCCATTACAAGAGAGTAGAGGGGGAGAAACATCATAAGATCCAACTATAATAGTAAAGCTCGTGATACATCAAGATCGTGCCAAATCAAGAACACGAGAGAGAGAGATAGATAGATAGATAGATAGAGAGATCAAACACATAGCTGCTAGTACATACCCTCAGCCCCGAGGGAGAACTACTCCCTCCTCGTCATGGAGAGCGCCGAGATGATGAAGATGGCCACCGGAGAGGGATTCCCCCTCCGGCAGGGTGCTGGAACGGGTCTAGATTGGTTTTCGGTGGCTACGGAGGCTTCTAGCGGTGGAACTCCCGATCTATTCTCGTCTCTGATAGTTTTAGGGTATATGGATATATATAGGCGGAAGAAATACATCAGGGGAGCCACGAGGGGCCCACGAGGGTGGAGGGCGCGCCCCCTGCCTCGTGCTCTCCTCGTTGATCCCCTGACGTGCACTCCAAGTCTCCTGTATTGCTTTCTTTCCGAAAATAACTTTTCCGAAGGTTCCATTCCGTTTGGAGTCCATTTGATATTCCTTTTCTGCGAAACACTGAAACAAGGGAAAAACAGAAAGTAGCACTGGGCCCTGGGTTAATAGGTTAGTCCCAAAAATCATATAGAACATCCAATGTTGATAATATAATAGCATGGAACAATAAAAAATTAAAGATACGTTGGAGACGTATCAGCATCCCCAAGCTTAGTTCCTGCTCGTCCTCGAGTAGGTAAATGATAAAAACAAAAAATTTGATGTGGAATGCTACCTAACATATTTATCCATGTAGTTCTCTTTATTGTGGCAAGAATATTCAGATCCATAAGATTCAAGACAAAAGTTTAATGTTGACATAAAAATAATAATACTTCAAGCATACTAACCAAGTAATCATGTCTTCTCAAAATAACATGGCCAAAGAAAGATATCCCTACAAAATCATATAGTCTGGCTAAGCTCTATCTTCACCACACAAAATATTTAAATCATGCACAACCCCGATGACAAGCCAAGCAATTGTTTCATACTTTTGATGTTCTCAAACTTTTTCAATTTTCACGCAATATATGAGCGTGAGCCATGGACTTAGCACCATAGGTGGAATAGAATGGTGGTTGTGGAGAAGACAAAAAGGAGAAGATAGTCTCACATCAACTAGGCTTATCAACGGTCTATGGAGATGCCCATCAATATATATCAATGTGAGTGAGTAGGGATTGCCATGCAACAGATGCACTAGAGCTATAAATGTATGAAAGCTCAACAAAAGAAACTAGTGGGTGTGCATCCAACTCGCTTGCTTAGGAAGACCTAGGGCATTTTGAGGAAGCCCATAATTGGAATATACAAGCCAAGTTCTATAATGAAAGATTCCCACTAGTATATTGCTACCTCTTGAGCATTGTGTTGGTTTTCCCCGAAGAGGAAGGGATGATGCAGCAAAGTAGCGTAAGTATTTCCCTCAGTTTTTGAGAACCAAGGTATCAATCCAGTAGGAGGCTACGCGCGAGTCCCTCGTACCTGCACAAAACAAATAAATCCTCGCAACCAACGCGAATAGGGGTTATCAATCCCTACACGGCCACTTACGAGAGTGAGATCTGATAGATATCATAAGATAATATTTTGGGTATTTTTGTGATAAAGATGCAAAGTAAAATAAAGGCAAAGTAAAAAGCAAAGGAAATAACTAAGTAGTAGGAGATTAATATGATAAAGATAGACCCGGGACCATAGGTTTCACTATTGGCTTCTCTCGAGAGCAAAAGTATTCTATGGTGGGTGAACAAATTACTGTTGAGCAATTGACAGAATTGAGCATAGTTATGAGAATATCTAGGTATGATCATGTATATAGGCATCACGTCTGAGACAAGTAGACCGACTCCTGCCTGCATCTACTACTATTACTCCACTCATCGACCGCTATCCAGCATGCATCTAGAGTATTAAGTTAAAAACAGAGTAACACCTTAAGCAAGATGACATGATGTAGAGGGATAAACTCATGCAATATGATGAAAACCCCATCTTGTTATCCTCGATGGCAACAATACAATACGTGCCTTGCTGCCCCTACTGTCATTGGGAAAGGACACCGCAAGATTGAACCCAAAGCTAAGCACTTCTCCCATTACAAGAAAGATCAATCTAGTAGGCCAAACCAAACTGATAATTCGAAGAGACTTGCAAATATAACCAATCATAAATAAAAGAATTCAGAGAAGATTCAAATTTTGTTCATAGATAGACTTGATCATAAACCCACAATTCATCGGTCTCAACAAACACACCGCAAAAATAAGATTACATCGAATAGTTCTTCACAAGAGAGGGGGAGAACTTTGTATTGAGATCCAAAAAGAGAGAAGAAGCCATTTAGCTAATAACTATGGACCCGTAGGTCTGAGGTAAACTACTCACACTTCATCGGAGGGGCTATGGTGTTGATGTAGAAGCCCTCCGTGATCGATGCCCCCTCCGGCGGAGCTCCGAAACAGGCCCCAAGATGGGATCTCATGGATACAGAAAGTTGCGGCGGTGGAATTAGGTTTTTGGCTCCGTATCTAATCGTTTGGGGGTACGTAGTTATATATAGGAGGAAGGAATACGTCGATGGAGCAATAGAGGGCCCACGAGGGTGGAGGGCGCGCCTGGGGGGGGGGGGTAGGCGCGCCCCCTACCTCATGGCCTCCTCTTTTGTGTCTTGACGTAGGGTCCAAGTCTCCCGGGTCTTGTTTGTTGAGAAAATCACGTACCCGAAGGTTTCATTCCGTTTGGACTCCGTTTGATATTCCTTTTCTTTGAAACCCTAAAACAGGCAAAAAAATAGCAATTCTAGGCTGGGCCTCCGGTTAATAGGTTAGTCTCAAAAATAATATAAAAGTGGATAATAAAGCCCAATAACGTCCAAAACAGTAGATAATATAGCATGGAGCAATCAAAAATTATAGATACGTTGGAGACGTATCATTTATGAAAGTGACAATATAGAAGACTCTCTATCATGAAGATCATGGTGCTACTTTGAAGCACAAGTGTGGTAAAAGGATACTAGCATTGCCCCTTCTCTCTTTTTCTCTCATTTTTTTATTTGGGCCTTTTCTCTTTTTTTATGGCCTCTTTTTTTATTTTTTTATTTGGGCCTTTTCTCTTCTTTTTTATGGCCTCTTTTTTTTAGTCCGGAGTCTCATCCCGACTTGTGGGGGAATCATAGTCTCCATCATTCTTTTCTCACTGGGACAATGCTCTAGTAATGATGATCATCACATTTTTATTTACTTACAACTCATGAATTACATCTCGATACTTGGAACAAAATATGACTCTATATGAATGCCTCCGGCGGTGTACCGGGATGCAATGACTCATGAGTGACATGTATGAAAGAATTATGAACGGTGGCTTTGCCACAAATACAATGTCAACTACATGATCATGCATAGCAATATGACAATGATGAAGCATGTCATAATAAACGTAACGGTAGAAAGTTGCATGGCAATATATCTCGGAATGGCTATGGAAATGCCATAATAGGTAGGTATGGTGGCTGTTTTTAGGAAGGTATATGGTGGGTTTAAGGTACCGGCGAAAGTTGCGCGGTATTAGAGAGGCTAGAAATGGTGGAAGGGTGAGAGTGCGTATAATCCATGGACTCAACATTAGTCATAAAGAACTCACATACTTATTGCAAAAATCTATTAGTTATCGAAACAAAGTACTACGCGCATGCTCCTAGGGGGATAGATTGGTAGGAAAAGACCATCGCTCGTCCCCGACCGCCACTCATAAGGAAGACAATCAATAAATAAATCATGCTCCGACTTCATCACATAACGATTCACCATACGTGCATGCTACGGGAATCACAAACTTTAACACAAGTATCTCTCAAATTCACAACTACTCACTAGCATGACTCTAATATTACCATCTCCATATCTCAAAACAATCATCAAGTGTCAAACTTCTCATAGTATTCAACGCACTTTATATGAAAGTTTTTATTATATCCCTCTTGGATGCCCATCATATTTAGGACTAATTTCATAGCCAAAGCAAATTACCATGCTGTTCTAAAGGCTCTTAAAATAATATAAGTGAATCACGAGAGTTCATATATTTCTTCAAAATAAAACCACCACCGTGCTCTAAAAGATATAAGTGAAGCACTAGAGCAAATGACAAACTACTCCGAAAGATATAAGTGAAGATCAATGAGTAGTCGAATAATTATGCAACTATATGAAGACTCTCTAACCTTTAAGAATTTCAGATCTTGATACTTTATTCAAACAGCAAGCAAAACAAAATAAAATAAATTAACGCTCCAAGCAAAACACATATCATGTGGTGAATAAAATATAGCTCCAAGTAAAGTTACCGATAGACGAAGACAAAAGAGGGGATGCCTTCCGGGGCATCCCCAAGCTTAGGCTTTTGGTTGTCCTTGGATATTACCTTGGGGTGCCTTGGGCATCCCCAAGCTTAGGCTCTTGCCACTCCTTATTCCATAATCCATCGAATCTTTACCCAAAACTTGAAAACTTCACAACACAAAACTTAACAGAAAACTCGTAAGCTCCGTTAGCGAAAGAAAACAAAACACCACTTCAAGGTACTGTAATGAACTCATTATTTATTTATATTGGTATAATATATACTGTATTCCAACTTCTCTATGGTTCATACCCTCCGATACTACTCATAGATTCATCAAAATAAGCAAACAACACATAGAAAACAAAATCTGTCAAAAACAAAACAGTCTGTAGTAATCTGTAACTAACGCAAACTTATGGAACTCATAAAATTCTCAAATAAATTTCTGGACGTGAGGAATTTATCTATTAATCATCTGCAAAAAGAATTAACTAAATATCCCTCTCCAATAAAAAATGGCAGCAATTCTCGTGAGCGCTAAAGTTTCTGTTTTTTACAGCAAGATCAAAAAGGCTTTCCCCAAGTCTTCTCAAAGGTTCTACCTGGCACAAACACTAATTAAAAGCATAAAATCACATCTAAACAGAGGCTAGATGATTAATTTATTACTAAATAGGAACAAAAAGCAAGGAACAAAAATAAAGTTGGGTTGCCTCCCAATAAGCGCTATCGTTTAACGCCCCTAGCTAGGCACGATGATTTCAATGGTGCTCATATAAAAGATAAGAATTCAAATATAAAGAAAGCATCATGAAGAATATGACTAGAAAATTTAAGTCTAACCCTCTTCCTATGCATAGGGATTTTGTGAGCAAACAATTTACGGGAACAAGAATCAACTTGCATAGGAAGGTAAAACAAGCATAACTTCAAAACTTTAAGCACATAGAGAGGAAACTTGATATAATTGCAATTCCTGCAAGCATATATTCCTCCCTCATAATAATTTTCAGTAGCATCATGAATGAATTCAACAATATAACCATGACATATAGGATTCTTTTCATGATCTACAAGCATAGAAATTTTATTACTCTCCACACAAGCAAAATTCTTCTCATGAATAATAGTGGGAGCAAACTCAACAAAATAATTATCATGTGAGGCATAATACAATTGAAAACTAAAATCATGATGACAAATTTCATGGATATCATTATTCTTTATAGCATACAAGTTATCACAATAATCATCATAGATAGCAACTTTGTTCTCATAATCAATTGGAACCTCTTCCGGAATAGTGGATTCATCACAAAATAAAGTCACGACCTCTCCAAATCCACTTTCATCAATATAATCATCATAAATAGGAGGCATGCTTTCATCATAATAAATTTGCTCATCAAAACTTGGGGGACAAAAAATATCATCTTCATCAAACATAGCTTCCCCAAGCTTGTGGCTTTGCATATCATTAGCATCATGGATATTCAAGGAATTCATACTAATAACATTGCAATCATGCTCATCATTCAAATATTTAGTCCCAAACATTTTAATGCATTCTTCTTGTAACACTTTGGCACAATTTTCCTTTCCATCCTACTCATGAAAGATATTAAAAAGATGAAGCGTATGAGGCAAACTCAATTCCATATTTTTTTGTAGTTTTCTTTTACAAACTAAACTAGTGCTAAAACAAGAAACAAAAAAATTGATTGCAAGATCTAAAGATATACCTGTTGGGGAACGTAGTAATTTCAAAAAATTTCCTATGCACACGCAAGATCATGGTGATGTATAGCAACGAGAGGGTAGAGTATGATCTACGTACCTTGTAGATCGACAACGGAAGCGTTTGGTTGATGTAGTCGTACGTCTTCACGATCCGACCGATCCAAGCACCGTTACTCCGGCACCTCCGAGTTCTTGGCACACGTTCAGCTCGATGACGATCCCCGGGCTCCGATCCAGCAAAGCATCGGGGAGGAGTTCCGTCAGCACGACGGCGTGGTGACGATCTTGATGTTCTATCGTCGCAGGGCTTCACCTAAGCACCGCTACAATATGACCGAGGTGGAATATGGTGGAGAGGGGCACCGCACACGGCTAAGGAACGATCACGAAGATCAACTTGTCTTTGGGGTGCCCCTTGCCTTAGTATATAAAGGATGGAGGAGGAGGAGACCGGCCAAGGCAATTGGTGCGGCCAGGATGTGGAGTCCTACTAGGACTCCAAGTCCTAGTAGGAGTCCACCAAGAGGGGAGGAAGGGAGAAGGAAGTGGAGGAGAAGGAGAGGTGGCCGGCCCCCTTTTCCCTAGTCCAATTTGGACTAGAGGGGAGGGGGGCGCAGCAGCCCCTTGGCCCTTTCTCCTCTTCCCATTAAAGCCCATCAAGGCCCATTGCTTCTCCCGTAACTACCCGGTACTCCGAAAAATACCCGAATCACTCGGAACCTTTCCGATGTCCGAATATAGTCGTCCAATATATCAATCTTTACGTCTCGATCATTTCGAGACTCCTCGTCATGTCCTCGATCTCATCCGGGACTCCGAACTCCTTCGGTACATCAAAACTCATAAACTCATAATATAACTATCATCGAAACCTTAAGCGTGCGGACCCTACGGGTTCGAGAACAATGTAGACATGACCGAGACACGTCTCCGGTCAATAACCAATAGCGGGACCTGGATGCCCATATTGGCTCCTACATATTCTACGAAGATCTTTATCAGTCAGACTGCATAACAACATACGTTGTTCCCTTTGTCATCGGTATGTTACTTGCCCGAGATTCGATCGTCGGTATCTTAATAACTAGTTCAATCTCGTTACCGGCAAGTATCTTTACTCATTCCGTAATACATCATCTCACAACTAACTCATTAGTTGCAATGCTTGCAAGGCTTATGTGATGTGCATTACCGAGAGGGCCCAGAGATACCTCTCCGACAATCGGAGTGACAAATCCTAATCTCGAAATACGCCAACCCAACATGTACCTTTGGAGACACCTGTAGAGCTCCTTTATAATCACCCAGTTACGTTGTGACGTTTGGTAGCACACAAAGTGTTCCTCCGGCAAACGGGAGTTGCATAATCTCATAGTCATAGGAACATGTATAAGTCATGAAGAAAGCAATAGCAACATACTAAACGATCGGGTGCTAAGCTAATGGAATGGGTCATGTCAATCACATCATTCTCCTAATGATGTGATCCTATTAATCAAATAACAACTCTTTTGTTTATGGTTAGGAAACAGAACCATCTTCGATTAATGAGCTAGTCAAGTAGAGGCATACTAGTGACACTTTGTTTGTCTATGTATTCACACAAGTATTATGTTTCCGGTTAATACAATTTTAGCATGAATAATAAACATTTATCATGATATAAGGAAATAAATAATAACTTTATTATTGCCTCTAGGACATATTTCCTTCAGTCTCCCACTTGCACTAGAGTCAATAATCTAGTTCACATCGCCATGTGATTTAACAGCAATAGTTCACATCACCATGTGATTAACACCCATAGTTCACATCGATATGTGATCAACACCCAAAAGGGTTTACTAGAGTCAGTAATCTAGTTCACATCGCTATGTGATTAACACCCAAATAGTACTAAGGTGTGAACATGTTTTGCTTGTGAGATAATTTTAGTCAACGGGTCTGCCACATTCAGATCTATAGGTATTTTGCAAATATTTATGTCAACAATGCTCTGCATGGAGCTGCTCTAGCTATTTGCTCCCACTTTCAATATGTATCTAGATCGAGACTTAGAGTCATCCAGATCTGTGTCAAAACTTGCATCGACGTAACTTTTTACGACGAACCTTTTTGTCACCTCCATAATTGAGAAATATTTCCTTATTCCACTAAGGATAATTTTGACCGCTGTCCAGTGATCTACTCTTAGATCACTATTGTACTCCCTTGCTTAACACAGTGTAGGGTATACAATAGATCTGGTACACAGCATGGCATACTTTATAGAACCTATGGCTGAGGCATACGGAATGACTTTCATTCTATTTCTATCTTCTGCCGTGGTCGGGCTTTGAGTCTTACTCAATTTCACACCTTGTAATACAGGCAAGAACTCTTTCTTTGACTGCTCCATTTTGAACTACTTCAAAATCTTGTCAAGGTATGTACTCATTGAAAAAACTTATCAAGCGTCTTGATCTATCTCTATAGATTTTGAAGCTCAATATGTAAGTAGCTTCACCGAAGTCTTTCTTTGAAAAACTCCTTTCAAACACTCCTTTATGCTTTATAGAATAATTCTACATTATTTCTGATCAACAACATGTCATTCACATATACTTATCAGAAATGTTGTAGTGCTCCCACTCACTTTCTTGTAAATACAGGCTTCACTGCAAGTTTGTATAAAACTATATGCTTTGATCAACTTATCAAAGCGTATATTCCAACCCCGAGATGCCTGCACCAGTCCATAAATGGATCGCTGGAGCTTGCACATTTTGTTAGCATCTTTCGGATTGACAAAACCTTCTAGTTGCATCATATACAACTCTTCTTTAATAAATCCATTAAGGAATGCAGTTTTGTTTATCCATTTGCCAGATTTCATAAAATGCGGCAATTCCTAACATGATTCGGACAGATTTAAGCATAGATACGAGTGAGAAACTCTCATCGTAGTCAACACCTTGAACTTGTCGAAAACCTTTTGCGACAATTCTAGCTTTGTAGATAGTAACGCTACTATCAGCGTCCGTCTTCCTCTTGAAGATCCATTTATTCTCAATTGCTTGCCGATCATCGTGCAAGTCAACCAAAGTCCATACTTTGTTCTCATACATGGATCCCATCTCAGATTTCATGGCCTCAAGCCATTTTGCGGAATTTGGGCTCATCATCGCTTCCTCATAGTTCGCAAGTTTGTCATGGTCTAGTAACATGACTTCCAGAACAGGATTACAGTACCACTCTGGTGCGGATCTCACTCTGGTTTACCTGCGAGATTCGGTAGTAACTTGATCTAAAGTTACATGATCATCATCATTAGCTTCCTCACTAATTGGTGTAGTAGTCACAGGAATAGATTTCTGTGATGAACTACTTTCCAATAAGGGAGCAGGTACAGTTACCTCATCAAGTTCTACTTTCCTCCCACTCACTTCTTTCGAGAGAAACTCCTTCTCTAGAAAAACTCCGAATTTAGCAACAAAAGTCTTGCCTTCGGATTTGTGATAGAAGGTGTACCCAACAGTCTCCTTTGGGTATCCTATGAAGACATATTTCTCCGATTTGGGTTTGAGCTTATTAGGATGAAACTTTTTCATATAAGCATCACAACCCCATACTTTAAGAAACGACAACTTCGGTTTCTTGCCAAACCACAGTTCAGATTGTGTCGTCTCAACGGACTTAGATGGTGCCCTATTTAACGTGAATGCAGCTGTCTCTAATGCATAACCCCAAAACGATAGTGGTAGATCGGTAAGAGACATCATAGATCGCACTATATCCAATAAAGTACGGTTATGACGTTCGGACACACCATTACACTATGGTGTTCCAAGTGGCGTGAGTAGTGAAACTATTTCACATTGTTTTAATTGAAGGCCAAACTCGTAACTCAAATACTCTTCTCTACGATCAGATTGTAGAAACTTTATTTTCTTGTTACGATGATTTTTCACTTCACTCTGAAATTCTTTGAACTTTTCAAATGTTTCAGATTTATGTTTCATCAAGTAGATATACTCATATCTGCTCAAATCATCTGTGAAGATAAGAAAATAATGATACTTGTCGCGAGCCTCAATATTTATTGGACCACATACATCAGTATGTATGATTTCCAACAAATCTGTTGCTCGCTCCATTGTTCCGAAGAACAGAGTCTTAGTCATCTTGCCCATGAGGCATGGTTCGCAATCATCAAGTGATTCATAATCAAGTGATTTCAAAATCCCATCAGCATGGAGTTTCTTCATGCGCTTTACACCAATATGACCTAAACGGCAGTGCCACAAATAAGTTGCACTATCATTATTAACTTTGCATCTTTTGGTTTCAATATTATGATTATGTGTATCACTACGATCGAGATCCAACGAACTATTTTCATTGGGTATGTAACAATAAACATGATCAAATCATATTCATGCTCAACGCAAACACCAAATAACACTTATTCAGGTTCAACACTAATCCCGAAAGTATAGGGAGTGTGCGATGATGATCATATCAATCTTGGAACCACTTCCAACACACATCGTCACTTCACCCTTAACTAGTCTCTGTTTATTCTGCAACTCCCGTTTCGAGTTACTAATCTTAGCAACTGAACTAGTATCAAATACTGAGGGGTTGCTATAAACACTAGTAAAGTACACATCAATAACATGTATATCAAATATACTTATGTTCACTTTGCCATCCTTCTTATCTGCCAATCACTTGGGGTAGTTCCGCTTCCAGTGACCAGTCCCTTTGCAGTAGAAACACTTAGTCTCAGGCTTAGGACCAGACTTGGGCTTCTTCACTTGAGCAGCAACTTGCTTGCCGTTCTTCTTGAAGTTCCCCTTCTTCCCTTTGCCCTTTCCTTGAAACTAGTGATCTTGTCAACCATCAATACTTGATGCTCTTTCTTGATTTCTACCTTCATCGATTTCATCATCATGAAAAGCTCGGGATTCATTTTCGTCATCCCTTGCATACTATAGTTCATCACGAAGTTCTACTAACTTGGTGATGGTGACTAGAGAATTCTGTCAATCACTATCTTATCTGGAAGATTAACTCCCACTTGATTCAAGCGATTGTAGTACCCAGACAATCTGAGCACATGCTCACTAGTTGAGCGCTTCTCCTCCATCTTTTAGCTATAGAACTTGTTGGAGACTTCATATCTCTCAACTCGGGTATTTGCTTGAAATATTAACTTCAACTCCTGGAACATCTCATATGGTCCATGACGTTCAAAATGTCTTTGAAGTCCCGATTCTAAGCCGTTAAGCATGGTACACTAAACTATCAAGTAGTCATCATATTTAGCTAGCCAAACGTTCATAACGTCAGCATCTGCTCCTGCAATAGGTCTATCACCTAGCGGTGCATCAAGGACATAATTCCTCTATGCAGCAATGAGGATAAACCTCAGATCACGGATCCAATCCGCATCATTGCTACTAACATCTTTTCAACACAATTTTCTCTAGGAACATATCAAAATAAACACAGGGAAGCAACAACGTGAGCTATTGATCTACAACATAATTTGCAAAATACTACCAGGACTAAGTTCATGATAAATTTAAGTTCAATTAATCATATTACTTAAGAACTCCCACTTAGATAGACATCCCTCTAATCCTCTAAGTGATTACGTGATCCAAATCAACTAAACCATGTCCGATCATCACGTGAGATGGAGTAGTTTCATTGGTGAACATCATTATGTTGATCATATCTACTATATGATTCACGCTCGACCTTTCGGTCTCCGTGTTCCGAGGCCATATCTGTATATGCTTGGCTCGTCAAGTATAACCTGAGTATTCCGCGTGTGCAACTGTTTTGCACCCGTTGTATTTGAACGTAGAGCCTATCACACCCGATCATCACGTGGTGTCTCAGCACGTAGAACTTTCGCAACGGTGTATACTCAGGGAGAACACTTCTTGATAATTAGTGAGAGATCATCTTAAAATGCTACCGTCAAACTAAGCAAAAATAAGATGTATAAAAGATAAACATCATATGCAATCAAAATATGTGACATGATATGGCCATCATCATCTTGCTTCTTTGATCTCCATCTCCAAAGTACTGACGTGATCTATATCGTCACCGGCATGACACCATGATCTCCATCATCTTGATCTATATCAATGTGTCGTCACGTGGTCATCTCACCAACAATTGCTCTTGCAACTATTGCTATCGCATAGCGATAAAGTAAATCAATTATTGGACGCTTGCATCTTATGCAATAGAGAGACAACCATAAGGATTTTGCCAGTTATTGATAACTTCAACAAAACATGATCATCTCATACAACAACTTATATCTCATCACGTCTTGACCATATCACATCACAACATGCCCTGCAAAAACAAGTTAGACGTCCTCTACTTTGTTGTTGCAAGTTTTACGTGGCTGCTACGGGCTTAGCAAGAACCAATCTTACCTACGCATCAAAACCACAACGATAGTTTGTCAAGTTGGTGCTGTTTTAACCTTCGCAAGGACCGGGCGTAGCCACACTCGGTTCAACTAAAGTTGGAGAAACTGTCACCCGCAAGCCACCTATGTGCAAAGCACGTCGGGAGAACCGGTCTCGTGTAAGTGTACGCGTAATGTCGGTCCGGACCGCTTCATCCAACAATACCGCCGAACCAAAGTGTGACATGCTGGTAAGCAGTATGACTTATATCGCCCACAACTCACTTGTGTTCTACTCGTGCATATTACATCAACGCATAAAACCTAGGCTTTGATGCCACTGTTGGGGAACGTAGTAATTTCAAAAAAATTCCTACGCACACGCAAGATCATGGTGATTTATAGCAACGAGAGGGTAGAGTATGATCTACGTACCTTGTAGATCGACAACGGAAGCGTTTGGTTGATGTAGTCGTACGTCTTCACGATCCGACCGATCCAAGCACCGTTACTCCGGCACCTCCGAGTTCTTGGCACACGTTCAGCTCGATGATGATCCCCGGGCTCCGATCCAGCAAAGCGTCGGGGAGGAGTTCCGTCAGCACGACGGCGTGGTGACGATCTTGATGTTCTATTGTCGCAGGGCTTCGCCTAAGCACCGCTACAATATGACCGAGGTGGAATATGGTGGAGGGGGCACCGTACACGGCTAAGGAACGATCACGAAGATCAACTTGTCTTTGGGGTGCCCCTTGCCTCAGTATATAAAGGATGGAGGAGGAGGAGGCCGGCCAAGGCAATTGGTGCGGCCAGGATGTGGAGTCCTACTAGGACTCCAAGTCCTAGTAGGAGTCCACCAAGAGGGGAGGAAGGGAGAAGGAAGTGGAGGAGAAGGAGAGGTGGCCGGCCCCCTTTTCCCTAGTCCAATTCGGACTAGAGGGGAGGGGGGGCGCAGCAGCCCCTTGGCCCTTTCTCCTCTTCCCACTAAAGCCCATCAAGGCCCATTGCTTCTCCCGTAACTACCCGGTACTCCAAAAAATACCCGAATCACTCGGAACCTTTCCGATGTCCGAATATAGTCGTTCAATATATCAATCTTTACGTCTCGACCATTTCGAGACTCCTCGTCAAGTCCCCGATCTCATCCGGGACTCCGAACTCCTTCGGTACATCAAAACTCATAAACTCATAATATAGCTGTCATCGAAACCTTAAGCGTGCGGACCCTACGGGTTCGAGAACAATGTAGACATGACCGAGACACGTCTCTGGTCAATAACCAATAGCGGGACCTGGATGCCCATATTGGCTCCTACATATTCTACGAAGATCTTTATCGGTCAGACCGCATAACAACATACGTTGTTCCCTTTGTCATCGGTATGTTACTTGCCCGAGATTCGATCGTCGGTATCTTAATACCTAGTTCAATCTCGTTACCGGCAAGTCTCTTTACTCGTTCTGTAATACATCATCTCACAACTAACTCATTAGTTGCAATGCTTGCAAGGCTTATGTGATGTGCATTACCGAGAGGGCCCAGAGATACCTCTCTGACAATCGGAGTGACAAATCCTAATCTCGAAATACGCCAACCCAACATGTACCTTTGGAGACACCTGTAGAGCTCCTTTATAATCACCCAGTTACGTTGTGACGTTTGGTAGCACACAAAGTGTTCCTCCAGCAAACGGGAGTTGCATAATCTCATAGTCATAGGAACATGTATAAGTCATGAAGAAAGCAATAGCAACATACTAAACGATCGGGTGCTAAGCTAATGGAATGGGTCATGTCAATCACATCATTCTCCTAATGATGTGATCCTGTTAATCAAATAACAACTCTTTTGTTTATGGTTAGGAAACATAACCATCTTCGATTAACGAGCTAGTCAAGTAGAGGCATACTAGTGACACTTTGTTTGTCTATGTATTCACACAAGTATTATGTTTCTGGTTAATACAATTTTAGCATGAATAATAAACATTTATCATGATATAAGGAAATAAATAATAACTTTATTATTGCCTCTAGGGCATATTTCCTTCAATACGTTCAAGCGCTAACCTCCCCGGCAATGGCACCAGAAAAGAGCTTGATGTCTACTACACAACCTCCTTCTTGTAGACGTTGTTGGGTCTCCAAGTGCAGAGGTTTGTAGGACAGTAGCAAATTTCCCTCAAGTGGATGACCTAAGGTCTATCAATCCGTGGGAGGCGTAGGATGAAGATGGTCTCTCTCAAGCAACCCTGCAACCAAATAACAAAGAGTCTCTTGTGTCCCCAACACACCCAATACAATGGTAAATTGTATAGGTGCACTAGTTCGGCGAAGAGATGGTGATACAAGTGGTATATGGATAGTAGATATAGGTTTTTGTAATCTGAAATTATAAAAACAGCAAGGTAACTAATGATAAAAGTGAGCGTAAATGGTATTGCAATGCTAGGAAACAAGGCCTAGGGTTCATACTTTCACTAGTGCAAGTTCTCTCAACAATAATAACATAATTGGATCACATAACTATCCCTCAACATGCAACAAAGATTCACTCCAAAGTCACTAATAGCAGAGAACAAACGAAGAGATTATGGTAGGGTACGAAACCACCTCAAAGTTATTCTTTCCAATCAATCCATTGGGCTATTCCTGTAAGTGTCACAAACAGCCCTAGAGTTCGTACTAGAATAACACCTTAAGACACAAATCAACCAAAACCCTAATGTCACCTAGATACTCCAATGTCACCTCAAGTATCCGTGGGTATGATTATACGATATGCATCACACAATCTCAGATTCATCTATTTAACCAACACATAGAACCTCAAAGAGTGCCCCAAAATTTCTACCGGAGAATCATGACAAAAACGTGTGCCAACCCCTATGCATAGGTTCATGGGCGGAACCCGCAAGTTGATCACCAAAACATACATCAAGTGAATCACGTGATATCCCATTGTCACCACAGATACGCACGACAAGACATACATCAAGTGTTCTCAAATCTTTAAAGACTCAATCCGATAAGATAACTTCAAAGGGGAAACTCAATCCATTACAATAGAGTAGAGCGGGAGAAACATCATAAGATCCAACTATAATAGTAAAGCTTGCGATACATCAAGATCGTACCAAATCAAGAACACGAGAGAGAGAGAGATCAAACACATAGCTACTGGTACATACCCTCAGCCCCGAGGGAGAACTACTCCCTCATCGTCATGGAGAGCGCCGAGATGATGAAGATGGCCACCGGAGAGGGATTCCCCCTCCGGCAGGGTGCCGGAACGAGTCTAGATTGGTTTTCGGTGGCTAGAGGCTTCTGGCGGCGGAACTCCCGATCTATTCTCGCCTCTGATAGTTTTAGGGTATATATATATATATATATATATATATATATATATATATATATATATATATATATATAGGCAGAAGAAATACATCGGGGGAGCCACGAGGGGCCCACGAGGGTGGAGGGCGAGCCCCGGGGGTGGGCGCGTCCCCTGCCTCGTGCTCTCCTTGTTGATCCCCTGACGTGCACTCCAACTCTCCTATATTGCTTGCTTCCCAAAAATAACTTTTCCGAAGGTTTCATTCCGTTTGGACTCCGTTTGATATTCCTTTTCTGCGAAACACTGAAACAAGGGAAAAACAGAAACTGGCACTGGGCCCTGGGTTAATAGGTTAGTCCGAAAAATCATATAAAATAGCATATAAATGCATATAAAACATCCAAGGTTGATAATATAATAGCATGGAACAATCAAAAATTATAGATAGGTTGGAGACGTATCATACATCAAGTGTTCTCAAATCCTTAAAGAATCAATCCGATAAGATAACTTCAAAGGGAAAACTCAATTCATCACAAGAGAGTAGAGGGGGAGAAACATCATAACATCCAACTATAATAGCAAAGCTCGCGATACATCAAGATCGTATCACCTCAAGAACACGAGAGAGAGAGAGATCAAACACATAGCTACTGGTACATTGAAGGAAATATGCCCTAGAGGCAATAGTAAAGTTATTATTTATTTCCTTATAATCATGATAAAAGGTTTATTATTCATGCTAGAATTGTATTAACCGGAAACATAATACATGTGTGAATACATAGACAAACAAAGTGTCACTAGTATGCCTCTACTTGACTAGCTCGTTAATCAAAGATGGTTATGTTTCCTAACCATGAACATTGAGTTGTTATTTGATTAACGGGATCACATCATTAAGAGAATGATCTGATTGACATGACCCATTCCATTAGCTTAGCACCCGATCGTTTAGTATGTTGATATTGCTTTCTTCATGACTTATACATGTTCCTGTAACTATGAGATTATGCAACTCCCGTTTACCGGAGGAACACTTTGGGTACTACCAAACGTCACAACGTAACTGGGTGATTATAAAGGAGTACTATAGGTGTCTCCAAAGGTACATGTTGGGTTGGTGTATTTCGAGATTAGGTTTTGTCACTCCGATTGTCGGAGAGGTATCTCTGGGCCCTCTCGGTAATGCACATCACATAAGCCTTGCAAGCATTGCAACTAATGAGTTAGTTGCGAGATGATGTATTACGGAACGAGTAAAGAGACTTGCCAGCAACGAGATTGAACTAGGTATGGGATACCGACGATCGAATCTCGGGCAAGTAACATACCGATGACAAAGGGAACAACATATGTTGTTATGTGGTCTGACCGATAAAGGTCTTCGTAGAATATGTAGGAGCCAATATGGGCATCCAGGTCCCTCTATTGGTTATTGACCGGAGACATGTCTCGGTCATGTCTACATTGTTCTCGAACCCGTAGGGTCCGCACGCTTAAGGTTACGATGACAGTTATATTATGAGTTTATGCATTTTGATGTACCGAAGTATGTTCGGAGTCCCTGATGTGATCACGGACATGACGAGGAGTCTCGAAATGGTCGAGACGTAAAGATTGATATATTGGAAGCCTATGTTTGGATATCGGAAGTGTTCCGGGTGAAATCGGGATTTTACCGGATTACCGGGAAGGTTACCGGAACCCCCCGGGAGCTAAATGGGCCATGACGGGCTTTAGTGGAAAAAAGAAGAGGCAGCCCTACATGGGCTGCGCGCCTCCACCTTCCCCTAGTCCTATTAGGACTAGGAGAGGTGGCCGGCCCCCTCTCTCTCTTTTCCCCCTCCGCGAATCCTATTCCAACTAGGATTGGGGGGGAATCCTACTCCCAGAGGGAGTAGGACTCTCCTGGCGCGCCAAGCTTGGCTGGCCAGCCTCCCCCCTCTAGTCCTTTATATACTGAGGCAGAGGCACCCCAGAAACACACAAGTTGATCCACGTGATCTATTTCTTAGCCGTGTGCGGTGCCCCCAGCCACCATAGTCCTCGATAATACTGTAGCGGAGTTTAGGCGAAGCCCTGCTGCTATAGTACATCAAGATCGTCACCACGCCGTCGTGCTGACAGAACTCTTCCCCGACACTTTGCTGGATTGGAGTTCGGGGATCGTCATCGAGCTGAACGTGTGCTCGAACTCGGAGGTGCCGTAGTTTCGGTGCTTGATCGGTTGGATCGTGAAGACGTACGACTACTTCCTCTACGTTGTGTCAACGCTTCCGTAGTCGGTCTGCGTGGGTACGTAGACAGCACTCTCCCCTCTCGTTGCTGTGCATCACATGATCTTGCGTGTGCGTAGGAATTTTTTTGGAATTACTACGAAACCCAACAGTGGCATCCGAGCCTAGGTTATTTATGTTGATGTTATATGCACGAGTAGAACACAAGTAAGTTGTGGGCGATATAAGTCATACTGCCTACCAGCATGTCATACTTTGGTTCGGCGGCATTGTTGGACGAGACGACCTGGACCAACATTACGCGTACGCTTACGCGAGACCGGTTCCCCCGACGTGCTTTGCACATAGGTGGCTTGCGGGCGACTGTCTCTCCAACTTTAGTTGAACCAAGTATGGCTACGCCCAGTCCTTGCGAAGGTTAAAACGGAGTCTATTTGACAAACTATCGTTGTGGTTTTGATGCGTAGGTGAGATTGGTTCTTGCTTAAGCCCGTAGCAGCCACGTAAAACTTGCAACAACAAAGTAGAGGACGTCTAACTTGTTTTTGCAGGGCATGTTGTGATGTGATATGGTCAAGACATGATGCTGAATTTTATTGTATGAGATGATCATGTTTTGTAACCGAGTTATCGACAACTGGCAGGAGCCTTATGGTTGTCGTTTTATTGTATGCAATGAAATCGCGATGTAATGCTTTACTTTATTACTAAGCGGTAGTGATAGTCATGGAAGCACAAGCTTGGCGAGACGACAACGATGCTACGATGGAGATCAAGGTGTCATGCCGGTGATGATGGTGATCACGACGGTGCTTCGGAGATGGAGATCACAAGCACAAGATGATGATGGCCATATCATATCACTTATATTGATTGCATGTGATGTTTATCCTTTTATGCATCTTATCTTGCTTTGATTGACGGTAGCATTATAAGATGATCTCTCACTAAATTATCAAGAAGTGTTCTCCCTGAGTATGCACCGTTGCGAAAGTTCTTCGTGCTGAGACACCACGTGATGATCGGGTGTGATAGGTTCTACATTCAAATACAACGGGTGCAAAACAGTTGCACACGCGGAATACTCAGGTTATACTTGACGAGCCAAGCATATACAGATATGGCCTCGGAACACGGAGACCGAAAGGTCGAGCGTGAATCATATAGTAGATATGATCAACATAACGATGTTCACCATTGAAAACTACTCCATCTCACGTGATGATCGATTATGGTTTAGTTGATTTGGATCACGTAATCACTTAGAGGATTAGAGGGATGTCTATCTAAGTGGGAGTTCTTTAATTAATTTGATTAACTGAACTTAAATTTATCATGAAACTTACTACCTGATTAGTATCTTGCTTGATTATGTTTGATTGTAGATAGATGGCTCGTGCTGTTGTTCCGTTGAATTTTAATGCGTTCCTTGAGAAAGCAAAGTTCAAAGATGATGGTAGCAATTACACGGACTGGGTCCGTAACTTGAGGATTATCCTCATTGCTGCACAGAAGAATTACGTCCTGGAAGCACCGCTGGGTGCCAGGCCTGCTGCAGGAGCAACGCCGGATGTTATTAACGTCTGGCAGAGCAAAGCTGATGACTACTCGATAGTTCAGTGTGCCATGCTTTATGGCTTAGAATCGGGACTTCAACAACGTTTTGAACGTCATGGAGCATATGAGATGTTCCAGGAGTTGAAGTTAATATTTCAAGCAAATGCCCGGATTGAGAGATATGAAGTCTCCAATAAGTTCTATAGCTGCAAGATGGAGGAGAACAGTTGTGTCAGTGAGCATATACTCAAAATGTCTGGGTATAATAATCACTTGATTCAATTGGGAGTTAATCTTCCAGATGATTGCGTCATTGACAGAATTCTTCAGTCACTGCCACCAAGCTACAAGAGCTTCGTGATGAACTATAATATGCAAGGGATGAACAAGACTATTCCCGAGCTCTTCGCGATGCTGAAAGCTGCGGAGGTAGAAATCAAGAAGGAGCATCAAGTGTTGATGGTCAACAAGACCACTAGTTTCAAGAAAAAGGGCAAAGGGAAGAAGAAGGGGAACTTCAAAAAGAATGGCAAGCAAGTTGCTACTCAAGAGAAGAAACCCAAACCTGGACCTAAGCCTGAAACTGAGTGCTTCTATTGCAAGCAGACTGGTCACTGGAAGCGGAACTGCCCCAAGTATTTGGCGGATAAGAAGGATGGCAAGGTGAACAAAGGTATATGTGATATACATGTTATTGATGTGTACCTTACTAATGCTTGCAGTAGCACCTGGGTATTTGATACTGGTTCTGTTGCTAATATTTGCAACTCGAAACAGGGACTACGGATCAAGCGAAGATTGGTTAAGGACGAGGTGACGATGCGCGTGGGAAACGGTTCCAAAGTCGATGTGATCGCAGTCGGCACGCTACCTCTACATCTACCTTTGGGATTAGTATTAGACCTAAATAATTGTTATTTGGTGCCAGCGTTAAGCATGAACATTATATCTGGATCTTGTTTGATGCGAGACGGTTATTCATTTAAATCAGAGAATAATGGTTGTTCTATTTATATGAGTAATATCTTTTATGATCATGCACCCTTGAAGAGTGGTCTATTCTTGTTGAATCTCGATAGTAGTAACACACATATTCATAATGTTGAAGCCAAAAGATGCAGAGTTGATAATGAGAGTGCAACTTATTTGTGGCACTGCCGTTTAGGTCATATCGGTGTAAAGCGCATGAAGAAACTCCATTCTGATGGACTTTTGGAACCACTTGATTATGAATCACTTGGTACTTGCGAACCGTGCCTCATGGGCAAGATGACCAAAACACCATTCTCCGGTACTATGGAGAGAGCAACAGATTTGTTGAAAATCATACATACAGATGTATGTGGTCCGATGAATATTGAGGCTCGTGGCGGATATCGTTATTTTCTCACCTTCACAGATGACTTAAGCAGATATGGGTATATCTACTTAATGAAACATAAGTCTGAAACATTTGAAAAGTTCAAGGAATTTCAGAGTGAAGTTGAAAATCATCGTAACAAGAAAATAAAGTTTCTACGATCTGATCGTGGAGGAGAATATTTGAGTTACGAGTTTGGTGTACATTTGAAAAATTGTGGAATAGTTTCGCAACTCACGCCACCCGGAACACCACAGCGTAATGGTGTGTCCGAACGTCGTAATCGTACTTTACTAGATATGGTGCGATCTATGATGTCTCTTACAGATTTACCACTATCGTTTTGGGGATACGCTCTAGAGACGGCGGCATTCACGTTAAATAGGGCACCATCAAAATCCCTTGAGACGATGCCTTATGAACTGTGGTTTGCAAGAAACCAAAGTTGTCGTTTCTAAAAGTTTGGGGCTGCGATGCTTATGTGAAAAAGCTTCAACCTGATAAGCTCGAACCCAAATCGGAGAAATGTGTCTTCATAGGATATCCAAAGGAAACTATTGGATACACCTTCTATCACAGATCCGAAGGCAAGACTTTTGTTGCAAAATTCGGAAACTTTCTAGAGAAGGAGTTTCTCTCGAAAGAAGTGAGTGGGAGGAAAGTAGAACTTGACGAGGTAACTGTACGTGCTCCCTTACTGGAAAGTAGTACATCACAGAAAACTGTTCCAGTGACACCTACACCAGTTAGTGAGGAAGCTAATGATAATGATCATGAAACTTCAGATCAAGATACTACTGAACCTCGTAGATCAACCAGAGTGAGATCCGCGCCAGAGTGGTATGGTAATCCTGTTCTAGAAGTCATGCTACTAGATCATGATGAACCTACAAACTATGAAGAAGCGATGGTGAGCCCAGATTCCGCAAAATGGCTTGAAGCCATGAAATCTGAGATCGGATCCATGTATGAGAACAAAGTATGGACTTTGGTTGACTTGCCCGATGATCGGCAAGCAATTGAGAATAAATGGATCTTCAACAAGAAGACTGAGGCTAACGGTAATATTACTGTCTACAAAGCTCGACTTGTGCAAAAGGTTTTCGGCAAGTTCAAGGGATTGACTACGATGAGACCTTCTCACCCGTAGCGATGCTTAAGTCTGTCCGAATCATGTTAGCAATTGCCGCATTTTATGATTATGGAATTTGGCAGATGGATGTCAAAACTGCATTCCTGAATGGATTTCTGGAAGAAGAGTTGTATATGATGCAACCAGAAGGTTTTGTCGATCCAAAGGGAGCTAACAAAGTGTGCAAGCTCCAGCGATCCATTTATGGACTGGTGCAAGCCTCTCGGAGTTGGAATAAACGTTTTGATAGTGTGATCAAAGCATTTGGTTTTATACAGACTTTCGGAGAAGCATGTATTTACACGAAAGTGAGTGGGAGCTCTGTAGCATTTCTGATATTATATGTCGATGACATATTACTAATTGGAAATGATATAGAATTTCTGAATAGCATAAAGGGATAGTTGAATAAGAGTTTTTCAATGAAAGACCTCGGTGAAGCTGCTTACATATTAGGCATAAAGATCTATAGAGATAGATCAAAACGCTTAATTGGACTTTCACAAACAACATACCTTGACAAAATTTTGAAGAAGTTCAAAATGGATCAAGCAAAGAAAGGATTCTTGCATGTGTTACAAGGTGTGAAATTGAGTAAGACTCAATGCCCGACCACTGCAGAAGATAGAGAGAATATGAAAGATGTCCCTATGCATCAGCGATAGGATCTATCATGTATGCAATGCTGTGTACCAGACCTGATGTGTGCCTTGCTATAAGTCTAGCAGGGAGGTACCAAAGTAATCCAAGAGTGGATCACTGGACAGCGGTCAAGAACATCCTGAAATACCTGAAAAGGACTAAGGATATGTTTCTCGTATATGGAGGTGACAAAGAGCTCGCCGTAAAAGGTTACGTTGATGCAAGCTTTGACACTGATCCGGACGATTCTAAATCGCAAACTGGATACGTGTTTACATTAAACGGTGGAGCTGTCAGTTGGTGCAGTTCTAAACAAAGCGTCGTAGCGGGATCTACATGTGAAGCGGAGTACATAGCTGCTTCGGAAGCAGCGAACGAAGGAGTCTGGATGAAGGAGTTCATATCCGATCTAGGTGTCATACCTAGTGCATCGAGTCCAATGAAAATCTTTTGTGACAATACTGGTGCAATTGCCTTGGCAAAGGAATCCAGATTTCACAAGAGAACCAAGCACATCAAGAGACGCTTCAATTCCATCCGGGATCTAGTCCAGGTGGGAGACATAGAGATTTGCAAGATACATACGGATCTGAATGTTGCAGACCCGTTGACTAAACCTCTACCACGAGCAAAACATGATCAGCACCAAGGCTCCATGGGTGTTAGAATCATTACGGTGTAATCTAGATTATTGACTCTAGTGCAAGTGGGAGACTGAAGGAAATATGCCCTAGAGGCAATAATAAAGTTATTATTTATTTCCTTATAATCATGATAAAAGGTTTATTATTCATGCTAGAATTGTATTAACCGGAAACATAATACATGTGTGAATACATAGACAAACAAAGTGTCAATAGTATGCCTCTACTTGACTAGCTCGTTAATCAAAGATGGTTATGTTTCCTAACCATGAACAATGAGTTGTTATTTGATTAATGGGATCACATCATTAAGAGAATGATCTGATTGACATGACCCATTCCATTAGCTTAGCACCCGATCGTTTAGTATGTTGCTATTGCTTTCTTCATGACTTATACATGTTCCTGTAACTATGAGATTATGCAACTCCCGTTTACCGGAGGAACACTTTGGGTACTACCAAACGTCACAACATAACTGGGTGATTATAAAGGAGTACTACAGGTGTCTCCAAAGGTACATGTTAGGTTGGCGTATTTCGAGATTAGGTTTTGTCACTCGATTGTTGGAGAGGTATCTCTGGGCCCTCTCGGTAATGCACATCACATAAGCCTTGCAAGCATTGCAACTAATGAGTTAGTTGCGAGATGATGTATTACGAAACGAGTAAAGAGACTTGCCGACAACGAGATTGAACTAGGTATGGGATACCGACGATCGAATCTCGGGCAAGTAACATACCGATGACAAAGGGAACAACGTATGTTGTTATGCGGTCTGACCGATAAAGATCTTCATAGAATATGTAGGAGCCAATATGGGCATCCAGGTCCCGCTATTGGTTATTGACCGGAGACATGTCTCGGTCATGTCTACATTGTTCTCGAACCCGTAGGGTCCGCACGCTTAAGGTTACGATGACAGTTATATTATGAGTTTATGCATTTTGATGTACCGAAGGTTGTTTGGAGTCCCGGATGTGATCACGGACATGACGAGGAGTCTCGAAATGGTCGAGACGTAAAGATTGATATATTGGAAGCCTATGTTTGGATATCAGAAGTGTTCCGGGTGAAATCGGGATTTTACTGGATTACCGGGAAGGTTACCGGAACCCCCCGGGAGCTAAATGGGCCATGATGGGCTTTAGTGGAAAAAAGAAGAGGCAGCCCTACATGGGCTGCGCGCCTCCCCCTTCCCCTAGTCCTATTAGGACTAGGAGAGGTGGCCGGCCCCCTCTCTCTCTTTTCCCTCTCCGCGAATCCTATTCCAACTAGGATTGGGGGGGGGGGGGGGGAATCCTACTCCCAGAGGGAGTAGGACTCTCCTGGCGCGCCAAGCTTGGCCGGCCAGCCTCCCCCCTCTAGTCCTTTATATACTGAGGCAGAGGCACCCCAGAAACACACAAGTTGATCCACGTGATCTATTCCTTAGCCGTGTGCGGTGCCCCCAGCCACCATAGTCCTCGATAATACTGTAGCGGAGTTTAGGCGAAGCCCTGCTGCTGTAGTACATCAAGATCGTCACCACGCCGTCGTGCTGACGGAACTCTTCCCCGACACTTTGCTGGATCGGAGTCCGGGGATCGTCATCGAGCTGAACGTGTGCTCGAACTCGGAGGTGCCGTAGTTTCGGTGCTTGATCGGTTGGATCGTGAAGACGTACGACTACTTCCTCTACGTTGTGTCAACGCTTCCGCAGTCGGTCTGCGTGGGTACATAGACAGCACTCTCCCCTCTCGTTGCTGTGCATCACATGATCTTGCGTGTGCGTAGGAATTTTTTTGAAATTACTACGAAACCCAACATACATACCCTCAGCCTCGAGGGAGAACTACTCCCTCCTCGTCATGGAGAGCACCGGGATGGTGAAGATAGCCACCAGAGAGGGATTCCCCCTCCGGCAGGGTGTCGGAACGGGTTTAGATTGGTTTTCGGTGGCTACGGAGGCTTCTGGCGGCGGAACTCCCGATCTATTCTGCTCCTCGAAGTTTTTAGGGTATATGGGTATATATAGGAGGAAGAAGTACGTCGGTGGATCTTCGGGCTGTCCACGAGGCAGGGGGCGCGCCCAGGGGGGGTGGGCGCGCCCCCCACCCTCGTGGGCAGCCCGGGACTCTCCTGGTCCATCTCCGATACTCCATGGGCTTCTTCTGGTCCAAAAATAAGTTCTGTGAAGTTTCAGGTCAATTGGACTCCGTTTGATTTTCCTTTTCTGCGATACTCTAAAAAAGGAAAAAACAGAAACTGGCACTGGGCTCTAGGTTAATAGGTTAGTCCAAAAAATCATATAAAATAGCATATAAATGCATATGAAACATCCAAGGTTGATAATATAATAGCATGAAACAATCAAAAATTATAGATACATTGGAGACATATCAAAGATCATCACTGGTCTGTTAGTTTTCCACACGAGCCTTCTAGGGGCAGGCCTTATGTTCAAAACCTCATCATCCCCTAGTTTTTTATAATTTTATTTTATATAGGGGCTTAATATACGTAAAAACAAAACAAATCCGCAGCGGCTGATAGCGGGCCCTGGCTATGCTGGCATGCCACGTAGTTCATAGATACGTCCGCGTACACGTAATGTGACAGTATATGAACATCCGTGCAAGTTTGATGACCAGAAACACCTATTTTTCAAGTTTGTGCATCAAACTGACTGTCACGTGCAAGTTCTATGACTTCCGGTGTATCTACCTCTTTTTCTATGGAATAGACACGATGTGTTTTTCAGGTTAAACACCCGTATCAAGTTTTGGAGGGATCTTTAAAAAACCTCTGTGTTGCGATTTCTCTTAGTGGAAATTGTTTTGCGCGTGAGTACCTTCGTCGAGATTGGTTTTCTCATGTTGGGCCGCAACAACAGAGCGGATCTCGCCAACAACTTCGTGTACATCGCGTGCGCGGGCGAGAGGTTGCTACTGCTGGTGGTGGAGTGTCGTGAAAGATCGGGCTGCAACAACATATCAGATCTCGCCAACGAGGTTCGGTCTACATCAGGCGGTGCGCGCACGCTTGAGTCATTGGGACTGAAGGGGGATACGGGGAAAACCAACGGATCAAACAGTGGTTCAAAACCCGGCCAAATACAGGTGTAATTGGAAAACCGGGGTAACATTTACAGTCGGTAAATGACCAACCAAGCGAGAGTGGATTTTTGGAGCACAGGTGCATTGGAGCACCTTATTTCAAATAGTGTAAAAATCCTAGTAAAGTTTTAAAAATTAAAAACAATTCCACATGATCATATGAATGTATATATATTAGTATATATATTACACGTATGTAAAGTTTGGTAATGAAATAAGTAAACAGGTGAGCTATATATACAAAAAAAATGACAAAATGGTAATTTTTAAATATGAATAATACATGCATGGTTGATCTTTTCAAAATCACGATTTTGTCATTTTTGTGGAACTCACATGTTTACATATTCCATAATCAGAATTTACACGTGTAATATACGTCCATACAAACATGCATGTGGTTCTTTTTTGAAAATTTATTGAAACTTCAAAATATCATGTTGGCACTGTTAAAAATATAGGGCTCACTGGAACTGGTGCATCAAAGTGACCTTTTGCCAACCAAGCACGCAACCGATGGGCACACTTGTTTTCTTTTACGGAGGTAGTATATTTTATGGGGGTAATGGGATACCATTCGAAGCGGAGCCTATTGTGGTATTGTTGTTGTTAATAAAGATCTAGAGCTGTACCAACTGCGCCAACTATCAATTCGTGTCGGACAAAGAGTCTTGGCGAAGACCGAGATGTACTGGAATTATAGGATACAGATCGAGGTGTTCTCTTTTTATATTTCGGCAGCGCAAAGACGTCCACCGCGGCCCATGGGCAACCCAAATGATGCTGCCCAAGCTCCATGCTCCACAGCAAAACGGCTCTTGTGGTTGCCGGTGGTGGACTGACGCGCCGTCTGTGTGTTGGCCGTTGTTGCGGTCGGAGCTGCTGAGCATCATCGAGCCGTTGATGTGTTGGTGTTGCCAAGCATGCCGGTGCAGCACCGCCGGTGCTGCGGAGGAAGTAGCGCTGCGCTCGAGGATCTCATCACGGCGGGATGCTTCCACGTAGCGTGCGTGGTGCTGCGCCTCTGCAGATCTCAGTGAGCAGCGGAGCTGCAGGGCAACATGCCGGTGGACAGGGAGCTGCAGCGCGGCGCGGCGGGTGTGGCGGAGCTGTATGCAGTCAACACGTGATGTTGTACTCGCTGGCGGCGGAGCTGCAGTGCAGCGTTCATGGTGTTGTGACCGTCTCATCACCAGCACGCGGCAGAGCTGCATTGCAACACATCGTGCTGCGACCAGTGGACCTTACCGGTGACAGGAGCTATAGTCAACGCATCGCTCGCGGGGGAGCTGCATTGCAACACGTCATGCTGCGACCGGTGGACCTCACCGGCGGGGGGAGCTGCAGTGCAGCGCATCGCCTGCACGGCGGAGATGCAGTGCAATGCGTCGTGCTACGACTGGTGGACTTCACCGACGGCGGGAGCTGCAGTGCAGCGTACAGCGGCGACGGTGGCTGCTATGACCCTCGGGAGTTGAGCTTTGCTCCAACGGCTGCTTGGTGGCAATAAGCCATGCATGTGGCCGTGTGGTGGCCGGGTCGTGGCGAGTGTGCGTGCAAACTACAACAATATTGTGTTTAGTCGAGTCAAATGCATGCACGGGTTAGTTAGTGGCTGCATGGATAAGTTGTTAGCTGGGAGGGATTTCAGGGTAGTTACTTGGGCATGCGGCATGTGGAGTTAGTGGCCGAACTTGCCAGCTAGTTAGCACATGCATGAGGCCATCCCCTTGTATATACGTTGCATATCAAGCAATGAGAAAAAGGCCGAGAGGCTGGAAAATAATGTAGCCACCGTGTGATCACCAAGGGAGCCTCTTGGCAAAGCTTGTGTGTTCTTTCTTGGTGCATGTGTGCGTGTGTGTGTGGAGTTTCTCCTTGAGTGAGGCAAGAGGTAGAAGAAGGGCATTGCGGCGAGGAGGCGGCGCCAACAATTGATATCAGAGCCACAAGGTTCGAGGGGCGGCTGTGGCGCGCGGTGGCGTGCGCGGCAGACGGGCGTGCGCGGCCGACATGGAGGCATCGGCTGCGGCGCGCAGCGAGCGCATGGCGACGGCGACGCGCGGCGAGTCCGCGGCTGTGCGGTGCGACGTCGTGCGCGCGAAGAGCACGGTGGTCGCGGAGACGAGGAGGTCGCGGAGGACCTACGCGGTGGCGCAGAGGTCACGGCGGCTCGGAGCGAGAACCGTGGAGGCGCGTGGCACGAAGCCGCGGTGGCTGATGAAGCTATGTACCTAGGGTAGGGTCATGGACCTGTCCCAACTGCCCTACACAAGGACATCTCTAGAAGAAATCACCTTTCAATCGACTTGGAGGTGTTCCACTCGACAGACTCGAAGACACTCGACCAAGAAGCAATCACTCGACCAGGAACAAACCACTCGACGGCCAGGAGACCTAAAGGCACTCCGCATGCTAACGGTCGGTTATTAAGTAGCTTTTATGATAATCATAGCACTTTATTAGGGGCGTTACCAGTAACGCCCGACCTTAATGTATTTAAACCCTGCACAACTGAGGGCCGGAGGGGTACGGCGAACTCTATATAAGCCACCCCCCTCCTCAGTGTAAAGGGTTCGCACCCCTGTAAACCATACACGCATAATCCAGTCGACCGCCTCCGGGCTCCGAGACGTAGGGCTATTACTTCCTCCGAGAAGGGCCTGAACTCGTAAACCTCGTGTGCTTACAACTTCTCCATAGCTAACATCTTGCCTCTCCATACCTACCCCCCTACATTACTGTCAGACTTAGAATCATGACAGTTGGCGCCCACCGTGGGGCTGGTGTTTTAGCGATTTGTTGGAGGAGTTGCGATCTTTTCCGATCCAAATCATCATGGTTTCTGGCGGAGTTTTGGTGGAGGGCCGCGAGATCTGTCTCGGCGCGCTCACGTTCATCGCCGACGACTCCGCTTGGCTTCAGGAGGCTCCTTTCGACGTGGACGCACTCCCCATCTGCGGGGCAACGCACTTTAGCGCGTCCGTCCGCGGCGTTCTCTTGCGGCAACCGTCGACCCCCTACCGGTCGGCTCCTCTGTTGTCCTCCCTCCCTGTTTCCTGCCGGCGCAAGCGCTCCGGTCGGTCGAGACTTCAGCAGTGGGTGAGACACGCGATGGCACGCCAGTCGGCCACCCCTCAAGTCGCGGCGATTGAGCCCGACGGATCCCTCTACGGCTTGTTCGATCTGTCGATTGGCTCCGCAGAGACCGCATCCGAGTGCGACAGCAGTGATCCGGTGGCGGAGGTTCTGATGGTCGATGGACCGCCCAGTCCTCCCGGTTTTCCCCGCACCGACGGAGGCGCAGGTGGAGGCGACCCGTCACGTCCCCATGAGGAATATCTCCCCGAGCCTCTCACGTCGCTGCAGAGAGAAGAACTTCGTCACCGGAACATGGATGCACTGCACACTCCTATCGTTGGAGAAACCCCCGAGGCTCGTGCCTTGGAGGACGCGCGCCTGGCAAACTTGGCCGAGCGCACTCGACTGGAGAACCTCCAGCGAGCACTCGACGAGCATGCGCGACAACGGGTTCCAGAATCCAGTCGACGTCAGCTCTTTCCGCCCCCGCAGGTATATCGAACTCCGATTCAGAATTTAGCAGCTGCCGCCCGTATAGCAGAGTCGATTCAGCCTTCCCAGTCGGAGGCTGGCTGAGACTTGCTGCAGATCAGAGCGTTACTCCGGGCAGCAGGAGATCAGAATTCCGCAGTTTCTCAGTCGCGGAACAGGATTCATAGCAGATCCGTTGCTGCAGACACAGTCCGGTCGGCTCATAGCCCAAGATCGCCCCCGAGACGTGAGGGACGTGGGGACCGGCGTAATCAGTACGGGAACCGTGAACAATATGATCACCGATTTGATCGTGACGATCGATGTCGAGTGCCCACCCCTCCTCCGAGGAGCGGGTCATATGCGCCTCGACAGCAGGATGACAGGCGCCCTCATAGTGTTGGGCGAAGGATTCCAGTCGACCCCAGGGAGCCAGGCTTTGATGCGAGATCCATTCTCGTTCAAGGTTTGGTCGACAGGAACAGAGCTCACCGAGAAGGTCACGACAGAGATGCACCCACCAGCAGCAGAGTACATGTTTCGGGGCCAGAGTGCTTTAGTAGAGCCATCAGGGCGGCTGTGATTCCTCCCAACTTCAGGTTGAGTGCTTTAGTAGAGCCATCAGGGCGGCTGTGATTCCTCCCAACTTCAGGTTGGCGACTGGAGTCAGTAAGTTCACTGGTGAGTCCAAGCCTGATACTTAGCTTGAAGACTACCGAGTGGCCGTCCAGATTGGCGACGGCAATGATGAACTGGCCATGAAGCACTTGCCTATCATGTTGGAGGGCTCGGCCAGAGCGTGGCTGAACCAATTAGCACCCAGCAGCATTTACACTTGGGAAGATCTCGCCCTAGTGTTTGTCACCACATTTGAAGGAAATGCAAGCGACCGGCAGGGCTGACGGAACTGCGGTCTTGCGTGCAGAAGCGGAACAAAACTTTGAGGGATTACATCCAGAGATGGATCACGTTACATCACACGGTAGAGAATGTGCCTGACCACCAAGCAGTCTGTGCCTTCAAAGAAGGTGTCAAGTACAGAGAACTGAATCTGAAATTCGGTCGAACCGAAGATATGTCTCTGAATCGGATGATGGAGATTGCCACCAAGTACGCTAATGGTGAAGATGAGGATCGACTCGGGAGTGGCAAGCTCAAGTCAGTCGCTCAAGAAACCGGAGGAAATTCCAATCGGAAACAGAAGCGGAAAGCCGAGCCAGCTGCTCCTGGGGAAGCCTTGGCTGTAACTCAAGGAAAGTTTAAGGGGAAACCCAAAGGACCTTGGAACCCCAAGAAGGTTAAAGACCAGGACGGAAATGATGTGTTGAATTTACCATGTCACATCCACACCAAGAAAGATGAAGAGGGTAATTTCATTTACCCGAAACATACCACTCGACAGTGTCGACTCTTGATCCAGCAGTTCCAGGGCAAGCAGCCCAAAGATAAGGAAAAGGAGTCGGACAAAGTTGAGCACAAGGAAGATAGTGACGATGGATACCCCCAGGTCAATACCACCCTGATGATTTTTGCTGATGTTGAAAGCAAAAGTCAACTGAAAGTTATCAACCGAGAGGTGAATATGGTTGCTCCGGCGACACCCAGTTATCTGAAGTGGTCTCAGACTGCCATCACATTCGACCAGTCCGATCATCCAACACACATTACCACCCCTGGGAGGCAAGCTTTGGTGGTCGACCCAGTTGTTGAAGGCACTCGACGGACCAAAGTCTTGATGGATGGTGGCAGTGGTTTGAACATACTATATGCTGAGACGTTGAAAGGGATGGGCATTCCAATGTCCAGACTCAATACCAGCAACATGAGTTTCCATGGAGTCATTCCTGGAAAGAAGGCTAAGTCACTCGGCCAGATTGCTCTTGATGTGGTTTTCGGTGATTCCAAGAATTACCGCAAAGAAAAGTTGACATTCGAAGTTGTAGATTTCCAGAGTGCGTATCACGCTATTTTGGGCAGGCCAGCTTATGCACGCTTCATGGCTCGACCATGTTATGTGTATCTCAAATTGAAGATGCCTGGTCCCAAAGGTGTGATCACTGTTACGGGCAATCGGAAGAAAGCAGAAGAGTGTTTTCAGAAAGGTTCAAAGATCACTGATGCTCAGATGGTAGTGGTAGAGCTGCAGGAGTACCAGAAGACTGCAGACCCCAGTGATTTGTTGCGAGCCAAGAAGCCCGCTACAGAATCAGCTTTTTAGTCGTCTGGCGAAACGAAGACAGCTCACATCCACCCGACCGATCCTAGCGCTGCTCCAACTCATATCTCAACAACACTCGACTCCAAATAGGAAGAAGCGCTCATCCAGTTCCTCCGTGGGAACTGGGACATTTTCGCATGGAAGCCTTCTGACATGCCAGGTGTTCCTAGGGAGCTGGCTGAGCATCACCTACGAGTCGACTCAAAAATAAAACCTGTCAAAGAACATCTCCGACGGTCCGTCGTCCAGAAGAGAAAGGCTATTGGCGAGGAGGTGGCTTGGCTCTTAGCAGCGGAGTTCATCCGAGAGATCTACCACTCCGAGTGGCTCGCCAACGTTGTCATGGTCCCCAAGAAGGACAAGTCACTTCGCATGTGCATTGACTTTAAACATATCAATCGGGCCTTCCCGAAAGATCATTTTCCTCTCCCCCGCATCGACCAGATAGTCGACTCGACTGCGGGATGTGAGCGACTGTCTTTTTTAGACGCCTATTCCGGGTACCATCAGATCCGTCTGTATGGACCTGACGAGATCAAAACAGCTTTCATCACTCCATTCGGGTGCTTCTGTTATGTTACCATGCCGTTCGGCCTCAAGAATGCCGGAGCCACATTCATGAGGATGATTCAGAAGTGTTTGCTCACTCAAATCAGTCGGAATGTGGAAGCATACATGGATGATATTGTGGTCAAGTCACGGAAGGGTTCCGACCTGCTGACTGACCTTGCTGAAACCTTCGTCAACCTCAGGAGGTATGATGTCAAGCTTAATCCATCAAAGTGCACATTCGGAGTTCCTGGCGGAAAATTACTCGGCTTTCTCGTTTCCAAATGGGGGAATCGACGCCAATCCAGAAAAAGTCGGTACTATACTCCGAATGAGAAGTCCTGTGCGAGTGCACGATGTCCAGAAGCTTACTGGTTGCTTGGCCGCTTTAAGTCGATTCATATCTCGTCTCAGTGAAAAGGCATTACCGCTTTACCGATTGACGAAGAAGTCTGACAAGTTCGAGTGGACTCCCGAAGCTGATGCAGCGTTTGCAGAGCTCAAAGCTCTGCTCTCCACCCAGCTGGTGCTTGCTGCCCCAATCAGCAAGGAGCCTTTGCTGCTTTACATCGCAGCCACGGGACAAGTCGTCAGTACGGTACTTACGGTCGAGCGGGAAGAAGAAGGAAAAGCCTTCAAAGTTCAGCACCCGGTATATTATATTTCTGAAGTTTTGACCCCGTCGAAGCAAAGATATCCTCATTATCAGAAGCTTGTATATGGGATTTATATGACCACAAATAAAGTTGCTCACTACTTCTCTGATCATTCCATTACAGTCGTTAGCGACGCTCCATTGTCAGAGATCCTGCATAACAGAGATGCAACTGGTCGAGTGGCAAAATGGGCGATTGAACTCCTTCCCCTAGATATCAAGTTTGAGGCAAAGAAAGCTATCAAGTCCCAGGCAATAGCAGATTTTGTCGTCGAGTGGATTGAACAGCAACTGCCGACTCAGGTTCACTCGGAGCATTGGACCATGTTCTTCGACGGTTCCAAAATGCTGAATGGTTCCGGTGCCAGGGTGGTGTTGGTCTCCCCCCGAGGATATAAGCTCAGACATGTTCTTCAAATCCACTTTGATTCCTCCAATAACGAGGCAGAATATGAAGCACTTTTATATGGGTTGCGCATGGCCATTTCACTCGGCGTCCGTCGCCTCATGGTCTATGGCGACTCAGATTTGGTGGTTAATCAGGTGATGAAGGAATGGGACGTCAGAAGTCCAGCCATGACTGGTTATTGCAATGCAGTGAGAAAGCTGGAGAAGAAATTCGAGGGGTTAGAGCTTCATCTCATACCCCGACTGAAAAATCAAGCAGCTGATGATTTGGCAAAAATAGGTTCCAAAAGAGAAGCCATTCCCAGCAATGTGTTTTTGGAACACATCCACACACCATCAGTTTAGGAGGATCCCTTCACTGAAGAGGCCCCGCAGCCAAAAAGTGCCACGGATCCGACTGAAGTTGAAGTTCCAGCTGTGGTCGACCTGATCATGGAAGTCTTGGTCATCACTCCCGACTGGACAATACCGTACATCGCGTACATCCTAAGGAAAGAACTCCCAAAGGACGAAGAAGAGGCTCGACAGATCGTCCGTCGATCCAAGGCCTTTACAGTCATAAAGGGACAATTGTATAGAGAAAGCACTACTGGAGTCAGTCAGAAGTGTATAACACCAGAAGAAGGTCAGACGATCCTTGATGATGTCCACTCAGGGACCTGTGGTCATCATGTTGGGGAACGTTGCAGAAAACAAAAAATTTCCTACGGTTTCACCAAGATCCATCTATGAGTTCATCTAGCAATGAGTGATTGGATTGCATCTACATAGCTTTGTAGATCACGCGGGGAAGCGTTCAAAGAAACGGGATGAGGAAGTCGTACTCGACGTGATCCAAATCACCGGAGATCCTAGCGCCGAACGGACGGCACCTCCGCGTTCAACACACGTACGGTCAGCGTAACGTCTCCTTCTTCTTGATCCAGCAAGGGGGAAGGATAGGTTGAGGGAGATGGCTCCAGCAGCAGCACGACGGCGTGGTGGTGATGGAGCTGCAGTACTCCGGCAGGGCTTCGCTAAGCACTATGGAGGAGGAGGATGTGTTGGAGAGGGAGAGGGAGGCAACAAAGGCGTGTTGTGAGAGGCCCTCCTTTCCCCACTATATATAGGGAGTCCAAGGGGGGTGGGGGCGCCGGCCCTAGGAGATCCAATCTCCTAGGGGGGTGCGGCCAAGGGAGGAATCCCTCCTCCCCAAGGCACCTAGGAGGTGCCTTCCCCCTTTGGGACTCTTCCCTTCCTTGAACCCTAGGCGCATGGGCCTCTTGGGGCTGGTGCCCTTGGCCCATATAGGCCAAGGCGCACCCCCTACAGCCCATGTGCCCCCCCGAGGCAGGTGGCCCCACCCGGTGGACCCCCGGGACCCTTCCGGTGGTCCCGGTACAATACCGGTGACCCCGAAACTTGTCCCGATGCCCGAAATAGCACTTCCTATATATAATTCTTTACCTCCGGACCATTCCGGAACTCCTCGTGACATCTGAGATCTCATCAGGGACTCCGAACAACATTCGGGTTACTGCATATACATATCCCTACAACCCTAGCGTCATCGAACCTTAAGTGTGTAGACCCTACGGGTTCGGGAGACATGTAGACATGACCGAGACGACTCTCCAGCCAATAACCAACAGCGGGATTTGGATACCCATGTTGGCTCCCACATGCTCCTCGATGATCTCATCGGATGAACCACGATGTCAAGGATTCAAGCAACCCCGTATACAATTCCCTTCGTCAATCGGTATGTTACTTGCCCGAGATCCGATCGTCGGTATCCCAATACCTCGTTTAATCTCGTTACCGGCAAGTCACTTTACTCGTACCATAATGCATGATCCCGTGACCAGACACTTGGTCACTTTGAGCTCATTATGATGATGCATTACCGAGTGGGCCCAGTGATACCTCTCCGTCATACGGAGTGACAAATCCCAGTCTTGATCCGTGTCAACCCAACAGACACTTTCGGAGATACCCATAGTATACCTTTATAGTCACCCAGTTATGTTGTGACGTTTGGCACACCCAAAGCACTTCTACAGTATCCGGGAGTTACACGATCTCATGGTCTAAGGAAAAGATACTTGATATTGGAAAACTCTAGCAAACGAACTATACGATCTTATGCTATGTTTAGGATTGGGTCTTGTCCATCACATCATTCTCCTAATGATGTGATCTCGTTATCAATGACATCCAATGTCCATAGTCAGGAAACCATGACTATCTGTTGATCAACGAGCTAGTCAACTAGAGGCTTACTAGGGACATGTTGGTGTCTATTATTCACACATGTATTACGATTTCCGGATAACACAATTATAGCATGAATAAAGACAATTATCATGAACAAGGAAATATAATAATAATGCTTTTATTATTGCCTCTAGGGCATATTTCCAACAGTCTCCCACTTGCACTAGAGTCAATAATCTAGTTACATGTGATGAATCGAACACCCATGGAATTCTGGTGTTGATCATGTTTTGCTCTAGGGAGAGGTTTAGTCAACGATCTGCTATATTCAGGTCCGTATGTACTTTACAAATATCTATGTCTCCATCTTGAACATTTTCACGAATGGAGTTGAAGCGACGCTTGATGTGCCTCGTCTTCTTGTGAAACTTGGGCTCCTTGGCAAGTGCAATAGCTCCAGTGTTGTCACAGAAGAGTTTGATTGGCCTCGACGCATTGGGTATGACTCCTAGGTCGGTGATGAACTCCTTCACCCAAATTGCTTCATGTGCTGCCTCCGAGGCTGCCATGTACTCCGCTTCACATGTAGATCCCGCCTCGACGCTCTGCTTGCAACTGCACCAGCTTACTGCCCCACCATTCAAAATATACACGTATCCGGTTTGTGACTTAGAGTCATCCAGATCTGTGTCGAAGCTAGCGTCGACGTAACCTTTTACGACGAGCTCTTCGTCACCTCCATAAACGAGAAACATTTCCTTAGTCCTTTTCAGCTACTTCAGGATATTCTTGACCGCTGTCCAGTGTTCCTTGCCGGGATTACTTTGGTACCTACCTACCAAACTTACGGCAAGGTTTACATCAGGTCTGGTACACAGCATAGCATACATAATAGAACCTATAGCTGAGGCATAGGGGATGGCACTCATCTCTTCTATATCTTCTGCCGTGGTCAGACATTGAGCTGAGCTCAATTTCACACCTTGCAACACAGGCAAGAACCCCTTCTTAGACTGATCCATATTGAACTTCTTCAATATCTTATCAAGGTATGTGCTCTGTGAAAGACCTATGAGGCGTCTTGATCTATCTCTGTAGATCTTGATGCCTAATATATAAGCAGCTTCTCCAAGGTCCTTCATTGAAAAAAAAATTATTCAAGTAGGCCTTAATGCTGTCCAAGAGTTCTATATCATTTCCCATCAACAGTATGTCATCTACATATAATATGAGAAATGCTACAGAGGTCCCACTCACTTTCTTGTAAACGCAGGCTTCTCCATAAGTCTGTGTAAACCCAAACGCTTTGATCATCTCATCAAAGCGAATGTTCCAACTCCGAGATGCTTGCACCAGCCCATAAATCGAGCGTTGGAGCTTGCACACCTTGTCAGCATTCTTAGGATCAACAAAACCTTCCGGCTGCATCATATACAATTCTTCCTTAAGGAAACCATTAAGGAATGCCGTTTTGACGTCCATTTGCCATATTTCATAATCATAGAATGCGGCAATTGCTAACATGATTCGGACGGACTTTAGCTTCGCTACCGGTGAGAAAGTCTCATCGTAGTCAACCCCTTGAACTTGTCGATAACCCTTAGCAACAAGCCGAGCTTTATAGATGGTCACATTACCATCCGCGTCTGTCTTCTTCTTAAAGATCCATTTATTTTCTATGGCTCGCCGCTCAACGGGCAAGTCAGTCAAAGTCCATACTTCGTTTTCATACATGGATCCTATCTCGGATTTCATGCTTCTAGCCATTTGTCGGAATCCGGGCCCGCCATCGCTTCTTCATAGTTCGAAGGTTCAACGTTGTCTAACAACATGATTTCCAAGACAGGGTTGCCGTACCATTCTGGTGCGGAACGTGTCCTTGTGGACCTTCGAATTTCAGTAGGAGCTTGATCAGAAGTATCTTGATCATCATCATCAACTTCCTCTCTTGTCAGTGCAGGCACCTCAGAAACATTTTCTTGAGTTGCGCCATTTTCCGGTTCAAGAGGTAATACTTCATCAAGGTCTACTTTCCTCCCACTTACTTCTTTCGAGAGAAACTCTTTCTCTAGAAAGGACCCATTCTTGGCAACAAAGATCTTGCCTTCGGATCTGAGGTAGAAGGTATACCCAATAGTTTCTTTAGGGTATCCTATGAAGACGCATTTTTCCGATTTGGGTTCGAGCTTTTCAGGTTGAAGTTTCTTGACATAAGCATCGCATCCCCAAACTTTTAGAAACGACAGCTTAGGTTTCTTCCCAAACCATAATTCATACAGTATCGTCTCAACGGATTTCGACGGAGCCCTATTTAAAGTGAATGCGGCAGTCTCTAAAGCATAGCCCCAAAAAGATAGCGGTGAAACTATTCCACATTTTCGTAAGTGTGTGCCAAACTCGTGACTCAAGTATTCTCCTCCACGATCTGATCGCAGGAACTTGATTTTCCTGTCACGTTGATTCTCAACCTCACTCTGAAACTCCTTGAACTTTTCAAAGGTCTCAGACTTGTGTTTCATTAAGTAGACATACCCATATCTACTCAAGTCATCAGTGAGGGTAAGCACATAACGATAGCCACCGCGAGCCTCAACGCTCATTGGACTGCACACATCAGTATGTATGATTTCCAATAAGTTGGTTGCTCGCTCCATTGTTCCTGAGAACGGAGTCTTGGTCATTTTACCCATGAGGCATGGTTCGCACATGTCAAATGATTCGTAATCAAGAGACTCTAAAAGTCCATCTGCATGGAGCTTCTTCATGCGTTTGACACCTATGTGACCAAGGCGGCAGTGCCACAAGTATGTGGGACTATCATTATCAATCTTACATCTTTTGGTATTCACACTATGAATATGTGTAGCATTACGCTCGAGATTCATTAAGAATAAACCATTCACCATCGGAGCATGACCATAAAACATATCTCTCATATAAATAGAACAACCATTATTCTCGAATTTAAATGAGTAGGCATCTCGTATTAAACGAGATCCTGATACAATGTTCATGCTCAAACTTGGCACTAAATAACAATCATTGAGGTTCAAAACTAATCCCGTAGGTAAATGTAGAGGTAGCGTGCCGATGGCGATCACATCGACCTTGGAACCATTCCCAACGCGCATCGTCACCTCGTCCTTCGCCAGTCTCCGCTTATTCCGCAGCTCCTGCTTTGAGTTACAAATGTGAGCAACTGCACCGGTATCAAATACCCAGGAGCTACTACGAGTACTGGTAAGGTACACATCAATTACATGTATATCACATATACCTTTCGTTTTGCCGGCCTTCTTGTCCGCTAAGTATTTGGGGCAGTTCCGCTTCCAGTGACCACTTTCCTTGCAATAAAAGCACTCAGTCTTGGGCTTGGGTCCATTCTTTGGCTTCTTCCCGGCAGCTTGCTTGCCGGGCGCGGCAACTCCCTTGCCGTCCTTCTTGAAGGATTTCTTACCCTTGCCCTTCTTGAACTTAGTGGTTTTATTCACCATCAACACTTGATGTTCCTTTTTGACTTCTACCTCTGCTGATTTCAGCATTGCAAATACTTCAGGAATGGTCTTTTCCATCCCCTGCATATTGAAGTTCATCACAAAGCTCTTGTAGCTCGGTGGAAGCTACTGAAGGATTCTGTCAATGACCGCGTCATCCGGGAGATTAACTCCCAGCTGAGTCAAGCGGTTATGCAACCCAGACATAGTGAGTATGTGCTCACTGACAGAACAGTTTTCCTCCATCTTACAGCTGAAGAACTTGTCAGAGACTTCATATCTCTCGACCCGGGCATGAGCTTGGAAAACCATTTTCAGCTCTTAGAACATCTCATATGCTCCGTGTCTCTCAAAACGCTTTTGGAGCCCCGGCTCTAAGCTGTAAAGCATGCCGCACTGAACGAGGGAGTAGTCATCGATACGTGCCTGCCAAGCGTTCATAACGTCTTGTTCTGCAGGGAGAACAGGTGCGTCACCCAGCGGTGCTTGTAGGATATAATCTTTCTTGGCAGCTATGAGGATGATCCTCAGGTTCCGGACCCAGTCCGTGTAGTTGCTGCCATCGTCTTTCAGCTTGGTTTTCTCTAGGAACGCGTTGAAGTTGAGGACTACGTTGGCCATTTGATCTACAAGACATATTGTAAATATTTTAGACTAAGTTCATGATAATTAAGTTCATCTAATAAAATTATTCAATGAACTCCCACTTAGATAGACATCCCTCCTGTAATCTAAGTATAACATGATCCGAGTTAACTAGGCAGTGTCCGATCATCACGTGAGACGGACTAGTCAACGTCGGTGAACATCTTCATGTTGATCGTATGTCAACCTAAGTGTTTGCATGTGTAAATCTGTCTTACACCCGTTGTATGTGAACATTGGAATCTATCACACCCGATCATCACGTGGTGCTTCGAAACAACGAACTGTCGCAATGGTGCACAGTTAGGGGGAACACTTTCTTGAAATTATTATGAGGGATCATCTTATTTACTACCATCATTCTAAGCAAACAAGATGCAAAAACATGATAAACATCACATGCAATCAAATAATAATAGTGACATGATATGGCCAATATCACATAGCTCCTTTGATCTCCATCTTGGAGCTCCATGATCATCTTGTCACCGGCATGACACCATGATCTCCATCATCATGATCTCCATCATCGTGTCTCCATGAAGTTGCTCGCCAACTATTACTTCTACTACTATGGCTAACGCATTTAGCAATAAAGTAAATTAATTTACATGGCGTTTCTCAATGACACGCAGGTCATACAAAAAATAAAGACAACTCCTATGGCTCCTGCCGGTTGTCATACTCATCGACATGCAAGTCGTGATTCCTATTACAATAGCATGAACATCTCATACATCACATATATATCATTCATCATTCATCACAACTTTGGCCATATCACATCACAGAACACTTGCTGCAAAAACAAGTTAGACGTCCTCTAATTGTTGTTGCAAGTTTTACATGGCTGAAATAGGGTTCTAGCAAGAACGTTTTCTTACCTACGTGAAAGCCACAACGTGATTTGTCAACTTCTATTTACCCTTCATAAGGACCCTTTTCATCGAATCCGCTCCAACTAAAGTGGGAGAGACAGACACCCGCCAACCACCTTATGCAACTTGTGCATGTTAGTCGGTGGAACCGGTCTCACGTAAGCGTACGTGTAAGGTTGGTCCGGGCCGCTTCATCCCACAATACCGTTGAAGCAAGATAAAACTAGTAGCGGCAAGAAAGTTGACAACATCAACACCCACAACAAATTGTGTTCTACTCATGCAAGAGAACTACGCATAGACCTAGCTCATGATGCCACTGTTGGGAACGTTGCAGAAAACAAAAAATTTCCAACGGTTTCACCAAGATCCATCTATGAGTTCATCTAGCAACGAGTGATTGGATTGCATCTACATACCTTTGTAGATCACGCGCGGAAGCGTTCAAAGAACGGGGATGAGGAAGTCGTACTCGACGTGATCCAAATCACCAGAGATCCTAGCGCCGAACGGACGGCAACTCCGTGTTCAACACACGTACGGTCAGCGTAACGTCTCCTTCTTCTTGATCCAGCAAGGGGAAGGATAGGTTGAGGGAGATGGCTCCAGCAGCAGCACGACGGCGTGGTGGTGATGGTGCTGCAGTACTCCGGCAGGGCTTCGCTAAGCACTATGGAGGAGGAGGATGTGTTGGAGAGGGAGAGGGAGGCAACAAAGGCGTGTTGTGAGAGGCCCTCCTTTCCCCACTATATATAGGGAGTCCAAGGGGGGGGGCGGCCCTAGGAGATCCAATCTCCTAGGGGGGTGCGGCCAAGGGAGGAATCCCTCCTCCCCAAGGCACCTAGGAGGTGCCTTCCCCCTTTGGGACTCTTCCCTTCCTTGAACCCTAGGCGCATGGGCCTCTTGGGGCTGGTGCCCTTGGCCCATATAGGCCAAGGCGCACCCCCTACAGCCCATGTGCCCCCCCGGGGCAGGTGGCCCCACCCGGTGCACCCCCAGGACCCTTTCGGTGGTCCCGTAGAATACCAGTGACCCCGAAACTTGTCCCGATGCCCGAAATAGCACTTCCTATATATAATTCTTTACCTCCGGACCATTCCGGAACTCCTCATGACGTCCGGGATCTCATCCAGGACTCCGAACAACATTCGGGTTACTGCATATACATATCCCTACAACCCTAGCGTCACCGAACCTTAAGTGTGTAGACCCTACGGGTTCGGGAGACATGTAGACATGACCGAGACGACTCTCCGGCCAATAACCAACAGCGGGATCTGGATACCCATGTTGGCTCCCACATTCTCCTCGATGATCTCATCGGATGAACCACGATGTCAAGGATTCAAGCAACCCCGCATACAATTCCCTTCGTCAATCGGTATTTTACTTGCCCGAGATCCGATCGTCGGTATCCCAATACCTCGTTCAATCTCGTTACCGGCAAGTCACTTTACTCGTACCGTAATGCATGATCCCGTGACCAGACACTTGGTCACTTTGAGCTCATTATGATGATGCATTACCGAGTGGGCCCAGTGATACCTCTCCGTCATACGGAGTGACAAATCCCAGTCTTGATCCGTGTCAACCCAACAGACACTTTCGGAGATACCCGTAGTATACCTTTATAGTCACCCAGTTACGTTGTGACATTTGGCACACCCAAAGCACTTTTATGGTATCCAGGAGTTACACGATCTCATGGTCTAAGGAAAAGATACTTGACATTGGAAAACTCTAGCAAACGAACTATACGATCTTATGCTATGTTTAGGATTGGGTCTTGTCCATCACATCATTCTCCTAATGATGTGATCTCGTTATCAATGACATCCAATGTCCATAGTCAGGAAACCATGACTATCTGTTGATCAACGAGCTAGTCAACTAGAGGCTTACTAGGGACATGTTGGTGTCTATTATTCACACATGTATTACGATTTCCGGATAACACAATTATAGCATGAATAAAGACAATTATCATGAACAAGGAAATATAATAATAATGCTTTTATTATTGCCTCTAGGGCATATTTCCAACACATCATGCGTCCTCTCGGACTATTGTGGCTAAAGCATACCGAGCGGGATTCTACTGGCCAAGGGCCAATGAAATGGCAAAAGAGATAGTTGACGAATGTGAAGGATGTCAGTATTACTCCAGTATGTCGCACAAGCCCGCATCAGCCCTGAAAACCATTCCACTCGTCTGGCCCTTCGCTGTTTGGGGGCTGGACATGGTTGGACCACTGAGAACGGGCAGGAGCAGCTTCACTCATGTGCTAGTAGCAGTCGACAAGTTCACCAAATGGATTGAAGCTAAGCCTATCAAGAATCTTGATGCTTGCACTGCTATCAGTTTCATTAGAGAGTTGATATTCAGATATGGAGTTCCGCACAGCATCATCACTGACAATGTGTCAAACTTCGATTCCGACAAATTCAGGGCCTTTTGCGCCTCTCAGGGCACTCGAGTCGACTATGCTTCGGTCGCTCACCCCCAGTCGAATGGACAAGCGGAAAGAGAAAACGGCCTAATTCTCAAAGGACTGAAACCTCGATTGATGCGCGATCTCAAGCACGCAGCAGGTGCATGGGTCGACGAGATTCCATCAGTTCTTTGGGGATTGAGGACAACCTCGAACCGATCGACCGGAAGAACCCCATTCTTTCTGGTCTACGGAGCCGAAGCAGTCTTGCCAAGTGACATGCTTCACAACGCCCCCCGAGTCGAGCTCTACTCTGAAGATGAAGTAGAACAAGCCCGGCAGGACGCAGTCGACCTCCTGGAAGAATAAAGAGAAATGGCCATGATCCGATCGACTATCTATCAGCAAGACTTGCGTCGATTCCATGCCAGAAATGTGAAAAGTCGAGCCTTCCAAGAAGGAGACTTAGTCCTCCGAGTGGATCAGCAGAAACCACACAAACTCGCTCCTACTTGGGAAGGCCCCTTCATAGTCACCAGAGTCCTCCACAATGGAGCGTACCACCTCTATAATGTCGATCGCCAGATTGATGAGCCACGAGCCTGGAATGCGGAGCTACTCCGCCCCTTTTATACTTGAATTCTCACTCGGATGAGATGTAATAAGAAAAACTCCTGTAGTTTATTTATCAAAGACAAGAGCGTTATAATTTTCCTAGTGATTGTTATTGTTTTTGTTTGCCTGAGAAATCCCCCAGTGGGTGGCTTAGCTGCGAATCCGTTTCGCCTAAATTTGTAAAAATAATTTCCTACCGAGTGGTGAGCCAGCCTCCCACTCGGGGGCTTAGCTGCGAACCCGTTTCGCCTAAGTATTTGAAAATCCTACCGAGTGGTGAGCCAGCCTCCCACTCGGGGGCTTAGCTGCAGTCCAGTACTCGCCTAAGTATTTGAAAATCCTACCGAGTGGTGAGCCAGCCTCCCGCTCGGGGGCTTAGCTGCAGTCCAGTACTCGCCTAAGTATTTGAAAATCCTACCGAGTGGTGAGCCAGCCTCCCGCTCGGGGGCTTAGCTGCAGTCTAGTACTCGCCTAAGTATTTGAAAATCCTACCGAGTGGTGAGCCAGCCTCCCGCTCGGGGGCTTAGCTGCAGTCCAGTACTCGCCTAAGTATTTGAAAATCCTACCGAGTGGTGAGCCAGCCTCCCGCTCGGGGACTTAGCTGCAGTCCAGTACTCGCCTAAGTATTTGAAAATCCTACTGGGTGGTGAGCCAGCCTCCGGCTCGGGGGCTTAGATGCAGTCCAGTACTCGCCTAAGTATTTGAAAATCCTACCGCGTGGTGAGCCAGCCTCCCGCTCGGGGGCTTAGCTGCATTCCAGTACTCGCCTAAGTATTTGAAAATCCTACCGAGTGGTGAGCCAGCCTCCCGCTCGGGGGCTTAGCTACAGTCCAGTACTCGCCTAAGTATTTGAAAATCCTACCGAGTGGTGAGCGAACCTCCCGCTCGGGGGCTTAGCTGCAGTCCAGTACTCGCCTAAGTATTTGAAAATCCTACCGAGTGGTGAGCGACCCTCCCGCTCGGGGGCTTAGCTGCAGTCCAGTACTCGCCTAAGTATTTGAAAATCCTACCGAGTGGTGAGCGACCCTCCCGCTCGGGGGCTTAGCTGCAGTCCAGTACTTGCCTAAGTATTTGAAAATCCTACCGAGTGGTGAGCGACCCTACCGCTCGGGGGCTTAGCTGCAGTCCAGTACTCGCCTAAGTATTTGAAAATCCTATCGAGTGGTGAGCCAGCCTCCCGCTCGGGGGCTTAGCTGCAGTCCAGTACTCGCCTAAGTATTTGAAAATCCTACCGAGTGGTGAGCCAGCCTCCCGCTCGGGGGCTTAGCTGCAGTCCAGTACTCGCCTAAGTATTTGAAAATCCTACCGAGTGGTGAGCGACCCTCCCGCTCGGGGGCTTACCTGCAGTCCAGGACTCGCCTAAGTATTTGAAAATCCTACCGAGTGGGGAGCGACCCTCCCGCTCGGGGGCTTAGCTGCAGTCCAGTACTCGCCTAAGTATATGAAAATCCTACAGAGTGGTGAGCCAGCCTCCCGCTCGGGGGCTTAGCTGCAGTCTAGTACTCGCCTAAGTATTTGAAAATCCTACCGAGTGGTGAGTCAGCCTCCCGCTCGGGGGCTTAGTTGCAGTCTAGTACTCGCCTAAGTATTTGAAAATCCTACCAAGTGGTGAGCCAGCCTCATGCTCGGGGGCTTAGCTACAGTCCAGTACTCGCCTAAGTATTTGAAAATCCTACCGAGTGGTGAGCCAGCCTCCCGCTCGGGGGCTTAGCTGCAGTGCAGTACTCGCCTAAGTATTTGAAAATCCTACCAAGTGGTGAGCCAGCCTCCCGCTTGGGGGCTTAGCTGCAGTCCAGTACTCGCCTAAGTATTTGAAAATCCTACCGATTGGTGAGCGACCCTCCCGCTCGGGGGCTTAGCTGCAGTCTAGTACTCGCCTAAGTATTTGAAAATCCTACCGAGTGGTGAGCGACCCTCCCGCTCGGGGGCTTAGCTGCAGTCCAGTACTCGCCTAAGTATTTGAAAATCCTACCGAGTGGTGAGCGACCCTCCCGCTCGGGGGCTTAGCTGCAGTTCAGTACTCGCCTAAGTATTTGAAAATCCTACCGAGTGGTGAGCGACCCTCCCGTTTGGGGGCTTAGCTGCAGTCCAGTACTCGCCTAAGTGTTTGAAAATCCTACCGAGTGGCGAGCCAGCCTCCCACTCGGGGGCTTAGCTGCAGTCTAGTACTCGCCTAAGTACGTGCGCTTCATTGCCCACTCCACAAGGACGACGAGGTGCAGGTCGACTGCCACCTTCTCCTTGGGATCTTCGCCACAAATACAACGTGCGCTCCATCGCCGACCCGCAAGGACGGCGAGGTGCAGGTCAACTGCCACCTTCTCCTTGGGAGCTTCGCCATAAATACAACATGCGCTCCATCGCCGACCCGCAAGGACGACGAGGTGCAGGTCGACTGCTACCTTCTCCTTCGGGGCTGCGCCACAAATACAAAAGTTGTCTCGAGTGAAGAACGATTTCCACTCGATGGAGGATTCGTGAATGCATTGAATGATAAACCAAGTTTAGATAAATCCCAAAGGATCAGGACCACAGATCGAAGTGCTCGGGCATTCATCCCGAAAGACTTTAACGGTTACAAAAATCACTCGGCATTTCGAGGCAAATTTAAGGTGACGCATAAAAGTTTGTTCACTCCGCGGGAGGAGGACTTGCAGGCTCGACGAACTCGTCTAGGTCGACGCCGTTGGCGATCCGAGTGGCTGCAGCGATGAAAGTCTCCATAAAAGATCGGAAGTCATGCTTCTAGGTGTTGGCGACCTTGATTGCTGCCAGCTTATCTTGTCACACCTCCTTGCAATGGACACGAACCAAAGACAGAGCCACATCAGCACCACACTGGGCAGAAGATTTCTTCCACTCTTGCACTCGGTCAGGGATCTTGTTAAGTCGAGTCATCAGGGACTCAAGATCATTCTGGAGCGTGGCCTCTGGCCAAAGTGCCGGGTCGATCCGTGATGTAGCGACCTTCAGTCGAGCCAAGTAGTCCACAACACCGTCGATGCGGGATTCCAGTCGGTGCAGATTCATGGCAGTTTCATCTTTCACGGGAGAATTGATTGGGTCCAAACTTGGCTCGATCCGCCCAGTCTCCTCCTCGAAGTTCTGGCAAAAATCTGCATTCACGATCCAAGGATAAGTCAATTTTCGTACGCTGAGTCGACACAAAAAACAATCAGTCGGAACAAAATATGCACCTTCAAGCTTGATGAACAACTTCTTGGCAAGGCTCCTCAGATAGCTCTCCAGATCATCCCTCCTGCGAGCGATGCCTTCCATCTTCTCGCACAGGTTGAGATTGTCCTTCTTCAAGCGCGTGCACTCCTTGTTGGCTTCGTTCAGAGCAGATTTCATCTTGGTATTCTCTTCTTCCAACTGGCCGACCAAAGCCAGTTTCTGTTCAGCCAGAGCGGTTCTGTCGTCAGCTTCCTTTCGAGCAGCAGCCAAATCCCGATCCTTCTTCGCCAGAGCTTCTCTCAGTTTTTCTGCAAAGAAATGATGCTTGATTCAGAAAGACCAGAAGGGTACTCAAGCCTAAGACAAACCAGTCGACAAACTCGTCTTACCATTGGCGCCGTCCTTGGCCTTTTGCAGCTTTGTCTTGGCCAGCTCCAAGTCAAGGTTCAGTTGGATCTGCTGTTTCTCCAAGTCAGCAAAGCAAGCTCCAAGATCACAAGATTTCTGAAATCAAAGAGGAGAAGTTATTTTAAAGCGAAAAACAACAAAGACAATAAGTAGTAAGACTACGGTCGACTGCCCGCAGTCCACCATAGTCTCGGGGACTACACCCAGTGGGTGCACTTTGCGTGCCCCCACCGGTTCTAATCCCACTCGACCGGCCCGCCAGAGTCGAGTGCAGGGAATAAAAAAAAGAGAAGAGAAAGTAGAACTCAGACCAAAGTCGACTGCCAGCAGTCGACCGCGGTCTCGGGGACTACACCCAATGGGTGCACTTGGCGTGCCCCCACCGATTCTGATCCCACTCGACCAGACCGAGTGGAAGAGACAAACTACCAGTTCGGTTTACACTCGACAAAATACAAAGACTACAGCCGACTGCCAGCAGTCCACCGTAGTCGCCCTGGATCCAGCCCCTTCGGCAGGCCGGTTCGCGAGGAAGATCCACCCCGACTGGTCGCCTTCCCCTTCACCTTTGTCGTCGCCTTCTTCACCCGCTCCAGAGCCGCCGTCTTCTCCTTCCCCATCGTCGCCGGCGAGACGCGCACAGAGCAGTGGCGCTGGGGCGAGAGCGAGCGCGACGAAGGAGCCTGAAGAGCAGAAGGGATAATGGAGACGCACTGTTCAAGAGACCCCGGTCCGATGCCATATATGAGACCGCTTCCAAGTGGCTGACTGGTGTGCGGGGATCGAGGCGGCTCCGCCCTATCCCATCCGATTACTGCGGCCTTCCCCGTCCCGTGCGCTTTCGAAAACTCGGATCCCGCGAAATCTGCGGGCAACAGAACAACTTGTCAGACCGAAGATCTCCTCCACACCATCACTCGGAGCCTTTCAAGTAAAGAAACTCATTCGACAAAAAACTAAGAATGGATCAAGGCGACTGAAAAGGAAGTTGCTGTCATCACTCAGGTTCATTGATCCGAAACCAGATATGCTCATGGCATGAAAAATGAGTCGGGGAAATTTTCAACTCCTTCCCCACTCAAACCTCGATCCATTTGGGGGCTAATGATGAAGCTATGTACCTAGGGTAGGGTCATGGACCTGTCCCAACTGCCCTACCCAAGGACATCTCTAGAAGAAATCACCTTTCAATCGACTTGGAGGTGTTCCACTCGACAGACTCGAAGACACTCGACCAAGAAGCAATCACTCGACCAAGACCAAACCACTCGACGGCTAGGAGACCTAAAGGCACTCCGCATGCTAACGGTCGGTTATTAAGTAGCTTTTATGGTCATCATAGCACTTTATTAGGAGCATTACCAGTAACGCCCGACCTTAATGTATTTAAACCCTGCACAACTGAGGGCCGGAGGGGTCCGGCGAACTCTATATAAGCCACCCCCCTCCTCAGGGTAAAGGGTTCGCACCCCTGTAAACCATACACGCATAATCCAGTCGACCGCCTCCGGGCTCCGAGACGTAGGGCTATTACTTCCTCCGTGAAGGGCCTGAACTCGTAAACATCCTGTGCTTACAACTTCTCCATAGCTAAGATCTTGCCTCTCCATACCTACCCCTACATTACTGTCAGACTTAGAACCACGACAGTTGGCGCCCACCGTTCCATACAGAGAGCGCGTCGGGTGTGCGCGGGATGTGCGTTGCGCCGAGGGACGCCAGGCGTGCGTCGCAGTGGAGAAGGTGCTCGGCGTGTGTCGCCGGAGTCGTGACGGAGCACGGTGCGACCGGCGTCGTTGCGTCAGGTCGGGTCCGTAGGCTGGGTCACGGTCGTGGCGACATCAACGACGGAAGCTGCAACAACTCCGACAACGACGATGTCATGGCTTAGGGGGTGAATGATGGCAATAAGCCATGCATGTGGCCGTGTGGTGGCCGGGTCGTGGCGAGTGTGCGTGCAAACTACAACAATATTGTGTTTAGTCGAGTCAAATGCATGCACGGGTTAGTTAGTGGCTGCATGGATAAGTTGTTAGCTGGGAGGGATTCCAGGGTAGTTACTTGGGTGTGCGGCACGTGGAGTTAGTGGCCGAACTTGCCGGCTAGTTAGCACATGCATGAGGCCATCCCCTTGTATATATGTTGCATATCAAGCAATGAGAAAAAGGCCGAGAGGGCTGGAAAACAATGTAGCCACCGGTGATCACCAAGGGAGTCTCTTGGCAAAGCTTGTGTGTTCTTTCTTGGTGCATGTGTACGTGTGTGTGTGGAGTTTCTTCTTGAGTGAGGCAAGAGATAGAAGAAGGGCGTTGCGGCGAGGAGGCGGCGCCAACACTGCTGAGAAACGTGGGGGACAGAGACGCTGGGAGGGGCCTGATCCGACGTTCGTCAGCGGGGCAATCAAACGGCTGTCAACCCGACTGATTTTTCATCAAAATCAGTCGGTTGATTTGTAGCAGTGGCCCTTCAAAAAGAGAAGATCTAGTCTTTTGAGGGGAAAAAAAATCTAGCGCTGTACCAGCGGACCAGCGGTACCAACTCCGATTTGGATCAAGAGTCCTGGCGCCAAGAAAAACCGAGGTGTACACGGATTATAGTAATTTGCTAGCACATCGATGTAGGTATTCTCCTTTTATATTTCGGCAGCAAAGACAACCGAGCAAGTCGATTTTGTTAGGAATCATCACTCGGCCGGCACAAAGAGAACCAAGAGTTGGCCGTCGGTGTTGGTACATTGGTCACACAAGAATCATGGCGTCTACGGCTGACAACGAGGCCGTCTTCGGAGACGAGTTCGTGGCTGATGAGATCCTCGCCCGTCTGCCGGCCCGCTGCGCCGTGCGCTGCATCGGCCTCTCCAAGCGCTTCTGGCAACTACTCAGAAGCCCGCACTTCTGGCTGCGCCACCTCCGTCTTGGCGCACCAGGCCTGGAACTTCCTCATGCCGCTTGCCTCTACGACAAATGTGATTACTGCAAGACCACCTACTTCAATGCCGTCGGCCCCGCGTTCACCTTGGACCACACCGTCAACGTCGAGCACGGTAGCTGGTACGCCAACACCTGCAATGGGCTGGTCCTCCTGGCCGCCCGGTCATCCCTCGACGGCGTCGTTTTCAACCCGGCCACCAAGGAGGAGGTGCGCCTGTCCGTGCCGTTGCCACCGCCGCAGGCTCCCGAGGACGAAGACGGCGATGTGCTACGCCGCTTCTTGGGGTTTGGGTACGCGGCATCGAGCAAGGTCTACAAGGCTCTTATCTCGAAGTTCACAGCTGACGGCGATAGCACGACCACAACGCTCATGGTGGTGTCATTGGACAGTGTCGGCTGCCAGCAAGCGCCGAGGACGGTGTTCTCATGCGACAAGGAGATTCTCAGTGAGCACAGCCTACACACGGCGGACAACAAAGTGTACTTTCTTATATACACAACGTACTTCACCGGCGAGGAGGGATGTGAAGAGTATGAGACCGATGCGACATCCATGCTTGTTTTCGATGCCGACGACGAGGTCGTCACAAGCGTTGCTGTCCCGGAAGGGCAACCAATTCAACCCTGCAACATGTTACAGATAGGTGGGCGTCCGTGCATCTACATGTGCACCGGCCAAGACATGGTGCTCTGGTTACTCACTCCCGATCACCAATGGGAGAAGGTATTCACTCTGGTCAAGCAAAGCTCTCGGTCACACGATTATTTGTTGGGGGCCTGGGACTGTGGAGGTGGCCTTCTGTTTGCTAACTTCAAAATTACCGGTGCCTACTTGTACAACCTCCACGAGGCCATTGATGTGGAAAAGGAAGAAGGTGATTGCGGCGGCCACCGCAGGCTGGAGGCTGTCTCAGTGAAGAACGAAGACGACATGCCAGAGCATTTAAAACATATCGGGGGTGCTCCGACAAATCTATATGATTACCAGCCGACGCTCATATCACCAGCGAGTATCTTCGGCGATGTTGCCTTCTCAGACCGTTTTGAGGTTACTGTCTCGCCCAAGCATGAGTTGGATTGGATTTTCCTGGAATGGACGCGGAAGTTATTCGTAGAGCCGGCGATGCAAATGCTCTCTACAATACATCAGATGGCATCTAGTCACGCAGAATGACCAATGTAGTTACCCCCGTTGGCAAAAGACATGCGGGTGCGCAGAAGAAGGGAGATAGGATCAGCTAGGAGCAACGTATAGAGAGGATGGCTTGTAAAACATGCATGAGAAGTATGATTCTATCATGCACGTGGATATACCATGCATGCCTCATTGTGTCACCCGTCCAACTTGTTGGAAATTCGCTCACCCATTGCTATGTATTCATTTGTAGTTTTGTACATCCCCTTATTTCCACATATTTCTATTAGTATAATTTTGTACTGACTGTGCGTCAATTAATATGGATCAGAAGGAGTATGCCATTTTCATCTAACAACTTTCGCTGAAAATTCCTCCTATAGTGCTTTTCCAAAGCATGCACACAAAATTAGAGCTTTACCGTGCTCATAACCTGGTGTTTGGCGAACATAGGTCTCCTCTTGTGAAACATCATGTCTTAGCGCAACTGCTCTTTGATGAAAAAACCAAGTAGTCTTCTTGATATCGACAAAATTTCAGGAAAAACACATGTCAATGTTCAAGCTTGACGAAATTTCAAGTAAAAATTGAACAATATGTTTTCTGGGTGATCACTTCTTAGCGCAATCGAAGTGACTCGGATGTTGCTTTACCCTATACATGATGCAAAATAGTATTTTTCGTTCCCTTTCGAAACTAATGGATTAAAAAATCTTAAGATCTCAAGTTGCCGATTCAATAATGACTATAGATTAAAGAGGTTTGTTCCAATTTACATCTAGAGCGAACCCTAAACATTAACAAATAATCGAAGACCAGCTGTGAATTTCATAAATCAAATAAGATAAAATACATTCACACTTAAATATAATTTAAATTCTTTTTTTGGAAGTATAATTTAAAATTCTTAATGCATATCTTAAGATCATGTGGGTGATAAGGCCAGTTCTTTTGGACGGCTTAAAAAATAAGCTGCCTCTTCCCAGCTTAAAAAATAAGCCGCTCCTTAAATTTTTTTGAAACTTCATAACTAGTTTAGAAGCCCCAATGAATAAAAGAGGCGGCTTATGGGATTAGCTGAAGAGGAGGCGGCTTATTTTTTAAGCTGTCAAAAGAACTGGCATGCATTTCCGCGGGCCATCTCGTTAAAAATCCCTGATGTCCAGTATAGCCCAATAGCCCATTAGTCCATTGTCCCGCTAACCCTAACCCACACGGACACGCAGCTCGCAGGGAGGGATCACTCGCCGCCGGCCGCCGCCTCCCGTCGTCCTCTCCTCCCCCGTCGTCTTTAACATCTGATCGATCGATGGACACCAATACAAAACCTTGCCGCGATGGCGCGAACCCACGGCAAACCCATTCCGATTTCGTCCTTCGGGAAGGCCGTCGTACTCTGCTTGGCCCTCTTCGCCGCATGGCGCCTCTGCTCGACCCTGTTCGCCGACGCGCCTCCTCGTCCTGGTGGCCACTCTGCGGAGGAGGCACCGCTTGTCCGCCATGCGTCGTGCCTGCCTCTCGCCAGGGAGGTCGGCGTCCGGGCGGCGGCCGGCACGGGTAGCAACTTCGTCTTCTCGCCGCTGTCCATCCACGCGGCGCTCGCCATGGTGACCGCCGGCGCGCGGGGCGACACGCGTAGGGAGCTCCTGCGATTCCTCGGTTCAGCATCGCTCCACGAGCTGCACCACGCGCCGGCGAACGAGCTCGTCGGCAGGCTCAACGGCCTGCCGCAGACGTCCTTCGCCTGCGGTGTCTGGGTTGACCGGAGGCTGGCGCTCAGGCGAGAGTTCATGGCCACCAGCGCGTCGCGGTACGGCGCCACGGCGGAAGCCGTGGACTTCGTGTCGGGGGCCGAACAGGCGAGGCTGCGCGTGAACGCCTTCGTGGCGGACGCGACGAAGCAGCTCATCCGCGGCATCCTCCCTCCCGGCTCCGTCGACTCGTCCACGGCGGTCGTGCTCGCCAACGCGCTCTACTTCAAAGGAGCGTGGTCTCACCCGTTCGACGTCTTCACGGTGCCGTTCCACGTCCCAGGCGGCACCCCTGTGGGCGTGCCGTCCATGACGACAGGCCGGGCGCAGTACATTGCGCTCTACCCGGGCTTCAGGGCCCTCAAGCTGCCCTACAAGAACGACGTACTGCGGCAAACTGATGCATTCTACATGCTTATCCTTCTCCCGGACAGCGGCACTCTCAGTCTCGCCGATCTCTATGACAAGACGGTGTCGACGCCAGAGTTGATCAGGAAGCACACGCCGGTGGAGGAGGTTCCAGTGGGGCGGTTCATGGTGCCCAAGTTCAACTTCACCTTCGAGTTTGAGGCGTCATCCGACATGCAAAAGCTTGGTGTCACCAAGGCTTTCAAAGGCGGCGACTTCTCAGGCATGGTGAGCGGCAAAGATGGGCATGGGCGGGTCTCAATCTCCCGGGTGTACCATAAGGCCGCCATCGAGGTGGACGAGCAAGGCACCGTGGCCGCTGCTGCCACGGTCATACGCATGGATGGTAGTGCGTTTGAGAAAAAGGAACCACCGCATTTGGTGGATTTTGTGGCGGATCGGCCCTTCTTGTTTGCCATGGTTGAGGAGAGGACAGGAGCCGTATTGTTCTATAAAATGTGGTCAATCCTCTGGCTAGTTAACTGAATAAGTACATGATTAATCTATAAAATGTGGAATACTTGGGGTTTTCGATTTGAGTAATTGAACATGTGGAACCAACCTTGTGAACAAGATTAATGTCTAAGTACTCAGAATCCCAAGCTATAGTGGTACGACCAAAGAATGGCAGGAGATGCAAGTTATGAAATCGTACTCTTCTAGTTATGCCCTGGCATTAATCTTGGATATGATTTTGTTGATGAAGTCCTAAAGCAAGCAATCAATTAATCGTACTCTTCTAGCTCTTGTCTCCTGGAGAGGAAGGAGTGTCCAGCCTTTTGCTGTTTTACAGATGCAGAGAAGTGTTGAAAGACAAGCTGAACTCCACAAGCAAAAGGGAGCCATAAATTCTTTTCACATTTTCCCTCCTTAATATGCTTGCAGTAAGCAAACCACCTACAGTTTTCTCAAAGGTGCAGAGCTCCCATAAAAGAAAAATCTTTGTTTACTAACTGATATAGAAGAGCTTCAGACATAAGAAGCAAGGAATGACTTCTTTTCAGACAGTTTGCAAAATATTTTTTGTGTGGTGAAACATGTATCAATACGAATCCTGCAGAAATCAGTCTCTACATATTTGAAGTGCAGCAGTCCTAATTAGGCCCTGGCCTTTTTTGAGAGAGCAACACCTCCTGGAGCTTCTGGTACGGATGCATGAAAGTGTTGAAAGAAAAGCTGAACTCAGTCTTCCACAAGCAAAAGAAAGTCTTGTTCTGAATTCCACAGCCAAATCAGTAAGAATTCCACAGGCAAATCACCAATTGTTTTCTCCAAGGCAATGTGCAGAGTTCCTTCTCAAAATCAAAGGTGCAGAGTCCAGTCAACCTTTTTTTTATCTGTTTCATAAGAGTCCAGCTGAAGAACTAATTGAGAGCAGACTGATACAAGCGCCATGTGCAAAGGAACAACTTCTTTCTGCCATCTTACTCTGTTTCAGTTGCAGTTTGCAAAGTTGTTCTACTTATGCACTGGCCATTAATGTTGGATTTGATTTTTTGGATGTTAATATTTTGAACTCTTATGAGCATTTTGAAAGGATTACTGCTCGAGCATCTCCAAAGCAGCCCAGCCTTCATAGATGGCTGAAAGTTAGCTAGTTCAGATGATGAAGCTGCATTGGGTACTTGAACAACAACTGAATGTAATTGGCAGATGTTGTACAAACCACATCCTAGCTCTGCAGCCAAAAAGGAAAAAAAAAGATTTGTGGAGTCTGTCAGACAACCTCTGAGCCACCCTGCACCAGTGTGAACTGGAACAGGAACGATCCTCTACAGCCGTTAGATGGCACCCATCAGGCGAATCCAAGCCGTTAATCATGATCTGGCCCAGAGGTCAGAATGCATCAACCAGACTGAAGTGCTTGCCTCCTTATTGGTAAAGGATGCAGCGGTACGAGCCTATAGAACAGATCCTGTTCAAGTAAGGTCGTGCTACAACCAGCCGTGTCTTGCCTTATAAACTGGTTTAGAGTTGCCTAAACTAGCGATGTGGGACTAATTAGAAAGCAGACATGTAGCTGGGCACGCGAATGACACCTAGACATTGAGCTGTGGAGATTTTGAACCACTTTTAATACATACTCATTTTGAACAATGCTTACTGTAACTTTTATTCATGACACCTAGACCTTTTGTTTTCTTTAGCTTTTATGCGAAATGAAATTACAGTCGGCCATCACAAAAGTAGCAGATATATTAATGCCAAGTTAGAGAGAAGAGGAAAACAAAAATACAAGAACAAAACTGAGACAAAAACGAGCGTGTTGTAACTCTGAAACATGACAGACAGAACATACACTAGTTTGTTAAAGTGTACTTACATTTGTTGCATTTACTACATCCTTTGCTGACCCAGCTGTTCAAAAGTAGTACAGCGGGAAAACTACTTTCTGCAACTTCCATTCGGCGATGCTCACATTCGTCCCCTACGTGGAGCACGGTGATCCTAGGCGCCCGGGCCGGCAAGCCGAAGCGCCGGGCATGCAACAACTGCCAGCCTGAACATGGTTTCAAACTGAAACCCACTTTGAAACATGGTTTCAACGGGATGAAATGAAGCCAAGATGGGCAGGGGTAGTACCAAAAACAGGAGCATCGGCAAGGACTAATACATCTTAACTTCTCATCCTGTCTCTGAAAAACAGGATCAGTTCGTCGCGTCTACGCAGGCTGGCAGCACTCTCATGAAGGAAGCTAGCACCTACTGCTAGCCCGGTTCATCAGGCAACGACGAACGCCAACAGCCTGATCGAGAGCAGAATGTCATCAGGGCCTTGCCTAATGAACACAAAGCAAGTTTGTGCGTTTGTATTTAATTGTGGCTCCCAAACACCACAGATACAACTGGTGTCGATCTATCGACAAGGGGCTCTATTCTTCTTCTACAGATTGTGCTTCTTGTTTAACCCGAAAAACAGAATACATGAGAGTGAAAAGATGGTACAGACAATTAGAACAGGTGATTCTCGTGTGGTACAAAGGGGTGCATAATGCAGACATACGGTAGTTTCGAAGGCGGTGACTTCTCAGGCATGGTGAGCGGCGGGGATGGGCATGGGCAGTTCAGAAAACGTGGAGCAGACAACCTTGAAGCACAGCACTCCTAATTATGGCCTGGCATTAAAGTTGGATATGATTTTTTCTTATAATGTTTCAATCTCTCTTAAGCAAGCAATCAATAAGCCTTTTGTTTTTTGGAGAGCAGTACTCACTCTTGTCACCTGGAACACCTGGTTTACCACCTGTAGTAGGCAAACCGCCGACTATCTACTCAAAGGTGTAGAGTTCCCGTCAAAAAATTTATCTGGCTACTACTGATTGAGATACAGATTGAATACAAGTGCCATGTTGCAATGGAACAACTTCTTTCTTCCATCTTACTCATGGGTCATGTGTGGTCTTCAGGCAGTTGAAGCAAATGATCACCTCTGCTTCAGTTGTCAGTTTGCAAAGTCCTACTTATGCCCTGAGCCCTGACCATTAATCTCGGACTTGAATTTCTGGATAATATTTCAAACTCTTAAGAAAGCAAGCAGGCAATAATCTTCTTTTATGAACATCATCACTGCTGGAGCATCTTGATTACCAGGACATTGAGTAACTACATCTTCAAAGGATTACTGCACCCCAGCCTTCATAGATGCCTGAAAGTTAGCTAATGCAGATGGTTAATCCATGGATCTCACCTTGAACTTGAAGCTGCATTGGGTACTTGACGCCAACTGAATCTTATTCTGGATTAGCTTGTACTCCCTCCGTTCCAAAATAGATGACTCAACTTTGTACTACATGTGGAACAACAACTGAATCTGATGGCCAGATGTTGTACAACCAGATCTTAGCAAAGCCCGGCCCATTAGAGAAACGTTCAGCTGTGGGGATTTTGAACTACTTTTAATACCTGTACATAATTTTGAACAGTGCTCATTGCAACTTTTTTCATGACATATAGTTTTTTGGTTTCTTTAGCTTTTATGCTGAATGAAATTGCAGTCGGCCATTACCAAAATATCAGGCATAAGAAGCAAGGAATGACTTTTTTTCAGACAGTTTGCAAAATAATTTTTGTGTGGTGAAACATGTATCAAAACGAGTCCTGAAGAAATCAGTCTCTACATATTTGAAGTGCAGCAGTCCTAATTAGGCCCTGGCCTTTATTGAGAGACCAAGACCTCCTGGAGCTTCTGGTACATGCATGAAAGTATTGAAAGAAAAGCTGAACTCATTCTCCCACAAGCAAAAGAAATTCTTGTTCTGAATTCCACAGCCAAATCAGTAAGCATTTTCCTTACTGAGCATACTTGCAGTAGGCAAACCACCTACTGTTTTCTCCAAGCCAATGTGCAGAGAGTTCTTTCTGAAAATCAAAGGTGCCGAGTCCAGTCAAACTTTACTAATTGAGAGAAAGACTGATACAAGCGCCATGTTGCGAAGGAACAACTTCTTTCTGCCATCTTACTCTGTTTTAGTTGTCAGTTTGCGAAGTTCTCCTTTTTCTGAACATCATCACTGCTGGACATCTTCTTGAAGCTAATTCAGATGACCACATCTTCAAAGGATGACATAACCACATCTTCAAAGGATGACTGCAGCTAATTCAGATGATTAATACATGCATTTCACCCTGAACTTGAAGCTGGATTGGGTACTTGATCAAAAACTAAAACAGAGTAAGATGTTGTACAACCTCTAGGCCAGCTTATCGCCAGATGTACAACCAAAAAAAGCAAAAAAAATTTGTGGAGTCTGTCAGACAACCTCTAGGCCGCCCTGCACAAGTAAACCAGGCAGGAACGATCCTCTACAACCATTGGATTGGTCCCATCAGGATTCATCCAGGCCGTTAATCACGCTCTGGCCTAGAGGTCAGAATGCATCAACCAGACTGAAGTGCTTGCCTCCTTATTGGTAAAGGATGCAGCGGTACGAGCCTATAGAACAGATCCTGTTCAAGTAAGGTCGTGCTACAAGCAGCAGCGGCTCGCCTTATAAACTGGTTTAGTGCCGCCTAAACTAGCGAGGTGGGACTAATTGAGTAGAGCAGGCACATGCAGCAGCGCCTCCACAGGCAGAGCCTGGAAGAAGGGTTAGTGGCCCATATAGCTGGGCACGAGAATGAGCAAAGCCCAGCCCATCAGGGAAACGCTCAGCTCTGGAGATTTTGAACTAGTTTAAATATCTGGCAAATGCTGCATATCCTGTACTTCTAATAATTTTTGAACAATGATTATTGCAACTTATTTCAAGATAGTTAGTTTTTTTTGTTTTCTTTAGCTTTTATGCCAAATTAAATTACAATAGGCCATTACCAAAGTAGCAGACACATTGCTATAGGTTGGAAAGAAGAGAAAAAAGAATGCGACCGATAAGAAAAAAACTGGAGAGAAAAATGGGTGTGGTGTAACTCCAGAACATCGCGGACAGAACATACGCTTGTCTGCTGAAGTATCCTTTTGTTTTGTTGAGTCAGCTGTTCAAATAGTATTCCAGCGGGAAAGCTGCTTGCTGCAACTCCACTTGATCCAATAGCATGTGCCTGCTCTACTTAATTTGGCGCGGCCCTCGATCACGCCAGAGGGAGGCGCGCACACGACTGGAGATTGACAACAACACAGCGCGACGCAGCCAACGCTCGATGCACCGCAGCCGAATTGCCAGATACATGGATGAATGCATATCAGGGACCTAAAGACTGAAACCCATTTTGGAACATGTTTGATACACCGGGAACATGTCTAAATTAAACCTTAGACATGTTTGATACACCGGGAAAGCAACGATGCCGACCGGAATTACAGGCTACTCATAGTTACATGTGGACCCTATTTGTAAGGACTTCCTTCCCTAATCTTTCTTCGGTTAACATTTGAGGAAACATAGACTTTCCTACACCCCCTTATCTAGCCATCCATTTCTGCATTGCGATTTGTGCAAATACTTTTGTCTTTTCTGTTTCTCCCCAATAGAACAACATATGAAATTCAAACTTTACAGGACAACAAAACATTCTTACTAGAATGTGGGAAAAAACTTTCAGATTTGTTCATGAGTCATATATAGTAAAAATTATATTTTTTACTCAAAAGAATTTCATTTTGTATATTTATGTCGGACGAAAGCCGGACCTTCAGCGGAACTCTGGACTGATTGAAGGACCGTATGCGTGGATACGGGCGGATGGATCACGCTTGTGATCCTAGCACTGGAATGAATATCGAGATCAGATTCTTCACCAAGTTCTTCCGCTTCAGACGTTGGTAAGATTCAATTAGATCAACCTTTTTTAATTGCATCTCCTTAGCTTCGTGTAGATGCAATTTTTTTTGTTTTCCATGCACGAACCCCGACAAAAATTGAAGCAAAGTTTTTCAATCAAAGCAATATTCCTTAATGTGTCCATTGTTGCATTCAGAAAATGTGTTTGATTTTCCATATACCAAGTGATAAATGTATGGTGAACAACTGTTTGATTGCTTGATTAATGATGGTGAGTTGATGAGGAATGTAAAATTTGAGCAATTTTTTAATTCAAACCATCTTTTATCTAGTTTTATGGTAGATGAAATGTCATGAATCAAAACTATGACAGCGGATGAACACACACATGACAACCTAGGTGGCAATAAAATTTGAGGGATAATCCAAATAAGGATAGCTGTATTAGAAATGAGAAGAAATGGCAGAATATTTTTAAATGAGATAATGGTGTCACAACAAAAATATTGAAGTTTCAAAAGTGCTATTTACTTATGTGCTATTTACTTATTTGTAACAACTTAGCTTTTTAAGTGAATCGATAGTGTATGTACAACTAGAAAATAATAGAAAATACACAGTTTACTCGCATTTCAACTGATTGATTTTTGTATATATCAAGTCTGGTCTAATATTTCTGAAGCTTGATTACATACACTAGTAAAGACAATTGATCAACAATTTATATATGTCTCATGGAATTCTTTACTTGTATATATTTGTTGGCTTTTTCTGAGGGATTATAATTTTCTATTATTTACTACGTGACCGACCTATGTATATAGGTTTTTTTTGGCTCCTTATAGTCGTGTGTGCAGAATTGGCTTGGGTTTCCGGATTCAATTGGAGCATGTTTCTAAATTAATTTTTGTTGTTGAGATTGAATACTCTATTTATGAGATTAATGATTTTTTACAATACTATGTACTCCACCTATGAAGAAGTATAATCTAATGGCATTGTAGTTACTTTTAAATAAATCATAATGTCAATGTTTTGTAATGTTATAACTCAAATATAAATATCGACTTGCGTAAAAAAATGATGGCCAACATATACCTATGTTAGATTACAGTGATATCCTTATTTATTTATACTCTCTGTTTTTAAGACCCCTCGGACCCCACGTCGCCCCCCGCTAGGGCGGCTCGGGTGGAAACCCTAACCCCCGCCGCTGGGCACGTCCATCCTCTTCCTCCCCTCCGTCGCCGCTGGAGGAGGTCGCCGGGCGAAGCCCCGGGCGGCTGAGGGCGGCGGTGGAGGCCCTCTTCCCTCCCGCGCCGGATCGGGTGAGGCGGGTCACCCACGGTGCCGGGGCGTTTCTTCCCCGATCTACGTCGCGGCGGTTCGTCTCGGACGACGGTGCAAAGTGGCGGTGTGTTGCTGGGCAGAGGCGGCAGAGCTGCTAGGCTTCAAGGAAGATCTGGTGGCGCCGGCCGCTCGGTGGGCTCGCAGTCATGGCAGCCTTGGTCGCGGTGGCCGGCGGCTCGGCCTGTTGGTGGCGGCTGGATCCCGGGGCGGCGGCCCTGGAAGGTGGCGGCGGGTGAAGCTCGGGCTTCCCGCGGCGGCATGGCGTTGTGCAGTCCCTGTCCAAGGCGGATCTGCGTTGGCGTTCTCGTGTTTTTTTGCTACGGATTGGTTCATATTAGAGACGGTGACGAGCGTGCGGGATCAATCTCGACGGCTCTCGCGGTTTGGCGAGGCGGGGTGGGAGTCCTCCTCCCAGGCTCTAGTGGTGGCACACTCTGGCTGTGGCCGGTGCGCCAGGGCTCCTACGGTGGCACTGCTGTTGCGGTTGGCCACCGGATCTAGGCGGCTAGATTTGGGGCTTTGAAGGCGGTCAAGACAGTGCACAGGTTGTCGGATGGATTTCTTGGGAGAATCCAGGTGAAAACTTGGTCTTCAGTCATTGGACGGAGCTGGTGATGACGATGCCCTTATCTTCGTTTCCTTTATGAAGGCATCATCGAGGTGAAGCTCCCAACCCTATCCAATACCTTCGGGGGAAACCCTAGATCAGTTGATCGGATGACAGCGGCAATCATATGTCATTATCCCCTTGGGGCGGCATTCTTGCAGATGCACTCGGGCTCAAGGGACCAGCGGCCGGCTTCTTCGGTGGAGTGGTATTTCTTTCTACATATTCATGGCGGCGGTTCTCGGCGGCGTCGAGCAGGGGAGGCTCGGCGTCAGATGTGTGGCGATGGACACACGCAGGCGCAGAAGGACGACGTTGTCTGGCGTCGTGGTGGCATCGATGGCAGAGAGGCCTGACAAGGTCGATGCGTTAGTATATGCTTTGAGGATGGATGGATGGAAGACGGAGATGACGACCCTTTGCAGCGTGTGCGTGTGGTACTCACTGAGACTGCGCCGCACCGGAGTGTTACCCAGTCCCGCCTATGTGGCTTGGATGGGGCATCCGGCTTTAGATGTTAGGCTTTCGTGCGATGTCTGTTTGGTATTTGGCACGGATATTCGGCACCCCTTCATCAAGAGGATAGGAGTAGCAACAGGTGTCGTCTAGATGGTGGCCTCGGGCTTACTGTTGTATTACTTTGTAAGGTCTTTGAGAATAACAAATAAACTAACCGCGTGCATCATCCAGATGCAAAGGCCGAGAGTGCATCCTCCTTTTCTAAAAAAAAAACTCAATACAGCAAGATTGCCAACTAAGTTGGACCATTAGGCACTCACAAAAGAGAAAAGCTGGACCACTAGGTAAAAAAAGGTCTTTATTCATTCTGGGATACGGGTACCACCGTGAAAGAGCTCTCAATTAAATGATTCATACTACCTTGAAAAGTAAACTAATCGCTCGATAGTGTTCACGACTACGCAACAAAAGCAGGTCGGAGTCACCGCGTATTGGTCGCTGAAGATAGCCCCTCGTCCGGAAATGGGGTCCGGCGAGGCACTGAGATTGGAAGAAATTAGCACACATGTTATGACGAGATTGGAAGATATTAGCACACATATACTCCCTTCGTTCTAAATACTTGACTTTTATTTGTCTAAAATAAATGTATCTATATACTAAAACATGTCTAGATACATCTATATTTTGATAAATGAAAGGCATGTATTATGAAACGGAGGGAGTATAATTGAAGCAAAGCTAAAGCCCTATAAGACAAAAGTCGGTTGCCGCACATGTACTATTTGCATCTTGGTGCCTACAAAATATCAGGCGAAAAAAATTTAATCGACTGGAAACTCTTTATGGCAACTCATTCGAAATAGATACTTGCTAAAGCACAGCCAGATTCAGATACATTTGCCAATTTATTCTGATACAACAACAAAAAAAAAAGGATTCTTCCTAGGAGCTCTAATCTTTCCATTTTTTTTTTGCGGGGTCGCTCTAATCTTTCCATGGCAGTGATGTATCTTCATGGCTCCCCCAGCGGGGAAAGAGTCCGATGATCAATGACAGGTAGCACAGAAACATCGTTCATTAGCGCATGCGCCATCGTTGTACTTTGGCGCCTTTAATCTGGTACAAGAAATTCGACAATTCTCGCTGTCATGCTTTGTCTTGCACTTACCATGGTAGTAAGGGTGAATCGTGAACTTGCACTGCAGGTCAGCTTCGGCAATACCTGATGTAAATTCCAAAACCGTCCCATTAGAACTATCTATATAGTACAACTTTTCATAAAACCGCAAAACCATGGACCATTTACTTACCAAGGCAGAGGAAGAACGCAAACACCGATAGAGACAAGACTACTAGTGCTATCTTGCGTGCCATTGTGAAACCTTGGATTGAATAACTTGAGGTGTGGTAAGCCAAAAAGTCTGCAGCGTTGTCTATTTATAGTGATTATTAGGATGAGTTTTCTATCATTAAATTTCATCAGCCATTAATTGGTATTCTCTCCGTTCTTAATTGACACATTTATCAACATACGCATGTATCTAGACGTGTTATAGTGTGTAGATACATGCGTATCTAAACAAATCTGCGTCAATTTACAATAGGAATTAGTGTATTTGCTATCTGTTAGGAAATACCTGAAGCCAAACTCCTTCATACAAATGGATGGCCCATTAATTCAGCAACATTATATCTCTTACTGTAGTCGCCCATAAGATTAATATCCGCTGCAATTAAACCCATTAAGCTACGCGGGAAGAGCGCCCAACCAGCTATGCCATGTGGCGCAAGCTGGTTGGCCGCGGTGATAAATCTTTTGGATTTTTTTAAATGAAGGTGGAGATTATTTTTTAAATGTATTTTTTTTCTGCGCTGCAATTGTCCATGCATGCACACACAATCGAGAGGAGTAATGGTAGTAGATATGTTTTCTAATCCTATCTATATCTATACCAATATAAAATAACTCAAATGGGAAGATCCAATTAATCTCGGCCATCAAATCATGTCAATCTAACGACCTAAACTAATTCAATGTCGAACGCTCAACACGTTTAACGTGCAGTTAATTTCATGCCAAATATATTGCTAATCACATAATAACACGTAAATAATATTCACATGCACTTAATATACTTCCAAGTTAACGTGCATTGCACGTACACATTGACTAGTATACTTAAGAAGTTCACCCCCACTACTTGGTTTATCTCAATATGCAGCATAGATATCTCAGCATCCAATCACATTAAGCCACATCATACCTCATGCAGTCCCACCTCTTGAGGTCATTTTCCTTGAAAAAAAAAACAAAATCATTCCCCACGCTACGGTCAGACCCGGAGAAGCCCAACGCCATGCCTTCTGTTTCCATTTCTAAAATTACTCGGCGCACTACATGCATGCTCCACGTCTTTAAGATCACTGTTTTAATCGTAGATTACGTTTTCCATACCAATCCTCCGTCTCCTTTCTCCATTAATGACCCACTGCTGTTTAGTCTCCCCTGGTCAGTGGCGCCATTACACCCTTCCGTTCAACTCCCTCATGCAGCTCAGCTTCCTCCAAATTTCAGTATATAACCCTTCCCTCAAAAGCCCCCGTTTGGACATTGCATTGTGGTGACCGCAGCCTCAGCCTCAGCCCCACATAGATCGCCTTCCTCTACTTGCCGTTCCCGGGCGAACGGCTCATTGGCAAGAACCAACGATGACAGAGGAGGTGGAGGGTTCCAGCCGTGTACACACACCGGCCCTTCTCTTCCTCAAAAGGAGAAAAATATCAACAACCAAATTCACTCATAAAAAAGATATATTTTTTGCTCATTGTAGGGTGCGGCGGTTGGACAAGGACCTTCACGTCCTATAGTTCTGCCCGCTGGCTATGTTGAAACTTGACCTCAGGATCGATCACATCAAATCACGATGAACATGTTGAAAATATGAGCAAATTACTATGAGATTTAATCCGGATAAATAGAAGATAAATCATGACTGCAATAGCAAAGATTAAACTAATCATGCAAACTAGCATAGTAGATGAACAGATCACATCTAGGACACATACTAGAAGCATGAATTCTACCACGATCTTGAACAAGAAGGATAGAATCACATACGGTGCAGTGGGAGCAGCACCGCCGGCGTTGACGTTGTCGCTCATGTCGTTGAGGATGAGGTTGCCGAGGTCGGGGAAGAAGTCGTCGTTCGCGAAGTCGTCGCTGCCAGCAGTCGCACGAGAGCGCTTCCCAAAAACCTGATCACCCCTCTCCCGTACAGGATCACGAGAGGCGGGGTTCCGGAGGCCTGTTGTCCCTTCTCCCGGTGCACGCCGAAAGGAGGGATGGAGAAGACTTGCTTGGCGGCGCAATGATCTAGAACAGTGATCTGAAACCATACGAAGCGGCTGCGGCTAGGGTAGACATTTGCCTGACTATATAGTGCGAGCCGGGTAGGTCGTGGGAGTAAACCCCACGTTCGAGTCGCGATCCAAAAGAATCGGAGCATAGCTCTATCCTCGGCTCAGCTCAATCCCGCAACCCGCGGCACGTCGTGACGAGGCGATGCGAGGCGTGATTGTGGCGAGGCGAGCGAGGAGGAGGAGCGCGCGTGTAGGTCTCCTCTTCTCATGCTCATACAAGTGGTAGAGGAGCTCACCTTATAAAGTGGTGCAATTCTCAATCAACTTCCGTGGTGGGACTAAACTTTAGTCTCACTCACTCCACTCACATGTGTGCATGAATGGGCCAAGAGAATTTCCGAATTTTAGTTGGGCTTTGGGCCAAAGGCCTACTAGCAAAATTCCAACAATCCTCCACAAAGTCTCATTGGCACATCTCATAATTTAGTTCCAAAACATTGTTTATATACCGGTGCTCAGTGAAGACTGTAAAGTTGAACTTCCACTCAGAGATTTATACTACACTAGATCACAACTTGAATAGTGGACTATGCCTTGAACTACAAGTTTTCTGCGAGACTAGTTTCACACAAATTCTTGACCGATACTGGGCTGCCGCAAGGCTTCCCCGTGGGTGGAGCGTATACGTCATACTCCAGGGCCTTTCATCAATTTATTAGAGAACACCCAATTCTCACAGACTGTGATGTTAACAGTCAAATTCATATAGGTGTGTTCCTCAGGAAATGCTCTGCAGGACAACATCTCTGCTTACTCAAATAAGCCCCTTGGAACACATTAAGATAAATATCAACCTGCCATGCAGATCAGAAGAGTATTGCATCTTCACGGAGTGGGATAATTAAAATAGGGATACTCTCTTGTCAGCTGACCAACAACTTGTCTCCCACTTCTACTTCACGGGATCTCCGATCACATAGAGTGGGTTACCACTATGGACAACTCATGTGGTGGGTCTCAAACCCATCTCCATCTATGCATTATCTATCACGTTACGTGATAAACCCTTTGTGAAGGGATCTGCCAAATTTTTCGATGTTTGGATATAATCCAACTAATAACTCCGGAGTTCCTCAATTTTCTGACAGACTTTAGTCTCCTATTCACATGCCTTGATGACTTCATATTGTCCTTAGAACTGTTTATGTTGACGATCACCGTTTGATTATCACAGTTCATCAGGATAGGGGGTATTGGTTTTTCAACCATATGTAACTCCATCAAGAGCTCACGAAGCCACTCTGCTTCAACAGTGGCAGTGTCTAATGCTGTGAGTTCTGCTTCCATAGTTGACCTCGTTAAGATGGTGTGCTTGCAAGAATTCCAGGAAACAGCGCCACCACCAATTGTAAAAACATAACCACTTGTGGCCTTAATCTCATCAGCATCAGATATCCAGTTTTAGTCACTATAACCCTCTAGTACCCTTGGATACCTGGTGTAGTGAATCCAATAGCTCGCAGTGCCTTTCAAATAGTGCATAACTCTCTCAAGCGCATGCCAATGATCATCCCCCGGTTTTGACACAAACTAACTCAGCTTGCTCACAGCAAAAGAGATGTCAGGCCTTGTGGAACTTGCCAATAATCTGAGAATACCTTAGTTGATCTCTGAAAATTCATTGATTCTTTCAAAGCAACACACTAGCATCATATGGAGTTGGAGAAGACATGCAGTCGCTATACCCAAGACGACTCAAGATCTTTTCCACATAATGAGACTAAAGCAGCGTGATCCCACCATTCTCATCTCTCAAAAACTTGATGTTTAATATAACATCAGCTAGTCCAAGATCCTTCATCTCAAAGCAACGAGATAAGAAATCCTTAACCTGCTTGATTAAATAAATGTTGGTCCAAAGATCAGTATGTCGTCGACATACAGACAAAGAATACCTCCTTCGCCCCCACCATGGCGATAGTACACACACTTGTCACCATCGTTTACTACAAAGCCGGCAGCAGTTATTGTTCTTTCGAACTTCTCATGCCACTCCTTAGGAGCTTGTTTAAGGCCATATAAAGACTTTAATAACTTGCACACCTTTCCTTCCTGACCAGGTACTACAAAACCATCTGGCTGATCCATGTAAATTTCCTCCTTCAACTCTCCGTTGAGGAAAGCCGTCTTAATGTCCATTTGATGAACGAGAAGACCATGTGAGGCAGCCAGTGATAGTAGCACCTGAATTGTGTCTAGTCTAGCCACGGGTGAGTAAGTATTAAATAAGTCTTCACCTTCTTTTTGGGTATAACCCTTAGCCACAAGTTGTTCCTTGTACTTTTCAATTGTACCATCAGGTCTAAGCTTCTTCTTGAACTCCCACTTACATCCTACAAGTTTGCCCCCATAAGGACGGTCAGTGATCTCCCAGGTTCCGTTAGCTAAGATGGAATCTATCTCGCTACGAATAGCTTCCTTCCAGTAGTCAGCATCGGGAGATGCATAGGCTTCTGAAATTGTCCTGGGTGTGTCATCCACAAGGTACACAAGAAATCATCACCAAAGGACTTTGCAGTCCTCCGTCTCTTACTCCTCACAGGAGTTCCATTGTCACCCTCAACGGGACTCTCAACGTGTTCCATCGCAATGGTGGGTTCAGGAATTACAGCGAATTCCTCACTAGATGGAGTAGGTATCTCCTGATTTGATGAACTCGACATATCCTTCATAGGAAATATGTCCTCAAAGAAAGTTGCATCATTCGACTCCATAATCGTACCAAATTGCATGTTGGATACCTCAGATTTTATTATCAAAAATCTATAGCAATGCTATGAAAGGCATAGCCCAGAAGAACAGAATCCACGGTTTTTGGTCCAAGTTTGCGCTTCTTGGGAATTGGTATATTGACTTTCGCCAAACATCCCCAAGTACGTAGGTAAGATAGTTTCAATCTTTTCCTTTCCCATTCCTCAAATGGAGTCATGGTCTTTTGCTTTGTGGGAACTCAGTTTAGGACATGACACGCAGTCATTAGCACCTGCCCCCACCATTCCTTGGAGAGACTCGATGTCTCTAACATGGTGTTAACCATATCAGTTGGAGTTCAGTTCTTTCTTTCGGCTACCCCATTTGACTGAGGTGAGTAGGGAGGCGTCCTCTCATGGATTATACCATGTTCTGCACAAAACAGATCAAATTCATTGGAAAAATACTCTCCACCATGATCGGACCTAAGCCGTTTAATTTTTCGATCATGTTGGTTCTCTGCCTCAGCTTTATAGTTTTTGAAGAAAGTTAAAGCCTCATCTTTTTATTTCAGAAGATACACGTAGCAATATCTAGTGGAGTCATCAATCAACGTCATGAAGTATCTCTTTCCACCTTTTGTCAACACGCCATTCATCTGACAAAGATCAGAATGTATAAGCTCTAGTGGCGTCAAGTATCTTGCCTCTGCAGTCTTATGTGACTTGCGAGGTTTCTTAGCTTGCACACATACCGGCACTTGGAGCTTTTGACAATGGAGATTTTCGGAATTAAATTCATATTGGCTAGCCGCGTCATGCAACCAAAGTTAATATGACAAAGTCGTGAATGCCAAATATCAGACTCATTGTTGTGGCAAACATTATTAATAACTTTAGTGCAAATAGCGGAACAAGCGTCCGCTCTCATAGCCTTTTCCAACAAATTGTCCATACTTAGAAATTACAACTTTATTGGATTCGAAAGCCAACTTAAAAACATCTCGACATAAAAAGGAACCGCTAACGAGATTTTTAATGATGGACGACACATGATGAAAGTTCTTCAGGCGCACGGTCTTCCCCAAAGTAAACTTCAGATTGACCGTACCAACACCTCGAACGATGGCATGTGACCTGTTCCGCATCAGCACGGGAGAAGTCCCTGTGGCCTGGTAAGAAGAAAACATAGAGGCGTCGGCATAAACATGTACATTGGCACCTGTGTCAATCAACCAATCAGGAGATTGAAATACTTAAAGGATGGTAGGAAGAATACCGTACCCAGATTCCTTCATATCAGTATCACCAATGACAACATTAGCGGACTTGCCTCTCTTCTCATGTTGACGCTCCTCAAAGCGGTTAGGACACTTCGGAGCCCAGTGATTAGGATCACTGCAGACATGGCAAAGTCCCTTCCCCTTCTTATGAGAATTCTTCTTGAAGTTGGTAGAATGTGATGGCCTGTTCTTTGTATCAAACTTGCCTTTGCCCCAAGTTTTGTTGTTATTTTTGAACTTGTTGGGCTGGAAGTTCTTCTTGTGTACCATGTGGGCACTAGAAGCTCCCTCGGCAACTCGAGCACGTGTGTCCTTTGCTCTCGCCTTCTCTTCAACATCAAGAGTACCAATGAGATCCGCAATGGAAAACTCCTGTCTCTTGTGTTTCCGGGAAGTAACAAAATTGTTCCACGAAGGTGGAAGCTTGGCAATGATGCCCCCGGCAACAAATTTGTTCGGCGACACACACTTGAAGTACTCAAGTTCCTTTGCGAGCGACTATATCTCATGAGCCTGCTGTGCAATAGAGCGCTCATCAGTCATCTTGTAGTCATAGAATTGCTCCATGACATACAACTCGCTGCCGGCGTCCGAGGCACCAAACTTGGCCTCGAGCGCAGCCCACATGTCCTTGCCGTTGTCAAACGACCTATACGAATCCACAATGGAATCATCAAGAACACTGAGAAGAGTGCCTTTAAAGAGAGTATCGATCTTCTCAAAAGCTTCCAGCTGTGCTGGATTAAGATCGCCCTCAGGCTTGCCCTTGGTGGCGTCATAGCAGCCCATGGTCTGAAACCAGTAGACTGCTCTCATGCGCCACCTCTTATATTGTGCCCCCTTAAAGGCAGGCGGCTTCAGATGCGCAGCAAAACCACTCGAAGTAAATTGCCTATAATCAGGTTTTTGGATTGTTGGAAATATGAGCAAATTACTACGAGATCTATTCCGAATAAACAGAAGATAAATCATGACTGCAATAGCAGAGATTAAACTAATCACGCAAACTAGCATAGTAGATGAACAGATCACATCTAGGCACTAGTAAAAAAGGGCCATTTGTCCCGGTTCATAAGGCCCATCTGTCCCGGTTGGGTAACCGGGACTAAAGGGTCGTTACTAATGCCCTAGGCCTTTAGTCCCAGTTCTTATACTAACCGGGACAGATGGGCCTCCACGTGGCCGCTCCGGCGAGCCTAGGCACGAGGGCCTTTGGTCCCGGTTGGTAGCACCAACCGGGACCAATAAGCTTCCACGCGTCAACATTTCAGGGGCTATTTTTTTGAAAGGAGGTGGTTTAGGGGTTTTGGGGGTTAATTTAGGTAGGTATAGGTAGCTAATAGAGAGATGTGTCCTCTCTTATCTCCGTGCTACTGCTACTGCTATGCCTAAACATGACTTAGATTGAAGTGAGGCAACATGTGGTGCATGTCGAAAGTAATACTAATCCTAACTTGATCAAGTTTGGATTGTACTACTTTCGACATGCACCACATGCATGTTGCCTTCACTTCAATTCAATCCATGTTCATTTCACCCACAGATATGTAATAACTCTTCATGCTCACATCATGCATCATCATAATAACAAGTCCTACTAATCATCATCATACAACTTCTACACGTTATTAATAACAAGTCATACGATCATCATCCTGATAGTCATCGAACCAACCCTACTTAATTATTCTTAGCACATGATCATCACTAGTAGGTAGGACCTAAATACCCTCTTTAAGGTAAAATAGCATAAAACAATATAGACCCTGACTCTCCATTATGGAGATTGGAGATCATTCTGTCTCCAATTCTTGCGCTTCGCTTCCTTTTGCTCCCAAGAACCTCCTTACGACTATCCATACATTTTTTCCATTTTATGATTAGCATGTCTCCACGTCTTTGAGAAATCTGGTATGGACAGTTGAGATTCGTAGGATGACCTGGATATATGTTCAAAACACGAAGGCTGCCATTCTGAGACATCAAATGAGACACACAATCCTCTGGGATTCTTTGTTGAAAAACATAGTAATAACTTCATAGTTAGCAATGATGTACTATTTTAAAAGTATGCAAAAGATGCACGGATGTCGTAATAGTAAAAAATCTTACCAGGGTATCTCCATGGTAGTTACCGTAGTTCAACACGTGCACTAGTGGCACGTATTGACCATAATGTTGAAGTGTTTGATTGTAGATATTGTAATTCTCAATATCAGTACAAAATCCGATCAGATGATTTTTCTCCCGATAAGTTAATTCGGAGCCATCGGTGTAGTGGGTTTTGTCTACCATCTCCCGCACATTCTTTGAAGAATAAAAATAAGCTGTCAATGGAAATAAGCTGTCAACTATTTTGAAATAAAAAATATAAATTAGTTACTAACTATGTATGTGAAACTCACATAGCGGTAGAATTCGAGGCGTACCAACAAGGATCCAAATGTCCATATTGTCTTGCTCGATTTCAGGATCACCAAGATCCATGGTGACAAGTATACCCTCATCAAAACCATACATCTTGCAAAGTGCTTCCCATTGTTTGCAACCAAAATAGGTTACGCTCTCAGAATTGTACAGCTTTACTTTAAAATCCACATCATTATTAGTCCTTAGGTGAATTTTCTTTGTTTCAAAACTTTCATGGTCTTCAAAATCCATCCTCTCCAAGACATAGCATCTTGCATGGCATGTGATAAGCTACTTGAATTGTAAAAGATGAAAATTACACGTTGAAATAGTTGTAGTCATGCTTAATTACGAAGAAACACTTGTCGTCGTTGTGTACCATTTCAACATCGAAGGTCTCCTCGAGCTTAATGCTGAAGCGCCGATCATCGTCCAGGTGAGGCCTGTCGCACATACCTCGGTCGTCGTGGCACCAACTGCACTCCCCCGGGAGACTTTCGTCGTCTGATGACGACATTTCCTACGTTCATATTTGAAAGATTAAACTTGTATAATTAAATATATGTACTGCAAAAACTAAATTAGATCATTATTATTCGTCACGGGTTGACTATCGGTCTATCGAGTCTTTTCTTGAAACTCTCAGCTCACGTGGTGTATATATTCGACTCTCGGTGATGGTCGCTCCTCACTTCGTCCCCGGGTGCATTACACCAAAATGTCTAGCACACGGGAACGAAGGAGAAGCGACCCCCACGACAACAGTCGGGATTCTTCGTCCTCTCATATATATATATGGTGGAACTCTCCCTCACTGATTCCCCTCTGACATTTGCGACCATTGGTGATGGTCGTTACTCCTTCTTCCCCTAGTGCATAACAAAGGTCTAGCACCCAGATAAGAAGGAGAAATGACCCACGACGACAGTCGGGATTCTTCGTCCACTCATATATATATATATATATATATATATATATATATATATATATATGGTGGGACTCTCCCTCACTGATTCCTCTCTAACATTTGCGACCGTCGGTGATGGTCGTTACTCCTTCTTCCCCTAGTGCATAACAAAGGTCTAGCACCCGGAGAAGAAGGAGAAATGACCCCCACGACAACAGTCGGGCTTCTTCGTCCTCTCATATATGGTGGAGACTCGACAGACTTAAAGTCAACCCGAAATATCGTTTAATTATCTTTCTAAAAAAGGATTTGGCTGGTCTCACCTCAAGGTCGGAGGGGGTCGATGACGGGGACGACGACGGGGATGATGGAGGGGGCTCCTAGATTTCTGTGAAAACAAAACCCTATAAGCTATCAACTAATCATATGCATACGCCTTGCATAGTGCTCTCCAATTTTAGCATTCAATGTAGGAGTAGTTTTCCAATTTGAGCATTCAATATGCAGGGGATGGAAAAGACCATTCCTGAGGTATATTCAATGCTGAAATCAGCAGAGGTGGAAATCAAAAAGGAACATCAAGTGTTGATGGTGAATAAAACTACTAAGTTCAAGAAAGGCAAGGGTAAGAAGAACTTCAAGAAGGACGGCAAGGAAGTTGCCGCGCCCGGTAAGCAAGCTGCCGGGAAGAAGCCAAAGAATGGATCGAAGCCTGAGACTGGGTGTTTTTATTGCAAGGGAAGTGGTCACTGGAAGCGGAACTGCCCCAAATACTTAGCGGACAAGAAGGCCGGCAACACTAAAGGTATATGTGATATACATCTAATTGATGTGTACCTTACCAGTACTCGTAGTAGCTCCTAGGTATTTGATACCGGTGCGGTTGCTCACATTTGTAACTCAAAGTAGGAGCTGCAGAATAAGCGGAGATTGGCGTCGGGAATGGTTCCAAGGTCGATGTGATCGCCGTCGGCACGCTGCCTCTACATTTACCTACGGGATTAGTTTTAAACCTTAACAATTGTTATTTAGTGACAGCTTTGAGCATGAACATTGTATCAGGATCTCGTTTAATTCGAGATGGCTACTCATTTAAATCCGAGAATAATGGTTGTTCTATTTATATGAGAGATATGTTTTATGGTCATGCTCCGTTGGTGAATGGTTTATTCTTAATGAATCTCGAGCATAATGTTACACATATTCATAGTGTGAATACCAAAAGATGTAAGGTTGATAATGATAGTCCCACATACTTGTGGCACTGCCGCCTTGGTCACATAGGTGTCAAATGCATGAAGAAGCTCCATGCCGATGGACTTTTGGAGTCTCTTGATTACAAATCATTTGACACGTGCGAACCATGCCTCATGGGTAAAATGACCAAGACTCCGTTCTCAGGAACAATGGAGCGAGCAACCAACTTATTGGAAATCATACATACTGATGTGTGCGATCCAATAAGTGTTGAGGCTCGCGGTGGGTATCGTTATGTTCTCACCCTCACTGATGACTTGAGTAGATATGGTTATGTCTACTTAATGAAACACAAGTCTGAGACCTTTGAAAAGTTCAAGGAATTTCAGAGCGAGGTTGAGAATCAACGTGACAAGAAAATCAAGTTCTTACAATCAGATCGTGGGGGAGAATACTTGAGTCACGAATTTGGAACACACTTAAGAAAATATGGAATAGTTTCACAACTCAGGCCGCCTGGAACACCTCAGCGTAATGGTGTGTCCGAATGTCGTAATCACACTCTATTGGATATGATGCGATCTATGATGTCTCTTACCGATCTATCACTGTCATTTTGGGGCTATGCTTTAGAGACTGCCGCATTCACTTTAAATAGGGCTCCAACGAAATCCGTTGAGACGACACCGTATGAATTATGGTTTGGGAAGAAACCTAAGCTGTCATTTCTAAATGTTTGGGGATGCGATGCTTATGTCAAGAAACTTCAACCTGAAAAGCTCTAACCCAAATCAGAAAAATGCGTCTTCATAGGATACCCTAAAGAAACTATTGGGTATACCTTGTACCTCAGATCCGAAGGCAAGATCTTTGTTGCCAAGAATGGGTCCTTTCTAGAGAAAGAGTTTCTCTAGAAAGAAATAAGTGGGAGGAAAGTAGAACTTGATGAAGTATTACCTCTTGAACCGGTAAGTGGCGCAGCTCAAGAAAATGTTCCTGAGGTGCCTGCACCGACTAGAGAGGAAGTTGATAATGATGATCATGAAACTTCAGATCAAGTTGCTACTGAACTTCGTAGGTCCGCGAGGACACGTTCCACACCAGAGTGGTACGGCAACCCTGTCTTGGAAATCATGTTGTTAGACAACGGTGAACCTTCGAACTATGAAGAAGCGATGGCGGGCCCGGATTCCGACAAATGGCTGGAAGCCATGAAATCCGAGATAGGATCCATGTATGAAAACGAAGTATGGACTTTGACTGACTTGCCCAATGATCGGCGAGCCATAGAAAATAAATGAATCTTTAAGAAGAAGACGGACGCGGATGGTAACGTAACCATCTATAAAGCTCGTCTTGTCGCTAAGGGTTATCAACAAGTTCAAGGGGTTGACTACGATGAGACTTTCTCACCCGTAGCGAAGCTGAAGTCCTTCCGAATCATGTTAGCAATTACCGCATTTTATGATTATGAGATATGGCAAATGGACGTCAAAACGGCATTCCTTAATGGTTTCCTTAAAGAAGACTTGTATATGATGCAGCCGGAAGGTTTTGTCGATCCTAAGAATGCTGACAAGGTGTGCAAGCTCCAATGCTCGATTTATGGGCTGGTGCAAGCATCTCGGAGTTGGAACATTCGTTTTGATGAGATGATCAAAGCGTTTGGGTTTACGCAGACTTATGGAGAAGCCTGCATTTACAAGAAAGTGAGTGGGAGCTCTGTAGCATTTCTCATATTGTATGTGGATGACATACTGTTGATGGGAAATGATATAGAATTCTTGGAAAGCATAAAGGCCTACTTGAACAAGTGTTTTTCAATGAAGGATCTTGGAGAAGCTACTTATATATTAGGCATCAAGATCTATAGAGATAGATCGAGACGCCTCATTGGTCTTTCACAGAGTACGTACCTTGACAAAATATTGAAGAAGTTCAAAATGGATCAGTCAAAGAAGGGGTTCTTGCCTGTATTGCAAGGTACGATATTGAGCACGGCTCAATGCCCGACCACGGCAGAAGATAGAGAAAAGATGAGTGTCGTCCCCTATGCCTTGGCCATAGGGTCAATCATGTATGCTATGCTGTGTACCAGACCTGATGTAAACCTTGATGTAAGTTTGGTAGGAAGGTACCAAAGTAATCCCAGCATGGAACACTGGACAGCGGTCAAGAATATCCTGAAGTACCTGAAAAGGACTAAGGATATGTTTCTCGTTTATGGAGGTGACGAAGAGCTCGTCGTAAAGGGTTACATCGATGCTAGCTTCGACACCGATCTGGATGACTCTAAGTCACAAACCGGATACGTGTATATTTTGAATGGTGGGGCAGTAAGCTGGTGCAGTTGCAAGCAAAGCGTTGTGGCAGGATCTACATGTGAAGCAGAGTACATGGCAGCCTCGGAGGCAGCACAAGAGGCAATCTGGGTGAAGGAGTTCATTACCGACCTAGGAGTCATACCCAATGCGTCGGGCCCGATGACTCTCTTCTGTGACAACACTGGAGCTATTGCCCTTGCCAAGGAGCCCAGGTTTCACAGGAAGACCAGGCATATCAAGCGTCACTTCAACTCCATTCGTGAAAGTGTTCAAAATGGAGACATAGATATTTGTAAAGTACATACGGACCTGAATGTGGCAGATCCGTTCACTAAACCTCTCCCTAGAGCAAAACATGATCAACACCAGAACTGCATGGGTGTTCGATTCATCACAATGTAATTAGACTATTGACTCTAGTGCAAGTGGGAGACTGTTGGAAATATGCCCTAGAGGCAATAATAAAATGGTTATTATTATATTTCTTTGTTCATGATAATTGTCTATTGTTCATGCTGTAATTGTGTTATCCGGAAATCGTAATACATGTGTGAATACATAGACCACAACACGTCCCTAGTGAGCCTCTAGTTGACTAGCGCGTTGATCAAAAGATAGTCATGGTTTCCTGACTATGGACATTGGATGTCATTGATAACGGGATCACATCATTAGGAGAATGATGTGATGGACAAGACCCAATCCTAAGCATAGCTCAAAGATTGTGTAGTTCGTTTGCTATAGCTTTTCCGAATGTCAAGTATCATTTCCTTAGACCATGAGATTGTGCAACTCCCGGATACCGTAGGGGTGCCTTGGGTGTGCCAAACGTCACAACGTAACTGGGTGACTATAAAGGTACACTACAGGTATCTCCGAAAGTGTCTGTTGGGTTGGCACGAATCGAGACTGGGATTTGTCACTCCGTATGACGGAGAGGTATCTCTGGGCCCACTCGGTAATGCATCATCATAATGAGCTCAATGTGACCAAGTGGTTGATCACAGGATCATGCATTACGGTACGAGTAAAGTGACTTGCCAGTAACGAGATTGAACGAGGTATTGGGATACCGACGATCGAGTCTCGGGCAAGTAACGTACCGATTGACAAAGGGAATTGTATACGGATTGATTGAATCCTCGACATCGTGGTTCATCCGATGAGATCATCGAGGAGCATGTGGGAGCCAACATGGGTATCCATATCCCGCTGTTGGTTATTGACCGGAGAGTCGTCTCGGTCATGTCTGCGTGTCTCCCGAACCCGTAGGGTCTACACACTTAAGGTTCGATGACGCTAGGGTTGTTGAGATATTAGTATACGGTAACCCGAAAGTTGTTCGGAGTCCCGGATGAGATCCCGGACGTCACGAGGAGTTCCGGAATGGTCCGGAGGTGAAGATTTATATATAGGAAGTCAAATTTCGGCCATCGGGAAGGTTTCGGGGGTAATCAGTATTGTACCGGGACCACCGGAAGGATCCCGGGGGTCCACCGGGTGGGGCCACCTATCCCGGAGGGCCCCATGGGCTGAAGTGGGAGGGGAACCAGCCCCTAGTGGGCTGGTGCGCCCCCCCATGGGCCTCCCCTGCGCCTAGGGTTGGAAACCCTAGGGGTGGGGGCGCCCCACTTGGCTTGGGGGGCACTCCAACCCCCTTGGCCGCCGGCCCCCCTTGGAGATGGCATCTCCTAGGGCCGGCGCCCCCTAGGGGTCCTATAAATAGTGGGGGGGAGGGAGGGCAGCCGCACCCTAGCCTCTGGCCTCTCCCTCTCCCTCCCGTGACACTCCTCCATCTCCCTGTGCTTGGCGAAGCCCTGCCGAGATCACCGTTGCTTCCACCACCACGCCGTCGTGCTGCTGGATCTTCATCAACCTCTCCTTCCCCCTTGCTGGATCAAGTTGGAGGAGACGTCTTCCCAACCGTACGTGTGTTGAACGCGGAGGTGCTGTCCGTTCGGCGCTAGGTCATCGGTGATTTGGATCACGACGAGTACGACTCCATCAACCCCGTTCTCTTGAACGCTTCCACACGCGATCTACAAGGGTATGTAGATGCACTCCTTTCTCCCTCGTTGCTAGATGACTCCATAGATTGATCTTGGTGATGCGTAGAAAATTTTAAAATTCTTCTACATTCCCCAACACATCAGGCACGGGAGGACCGTCTGGGAGGCAGAGCCACGCATGGGCGAGCTGCCGGACCTTGCCGGCGATGAAGGGGACAAATGCAATATATAAGTTCTGTGTAAACATGAAGTGAAAATGCAAATGCATTGAAAATGTGTTCAATGGCAACACAATGAACAAGTCTAATTTGTTAATCTCCAGAATAAAGAAAAGATACAACTGAACTGCATTTAGCATGTGTTACACAAATTAGGAATAGTAATAGAAGCATGGTGGACAAACAAAGGAAGATGACCATGGTCCTGGCGTCCATGGCCACCCCTAGCTCTGGTCAGCCTCCCCTTCTCGCTGCCATCGCTAATGTTGTATTTATACACGATCGACAGATTGTAATGGTTGCCTTTGCATATTCTTAGCTTCCATGTGCCAGACAACCTTAAGGACCAATAAAACTTTGATGCACTAAAATTGAAGGAAGCGTGATTGCTTTAAAAACGAGAAAGGAAAAGTCATTGATGTCTACCAAAAGGAAAAGTCATCACATGCTTATAATCTAGATTTGATCTTTAATAAAGTTGGCATGATTCCAAATGAAAATTCCACCAATCTCCATCTTAAGTAAAACAAAAGAACCCATACACTCTAGAAAGTGTTGTAAGAAAGGGGTCAATTGCTTTATGTTATCGGTAAATATAATAAACCATGGCCTTGGTGTCTTCATGTAAATATGTAACAATAGGATTACTATACATGGGAAGGAGACCTACGCTTGCTTGAAGGTGGCCCTGGCTTTGGGGTCGAGACCGGGAGGCGGCTGCAGCACCGGGAGGCCAGCCCCTCCTTCCGGCGCAAACGTGCTGATTATCTCACTGAGCGCCGCCGTGCACAGCCAAAACGCCATGGTGATGGCGGCCTCGATGTGGGTGGGATGCTTTGACATCCACTCCCGCACCATGACCTCCGTCGACCTGAAGCTACCGGTCAGCTCGTCAAGCGGCCGGCGCGTTGGCGTCGCTCTGCTCTGCAAGTGACAGCCGTCATGTCTGCCCCCGTGAAGCCCCGATCTGGTCCACCGCCGTTGGCCGCTGCTGCACCTCCACTGCCGGCCGCCCACCTATTGTGCGTGAGTCGGTGAGGTCCTTGTCCCTATAGCCGGTGTTGAGGCCCACAATGGAAGACGAAGGCGACGATGAGGCGCGTCGTCCCAGATCTTGCTGCCCGTCATGTTGGCCGGGTCGAGTGGCCAAGAGGGAAGCCGGCAGCACAGGGCAGAGGAGCGGATGGGAAGAGGCGAGGAGGGGCTCGGGGTGTGACGCAAGGACGGCAGAGGTCGTCGGCGGCGGCAGGAGAATCGGGGGAGACGAGAAGGATTTGGCTTGGTGGGGAAGAGGAGAACGATATTTTTTGTGGGCCGGCCCAATCTCGCAGGCATTTTCCTCCGTCTCCCAATCTCGCGTTGTGATCTGATTGGCCAGCGCAAATAGTAAAACCGCTGCCGACGTGGACATCGCGAGCCTACGCGCTTGATGCGCACATTAATGCTTCTCGATATTTGTTTTCAAACAATCCGAGTGTGAGGCCACTCTAGGGGTGCATAACGAGGCACATTAAAAAAATTGCCATGGTATCGATGGACTGGTAGTATTTTATTCCCTAATGAGTCTTCGCATGCAATAAATTTTGTAGAGCTGGGCATGTTTAGCTAGTGTTGATGATTCCCGCCGTACTTTGTGAAGGGTAAGTGGCACATATCCCAAGAAATGTTGTCTGAGATGGACGGTACTGAGTGTAGGTGCGATCGAATCATGGTGCTGAGCAACATTTTCGTAGGTAACAGAGTTCATGCTAGAGTTTCCATCATACTACAGAACAACACAGAGAAGCTAAAGTAGGCACTTACCAACTACCTCAACAGTGCACCGATCCCACTGGCACATTGATAATTAGAACAGATCTCGCATGCCTTTTCGCACCTCGTTATATGCCAATGATGTTGTAATCTTCATCAACCCGGACTCTTCTGAAATTGCATCCATCAAGCAACTGCTCCAACTCTTTGGCAATGCGACCGGTTTACACACAAACTTTGAAAAGAGTTCTTTCACACCCATCCGCTGTGAGGGCTTGAATTTGTCGTTGATTATGGGTGCCTCAATGGGTGCCTGTAAAAAATTCCCTTGCAAGTACCTAGGAATGCCGCTTTCCGACTCCAGACTGAAGATGGTTGATTATGAGGAATATATAGACAAGATATTATCCAAAGTTCGTTGTTGGAAGCTTGGACTCATGGGACTGGACGGGCGGCTTATGCTTGTTAAGCAGGTCCTGTCTGCGATGGTGGTTTTCCAGATGATTGCCCTGGCGCAACCGATTTGGTTACATAAACTTGTTGACAAAATAAGAAGAGGCTTTCTTTGGGAGTGCAAGGAGGTTGCCGTTGGGGGCAAATGCTTGGTGAGCTCGAAGCTTGTGTGTCGGCCAAAGATGTATGGGGGACTTGGGATCTCCAACCTGCAAGCTCAAGGCATGGCACTGTTCGCACACGAGCACGTCACCGTGTACCTCCAACGCCGAGGGTGATGCACCGCAGCTCACGTCGAAGGAGACCCGTCCGGAAGCGCGGTACGCAAGCAATCCGGCGGGTGCTTTTCAGAACCCGAAACCCCACGCGCCTGGGAGGGACCCCGTCTGGACATGCGGCGGCTATGGGCTGCCCTAGGTCGGTTCGCCCGCCCCTAGAGCCTCGAGGATCGCTGCCCTTCAACACGAAGAACGAACGAAGAACGAGAGAGAAAGAACAAGGGAGGAATGTAAAACTAGGGTAAAAAGTAGATGTGTTTTGCGATTGTGTGTTGTTCAATCGGCCGTCACCTCTCATATATTTATGAGGCGGCTGGACTTCCCGTACAAGAAAAGGACTAAAAATTCCGTCCAAAACACCAAAAACCCTAACCTAACTCGGACAGGAATCTTTGGTAATTTCCCGGACCAACTCGGTCTCACCGGTTAGTTTGCTTCGGTCCCATCGAGTGAACGTTGCAAACTTTCTGTAACTTTCTGTAATTTTTCAGATCAACTCGGTCTCACCGAGTCAATCAACTCGGTCGGTCCGAAATGACTCTGCAGCTTTTGTTTCTGACCTTGTTTTGTCTCCACAGGTTGCATACGACCTCCGATTTAGACGTTCTTTATATCAAAATTGATCGTTTCAACGATACGAAGACAATCCGTCTAGAAACTTTTCCCATATGAGGCCATCTTGGGGGAGTAATCAGCCGAATAGTATTCTGAATACAAAATCTGAGTACTTCGAACACAACTTCAGCCTTAGAGATGAGACCGAACGAATATGGCCCAAATATCAAAGTTTTCCCTTTTGACGATACGGAACTTTCTCACTTTGAGCACTTCTCTATTTGAGGCCATCTTAATTAAGTTCTTGGCCGTGCCAAAATCTGGTGTCAACACATGCCCCCCTATTTTTCGGCAAACTTGTGTGCCGAAAAATAACTTGCATGATGATTTTCCTAAGGACGATGTCAACACTCCATCGGCCATTCTATGTGCTTAGGGCGATAATTTCTATATCGGCCATGTTTAACTTCTTGTTTACATCATACCCTGGAACCGATTACCACCAATCGGCTTTAAAGAGATGGGAATGAACCCGTTCCTCGTAGCACTAAGGAAATCAAACTCCCAGAGGTCACGCCCTGTTAAGCAAGTAACATACGGATGATTCCAATCCACCGATGTATCGGCCAAAGCAACACAATCCGAATTATCCGCGTGAATGACTTCTACCTCATCATCGACCCATTGTATTAAGAATTGATGCATGGTAGATGGCACACATTGGTTAGCATGAAGCCAATCGCGGCCTAATATAACATTATAGTTACCTTGCACCTCGGCGATGAAGAATGTGGTGGCCAAAGTCTTGCTCCCCACGGTGAGTTCCATGCACATCACACCTTTGGCCTCTGTCTTTTCTTTACCCTCAAATCCATTAAGTACCATATTGGTCTTCATCAATGCATCATCATCTAACCCCAACTTCTTGAAGACCGAGTAGGGCATAAGATTTACCACATCACCACCATCAACGAGCATCCTAGCAACCGGCAATCCGTTAATATGACCTTTGAGGTACAATGGCTTCAAGTGTTTCACTGGTTCTTTTGGCTTCTCGAAGATAGCGTTCTTTGGACCAAAATCCAGTTGAGCCACCTCCCCTTCTTCACCTATAGCACGAAACTCGATAGGTAAGTAATACACCATATTAATATCCATACCTTCCCGAACCGGCGTAGAGTCATAATCCACCATCTCATCTTCATCCCCCAATGTGTATATTGGCCTTAAAGTTTCCTCAATCGAAGGGGCTTTTTCAGGTGGTGTGGACGATGTAATAGGGGTTGCATCATCCTCTTTTGGTGGTGAAGGTGTTGCTGCAGCTGATGTAGAAGCATCTGTGTTTTGTTTTTGTTTAGGCCTCCACACTTGTTTTGTGAGTGCCATGGGCCGAATTTCACTTAACAATTCGTCCCTTTGCCTCTCCTCTTTGTGCTCATGTGTTGTAATCTCCTTTTCATGGTCTTGGTTAAACCGGGAGGACACCACTTAGGTTGAGTATATTTGGGATCCCTTGGTTTGGCCTTGCTTGTGCTCGCCTCATGATCACTAACCATGGAACCCTTTTTATTGGCCTTACTTGGAGAAATTTTTGTTGGCTGATTTGCACCATAGCTCAAACGGCCTTGTGTGGGATAATAAAGCCTCTCGCGAGTAGGCCTTCTAGGTGCTGCCCACCCCATATGGAAAGCATAAGGAGCCATTGGGGGCTGCCCCCATCCTCCACCGAAGCCTCTCATGTAATATGGCGCATAGAAAGGTTGTGACATCCATGGTGTCGGTGCCCATGACCCATATGGCCTTGCATATCATCGAAACTCTTGCTCCGGAGGCAATCTTGAACGCTTTGAATGTGATGGCCGATTAGAGCTAGAACCGGCCGCTTGACTTGCATATTTGGATAGCAACATATCAAAAGTTGTCTTGATTCTCTTGTTCTTAGTTTCATTCTTTTTCCACTTGCCAACTTCTGAATTCTCGGGCTTGATCAATTTAACATGAGCATCCTCTTGTACTTGTGGTTGCCCCCCGAGTGTGGCATTTTTTATAGTGATCTTCAACACTTCCTTGCCATCGGGTTGCTTCTCAAGCACAATCTTTCTTCCCAAGACCTTGTCGCCCTCCTTGCTATTCCTGGGTTCACCAATAACAACATTATCTTTATTAGCAGATTCGGCTATGCTAGGCCGAATCAACATTTTCTTTCCCTCCAAGTCTATGGTGTTTATCGGGAAGGGCTGTTTATCAACTTGCATCTCAGCAAAATTCAATCGTCCGTCACTAAAGGTCGATTGTATCTGTCGTCGGAAAACATTGCAATCGTTAGTAGCATGAGAAAATGAATTATGGTACTTGCAATAAGTACGCCGTTTCAGCTCCTCAAACGACGGTATGGTGTGTGATATTCTAATCATCTTATCTTGCAAGAGTGCATCAAATATTTTTTCACACTTTGATATATCAAAAGTAAACCTCATCTCCTCATCACGATTCTTGTGAATCGGCTTAAGAGCATTGCACATATAGGGTTTGGCCTTTGAGGACCAAACAAATTCAGTAGTATAGACATCAACCTCATCGTCCGAATTATCATCATTGTGTTCAACCATATGCATTCTAGGACAATCGGTTGTAGACCTATGGACCTCTTTACTTCGACTCTCTTGGGCCAAAGCTTTTTTTAAGACTTGATTAATGCTCGAAAACTCATAACTTTCTAGCCTCTCTTTAATGTGAGTTTTCAAACCATTAAGAACAAGATCTGCCAAGTCTCTCTCAGTTATCACTAAGCTATAACATCGGTTTTTTATATCTCTAAACCTCTTGACATAATCGGTGACCGATTCATCATGTTTCTGCCTAACCGATGTAAGATGTGACAACTTTAGCTCATTATCGCCGCTATAAAAGTGATCATGAAACTTTTGCTCTAATTGCGACCATAAGAGAATTGAGCCATGTGGTAAAGCAGCAAACCATGAAAATGCAGTACCAGTTAAAGATAATGGAAATAAACGCACTTTCAATTCTTCTATGGAACCTGCTTCACCCAACTGTGCTAGATACTGACTCACATGCTCCCAAGTTGTTTTCCTACCCTCACCACTAAATTTAACAAAATCAGGAACCTTATAACCTTGAGGGTAAGAAATTGCATCGAAGTGTTCAGGATAAGGCTTTTGGTACACACGACTCTTTACTTTCGGCTCGTTTCCGATCTAGAAACATATTATGCAAATCCTCCCTTAATTTAGCTAAAATTGGATCCGAGGTAGATGAAGATGTTTGTGGCAATGACATAGGACCAACCTAAGTACTAGCTATTGGTGCAACTTGTGAGATGGGCGCCGAACCATAATTTGGGGGAAGACCAAACATGCCTGCGCCTATGGGTGGTGTGACAAAGTGATTCAGCGTTGATGCCGAATTGGGCACACTCATAATAGGATTAGAGTATGTAGGTGTAGCCACAAGCTGGTTGGTTTGAGTAGGGTAAAAATTCAACGGCATATTATATTGTTGTTGCATAGGTGGTGCCGATGAAATAGGTAAAATTGGACTAGGGTTTTCAGATATACCAACAGTACCACTAGATGATGGAGGCATATTTTTCTGAGCATTAGCACTAGCCACAAAAGAATTGTATGCCATCACATTACCCTTACTAACAAGACTTTCAATCACAGCCACTTGCTCTGGAGAAAAAACTTTACTCACAGTGATTAGATCTTGTTCGTTGATGAGGGGAGGAAAATTGGTGTTTCCAACCGGAGTGATGTTTCCTTGACGGTCCTTCTTGAAACTTGAAAGAAATGCTTCCAAATCCTCCTCCTCGCGCTTCTTCTTGAGCGCCTCAAAAGCCTCTTCACGCTGCTTCTTGCGCGCTTCGTAGGCTTGGCGATGTTCATCCGATAGTTCATCAAGACCGTGCTTAATGATGTTATCGGCGTCAACTTCTGAGGGCTTGGGGTGATTAGACATGATTGATGATGATTCTTGATCTTTCTTCCCCGGCGGAGTCGCCAAAAAGTGTGTTCGCACATGAACACGTCACCATGTACCTCCAACGCCGAGGGTGATGCACCGCAGCTCACGTCGAAGGAGACCCGTCCGGAAGCGCGGTACGCAAGCAATCCGGCGGGTGCTTTTCCGAACCCGAAACCCCACGCGCCCGGGAGGGACCCCATCTGGACGTGCGGCGGCTATGGGCTGCCCTAGGTCGGTTCGCCCGCCCCTAGAGCCTCGAGGATCGCTGCCCTTCAACACGAAGAACGAACGAAGAATGAGAGAGAAAGAACAAGGGAGGGATGTAAAACTAGGTAAAAAGTAGATGTGTTTTGCGATTGTGTGTTGTTCAATCGGCCGTCACCTCTCATATATTTATGAGGCGGCTGGACTTCCCGTACAAGAAAAGGACTAAAAATTCCGTCCAAAACACTAAAAACCCTAACCTAACTCGGACAGGAATCTTTGGTAATTTCCCGCACCAATTTGGTCTCACCGATTAGTTTGCTTCGGTCCCACCGAGTGAACGTTGCAAACTTTCTGTAACTTTCTGTAATTTTTCAGATCAACTCGGTCTCTCCGAGTCAATCAACTCGGTCGGTCCGAAATGACTCTGCAGCTTTTGTTTCTGACCTTGTTTTGTCTCCACAGGTTGCATACGATCTTTGATTTAGACGTTATTTATATCAAAATCGATCGTTTCGACGATACGAAGACAATCCATCTAGAAACTTTTCCCATATGAGGCCATCTTGGGGGAGTAATCAGCCGAATAGTATTCTGAATACAAAATCTGAGTACTTCACACACAACTTCAGCCTTAGAGATGAGACCGGATGACTATGGCCCAAATATCAAAGTTTTCCCTTTTGACGATACGGAACTTTCTCACTTTGAGCACTTCTCTATTTGAGGCCATCTTAATTAAGTTCTTGGCCGTGCCAAAATCTGGTGTCAACAGGCACTCCGCCTTCGCTGGCTTTGGCAATCCTGGAACGAGCTGGACAAGCCATGGGCATGCCTACCTATGACAGCGGACAAGAAACTTAACGAACTCTTCAATGCATCCTTCAAGTTCATTCTCGGAAATGGGGAAAGGATTAAGTTCTGGTATGAGCCTTGGCTGAATGGGGTATCCTTGAGTTGTGCAGCGCCGGACCTATTTGCTCGCTGCACTCGCAAAAACCTCACGGTGTCCCAAGTCCTACAAGATGGCCGTTGGATCAGACACCTGCATCGCCCTCTTACGCCAGCAGCTATTATCCAATACACAAAGCTCTGGGAGGCGGTTGCTGATGTGCACCTGCTGCTGGGAACTCTGACTCAGTGATCTGGAGATGGACGCTGAATGGTGCCTACTCTTCGGCCACTGCATATGCCGTGCAGTTCGAGGGGTGTACTCGCCTCGCCGGTCAGCGACACATATGGGCGGCTGATGCTCCGCTAAAATGCAGAATTTTCGCTTGGCTTGCGATCCTAGGAAAATGTCTTACAGCGGATAACCTGCAGAAAAGAGGATGGCCGCACGACCCAATTTGTTCTCTCTGCCGGGCGGCGGATGAGTGGGCTGATCACCTCTTAGCACGCTGCTCCTATACCCAAGCTCTATGGAGTCTGATGCTCAACCGCTGCAACCTCCCCACCACTCTTGCGCCGACGGCGGCGACAACCAGCCTTGCTGACTGGTGGGAGTCCAACGTGGTGAACACTAACCTGACCAACTCAAAGGGCTGGGGCGGTCTGGCAGTGGCAATCTGGTGGTTCACGTGGTGTGAGAGGAATGCCCGGATTTTCCAAAGCAAGGCGTCCACCGTCAGTGTGGTCTTCAACTTGATGATTGATGAATTTAGGATATGGAACCAGGCTGGGCGTCATAGGATTCAGCTGCTTTTGGACAGACCTCGAGAGCCAGACTGAATTATGTGCTGATGTATGTTGCTGGGTTGCCGGCTGTTGGCATAGTGGATGTATAGCGGCCTGCTCCGACCAAATACTTGTAACACCTTTCCTCTTATAAATGAAAAAGAGAAGCTGCTCCGACAGCGTTTCGTCAAAAAAAATAATTAGAACAGATTTTGTTGATGGACAACACGGTGAAAGCAAAGGCAGTGCACAACCAATACATATATAGGTCTTTCCAACAGTACTAAGAACGCCTGATCCAGTTCCATCCAACACATCCTAATCCAGCACCAAGTTAATTCGTGACTAAGGGCCCGTTCGGTGTCCCTCCGCTCCGCACCTCCACTCCTGGAGTAGATGGAGCTGCAGTTAGAAATCTCAAAGCGGGCAAAAAGGTGCTCCCCAGATCCGCGGATTTTAAGGAGCCGGTGGATTGCCAAGCGGGCCTTAAGTCAAAAATAGCAAACAGATCGATATTGCACTTCTGCTTCCGTAATTATTATTATTTTGCTACCAGCAAAGAAATGCAGCTTAACTCAATTTTCTTTGATCCAAGACCCTTCACATGCCATCACTGTTCCAAGCAAAACACAACATAAATTAGGACGGAGATAATTACGCATCAAAAGATCTAGACAAGCAAAAAGGCAAGTAGTTGTACAACAAAAAAATTAAATGTTACATGGCACTGAAATGCCAAAATGATGCAACTGTTCCAGCAAAAAAAATGCATGAATGTCCCAAACAAACAGTTGGCCCACTAAAATACAAGCTGGTCCCACAAGATTGGATTATACACTTCTCGTGTATAAGAGGAACATCTTCAATTTGATATATCTAAACGAGAAAACAAGCATAAACATAAGCTTGCCACTGTAGGATGTAGGATCTATAGTTGAAAAATGTGTGAGCAACAACGCACTCAAGCAAGTATCCTCTAACAAAAATACCAAGTATTAAAGATAAGAGACATAATAGTTTGAGGATCACATTTCACATGCCTACCCATATCCCTCTAATTTCTCTCCACTATCCCCAATCCCCATTGTCCTTCTCACCTCGCCAATCATGCACCTATGCATAGAGGACACCTGATCCTCCCGTGCAACACCCATATTATTCTCAATGCTTCTCCGCTACGGTAAAATGAACAAACAACTTCTATTACGACTAGGCAAAAACAATTTTAGTAGCATCACCCAAGAGTCAATAGGCAAACCTTGCGGAACCATCCTCAAGCGCAGGGAATGTGGGAGGCCATATCATCATAAAAGGATGGATAGAATGTAGTACATCATATCTTCCAAGCTCATATACTTTACGCAACGTCCTGCACTTAATATCCAAGTAGAGTATAGAGTGACCCGCCTGCAAAAGCACAAACTCGGCACTATTTCCCACTTGGTTTAGATGGACATTCTCATTATGACATATCCTCAAATTATCAAGCATCTTACGCAAACAAATGGTATCCACTGGCAACCATTTGTCCTTCTTGTGGAACCATATGCCAAGTTGAAGCTCCTTAGCATGGATAAGATATACACCGGAATCATCATTAGCCCGTGACATCACAGCGTTTCTCATGCCATACTTCGCCACCATGTGTGGGAGCTTAACTATGGAGAAACTTGAGGCTGACAAATCCAAGACATGGATGTTGTTCATGGAGGCCATATATATTTTATTGCCGACGACCACAGGTCTTGGTACCCATAGCAAAAAAGGGTGGTGTGTACTTGTGATCGAGGTATGCATGCACCAGACATCGTCTTGTAACACAGATATGTGCATTGTAGATTTTGTGGAATCCCTGGTAGACTCAATCCACACATACAAGTAGGACAAGTTGTCACCTTCTCCTTTGGAAATGAGGTCACTCCAAGTGCAGGTATTGCCATCCTGCAGTTGGTGAGGTGGGAATCATGGGAAGCTAGGTATTTCTCTATTAGAGCAGAGTGGTTTATGCACTACTTTTGTGTATGTGGATGTCCAGCCGTCATACAAGTGGATTAAAACGTTTCCGTGCCGGCAGTATGTGATGTAGATATTCTTGCCCTTGTAGGCGTCAAAGCTGAAGTTTGCACAGTGGATGACGGTGCTAAGCTCTGGGGGCAGCAGCAGATTTGGCATGAAGACTGGGGGGTTCGTATTTGATTCATTCGATATGGTGTGGACGTAAAAGCCAAGGAGGCCGGGCGGGTGAAGACTGCGGAACCTGAGGAGGAAGGTGGGGTCCGAGGCGCGGCGGAACCAGCGCCTGCAGATGAGAGCGGCACGGACGAGAGTGGTGGGAAAGCCGACCTGGAGTATGATCTCCATGAGGAGATCGTCGTCGCCGAGCACCTTGGATACGGGGTCGGTCCGCGGCCTCTTGCAATTGGTCCTGAAACAGCAGCAACCACAAAACAAGTGCAATCAATCCATTGGTTTCTTCAACCAGTGCATTCAGCCGCCAGCGCCAACACGCATATGCACTAATGCACATCCATCCATCTGCAGACACCAAAAAAGATGACGAGAGAAATCGGATAGGATAGTGTTACCATTGGGGAATCTCAGTAGGATCCATCTGCCCCAGCTCTCTCTCCTCGCTCTCCTCTTTTGTAGCGAAGGGAATGTTAGGGTTCTATTGGGAGGGGGAAATACGGGCTAGGGTTTTCTGCAGGGAAGAAGAAAAATTGAGACCTCCTTTGGTTTGGAGGAATTTTGTAAGATTTTCATAGGATATGATTTCTATAGGAAAAATTCCTTCAGAGCTCTTTGGTTTGTAGGAATGAAATCCTATTCCTATGGAGGAATTCTTCCTATCCTCCACATTTCATAGGAAAATAAACATTAGCCTAGACTCAATGGAAAAAATCCTATGATGTGAATAAAAGGGCATCTCTTTTTCTATTTCTATGCATAGGATTTGAGATGCATGTCATCTCATTTCCTATAACTTTCCTATTCCTATGATTTTCCAACCCTATGAACCAAAGGAGGCCGAATAAAAAATAGAAAAGAAGTAGAGGAAGGAGAAGGGGTCCCCCGACTTAGTCCATTTTTTTAAAACGGCCGGGGGGGAGACGGGTCCGATTGCACCAGTCTGACCATTAAAAGGCCTATCAAGTAAAAAAATTAAAGCCCATTGCAATCATGAAACAAAATTGTACGAGTTGGCCACTCAAAAAACAAAAGCCCATAATCCCTCAAAAAAATAGAAACAAAAGCCCATCAAGTAAAAAAAGAAGAAGCACATTTCAATCCTGCAAAAAAAATTTGTCTTCGACGGAGTAATAGACCCAGTGACACTTAAGTGGAGCCGCACCGCCTAGCTAGAATGGCTACATCTCTGGCTACATCCAGATCACCTGTGTATCCCTATAGTGAGCGGGTTTTTAGGGATCCTATAATGAGCGTATTAAACCCATTAACGGTGGCGCAAAGGGCGCACCCTCGCGATTGCCACGTCGACGCATTTACTGTCGCTAGGATTTTTTTTTTTTTTGAGAACTCGCTAGGATTGGTGGGTGTGCAGTTTGGGCTCGTGGTTTGAAGCCCCCCTTGAAGCCCACGCACGCGACCTCTCTCTCGTTTCCTCTCCCTCCGCCTCTGCCGCAACAACCCATGGCCGCAGAGGTGGTGGTGCTCTCGCTGGTGCCCCGCTTGCTGCCCCTCTCCTCCAGGCCCGCCGCCGCCTCCTCCTCCTCCCGCGCCCATCTCTCTGCCCGCCCAGCGCGGTCACCGCGGGCGCTCGCCGTCACGGCGTGCACTTCGGGCCGCCTCCGCCAGGCTCTCCTCCTCCTCCGGCCCCGCACCACCGAGCAGCAAGTACAGGTGCAGCAGCAGGAGGACGAGGTGGTGGACGGCAACGTGCTCCCCTACAGCCACCGGCGCCATCCCTGCTCGTCCAGCGCTGGCCATCGGAGAAGGCGGGCGCCGGCGCCGCCTCCAACCTCGACCTCGACCGTGTCCCCGGCAGTGGCGAGGACCTCCGTCCGTAGGTGTGAGAGAGGTGATGTGGAACTCCAAGCGAGCGCTCGGGACAGGACCGTCTCTTCTCCGGCCTCTTCACCACCAAGGGCACCGACTCGCTCGACGGCCGGGATCGGGCAAGGCAGTCGGGATCCTCTCTCTTCTCTCCATGGCTAGGGTTGCCGTTGTCGCCGCCCCTCCCCATCTCGACTTATCTGGCGCCGGCCATCGGAGATACACGTCCTCGACCTGTTTGGTGGTAAGGCACTAGTACTCCTATGCGACCCAATCTGCCATGATCCTCCTTGTCATCTCCCTTCCCTGGTGGTCTAATTAAGGCCGACCTCCAGCACGGCTGTCTCACGACCTCACTGTTGCAAGGAGCAGCAGTTACAGTGACCATCGCATCGGTTGGTTTAATCTGATTTTGTGTGGTTATAGTCAGTGCTTAATTTTTGTTCAGAAATACATACTCATGGGTTTGATTTTGTGTTCTGGCCCTTGCCATGTCGTTGATTTTTGGTTTGAGCAGTGGGTTGCAGCACTCATGATTTTGCTTGTTACGGGGATGGAATGAATTGGGCATCAGCATCTAACACACACACACACACACAAGATGATTCTGTTTATTACGTCAACCATGTAGTAGAAACCAGAGAGAACTAAACAGCTCACCCTCTGGGTTTGACATGTGCTGAAGAAAATACAGTTCTGGTTTATAGCGATGTCATTCAATGTCTGCATTGTGATATCACTCGTCTATTTGTGAACAGATGTACTTCTGAACATTTTTGTTGTTGTACCTGTACTGCATATGTTTTGAGGTTCTTATTCCTTGAGAATTACTTCTATTTCCTCGACCCGTAGATTTCCCCTCAAAAATCAAAGAGTAGACATGCAGGATAAATTATTGACTATTTTTCTTGGACGCCTATCAACTTCAATTGAAGCTGTTCCTGTACGAAGTGAAGCAGCAACAACTGCTTTCTGGGATCTGGAGCTATCTAAAGTTATACTCAGCAATAACCATCACCAAACTTGCCCAGTATATGGAAATGGATGAGGCAACACTTAGGTCTGTGTGAGCATTAACTTGTTTTGTTAGTTTTTTATTGGTCTGTATGCATAAGAAATTTTCAAACATTTGGACAGGTCTATCCTTATGACGTACAAGCACAAAATGCATGCAGTTGACAGTAATGGGAAAATTGTATCCAGTGCAGACTTTGATTTCTACATTAATGAAGTAATGTCGGTTCTCCTTTCTGTGGCTAAGATAAGTTTTTTGCATCCGCTTATTATGTTTGTGTTGTTTTCTTTATCACGAGTTGGTGCTTTCTGCTGTATCTTAGAAGTTAATATCTTCACTATATCAATTGCTAATTGAGGTACTACATCGAGCTGCTGTAGTCTACCCTGTTTTGCAAATTGTTAATTGAGGTACTACATTGAGCTGTTGTAGTCTATCCTGTTTCGCAAATTGTTTCGTAACCTGTGAATGTGGTTTAGGATATCTATTTTGCTGTTGCAAGTTGGAAAAATGGAGTGTAGCAGCCATTATACACTACAGGAAAATCCCGGTTTCCCGTGTGTTGGCATATAAGCCGAGTGCTTTTTTTCGGGCACCCGGCTTATGCTTCTCTAAGCCAAGTCTGGAGAAAAAAACACCCGGTAAATAAGAGGAACTCGGCTTATGGTCATCTATAAGTCAAGTACCGCAGAAAAGCTCACGGCTTATATGAAACACACGGTATCTACCTGAAAAGGCACCCGGCTTACAACACACACTCGGCAAAGACATCTGCCATGTGTCTGCAATGGCAGTGGTTGACGGCGCCGTCACGGCGCAACCTATAAGCCGTGTGTCTGAAGCAGGAACTCGGCTTATATGACATATAAGTTGTGTGCCCGAAGAAGGCACTCGGCTTCTAGGACATATAAGCCGTGTGCCCGATGAAAGCACTAGGCTTACATTTTTGTGGATTTTTTCCTCCACGTAACATTTGTACGAAATTAGTTTAAGATGGTTTTCATTGCATTTATATTTACTACTTAATTAGTATTATTATTCTAACCTATTTTCTGTCGACTAGTTTTCATGGGTCTTATTTGTAAAATTCTTAATTTAACGCCACTTTAATATTTTCATGACTCTTTCGACACCTAGCATACCCGCCAGCACACTACTAGACGTCTAAGAGGCCCCAACGCAAGATTTGATGGATTTGGCGGCATGGCTAGCCCCCGGAAGCCGCAGGTCACAATCGTAGACACGCGAAGATCAATCCGCATAGAGGGAATTGTTCATATACTTATGCATCATCAACAATTATGAAAAAAATACCATACGTCCTATATCACATGTGCCCACGCCGTGTAAGAAAATCATGATTTTATCGTGCTCTAAGTGTTCAGTAATATTCACGCCGCACCGTTACCGCAGAACGATTATTATACCATGTCATCGCTGTCTGTGAGGGGGGCACACCCGGAGCCGTGTGCTGCCTCCTCAAACATGCCACCACAACAACTTATGGTTTGTATGAGGGCCTGCGCGATGCTCCGGTGGCATTGCTACCCCAAAGGCACCCGTCCCGCCAAACCCTGGAGCGGTTGACCAGGAGAACTAACCCTTTTGACTTTCGTCGGACGGGCTTTGACTAATGGACCTCTCCACCTGGTTGTGGTAGGTCAGATCATAGGAACACTTTGGAACAAGGTCCGCGCCAAACCACCGCAAAATTCCCTCAGTGTCGACCCAACACGGCCGTTTCCCCCCTCCAGGTGTCGGCGGCGGCGCCGTCCGTGAAGGGGTCACACTCCGGAGACGCGTGCCGGGTGTTGGCACCCGCCACCACACTTCTAGACCTGTAAGAGGCCTCGACGCAAGATTTGACGGCTTGGCTAGCCCCCGAAGGCCGCCGGCCACAATCGTAGACAGACAAAAGCAACCCGCATAGAGGGAAGTGTTCAGATATTTCTGCATCACCAAAAATTATGAAAAATTACCATCCGTCCTATATCACATGTTCCCACGCCGTGTAAGAAAATCATGATTTTATCGCGCTCAAAGTATTCAATAATATGCACGCCGCACCGTTACCGCAGAACGTTTACTATACCGTGTCATCGTCTTCCGTGAGGGGGGCCACATCCCGGAGCCGCGTGCTATCTCTTCAGACATGCCACCACACCTTAAGGTATGTATGAGGGCCCCGTGCGATGCTCCGGTGGCATTGCTACCCCCCAAGGCCCCCGTCCCGCCAAACCTTGCAGCAGTTGACCAGGAGATCTAACCCTTTGACTTTCACCGGACGGGCTTTGACCAACGGACCTCTCCACCCGGTTGTGGTAGGTCAGCTCATAGGAACACTTCGGAACAAGGTCCGGGCCAAACCCACCGCAAGATTCCCTCCGTGTCGACCCGACGCGATCGTTACCCCCCTCCAGGTGCCGGCGGCGGCGCCGTCCGTGAAGGGGGTCACACTCCGGAGACACGTGTCGGGTGTTGGCACCCGCCACCACACTTCTAGACCTGTAAGAGGCCCCGACGCAAGATTTGGTGGCTTGGCTAGCCCCCGAAGGCCGCCGGCCACAATCGTAAGCACGCAAGAGCAATCCGCGTAGAGGGAAGTGTTCAGATACTTCTGCATCACCAAAAAATATGAAAAATTACCATCCGTACTATATCACATGTGCCCACGCGGTGTAAGAAAATCATGATTTTATCACGCTCAAAGTATTCAATAATATTCACGTCGCACCGTTACCGCAGAACGTTTACTATACTGTGTCATCGTCGTCCGTGAGGAGGGCCACACCCCGGAGTCGCGTGCTATCTCTTCAGACATACCACCACACCTTAAGGCTTGTATGAGGGCCCTGCGCGATGCTCCGGTGGCATTGCTACCCCCCAAGGCCCCCGTCCCGCCAAACCCTGCAGTAGTTGACCAGGAGAACTAACCCTTTGACTTTCGCCGGACGGGCTTTGACCAACAGACCTCTCCACCCGGTTATGGTAGGTCAGCTCATAGGAACACTATGGAACAAGGTCCGGGCCAAACCCACCGCAAGATTCCCTCCGTGTCGACCCGACGCGGCCGTTACCCCCCTCCAGGTGCCGGCAGCGGCGCCGTCCGTGAAGGGGACACACTCCGGAGACGCGTGCCGGGTGTTGGCACTAGCCACCACACTTCTGGACGTGTAAGAGGCCCCGACGCAAATTTGGCGGCATGGCTAGCCCCCGGAGGCCGTCGGCCACATTCATAGACACGCAAGAACAATCTGCGTAGAAGGAAGTGTTCAGATACTTTTGCATCACCAAAAATTATGAAAAATTACCATCCGTCCTATATCACATGTTCCCACGCCGTGTAAGAAAATCATGATTTTATCGTGCTCCGAGAATATTCAATAATATTCACGCCGCACCGTTACCGCAGAATGTTTACTATACCGTGTCATCATCGTCCGTGAGGGGGGCCACACCCCGGAGCCGCGTGCTACCTCTTCAGACATGCCACCACACCTTAAGGCATGTATGAGGGCCCCACGTGATGCTCCAGTGGCATTGCTACCCCCCAAGGCCCCCGTCCTGCCAAACCCTGCAGGAGTTGACTAGGAGATCTAACCCTTTGACTTACGCCGGACGGGCTTTGACCAATGGACATCTCCACCCGGTTGTGGTAGGTCAGCCCATAGGAACACTTCGGAACAAGGTCCGGGCCAAACCCACCGCAAGATTCCCTCCGTGTCGACCCGACGCGGCTGTTACCCCCCTCCAGGTGCCGGCGGCGGCGCCGTCCGTGAGGGGGGCCACACCCCGGAGTCGCTGCTATCTCTTCAGACATGCCACCACACCTTAAGGCATGTATGAGGGCCCCGCGCGATGCTCCGGTGGCATTGCTACCCCCCAAGGCCCTCGTCCCGCCAAACCCTACAGCAGTTGACCAGGAGATCTAACCCTTTGACTTTCGCCGGACGGGCATTGACCAACGGACCTCTCCACCCGCTTGTGGTAGGTCAGTTCATAGGAACACTCCAGAACAAGGTCCGGGCCAAACCCACCGCAAGATTCCCTCCGTGTCGACCCGACGCAGCCGTTACCCCCCTCCAGGTGCCGGCGGCGGCGCCGTCCGTGAAGGGGTCACACTCCGGAGACGCGTGCCGGGTGTTGGCACCCGCCACCACACTTCTAGACGTGTAAGAGGCCCCGAAATAATGAAATAAGGGGAGAGCGTTTCATTTATAAAAACAATGAAATAGAAATATATAAAAAATACAATAAGATGAAAATAAAATAAGTATAATACAAAGACAATAAAAATAAAATGCAGAAATTATAGACTGTGTATTTTTCTTATTATTGAAATAATAAAAATTTATTATTGAAATAAAATATATTTTTTATAAACCGTGTATTTTTCTTTGACACTCGGCTTACTCTTTTATTGCGCGCGGGACTTATCAAAAATAGACGCATGAAGAGCTCAACTTCAGCCCAAATCGACCGCGCGCTCATAGCCAGGCCGCCCCTGCCTCTTTCCCCCGCCGCCCCTGCCTCTCCCCCGCTGCCCCTGTCTTCCCCAAATCTCTGCCCTGCACTCCCCGCCAGCCGCGCAGCCACCCGCCCCCGCGCTACAGATCCACACCTCGCCACCTCCCTCTCCTAGCATGAGCTCCCCCAACCAGGCCCTCCCACCGGCCGCCGCCCCGCCTCCCCTTGCCGTCTGCTAGGGCTGAGGTCGCCGGGCCTTCTCCGCGGCGCTACGTTCCCTCTGCCGGCAGGTACATCTCTCTCTATCTCTCCCTCACACTCTCTCTCTCTTTCTCTGTCCCTCTCTCTCTCTCTCTCTCTCTCTCTCTCTCTTTGACCGGCCTTGCTGCAGATCCGGTTCGGCTCCTTCGGCGGCAAGGTGCTTGGCAAGGAGAAGGACGCTTGGAAGGTGACCCAGACGCAAGTTGCTTGGTTCCTCCGGCGGCAAGGTGCTCAGCTCCTCCAGCGGCAAGGTGAGAGGCAACATGTTCTCTGTACACACATATGTTCAGTATAGAGCAGATGTTTAGGTTCAGTTTGATCTTCAGTACATACACATGTTCGGTTCAGTTTGCATCTGTCCATTTCAGTAGAAACTAATAAGCCAAATAATGTGCAAGGTGCTCCGGCGGCAAGTTGCCCCTGCTGATCTGCTCCTCCTCTGCAAGGTGCTCCGGTGGCAAGTTGCCCCTGCTGATCTCCTCCTCCTCTGCAAGGTGCTCCGGCGGCAAGGTGCCCCTGCTGATCTCCTCCTTGTCTGCAACAACAGCAGCAGCAAACCAGGTCTTGGTTCTGCTCCCTCCCACAATTGCATCTTCAGGAACCAAAATTATGGCAGTACTTATGTTAGGCTATCGTAATCGAGACAAAACCATTGTTAGGCTATGGGAGTTGAGAAGAAACAGTACCCATGTGGAGTTGAGAAAAATTATGTTGTGTTCTGGTTTGTGCATGTTAATTATGTTTGATCTTAGATTGCACTTTATTGTAGGACACACATTAGTTTGATGTCGGGACCGTCGTCGTAGGGCTGGGCTTCTTGCTGGAGGGACGACCGGCACCAAACACACTTATAGGGTAAGAATCATTCGCCTCGTAGGATTTATGTATATGTAAATCATGTAGCTAGCTAGTCGCGTTACCTATGCGTCTCCCGTTCGAAAGAGTTACATTATTTATAAATATGCAACTCTTTGCATATTTATAAACGTAACTTTTTTGAATTGTCCAGCGTTTTCCACGGACAGCCCGAGGGTGTGTAGGCTAGCTTCGTTTTCATGCTCTACTCCGATCCGATACAGAATTTCGGCCAAACCTGCTCAACGAGCCATGGTGGATAGTACTCGGGGTAGACGATGTGGTCGTACCACTATATCCCGTGTTGCTAGCCCTATCCCCTCTGCCGATTCTGAGGATGAGTCAGAGGAGGGGGCAGAGGAGGATGTAGAGGAGGAGCCAGTTGTGGAGGTGGAGCAGATGAGGTCTCGTCGTGATTGGCAGCATGTGGAAGGGTCATCACGTGGTGCGACTCAGGAGGAGGAGGAGGAGGAGGAGGGGGAGGAGTTGGAGGAGGGAGAGTATGAGGTGGAGGTATCAGCAAAGGACATGGAATGGCCGGTTCCTAAGGAGACCAAAATATGGTTGCGTGGGGTGTCCACGCTCCCTTCGCGACCATATCCACATAAGGGGCTCATTGTCGGTGTGAGGTAAGTGCTTCTGTGGACTATTATTTGCGTCTTTACATTCAAGATTTTTGTAGATACTAACTTACTTGCCTTTCCATTGTGCAGGGCCTTGCTGGTTGTAGGAGAAGACATAAAGGTGCCACGCCAGCCAAGTAGCATCATTGGATGTCTTTTGCAGGCATTATTACCCTGGCTTGGTCCCCATAGGAGATGGTGAGGAGGAGCTAGCTTGGTCTTGGGAGCATTGGAAACGCGCTCCGGATACCAAAGACAAGTGGGACAGGGAGTACAACAATGCTACCGACCGAGTGGTCAATGATTTCTGGGTAAAATTTCTTTGTCATTTTTCATAGTTATTTCTTTGCCAATATTCAAAATCATTGCATTGATAACTATCTTATGCGGCTTTATACACTTGTGTAGGACTTCTTTACTTGTGCCGAGGGTACGAAGAAGCTAATGAGGTCGTGGAGGCGATTGCAAAGAAGATTGTCCAAGACATGCACTACGAGGGGCACGTCGATGCCGTGGTGAAGTATTTCGTGCATGAACGCAACATGCTTCTCAAAAAGCAACTAGCCCGGAGAGTCCATCTCACCCGTTCGATGTACATGAAGGTACTTTCCATTTTCTTATGACTGGTTGGATCAAAACAACTTCATTTCATTCCTAAGTTGGATGTATTTGGCATACCCTAGGCGGTTCCCTCGTGGTGCAACAACAAGATTCCTTGCTATCAGCAAATCATATCCAGGTGGATAAACCCGGAGTGGAGGGTCACACATAAAGCATGTTCGGAGCAGCGTGCCTTGATGGGTGGCCCGGTACACCTTCAAGGCAACCTCAACCTCCACGCTTACGTGCAGAAGAAGGTAATAATATCATTCGGCTTATGAACTTCTGAACTTGTGCCCTTATGGATATTATTGCTTCTATTGCAGAATAGGGAGAGAGGCGAGGGAGAACAACCTCTCAACAGCTTCATGGGATTATGTCTTTCCCGCACGTCAAAGAAACCTGAAGGGGGGTGGGTCAACCCTGGTGCTGGTTCGAGGATTAAAGCATATAGTGGGAAGTTCAAGGAGTGCAACGGGCTCGACTCTGATCCGGCCTCACAGGACATTGACGCCATGGTTTCCCTCATGTCGGGAGAAGGCAAGAAGGGTGGCCGGTTATATGTTGGTGATGGTGCCATCCGTAAGAAGGACATTCCAAAACTCGCCCACTTCCGTGCTACCACCTCGAGCTCAGGTCCTGCTATAGAGCGTCGCCCATAGCCTGGGCTGGACATGCTGCATCAATTCGAGGTATATTTTGCTTTATTGATATTCCTTGTGATTTCTTCTTTGCATTGCAATGATGGTGAACTTGTTGTGATGGCATATTGTAGGCACGCCTATAGGAACAAAACAAGTTGCGGCAGGAGGCTTAGGCCAATGCCCAACTTCAATAGGACCAAGCCATGAAAATGCAACAAGCCCTCCTGCAACAACAGGAATTCATGGTCAAACAACAGTCAGCCCTGCAGGAGACGTTTGCTCGGTTGAGAGCTAATATGCAGGGTTCTACTTTGCCAGATCTTCCTCCTCTTCCGCCTCTTCCTACTTTTAGCTTTGTAAGTCTTCCGACTTTCTAATAATGCATCTTACCATCATGCTTAAAGATCATGAATCTTACCATCTTACCTTCTCATGCTTTAAGTGTTCTCAGTCGGGACAAGACTCAAATAACTTCGTGGTAGCTGCATCCATACCTACCCAAGCAAGCCCAGTGACTCCCACTACAGCTCATGGCGCTTCGACCTCCTTGCAACAATAATCACTCGAGGTAGTTGTCTATGTTTGTGCATTGTTGATGCTTGAGTCTTGTCTTTGTGCTTCTCAACTTGCAACTTGTGCATTGTTGATAGTAGAGCCCACAAGTGTTGATGCTTATAATGTTCATACTTCTTAGCTTCAACTTGAACCTTATATGTTGATGCTTGTTGACTCTTGTTCCTTATCGATCATTTGAAACTTAACTTTGAAAACTCATGCGTTTGGTAATGGATTTATAGGTTTGCATCGTGGATGCCATTGACAGTGGAGTTCATTGCATCTTTGAGGTTCATGCTTGGTGTGAACTTGGAACTCATGCTTTTGTTTGTGAACCTTGTTGGATATGCACGTATGTTGTTTCTAAACCTTGTTGGATATGCACGCATGTTGTTGTGAACCTTGTTGGATATGTACCTGTGTGGACTTTGACCTCATGGTCAATTTGTAATGGTTGTCAAGTTGTAATATATTGTTGTTGTGAACCTTCATTGTAATATACTTGTTGGGTCTATATATTGCTGGACATTTAGCTTGCTGGATATATAAGCCATGTTGTCGCTGGATCAATATATTGCTAGACGTGTAGCTTGTTGGACATTTGGCCTATAAACCGAGTGTCCCAGGGACATGGCACCCGGCTTATAGGCATATTATGCCACGGGAGATGTGTAAGCCGAGTGCTCCAGGTGCCAGCACACGGCTTATAGGCATATTATGCCACGGGAGATGTGTAAGCCGAGTGCTCCAGGTGCCAGCACACGGCTTATAGGCATATTATGCCACGGGAGATGTGTAAGCCGAGTGCTCCAGGTGCCAGCACACGGCTTATATGCAACTTTATATAACAGCGGCTGGACTATAAGCCGAGTATAGCAGGAGTTGGCACTCGGTTTACATAAAAACCGTGTGGCTCATTTCGGCACTCGGTTTATATAAAAACCGTGTGGCCTAAGCAGGCACTCGGTTTATATATAAAATGTGCTCCTCATTTCGGCACTTGGTTTAGAGATAAAACGTGTAGCGTTCGCCAGCACTCGGTTTATATATAAACCGTGTGGCTCCAGTAGGTACTCGGTTTATAGAGACGGTGACACGTGGCCGTTATCTCCCGGCTGCCGTCCTGTTACTTTAGTAAGCCGAGAGCCTTGTATAAACACACGGCTTAAATGTAAACCGAGTGTTTTTGTGAGGGCACTCGGCTTATACCTTATAAGCCGATGGAGTGTAAACCGTGTCATATAAGCCGGGAGTTTTACTCGGCTTATATATAAACCGTGTTCATATCAATATAAGCTGAGTGTATTGGGTACACGGCTTTAAAGTTTTTTCCTGTAGTGATACTCCAAGTTAGTCTACTGAAATCTAACCATGGCTAAACAGGGCTTTTATCTTGAGTTGCTGCAGCATACTACTATGATTAAGGTGGAAAGTCCAGTGCTTATTGATCAAAGAAGAAGAAGCATAATAAGTGTGCACTTTCAAAGTTTCAGACTATAAGAACTGGGATTCCGTTTTGTTTGAACTTTGTTTTTGAACTGTAGTTTTGATGAAGTTGAGCGCAAGTATTATACTTTACTAAATTGTTGAGTTTTTTTTTACTGCACTAGGTTTCTTCAAGAGATCTCTGCAGAAGAAAACACTTCTGTGAGAGAAAATAGATTACATGCTCCCGTTGCACATCTATACATTAGGCTTTCTTAGTTCCTAGATTCTTGTGGATGCTTTGTTGGGAAAACAATGTGGATTGCTTTTACCATATGATGGCACCGAAGCAACACAAGTACCTCTCGGCGGACCGAAGTTTGTATTTACTGTTAGAAAACTTTTCTTAGTTTATAACTACATCGACATATTTTACATGGATCTTCATCCAGTGATGAAGATGGATTCTGCACAGAAAATGATTCGATCAAAGCATCTGAAGCTGAGCTACAGAATTTTGACTTGTGACATCGAGGAAGGAGATTATTATGTGTATGACAAAGATTGAGGCTGCTATATGAATGGCGATGAAGGGTCTGATTATGAATTTGATGAAAGTGACTTTAATTAGCAAATTGACTTGGATCAGCAGCTGGTTTATAAATCTGACAATTTAGATTGGGGATACTCTGTTAGCAAGGTGCGACGTTGCTCCGCTATCTCATCGGTTATGCTCCTCCATGTGGCAAGCCTGATGACCTCGTGGTGAACTCTCTCTCGATCTCGACCGCTGCACCCAAAATTTCTGTTTCTGGATTGTTCCATCGTTCTCCCGGCTGACTGGATTTTCTATGCTGTCCAGCGTCATTCTTTGTGTGCATCTGTCTTTGATTCTTAGGTATGTTCGTAGTCCCACTGTGCCTTCCACTCGCTGTTTCAATTACAGCTAATTTTGTCATTTCTTGGTCTTGAAAGTTGACACCATCATACTGGCCCTTAAATTTGAGAGCGCCAAGGAATTGCCTTATTATATTGTTAGCATGGGAACATTTTTTAGCAAAATAATCGATGGTTTGACTTCAGCAGATTTTGGAAGAACAAAAAGAACCTTTGCAGTTCACGCTTTGACCAACGTCTGGAGATGGCAAAAGCAGGAAACCGTCCAGAAATTCATTGTTGAAGTAAGTAGCAAATGTGCATTCTAATCTGTACATTGGGTGTCTAACCATTGTTGTGTGTAATAGGGCTTTAGATTGTACCACTTCCTGGTCCTGCTATTCCATGGTAAAAACTGCATCTATTTGATATACTTTGATTTTATTAGGTAAGTTAGGACTTCGAAGTAGTCGACTAACAATGCATAAGCCGTTATTCATAGAAATTTGGATATTTAGATTCCTATGATTTATGCATTATATTCCATGGGAACAAAAAGTACAATTCTGCCATGAATCCATTAATATGGCTTTTTGTTTGTTGCAACTAACATTTTCAACTATACTAATAGACGAGAACATGAGTGCATGTTTGTCTGGCAGAGAATTAACCTCGCTTCCTTACATCCTCTGAATTCAAAAACAAAACATGGGTGTCGTGATAGTGGTGGCAGAAACATTCTCAACTTATATATCCTATCTCATGAGCCATGCATATTTTGAGATTCTATTTCCCTTTTAGTATCTTAGTCGTGTAGTCATCATGGAGAAAGATTATCATACTCCCTCCGTCCCAAAATAAGTGTCGACACTTATTTTGGGACGGAGGGAGTATGTAGTTTACTATGATTGGACTGCACCCCTGTTTTAATTTTTCTTTTCTGAATGTTACATAGTTTGTCTTTGATCAATGTTACATATGTAGTAACTCCTACTGAGCTAAATCAGATATGAGGGAACTTTGTGGCGACATAAGCACTATCTAAGGTACGGATGCAAGCTCACATGTTTTTCTGTTTTTATTTGTAGCTACCTCTTGGTTACTAAGTTATGAAGCAAATGCTTACTTTGTTACTAAGTTGGCCGGGTTGCTGAACATTCCATTAACATCGGCACCAGCATGGTCACGCTCGAGGAAGGCGCGAGCACGGAAGACCAGATGCAGATTTGCTGCACAAGCTGTCCCTGGATCCCAAGGCCATCATGACCGGCCAGAGCAAAGAGGCGCAGAAGGTATGACTCACATCTCTATGTAGGCTGTATCATTTGTTTGTGTTCCTGTGGTGATGTTATGGTGGTGTCCCATTGTCTGAATTTGGATCGCGGTGCAGGTCTCAGCAACACCCAATGGCAGGCTGAACGGCGTGTTGGCATCCCCAAATCCTCATGTGGCTGCCGCAAGGCAGTGGGTAAATATGTTCTTAAGAAGTGGGCAGTGATAACGAGTTTCCTAAGCTGACATTGAGTTTCAGATATAACATAGGCCCATCTATTACTTTCTAACATTTGGTGTTTCTGCAGATATGTAATGCTACTGCAATTGCTAATACAATGGAGGCAACGCTTATTTTGCCAGTTCTGAAGCAAGACCAAATATGGAAAGACCAGATGTAAGTGCTGCTTTTCTGGTTACTTCTTCTACCTGTATGTTGTTCTTTAATTGAAGGTCCTATTATAAAAAAATTGCTTCACTGGTATTCTAACAAAATTGTCAGTTAATCAAGGATTCAAGGATAGTTTCCTACTAGAATGTTTAAAAAATGAACTATAGTTATTCTAGCAGAATCAATCCATTTTTCTGCAGGCATGTGACCAATATGCTTCTGGCCTGAATATCGGGTTGGTCTTAAGGATAATTTTCTTCTTGTACTACTCCTGGAATGATGAAAATACCTGATCTTTATGCTTAACTATTCTTCATGCTGAATTTTCTTGTTACTCCTGAAAGTCACTGTTCTTCATGCTTAACTATTATTCTATTGTTGTTATAGGATATCCTACATAGGAGCAAATCATCCTTGATGCTACACTGGTGAATTAGTGACTACTATGCCATTTCCTTTTTGTTAGTTGAAATCTCCTGTGAAAGAACTTATAATGAATTTGTCAAAGAACGCCTTTTCAAGAAGCAGCAACATGATCCTGTCAGTTTCGTTCTATCATGATCCATTGCCATGTGATGTCCATGTCCTCTCTTGTTTTATCTTTCTTTTTCAGTAAAGCAGCAGGATGCTCTTGTCAGGGTTGCTCTATTGTGATACTTTGCATGTGCCGTCTAGATTAAAAAAGGAAAATGAAAAGGGCGGTGTTCCTACCTGGCACTGCCCTAACTTCCTCTCAGGCTTCTTCTCTTTTTTCCTCTTCTTCCTCTCCTCTTCTTCTCCATCTTCTTCTCCTTCTTCCTCTACTGCTTCTTTTTCTTCTTCTTCTTCTTCCTTCTTTCCTTCTTCATCTTTTCTTCCTTTCCTTATTTTACTTTTTCCTCTACACTAACCTAAAATGCACTAAACTTAAATCGATATCTACTAACAATCTAAATAAAAAATTAATACATATATGAAAAAAGGGGCTCACATCGGGGGCGGCCGGCGAGGGCGACGCAGCAAGGGCGGAGGGTGAGGACGACGGCGACGGGGGGCGGAGGGCGACGTCGGGGGCGGCGGAGGGCGATAGCGACGGCGGCGGGGTAAGCCCCACTGTCGCACCCCTCTCGAGCTCCTCTTCATTGCAGGATTTCTGGGCCTAATTGTCACCGGTATGCCTGATGGGCCTACTGGGCCTTCTACGGGCCAGAATCCTGGCCCATGGATGGGTTTCTAGTCGTATTCAGGCCGTTGAGGCCCAGTAGGTGGCATATTTTTTATTTTTTCCCTGTTTTTTTGTTTTATTTTTTTGTTTTGTTTCTACTTACAACAAAAACTTATTTATTTTAATTTGTTTCTAATTACTTACTTATTATGTAATTTTGCTATTAAAGTTTCTAATAAAAGAGTTCTTTATGAAAATTCTATGAATTCCTAACTTTTTGTGTGTTCAAAATGCACCATTGAGCTATAAGCCACACCATCAATAAAATTCTTTTTGCTTTTAATGTTTAAAACAGAAAATCCTGTGATAATTTTAGTTGCATAAATTCTATATAATTTTAGTTTCAATAATACTAGAGGTTTATAAAATGCAACATTCAAAGCATTTCAACAAAACGGACAATCTGTTTCGAGATATCAGGGTTTCATACGGAAACTCGTCTATTACAACATGCATTTCAAATGAACTAGGAAAAGGTTGAAAGTTGGCATGGTATCATCATAATAGTTGTGGAGAGAAAGTCTTCACTTTTTCTTTGCTTGTGTGCTTTGTTTATTGCGCCGTAACCATGGATAATCTTCATCGTTTATCAAGATGCTTGGGTCAGCCTTGACTTTGAAGGGAGGAATTTCATGAAACTTTTCATAATCTTCGGACATGTCTGTCTTGCCCTCCACTCCCACGATGTTCCTTTTTCCTGAAAGAACTATGTGGCGCTTTGGCTCATCGTATGATGTATTCGCTTCCTTATCTTTTCTTTTTCTCGGTTTGGTAGACATGTCCTTCACATAGATAACCTGTGCCACATCATTGGCTAGGAGGAACAGTTCGTCAGTGTACCCAAGATTGTTCAGATCTACCGTTGTCATTCCGTACTGTGGGTCTACCTGTACCCCGCCTCCTGACAGATTGACCCATTTGCACTTACACAAAGGGACCTTAAAATCATGTCCGTAGTCAAGTTCCCATATGCCCACTATGTAACCATAATATGTGTCCTTTCCCCTCTCGGTTGCTGCATCAAAGCGGACACCGCTGTTTTGGTTGGTGCTCTTTTGATCTTGGGAGATCGTGTAAAATGTATTCCCATTTATCTCGTATCCTTTGTAAGTCAATACAGTCGAAGATGGTCCCCTGGACAACGAGTACAGCTCATCACAAACAGTATTGTCACCTCCGAGACGTGTTTCCATCCAACTGCTGAAAGTCCTGATGTGTTCACATGTAATCCAGTCATCATACTGCTTCGGGTGTTTCGAGCGCAGACTGTTCTTGTGTTCATCAACATACGGGGTCACCAAGGTAGAGTTCTATAGAACTGTGTAGTGTGGTTGAGACCAAGAATGCCCGTCCCTGCATATTATTGAGTCCGCTCCTAGCATGCCTTTTCCAGTCAGTCTTCCTTCATACCGCGATTTAGGGAGACATATCTTCTTAAGGCCAGGAATGAAGTCAACACAAAACCCAATGACATCCTCTGTTTGATGGCCCATGGAGATGCTTCCTTCTGGCCTAGCACGGTTACAGACATATTTCTTTAGGACTCCCATGAACCTCTCAAAGGGGAACATATTGTGTAGAAATACGGGGCCTAGAATGACAATCTCGTCGACTAGATGAACTAGGACGTGCGTCATGATATTGAAGAAGGATGGTGGGAACACCAGCTCGAAACCGACAAGATATTGCGCCACATCACTCCTTAGCCTTGGTATGATTTCTGGATCGATCACCTTCTGAGAGATTGCATTGAGGAATGCACATAGCTTCACAATGGCTAATCAGACGTTTTCTGGTAGAAGCCCCCTCAATGCAACCGGAGCAGTTGCGTCATAATCACGTGGCAGTCATGAGACTTTAGGTGCTGGAACTTTTTCTCTGGAATATTTATTATTCTCTTTATATTCGACGAGAAGACAGTCGGGACCTTCATACTGAGCAGGCATTCAAAAAAGATTTCCTTCTCTTCTTTGGTAAGAGCGTAGCTGGCAGGACCTTCATACTGCTTTGGAGGCATGCCGTCTTTTTCGTGCAAACGTTGCAGGTCCTCCCGTGCCTCAGGTGTATCTTTTGTCTTCCCATACACACCCAAGAAGCCTAACAGGTTTAGGCAAAGGTTCTTCGTCACGTGCATCACGTTGATTGAAGAGCGTACCTCTAGCTCTTTCCAGTAGGGTAGGTCCCAAAATATAGGTTTCTTCTTCCACATGGGTGCGCGTCCCTCAGCGTCATTTGGAATAGCTAGTCCGTCGGGACCCTTTCCTAATATTACGTGTAAATCAGAGACCATATCAAGTACGTGATCGCCGGTACGCATGGCGGGCTTCTTCCGGTGATTTGCCTCGCCTTTGAAATGCTTGCCTTTCTTTCGGCATTGATGATTGGTTGGGAGAAATCGATGATGGCCTAGGTACACATTCTTCCTGCATCTGTCCAGGTATATACTTTCGGTGTCAGCTAAACAGTGTGTGCATGCGTGGTATCCCTTGTTTGTCTGTCCTGAAAGGTTACTTAGAGCGGGCCAATCGTTGATGGTTACAAACAGCAACGCATGCAGGTTAAATTCCACCTGTTTGTGCTTATCCCACGCACGTACACCGTTTCCATTCCACAACTGTAAAAGTTCTTCAACTAATGGCCTTAGGTACACATCAAGGTCGTTGCTGGGTTGCTTAGGGCCTTGGATGAGAATTGGCATCATAATGAACTTCCGCTTCATGCAGATCCAAGGATGAAGGTTATACATGCATAGAGTCACGGGCCAGGTGCTGTGATTGCTGCTCTGCTCCCCGAAAGGATTAATGCCATCCATGCTTCAAGCAAACCATACGTTCCTTGGGTCACTTGCAAACTGAGCCCAATACTTTCTCTCGATTCTTCTCCACTACGACCCGTCAGCGGGTGCTCTCAACTTCCTATCTTTCTTACGGTCCTCACTGTGCCATCGCATCAACTTGGCATGCTCTTTTGTGACGCCCCCGATTTAATCGTACACTAATCATACACGCAAACGTGTACGATCAAGATCAGGGACTCACGGGAAGATATCACAACACAACTCTACAAATAAAAATAAGTCATACAAGAATCATATTACAAGCCAGGGGCCCCGAGGGCTCGAATACAAGAGCTCGATCATAGACGAGTCAGCGGAAGCAACAACATCTGAGTACAGACATAAGTTAAACAAGTTTTCCTTAAGAAGGCTAGCACAAACTGGGATACAGATCGAAAGAGGCGCAGGCCTCCTGCCTGGGATCCTCCTAAACTACTCCTGGTCGCCGTGCGGGCTGCATGTAGTAGTAGGCACCTCCCGAGTAGTAGTAGTCGTCGTCGACGGTGGCGTCTGGCTCCTGGGCTCCAACATCTGATTGCGACAACCAGGTAGAAGGGATAGGGGGAAAAGAAGGAGAAAGCAACCGTGAGTACTCATCCAAAGTACTCGCAAGCAAGGAGCTACACTACATATGTATGCATTGGTATCAACTGGAATAAGGCTATTATATGTGGACTGAACTGCAGAAAGCCGGGATAAGGGGGGATAGCTAGTCCTTTCGAAGACTACGCTTCTGGCAGCCTCCGTCTTGCAGCATGTAGAAGAGAGTAGACTGAAGTCCTCCAAGTATCATCACATAGCATAATCCTAACCGATGATCCTCCCCTCGTCGCCCTGTGAGAGAGCAATCACTGGTTGTATCTGGCACTTGGAAGGGTGTATTTTATTAAGTATCCGGTTCTAGTTTTCATAAGGTCAAGGTACAACTCCAAGTCATGCTGTTACCGAAGATCACGGCTATTTGAATAGATTAACTTCCCTGCAGGGGTGCACCACATATCCCAACACGCTCGATCCCATTTGGCCGGACACACTTTCCTGGGTCATGCCTGGCCTCGGAAGATCAACATGTCGCAGCCCTACCTAGGCACAACAGAGAGGTCAGCACGCCGGTCTAAATCCTATGGCACAGGGGTCTGGGCCCATCGCCCATTGGACACCTGCACGTTGCGTACGCGGCCGGAAGCAGAACTAGCCCCCTTAATACAAGAGCAGGCTTACGGTCCAATCCGGCGCGCGCCACTCAGTCGCTGACGTCATGAAGGCTTCCGCTGATACCACGACATCGAGTGCCCATAACTGTCCCCGCGTAGATGGTTAGTGCGTATAGGCCAGTAGCCAGACTCAGATCAAATACCAAGATCTCGTTAAACGTGTTAAGTATCCGCGAACACCGACCAGGGCCAGGCCCACCTCTCTCCTAGGTGGTCTCAACCTGCCCTATCGCTCCGCCACAAAGTAACAGTCGGGGGCCGTCGGGAACCCAGGCCCACCTCTACCGGGATGGAGCCACCTGCCCCTTCAGCCCCCAACTCCGAACAGTACCACAGGTAATGTAACTGTGTAAAGTATATAGTATATGCCCGTGATCACCTCCTGAAGTGATCACGGCCCAGTAGTATAGCATGGCAGACGGACAAGAGTGTAGGGCCACTGATGGAACACTAGCATCCTATACTAAGCAGTAGGATAGCAGGTAATGGTAACAACAGTAGTAGCAAGGACAGGCTATGCATCAAGATAGGAATAACGGAAAGCAGTAACATGCTACACTACTCTAATGCAAGCAGTATAGAGAAGAGTAGGCGATATCTGGTGATCAAAGGGGGGGGCTTGCCTGGTTGCTCTGACAAGAGAGAGTGGTCGTCAACACCGTAGTCGAACTGGGTAGCAGCGGCGTCGGTCTCGGTGTCTAGCGAGAGAAGAGGGGGAAGAAACAATAAATATAATGCAAACAAATGCAAGACGATGCATGACATGACAAAGCGTGATGCTAGGTGTACCCTAACGCGGTACGAGGTGGTACCGGTGAAGGGGGGAAACATCCGAGAAAGTATTCCCGGTGTTTCGCGTTTTCGGACAGATGGGTCGGAGGGGGAAAGTTGGGTGTTCTCTATGCTAGGGATGCGTGGCAGACGAACGGGTTGCTTATCCGGATTCGTCTCGCCGTTCTGAGCAACTTTCATGTACAAAGTTTTTCCATCCGAGCTACGGTTTATTTTATATTAATTTTAAAAGATTTAAATCAATTTTAGGATTTATTTAATTATTTAAATCAACATTATCCAGAACAGTGTTTGCTGACGTCAGCATGACGTCAGCAGTTGACCTGGTCAACCTAACATGTGGGTCCCGTTCGTCATTGACTGTTTAGTCTAATTAGGGTTTAACTAATCTAATTACTATTTAATTAAACTAACTAGTTAATTAGATTAGTTAATTAGGATTAATTAACTTATTATTTATTTATTATTTATTTTTTAATTATTTTTTTATTAATTATTTTTTTATCTTTTTTTTAAAATTCGTTTTGGGGTGTGGGGCCCCCTGGTCAGTGGCTCTAGGGAAGCCTTAGCGGGTGAGCGGGCATCGGGCGACCGGGCGCTGTGGGCATCAGCCCGTTTGGGCGCTTGCCCAAGGCAGTGGAGGCGCCGGGCAGGGGAAGGTGAGTGCGGTGAGCGGGGGAAAGCGGAGGGAGGCGGGGCCTCACCGCGATTCGTAGGGACGGGGGCAGCGGGGGTCGAGTTGGAGAGATGGGGACGATGCGGCGAAGAGGATGCAGGCCGGCGATGGCGGAGGAGGCAGGCCGGCGAGGACGCGTTTCATCGAGGGCGAGGTGGCCGCGGCGGCGCTGGAGACGACGAGCGGCGTCGGGTGGCTCAGGGGTCGAGCCCTCGATCTCGATCCAGATCGAGGGGGGGAGTGGGCGATGTGGGGGGGGGGGGGGGGGAGTGTGCGGTCTGGGTGGGGTTAGGGTCACGGGGTCTAGAGGATAAGGGGAGTGGGCGAGGCCGGTTGGGCCGGACTGGCTAACAGCTGGGCCGGTTGGCCAGGGGGGCTTTGTCTTTGTTTTGTTTTTGTTTAGTAGTTTTTTTCTTTTCTTTTATTTATTTTTTTCTTTACTGTTTTATTTATAGCCCCATCTTATCTGAGTTTTATAAAAACATAAAAGTTGTACCAAAATTAGTATTACTAATTATACCTCTGTTACCAAAGTTTAAACCCCTAGATGAAATATTTTAACATTTTATTAATTATAAATCCATTTAAACATTTGTTCCTGCTACCGTTTAAATCACCTAAGAGTATTTAAACATTTTATAAAAGTGTGGTTCCTCCACCGTAGTTACTTCTGCTTCATTGGGAACAACCCGAACATTTTAGTTTTAAAGTTTGAAAATTTTGATGTTTGCCTTTTATTCAATTTTGAATTTGAATTGGTTTTTGAACTAACGCGGGATTACCAACAGTAACTGCGGTGACGTGGCATCATTAACGGGGGATTACTGTAGCCTAATTATCCGGGCGTCACAATTCTCCTCCACTACAAGAAATCTCGTCCCGAGATTTAGGAGGGGAGTAAGGGGGAAAGACTAGGTTGCGCAATTCTAATGGGTCTTCTCGGTCTTTGTTGTACTTCCCGAAGTGGTTGATCCTTTATGTTGATGTCTCCATTTCTCTACTTCAGTTCATCTTGACGAAGTCGCATCCTTTCTTCGGGGTCGGTCTCGTACTTACGAATAGGTAAGGGGCAGTTCGACAATGATTGGATGCTATAAGGGTTGACCATTTGGGGTTACCCATGAATGAACACAGGGGTATCTCTTGAGTTGGTCAAATGAAACACATCGAGAGCCAAGCAAGAGGGTATAGTAAGAAGTATCAAGCGGATAGGCATTCATTCGATGCCCAATTAGAAGGTGAAAGGGTTTCAGGGCACGAGAATAAGTATTGTGTTTCATACAATTGATGATCTCTTGGAAGGTGGCTCGTGAATTACATACGAACCCAACCGTGAGGAATAACTTTGGAAACAAGGGGTGTACAGGAGAGTCAGGTTTCGATCCCGTGGGACTGTGGGTTATGGGCCCACCTTGTGGGTTAAAAGTAGGAAGGATGTTGACAACTTGCACGGTCATGATAGCAAGGCATGTCAGAGAATAACATGTCAGTTATGTCGGCAACAGCGTCGGTACCAAGGGCGAGGGGCGAAGAGAACTATCTTCCTGCTCGTTGAACGAGGCGGGCCAATAGGCAAAGTTCTCGTCCATCGGTGGTTACCAGAATGTCAACAACAATATTAACAGGGTCTTACTAACACAGTTGTACACTGAGGTGCTTATAAAAGCAGTGACATATTAGTGCTTAGATCATATAAACCCCAAGAAGGTTAAACAGAACAATGGAAAGGAAAATGTGATCATCAGATTAACATAACAATGGAAAAGAACATGTGTTTAAACACATATTTCAAGGGTATATCCTTCCCAAGGACAAGTAGATGATATCCATGGCAGGATAGAAGGTAGAAAACCATTTAGGAAAGGGGAGAGAACTTTAAAGACATTACCCATACAGCGGTGTTTGGATAATTGAGCAGGAAACATTTAACATTAGGCTTTAAATGTTCTTGTTGAAAATAGGAGTACCATATATATGCTTCGAGATAGCATGGACATGGTCTTCAGGCAAAGGTCAGACTTTGGAAACACAAAGGATCCATCAAGAATAACTTGTAGAATAAGTCTTACAATTTCCTCATGGAAGAATGGATAACCTTGTTGAAAAGGAATCTATAACCATAGGGCCTCCGGCCGGGTGTGCTAAGCACGACATCCTTGATATAAAAGATGGTAATACTCCAAGGTAAAGAAGACCAAATGTTGGATAGCAAGGAACTCAAGGTATAACACAGAACACGAACAAGTTTGTGTTGGAGGGAAGGCAATAAAGTTGTCGATGATAACACAATTCATCGAGGGGCAAGGATGGTATTTCTCATCATGAATTCGATTGATATCCTAGAAGAGCTCATAAGATTGATGATGATCACGACACAATTGTTGAGAGATTTCATGAAGATGTAATCGGTCGGCGATGACATCAAGTCAAATGATGGTGCAGCGAAAGTTAAATAATACTTGAAGAAGGACTCATAAGAAGTTATGCAGTTCCGTGATAATCTCGAGATACCTGAGGGGGTAATACTCGATGACAGATCAAAGTAGAGGTTGGCCTGGGGTATTGCTCTACAGAAGACAAGCGCTTAAACTTGCACACAAAATGGTATTTAAAGGAGAACATGGTCGGAACCACGATTGCAAAAGGCCAGATCCCAGATATGAGATGAACTTATACCAAGGGGATAATTAATGTAAGAGAAGCTTCAATGATAAGATCTACATCGTTTCCATGGGCATGAACACAAGGTTCAAGGTCGACTCCCACTTCTTCAATGTATAACCTTCCATTCACTTCTCGCTTTTTGAAAATGACATTAGTTGTTGAAAGTTTTACCTGGTGCAATACCAGATAAGTATGACCCGCGAAATCTTTTGGGTTCACATGGATTAGGGAAGGCATAGGTTCAACCCATCAGGGCATCTTAGGAACATATACCACAAACTTCGGAGTAAATAATACAAGTTCGAAAGTAGAGCATGGTTCAGAAGCAGAGGATACAATTTACCAAAGGCATTATGTATCCGAAGAAAAGCTCACAATGTTTAATGAATATGAAGGACGGTGTCGAATAAAATCCAACAAAGGATCTGGTGGTCCACAAGGGATCTAATGTGAGCATCGGTACTCAACCAGAGGAAGAAAAAGGTAAGAAGATCAGACCATAGAAACAACTGACTAATTTAAGCTCAAATGCAACGGAAATATGATTTTTAAATCAAGGGATCAGAAGCAACACTCTGATTAGGGTTGGATAAGTTGAGTCGCTTTAGGGGTACAATCAACAACTATTTGAATGGTCGAAACCAGCTCATGTTTGGGAAGACATCCGAGCCAAAAATATAATTTATAAGGATCAACTGATGATTGCGTGCATTCGCATACATGCTGAATCAATATGGTCAGAATGTTCATCACAAGGATTTTAACGAATATTGCTTGACATATGGAATTAACCATTATGCAAGCAGGTAAAGAAGATCAAGAGCAATAGGCTACTAAGGATTTCGGAAGATCGAATGGCATTTCGAAGAATTTCGCGAAATACCTGAACAACTGGAGATGAATGAATCCTCGACAAATGCGAGGAATTATTCATACATGTATTCATGAGGAAAAGGAGCCGCAAGACAGTAGACACAAAGGATCCTCGGAATATCCGAAGTATTTCAGTGTATATTGTAATAACAACTGGAAATGAAGTTATGGACGACAAGTGTATGTAGCCTTCCATAGGGATTTATCGGTGGTATGGAAGTGCAACGGCGAAGGGCACAAGGGTCTCGGGGAAACATCGGAGAGTATCTTCAAAATATTCTGGTGTAGCCAGCGATCATCTAGACTGAAGAGGCTCTCCGGGAGAAAGTAATTACGAGAACCTAATGTTAGAGTTTTAGTAAATTCATTTAACCCGAATAGAAGAGATGTCAGAGTCCCAGAGTATAGGTCAAGGAATAAAAGATCCTACTACCACCCAATGGCGACGTGGGCCCATAAGCCGCACAGCCATGTTAGTAAAAGTTTTGCAATGACTAGACTCAACTTCGGCCAAAGAGTGTGGAAGGGGGATTCCTATAGGCAATCGGCTCTGATACCAACTTGTGACACCCTCGATTTAATCGTACACTAATCATACACGCAAACGTGTACGATCAAGATCAGGGACTCACGGGAAGATATCACAACACAACTCTACAAATAAAAATAAGTCATACAAGCATCATATTACAAGCCAGGGGCCTCGAGGGCTCGAATACAAGAGCTCGATCATAGACGAGTCAGCGGAAGCAACAATATCTGAGTACAGACATAAGTTAAACAAGTTTGCCTTAAGAAGGCTAGCACAAACTGGGATACAGACCGAAAGAGGCGCAGGCCTCCTGCCTGGGATCCTCCTAAACTACTCCTAGTCGCCGTCAGCGGGCTGCACGTAGTAGTAGGCACCTCCCGAGTAGTAGTAGTCGTCGTCGACGGTGGTGTCTGGCTCCTGGGCTCCAACATCTGATTGCGACAACCAGGTAGAAGGGATAGGGGGAAAAGAAGGAGAAAGCAACCGTGAGTACTCATCCAAAGTACTCGCAAGCAAGGAGTTACACTACATATGTATGCATTGGTATCAATTGGAATAAGGCTATTATATGTGGACTGAACTGCAGAAAGCCGGGATAAGAGGGGGATAGCTAGTCCTTTCTAAGACTACGCTTCTGGCAGCCTCCGTCTTGCAGCATGTAGAAGAGAGTAGACTGAAGTCCTCCAAGTATCATCACATAGCATAATCCTAACCGATGATCCTCCCCTCGTCGCCCTGTGAGAGAGCAATCACCGGTTGTATCTAGCACTTGGATGGGTGTGTTTTATGAAGTATCCGGTTCTAGTTATCATAAGGTCAAGGTACAACTCCAAGTCGTCCTGTTACCGAAGATCACGGCTATTCGAATAGATTAACTTCCCTGCAGGGGTGCACCACATATCCCAACACGCTCGATCCCATTTGGCCGGACACACTTTCCTGGGTCATGCCCGGCCTCGGAAGATCAACATGTCGCAGCCCTACCTAGGCACAACAGAGAGGTCAGCACGCCGGTCTAAATCCTATGGTGCAGGGGTCTGGGCCCATCGCCCATTGCACACCTGCACGTTGCGTACGCGGCCGGAAGTAGAGCTAGCCCCGTTAATACAAGAGCAGGCTTACGGTCTAATCCGGCGCGCGCCACTCAGTCGATGACGTCACGAAGGCTTCGGCTGATACCACGACGTCGAGTGCCCATAACTGTCCCCGCGTAGATGGTTAGTGCGTATAGGCCAGTAGCCAGACTCAGATCAAATACCAAGATCTCGTTAAACGTGTTAAGTATCCGCGAACACCGACCAGGGCCAGGCCCACCTCTCTCCTAGGTGGTCTCAACCTGCCCTATCGCTCCGCCACAAAGTAACAGTCGGGGGCCGTCGGGAACCCAGGCCCACCTCTACCGGGATGGAGCCACCTGCCCCTTCAGCCCCCAACTCCGAACAGTACCACAGGTAATGTAACTGTGTAAAGTATATAGTATATGCCCGTGATCACCTCCTGAAGTGATCACGGCCCAGTAGTATAGCATGGCAGACGGACAAGAGTGTAGGGCCACTGATGGAACACTAGCATCCTATACTAAGCAGTAGGATAGCAGGTAATGGTAACAACAGTAGTAGCAAGGACAGGCTATGCATCAGGATAGGAATAACGGAAAGCAGTAACATGCTACACTACTCTAATGCAAGCAGTATAGAGAAGAGTAGGCGATATCTGGTGATCAAAGGGGGGGGCTTGCCTGGTTGCTCTGACAAGAGAGAGTGGTCGTCAACACCGTAGTCAAACTGGGTAGCAGCGGCGTCGGTCTCGGTGTCTAGCGAGAGAAGAGGGGGAAGAAACAATAAATATAATGCAAACAAATGCAAGACGATGCATGACATGACAAAGCGTGATGCTAGGTGTACCCTAACGCGGTACGAGGTGGTACCGGTGAAGGGGGGAAACATCCGAGAAAGTATTCCCGGTGTTTCGCGTTTTCGGACAGATGGGTCGGAGGGGGAAAGTTGGGTGTTCTCTATGCTAGGGATGCGTGGCGGACGAACGGGTTGCTTATCCGGATTCGTCTCGCCGTTCTGAGCAACTTTCATGTACAAAGTTTTTCCATCCGAGCTACGGTTTATTTTATATTAATTTTAAAAGATTTAAATCAATTTTAGGATTTATTTAATTATTTAAATCAACATTATCCAGAACAGTGTTTGCTGACGTCAGCATGACGTCAGCAGTTGACCTGGTCAACCTAACATGTGGGTCCCGTTCGTCATTGACTGTTTACTCTAATTATGGTTTAACTAATCTAATTACTGTTTAATTAAACTGACTAGTTAATTAGATTAGTTAATTAGGATTAGTTAACTTATTAATTAATTAATTATTTATTTTTTATTTTTTATTTTTTATTTTTATTTTTTATTTTTTTTATCTTTTTTTTAAATTTGTTCTGGGGTGTGGGGTCCCCTGGTCAGTGGCTCTAGGGAAGCCTTAGCGGGTGAGCGGGCAGTGGGCATCGGTCGACCGGGCGCTGTGGGCGTCAGCCCGTTTGGGCGCTTGCCCAAGGCAGTGGAGGCGCCGGGCGCCGGCGGCTGCGGCGAGGTGCGCCGGGCAGGAGGCGGCAGTGGGGAACGGCCACGGGCGGAGTAGTTGGGGCGGGGGGCCATGGTAGAACAGGGAGGCAGCGGGACGGTGTGGGTCGGCGGCGGCCGCGAGCGTGCGTCGACGGCCGGAGAGGCCAGTGGATCCAGGTGTGAGCGCGCGTGGTGAGGCGGGATATGGCGCGAGCGACTCGGCGGGGCGCGATGCGGCGGAGCTCGTCGGGGCGGTTGGGAGCGGCGAGCAGCGTCATGGCAGTGCAAGGCGGGGCTCGGGCGCCCCCGCGCGGGTGGCACGCCGGGCGGGGCGGCGCGCGGCCAGGGCTCGGCCCGACCGCGGGAAGCACAGAGTTGCAGGGACTCGGGCTCGCGCGCCCGGGCGCGTGCAAGGGTGCGCGGGGCGCCGGCCATCGCGGGCAGGGGAAGGTGAGTGCGGTGAGCGGGGGAAAGCGGAGGGAGGCGGGGCCTCACCGCGATTCGTAGGGACGGGGGTAGCGGGGGTCGAGTTGGAAAGACGGGGACGGTGCGGCGAAGAGGATGCAGGCCGGCGATGGCGGAGGAGGCAGGCCGGCGAGAACGCGTTTCGTCGAGGGCGAGGTGGCCGCGGCGGCGCTGGAGACGACGAGCGGCGTCGGGTGGCTCAGGGGTCGAGCCCTCGATCTCGATCCAGATCGAGGGGGGAGTGGGCGACGTGGGGGGGGGGGGGAGAGTGTGCGGTCTGGATGGGGTTAGGTCACGGGGTCCAGAGGATAAGGGGAGTGAGCGAGGCCGGTTGGGCCGGACTGGCTAACAGCTGGACCGGTTGGCCAGGGGGACTTTGTCTTTGTTTTGTTTTTGTTTAGTAGTTTTTTCTTTTCTTTTATTTATTTTTTCTTTACTATTTTATTTATAGCCCCATCTTATCTGAGTTTTATAAAAACATAAAAGTTGTACCAAAATCAGTATTACTAATTATACCTCTGTTACCAAAGTTTAAACCCCTAGATGAAATATTTTAACATTTTATTAATTATAAATCCATTTAAACATTTGTTCCTGCTACCATTTAAATCACCTAAGAGTATTTAAACATTTTATAGAAGTGTGGTTCCTCCACCGTAGTTACTTCTACATCATTGGGAACAACCCGAACATTTTAGTTTTAAAGTTTGAAAATTTTGATGTTTGCCTTTTATTCAATTTTGAATTTGAATTGGTTTTTGAACTAACATGGGATTACCAACAATAACTGCGGTGACGTGGCGTCATTAATGGGGGATTACTGTAGCCTAATTATCCGGGCGTCACATCTTTGTTTCTGAACAGTCGTTTCAACCATGGTATTATAGGAGCATACCACATCACCTTCGCAGGAACCCTCTTCCTGCGGGGCTCGCCCTCAACATCACCAGGGTCATCTCGTCTGATCTTATACCGCAATGCACCGCATATCGGGCATGCGTTCAAATCCTTGTACGCACCGTGGTAGATGATGCAGTCATTAGGGCACGCATGTATCTTCTCCACCTCCAATCCTAAAGGGTATACGTCCTTATTTGCTGCGTACGTACTGTCGGGCAATTCGTTATCCTTTGGAAGCTTCTTCTTCAATATTTTCAGTAGCTTCTCAAATCCTTTGTCAGGCACAACATTCTCTGCCTTCCACTCCAGCAATTCCAGTACGGTACCGAGCTTTGTGTTGCCATCTTCGCAATTGGGGTACAACCCTTTTTTGTGATCATCTAACATGCGATCGAACTTCAGCTTCTCCTTTTCATTTTCGCACTTTTTCCTTGCATCAACAATGACCCGCCGGAGATCATCATCAGGCACATCGTCTGGTTCCTATTGATCTTCAACTTCCTCTTGATCTTCAGCTTCCCCCGTTGCAGCATCACCGTATTCAGAGGGCACATAGTTGTCATCGTCCTCTTCTTCTTCACTGTCTTCCATCATAACCCCTATTTCTTCGTGCTTCGTCCAGACATTATAGTGTGGCATGAAACCCTTATAAAGCAGGTGGGTGTGAAGGATTTTCTTGTCAGAGTAAGACCTCGTATTCCCATAATGAGGGCATGGAAAACACATAAAACCATTCTGCTTGTTTGCCTCAGCCACTTCGAGAAATTTATGCACGCCCTTAATGTACTCGGAGGTGTGTCTGTCACCGTACATCCATTGCCGGTTCATCTGCGTGCATTATATATAATTATGTGTGTCAAAAGTAAGAAAATTAGACAAGTATCTATCTAAAGTAAGATTTTTTCTTCTTTTAGAAATAAGATAAGAACAAGAGGCTCACCACGGTGGTGCCGGCGACTAGATCGGCGCGAGCCATTGACGGCGGTGAAGACGAGGATGGTGTGTGACGGACCGCTAAACCTAGACAAATCTCGGAAAAAACTGGAGCTCGGAGTTCGAGCTTCGAGAGGAGAAAGCTTAACTAGCGTGGCTCGAGCATTTCATCAAACACCTCACATGCATAAGAGGTGAGCTAGAGCACCCAAATGCCCTTCCTCGCCGGCCAGCAAAAAACAGAGCACTATGGAGTGCTCTGCTCGCCGGCGATGGGGTATATGTAGGCAACTCATTTGTCCCGGTTCGTGGCTGGAACCGGGACTAAAGCCCAGCCTTTCATCCCGGTTCGAGCCAAGAACCGGGACTAATGTTTGTGGGCCAGGAGCGAGGCCCATTGGTCCCGGTTCGTGCCTAGAACCGGGACAAATGGGTCCATACGAACTGAGACCAATGCCCACAAGGCCCCGGCCGGCCCCCTAGGCTAAAGAACCGGGACGAATGCGTCCATTGGTCCCGGTTCGTGGCAGAACCGGGACTAATGGGCTGGCCAGGCCCAAACGAAAGCCCCTTTTTCTACTAGTGAGGGCACATACTAGAAGCATGAATTCTACCACGATCTCGAACAAGAAGGATAGAATCACATACGGTGATGCGGGAGCAGCACTGCCGGCATTGACGTTGTCGCCCATGTCGTTGAGGATGAGGTTGCCGAGGTTGGGGAAGATGTCGTCGTTCGTGAAGTCGTCGCTGCCAGCAGTCGTGCGAGGGCGCTCCCCAAAAACCTGATCGGCCCTCTCCCGTACAGGATCTCGAGAGGCGGGGTTCTGGAGGCCTGCTGTCCCTTCGCCCGGTGCACGCTGAAAGGAGGGATGGAGAAGACTTGCTTGGCGGCGCAATGATCTGGAACGGTGATGTGAAACCATACGAAGCGGCTACAGCTAGGGTAGACATTTGCTTGACTATATAGTGCGGGCCGGGTAGGTCGTGGGAGTAAATCCCACGTTCGAGTTGCGATCCAAAAGAATCGGAAACGATTCAGTAATTAATGCGTCCGTTAATTATTAATTAATAACTCATTAGTTTTTCCCGAGTAGCAAAAATATAGACAATGTGCATAGCTCTGTCCTCGGCTTGGCTCAATCCCGCAACCAGCATCGCATCGTGGCGAGGCGAGGCGTGGCGTGGCAAGGCGAGCGAGGAGGAGGAGCACGCGTGTAGGTCTCCTCTTCTCATGCTCATACACGTGGTTGAAGGGCTCACCTTATAAAGTGGTGCAACTCTCACTCAACTTCCCTGGTGGGACTTGATACGTCTCCAACGTATCTATAATTTTTGATTGCTCCATGCTATATTATCTACTGTTTTGAATGTTTATGGGCTTTATTATACACTTTTATATCATTTTTTGGGACTAACCTATTAACCCAGAGCGCAGTGCCAGTTTCTGTTTTTACCCTGTTTTAGGGTTTCGAAGAAAAGGAAAATCAAACGGAGTCCAATTGACCTGAAACTTCACGGAACTCATTTTTGGAAGGAAAGAAGCCCAGAAGACTTGGAGTGCACGTCGGGGGACCTGCAAGGAGGTAACGAGGCAGGGGGGCGCGCCCACCCCCCGGGCGCGCCCTCCACCCTCGTGAGCCCCTCGTGGCCCCCCTGACGTACTTCTTCCGCCTATATATCTCCATATACCCTAAAAACATCCGAGAGCACAATAGATCGGGAGTTCCGCTGCCAGAAGCCTCCGTAGCCACCGAAAGCCAATCTAGACCCGTTCCGGCACCCTGCCGGAGGGGGCAATCCCTCTCCGGTGGCCATCTTCATCATCCCGGTGCTCTCCATGACGAGGAGGGAGTAGTTCTCCCTCGGGGCTGAGGGTATGTACCAGTAGCTATGTGTTTGATCTCTCTCTCGTGTTCTTGATTGGGCACGATCTTGATGTATCGCGAGCTTTGCTATTATAGTTGGATCTTATGTTTCTCCCCCCCTCTTCTCTCTTGTAATGAATCGAGTTTCCCCTTTGAAGTAATCTTATCGGATTGAGTCTTTAAAGATTTGAGAACACTTGATGTATGTCTTGCCGTGGATATCTATGGTAACAATGGGATATCACATGATTCACTTGATGTATGTTTTGGTGGTCAACTTGCGGGTTCCGCCCATGAACCTATGCATAGGGGTTGGCACACATTTTCGTCGTGATTCTCCGGTAGAAACTTTGGGGCACTCTTTGAGGTTCTATGTGTTGGTTGAATAGATGAATCTGAGATTGTGTGATGCATATCGTATAATCATACCCACGGATACTTGAAGTGACATTGGAGTATCTAGGTGACATTAGGGTTTTGGTTGATTTGTGTCTTAAGGTGTTATTCTAGTACGAACTCTAGGGATGTTTGTGACACTTATAGGAATAGCCCAACGGATTGATTGTAAAGAATAACTTTGAGGTGGTTTCGTACCCTACCATAATCTCTTCGTTTGTTCTCCGCTATTAGTGACTTCGGAGTAACTCTTTGTTGCATGTTGAGGGATAGTTATGTGATCCAATTATGTTAGTATTGTTGAGGGAACTTACACTAGTGAAAGTATGAACCCTAGGCCTTGTTTCAACGCATTGAAATACCGTTTACGCTCACTTTTATCATTAGTTACCTTGCTGTTTTTATAATTTCAGATACAAATACCTTCATCTACTATCCATATACCACTTGTATCACCATCTCTTCGCCGAACTAGTGCACCTATACAATTTACCATTGTATTGGGTGTGTTGGGGACACAAGAGACTCTTTGTTATTTGGTTGCAGGGTTGCTTGAGAGAGACCATCTTCATCCTACGCCTCCTACGGATTGATAAACCTTAGGTCATCCACTTGAGGGAAATTTTCTACTGTCTTACAAACCTCTGCACTTGGACGCCCAACAACGTCTACAAGAAGAAGGTTGTGTAGTAGACATCAAGCTCTTTTCTGGCGCCGTTGCCGGGGAGGTGAGTGCTTGAAGGTATATCTTTAGATCTTGCAATCGAGTCTTTTAGTTTCTTGTTTTATCACTAGTTTAGTTTATAAAAGAAAATTACAAAAAAATGGAATTGTGTCTACCTCATACGCTTCACCTTTTTAATATCTTTCGTTAGTATGATGGAAAGGATAATTGTGCTCAAGTGCTAGAAGAAGAAATCTATAAATGTTTGGCACTAAATATTTGAATGATGAGCATGATTGCAATGTTGTTAGTATGAATTCCTTGAATATCCATGATGCTAATGATATGCAAATCCACAAGCTTGGGGAAGCTATGTTTGATGAAGACGATATTTTTTGTCCCCCAAGTTTTGATGAGCAAATTTATTATGATGAAAGCATGCCTCCTATCTATGATGATTATTGTGATGACACGTATGCCTTAAAGAATAATGATAACAATAGATAAATTCCTCAGGTCCATCAATTTATTTGAGAATTTTATGAGTTCCATAAGTATACATTTGATCCATATTACTACAGACTGTTCTGTTTTTGACAGATTCTGTTTTTCATGTGTTGATTTACTTATTTTGATGAATCTATGGCTAATAAAATAGTTTATAAACCATAGAGAAGTTGGAATACAGTAGGTTTAACACCAATATAAATGAATAATGAGTTCATTACAGTACCTTGAAGTGGTGATTTATTTTCTTATACTAACGGAGCTTACGAGTTTTCTGTTAAGTTTTGTGTTGTGAAGTTTTCAAGTTTTGGGTAAGGATTCGATGGACTATGGAATAAGGAGTGGCAAGAGCCTAAGCTTGGGGATGCCCGAGGCACCCCAAGGTAATATTCAAGTATAGCCAAGAGCCTAAGCTTGGGGATGTCCCAGAAGGCATCCCCTCTTTCGTCTTCGTTCATCGGTAACTTTACTTGGAGCTATATTTTTATTCGCCACATGATATGTGTTTTGCTTGGAGCGTCAATTTATTTTGTTAGGATTTTCTTGCTGTTACTTAGAACAATGTTTTGCATCTTTTATTTCAATAAAAGTGGCATTTATAGCCTTTTCTATGCCTATTTTAGAAGTCCACACGTTGCTGTTTGAAAACAGAAAGTTTACCGCTGTTGCAATAATTCCCTAGAAAAGTCAGAATGTGATAAAATGTTGAAACCTTTTGAACATTAAGCTCTGATAAATTTACTACAGTGGGAATTTTATTTCATAATTTTTGGAGCTAGGGAAGTGTGGATGTTGCTGTATTCTTTACAGACTATCCTGTTTAGGGAGATTGCTGTTATGTTTGCATTGTTTGCATATGTTTGCTTCTTTAATGATTCTATTTGAGGATAGGACTATTAAATATGCAGAGGCATTTAGTATGCAATGTTTAATAATAATTTTAGTGATTTGCTACAGTAGAGTATGATAAGGTTTTGGCAATGGTTTATACTAACTTATCTCACGAGTCCTTGTTGAGTTTTGTGTGGATGAAGCTTTTGAGATTTAGGGAGACAGTGATATGAGAGGAATTAAGGAGACACAAAAGCTCAAGCTTGGGGATGCCCAAGGCACCCGAAGATAATATTTCAAGAAGTCTCAAGCATCTAAGCTTGGGGATGCCCCGGTTGGCATCCCACCTTTCTTCTTCAACAACTATCGGTTAGTTTCGGTTGATCCTAAGTTTTTGCTTCTTGACATGATGTTTGCCGTTCTTAGAATGTCATTTTATTTTGCTTTGCTTTCTGTTTGAATAGAATACCAAGATCTGAAATTATTAAATGTTAGAGAGTCTTCACATAGTTGCATAATTATTCAACTACTCATTGATCTTCACTTATATCTTTCGGAGTAGTTTGTCATTTGCTCTAGTGCTTCACTTATATATTTTAGAGCATGGTGGTAGTTTTATTTTGAATAAATAGATGAACTCTCATGCTTCACTTAGATTATTTTGAGAGTCTTAATAGAATGGTAATTTGCTTAAAATCCTAATATGCTAGGTATTCAAGAATAATAAAATTCTCTTATAAGTGTGCTGAATACTAAAAGAAGTTTGATACTTGATGATTGTTTTGAGATATGAGGATGGTAATATTAGAGTCATGCTAGTTGAGTAGTTGTGAATTTGAGAAATACTTGTGTTGAAGTTTGTGATTCCTGTAGCATGCACGTATGGTGAACCGTTATGTGATGAAGTCGGAGCATGATTTATTTATTGATTGCCTTCCTTATGAGTGGCGGTCGGGGACTAGCGATGGTATTTTCCTACCAATCTATCCCCCTAGGAGCATGCGCGTAGTACTTTGTTTCGATAACTAATAGATTTTTGCAATAAGTATGTGAGTTCTTTATGACTAATGTTGACTCCATGGATTATACGCACTCTCACCCTTCCACCATTGCTAGCCTCTCTAGTACTGCACAACTTTCACTGGTACCATAAACCCACCATATACCTTCCTCAAAACAGCCACCATACCTACCTATCATGGCATTTTCATAGCCATTCCGAGATATATTGCCATGCAACTTCCATCATCATCATCATATACATGACTTGAACATTCATTGTCATATTGCTTTGCATGATCGTAAGATAGCTAGCATGATGTTTTCATGGCTTGTCCATTTTTTGATGTCATTGCTACGCTAGATCATTGCACATCCCGGTACACCGCTGGAGGCATTCATATAGAGTCATATCTTTGTTCTAGATATCGAGTTGTAATATCGAGTTGTAAGTAAATAAAAGTGTGATGATCATCATTATTAGAGCATTGCCCCAGTGAGGAAAGGATGATGGAGACTATGATTCCCCCATAAGTCGGGATGAGACTCTGGACTTTACAAAAAAAATAAAAGAGGCCAAAGAAGCCCACCAAAAAACAAAAAAAAACAAAAAATGAGAGAAAAAGAGAGAAGGGGCAATGTTACTATCCTTTTACCACACTTGTGCTTCAAAGTAGCACCATGTTCTTCATATAGAGAGTCTCTTGAGTTAACACTTTCATATACTAGTGGGAATTTTCATTTTAGAACTTGGCTTGTATATTCCAACGATGGGCTTCCTCAAATGCCCTAGGTCTTCATGAGCAAGCAAGTTGGATGCACACCCACTTAGTTTTAGTTTGAGCTTTCATATACTTATAGCTCTAGTGCATCCGTTGCATGGCAATCCCTACTCACTCACATTGATATCTATTGATGGGCATCTCCATAGCCGGTTGATACGCCTAGTTGATGTGAGACTATCTTCTCTCTTTTTATCTTCTCCACAATCACCATTCTATTCCACCTATAGTGCTATGTCCATGGCTCACGCTCATATATTGCGTGAAGATTGAAAAAGTTTGAGAACATCAAAAGTATGAAACAATTGCTTGGCTTGTCATCGGGGTTGTGCATGATTTAAATACTTTGTGTGGTGAAGATAGAGCATAGCCAGACTATATGATTTTGTAGGGATAGCTTTCTTTGGCCATGATATTTTGAGAAGACATAATTGCTTTATTAGTATGCTTGAAGTATTATTATTTTTATGTCAATATTAAACTTTTGTCTTGAATCTTATGGATCTGAATATTCATGCCACAATTAAGAGGAATTACATTGAAATTATGCCAAGTAGCACTCCGCATCAAAAATTCTGTTTTTATCATTTACCTACTCGAGGACGAGCAGGAATTAAGCTTGGGGATGCTGATACGTCTCCAACATATCTATAATTTTTGATTGCTCCATGCTATATTATCTACTGTTTTGAATGTTTATGGGCTTTATTATACACTTTTATATCATTTTTTGGGACTAACCTATTAACCCAGAGCCGAGTGCCAATTTATGTTTTTACCCTGTTTTAGGGTTTTGAAGAAAAGGAAAATCAAACGGAGTCCAATTGACCTGACACTTCACGGAACTCATTTTTGGAAGGAAAGAAGCCCAGAAGACTTGGAGTGCACGTTGGGGGACCTGTGAGGAGGTCACGAGGCAGGGGGGTGCGCCCACCCCCCTAGGCGCGCCCTCCACCCTCGTGAGCCCCTCCTGGCCCCCCTGATGTACTTCTTCCGCCTATATATCTCCATATACCCTAAAAACATCCGAGATCACAATAGATCGGGAGTTTCGCCGCCAGAAACCTCCATAGCCACCGAAAGCCAATCTAGACCCATTCTGGCACCCTGCCGGAGGGGGCGATCCCTCTCCGGTGGCCATCTTCATCATCCCGGTGCTCTCCATGTCGAGGAGGGAGTAGTTCTCCCTCGGGGCTGAGGGTATGTACCAGTAGCTATGTGTTTTATCTCTCTCTCTCTCTCTCGTGTTCTTGATTTGGCACGATCTTGATGTATCGCGAGCTTTGCTATTATTGTTGGATCTTATGTTTCTCCCCCCCTCTTCTCTCTTGTAATGAATCGAGTTTCCCCTTTGAAGTAATCTTATCGGATTGAGTCTTTAAATATTTGAGAACACTTGATGTATGTCTTGCCGTGGATATCTGTGGTGACAATGGGATATCACGTGATACACTTGATGTATGTTTTGGTGATCAACTTGCGGGTTCCGCCCATGAACCTATGCATAGGGGTTGGCACACGTTTTCGTCGTGATTCTCCGGTAGAAACTTTGGGGCACTCTTTGAGGTTCTATGTGTTGGTTGAATAGATGAATCTAAGATTGTGTGATGCATATCGTATAATCATACCCACGGATACATGAGGTGACATTGGAGTATCTAGGTGACATTAGGGTTTTGGTTGATTTGTGTCTTAAGGTGTTATTCTAGTACGAACTCTAGGGCTGTTTGTGACACTTATAGGAATAGCCCAACGGATTGATTGGAAAGAATAACTTTGAGGTGGTTTCGTACCCTACCATAATCTCTTCGTTTGTTCTCCGCTATTAGTGACTTTGGAGTGACTCTTTGTTGCATGTTGAGGGATAGTTATGTGATCCAATTATGTTAGTATTGTTGAGGGAACTTACACTAGCGAAAGTATGAACCCTAGGCCTTGTTTCAACACATTGCAATACCGTTTGCGCTCACTTTTATCATTAGTTACCTTGCTGTTTTTATAATTTCAGACTACAAATACCTTTATCTACTATCCATATACCACTTGTATCACCATCTCTTCGCCGAACTAGTGCACCTATACAATTTACCATTGTATTGGGTGTGTTGGGGACACAAGAGACTCTTTGTTATTTGGTTGCAGGGTTGCTTGAGAGAGACCATCTTCATCCTACACCTCCTACGGATTGATAAACCTTAGGTCATCCACTTGAGGGAAATTTGCTACTGTCCTACAAACCTCTGCACTTGGAGGTCCAACAACATCTACAAGAAGAAGGTTGTGTAGTAGACATCAGGACTAAACTTTAGTCTCACTCAATCCACTCACATGTGTGCATGAATGGGCCAAGAGAATTTTAGAATTTTAGTTGGGCTTTGGGCCAAAGGCCTACTAGCAAAATTCCAATTGTACACACGCGCACAAAAACTTGTAGCCAAAGGCACGTGTCATGCCTCTCTTTTCTTTATTTTCTCTTTTCTCATGACGTGACAAATCTCAGGAACGGGCCTGTAGTTATATACACGCACGCAGCACAAATATGAACCAATTAAGACAGCTGCAGCTTACTAGGACTCCGACTCTAATCGGAACCTGCTTAGATTAGGACTCTCACCAAAAACAGCTGCTAATACATCAACCTACGACTAGTACTAGGAAAGTAACCTATCCTACCGGATTACAACTCAAAATTATACCTAACAATCTCTCCCTAATATTGACCCTTGTCTTTGATGCTCCTTCGATCTTGACTCGTTGACGATTCATCCCTTGTCGACTCATCCGCTCGCACCACGACAAGTCAAATTGTTGGTTTGGTTGTTCGCAACAATCTCCTCTCCAATTTTGACTTGGCGAATTTACGGACCACCTCAAATATGCCTTGGATTACCCAGCCTCACTAGTAATATAACCTGTGGAATACACCACCCGATCAACTACACCATCCACCCTAGCGAGATACATGCCGACTCCTTGTGGATCACACCACCATGTGGCCTACACCGCTCACTCCAGCCTCATGTAGAGACATGGCCTCATTGAAGAGACTCACCTTCACTGTTTTACCGCACCCCATATATTTGAACTTGATCCTCTCGTCAAGACACATAGACGACTTGGATGCGCTTCATCTTCAACGCCGTTCACAGAGAGAAGCACTTGGACATGACGACGACGGACCGTGCAAACACACACGACTCCTTGACTCATTCGACACCCCCGGACGATGATCTTGATGAGCTCCAGTGCCGCACCTCGGCACCACCTCTCCCATCAACGATCACCCTCTATCACCTTGCTGATGAAAGCCAGCCATCTCCATCCTTGTTGCTTCACCGAACGATGATCACCTACTCCTCCTCGTCGCCGCACGACCTAGCGACTTCAAGGCCCGCAACTCCTTGTCGCTGCACCACCCAACAACCATATAGCCCGCCCCGAGACGCTAGTTTGGTCGCCACCCCAGGGCAAGCGCGGCTTCAAATCGACCTAGCTCTGATACCAATTGTTGGAACTTGACCTCAGGATCGATCACATCAAATCATGATGAACATACTGCACAAAAAATTGTAGCCAAAGGTACGTATCGTGCCTCTCTTTTCTTTATTTTCTCTTTTCTCTCGGTGTTACAAATCCCAGACACGGGCCTGTAGTTATATACACGCACGCAGCAAAAACATGAACCCACTAAGACAGTCGCATCTTACTAGGACTCAGACTCTAACCTAAACCTGCTTAGATTAGGACTATCACCAAAGACAACTGCTAATACGTCAACGTACGACTAGTACTAGGAAACTAACCTATCCTATCGGATTACAACTCAAGATTATACCTAACAGGCTGCTCGCAATTGAGCGCTGGCCCCCCCTCCCCCAAGGCCCCGCGTCGCTCCCGCAAGGTTGATTTGGGCGGCTCAAATCCTAGCTCGCAGCTGGGGCTCCGTCCCGCTTTTCCTCTCCCTCGTCGCCGCCGGAGGGGGTCGCCGAAGCGCCGCGCGGCCGCCGGGGATTGTGGCAGCGAGGATCTGGTCGCTCCGCCCCTGTGGAGGATCTCGGAGCCGAAGTGGCGACCTCGGGCGGTGGTGCTGCTCGTCCTCAGTAAATGGTGGGAGCGGGTGCTGGCCGCCCATCTCGGCTGTGCGGGCGGCGCGGTGGTGGCGGGTGATGGCTGTGGTGCGTGGTGGCTTTGGGGCACCCGCATCAGATCTGAAGGCATCTTCCTCTTCAACCTCTTGTCACCCTCGTCTCAGATCCATTCTCCGGCGGCCTCCAGGCAGCATAGATGTGTCTCCTCTCGAGGTGGGGGTTGGGAGAGGGGACCGGAGAAATCCATGGCTGGCTATGCCGGCCTGCCGGCGGCGACGCCCATGGGCGCCATCCCCTACCTGTAGGCGCTGGTAAAAATGCCCACTTTCCCCTCCTGTGTTACTCGTGGACCAGGTGAAAACCCAAATCCCTCAGGATTGGGCGGCAGCGATGCTGTGGGCGCCGTCACCCTCAAGGGGGTGCCGTCTTTGGTGAGCTTTGGGGGAAGTGTGCTTGTTCCGATTGGGGTTTGCTCGGTCTTCAGCAGCCTTGCCGTGTAGCTTGCTTCTCCTCATGTGCAGATATCATGCATTGCCGATGCTTTCCTTGGATGAGCTCCAAGTAGTTTGGCGGTGGTGTCCTGGTGTGGTTTTCCTGTTGGCAACGGCATCAGCCTCTCTTTAGCCCTCGGGTGGGTGTCTCCACCTTTCGACGGATCGGCGCCCTTCTTACCAGGGCGAGGTGGCAGGGAGCCCCCTTCTGAGGTGGAGGAGGGCGACCTCGACGGCCAGAGCCCATTGAGCTGACAACGGAGCTCCTCCAACTACTGTTTGTTTCATCCCCAAGCTTTACTGGTGCCCTGTGTGGTGTTCTGCTCATTGTGGAGGGCTCCTTCAACTTCTAGCTGGACTTGTGCTTTAGTTTCCATATGATTGCTAGTAGTTTGTTGTAGCCTGATAGCTTTTACACAACACCATGTATCGGCTTGCTGTTTTGTTCTTTGTTTCCTTTGTTTGTTCGATGTAATCCTGGCCGGTTGATGGCTTAGTTAATTCAAAGCTGGGCTCTTCTTGAGCCTTCGTTCTAAAAACAGGCTGCTCGCCGTAGCCGACTCTCTGGGTCCGACACGAGTCACATGACTGTCGGGCCACTTTGCCACTGACGGCTCATCCGATTCCGCCATGACCTCCTCGCCTCCGACTGCCCTCCGACTCCTCCATGAACGCCTCGGCCAAGATTCTCTCCCGTGCTATTTCTATTTTTGCTGTTCGGTGCTCCTTTCTGTTTGTCATTCTAGTTGCCCAACTTTAGATTGCAATACATCCCTAATAATAAAAGCACAGGTACTAGCAGGAAAGTAAGTTCCATTTTTGCAGATAGGATAGTTTGCAATACAATGATGATGTATTGACGGGGTGCTGGTGCACGTATATATAATTACAGGGAAGGCCTCTACCTCAACTATACAAGACTAGGAGGTGGGCCACAATTCCAATACATGTGCAACACAAAATACATACTCAACCCCCCCCCCCCCCCCCGTAGTCGAAGCGTCGCCGGAGACATAGAGACTGGACCGAAACTCCTTAAAGACGGAGGTAGGCAATCCCTTAGTCATCAGCAAACTGTTGTGACGTCGACACGTGAAGAACCCGAACACGGCCAAGGGCAACTGCTCGCGCCCGAAGTGAATATCGAGCTCAGTATGCTCCGTACGTCGTTAGTGGACTGGGTTGGCAGAAAGGTAGACCGCGCTGACGTTATCGCAGTAGACAAGAGTGGCCTTGTGAACATCACAAAGCAGCTCCTGGAGCAGCTGACGGATCCAAGAGCACTTGGCCACGGCATTAGCCATGGCACGATACTCTACCTTAGCATTGGAGCGGGAGACCGTGGGCTGCCGCTTCGATGACCAAGAGATCAATGAGGTCCCAAGGTAGACGAGTAGCCTGACGTGGAGCATCGAGTGTCGGGGCAGCTAGCCTAGTCGGCATCCGAGTAGGCCACAAAGTCGGTGGAGGCAGAGGCGGTCAGGGTGATTCCCAAAGACATGGTGCCGCGTATATAATGGAGAATACGCTTCACCAAGGTCCAGTGGGAATCACGCGGAGCGTGCATGTGGAGGCACACCTGCTAGACAACGTACTGCAGGTCGGGTCGAGTCAGCGTCAGGTACTGTAAAGCACCAACAATGGAGCGATAGAATGCTGCATCAGACGCAAGAGAGCCCTCCAGAGTAGCGACCTTCACCTTCGTGTCGACAGGGGTGGGCGTCGGCTTGCAGTCAAGCATACCTGCACGCTCCAGGAGCTCGTGGGCCTACTTCTGCTGATGCAGAAAGAAGCCACCAGGCCGTCAAAGCACCTCGATGCCGAGTAATTAGTGCAGAGGCCCCAAGTCCTTGAGGGCGAACTCTTCATGAAGACGAGCAGTCAGCTGCTGAAGGAGATCAGGGGCGGACGCCGTGAGGATGATGTCATCGACGTAGAGCAGCAGATATGCAGTGTCAGCTCCCTGATGACACACAAAGAGTGAGGCATTGGAGCGAGTAGACCAAAATCCCAGAGACTACAGGAAGGCTACGATACGCTGGTACCAAGCCTGAGGCGCTTGCTTCAACCCGTAAAGAGAATGGGAGAGCAAGCACACAAAGTCCAGTTGCTTGGCGTCGACGAAGCCAGTGGGCTGCTCATAGAACACCTGCTTGGCAAGATGGCCGTGCAAGAAGGCGTTGGAGACATGCAACTGGTGCATAGGCCAGGCACATGAAACTGCCAGCTGGAGTACGGCGCGGATCGTGCCTGGTTTAACAACCGGGGCGAAGGTGTCGGTGAAGTTCACGCCTGCACGCTACCGAAATCCATGAACCACCTTCCGAGCCTTGTAGCGCTCGAGAGAACCGTCCGGGAGAGTCTTGTGGTGAAACACCCACTTGCCAGTGATGATGTTGGCACGAGGGGTCGCGGAGCAAGCTGCCACGTATGGTTGCACTGTAAGGCGTCGAACTCCTCCTGCATCACAGCTAGCCAATGGGGATCCCGAAGGGCAGCGGAGCAGAGGTGAGGATGGGTGATGGCGTCGGTGTCGAGGTGGCGCACACATACTCATCAGAGGAGTAGCGCGTGCTCGGCCGAAGCACTCCTGCTCGGGCACGGGTCGTCACGCCAAGAGGCGGGACAGCAGGGCCGACAATGGTGGTGGGGTAAGTGGCGGCGACAGGGGCCGCGGATACGACAGGGCACCGGCAGCGGTGGCACTACAAGAAATATGTCAACTTGTGACCCTCACTATTGGCCGCTGAAAGGTCATAGTTTTTCATTTGCGACCTTTTTGTGACCAAAAACAGAAGGTCAAAAGCTGGCGGTCGTAAACTGAAACTAGCGACCTTTAACAGAAGGTCGTTGAACCCATGACCTTTTGTTTTGGTCACTGGCTGTCTACCCATGCCACGTCGGATCCGACGTGGCAATCTGACATGGCAAAATTGCGACCAATTGAAAAGGTCACTGACAAGATTCAGCCCGGTCCGATTCGACGCTTTACATGGGCCGAGCCCAACAATTCAGCCCATTTAATTTATTTTTTCCCTGTGCTTTGATTAGCTAAATAGGCCTGGCCCAACAATTAGGACTTTTTTTCTGAGATGCAGTCTTTTACAATCCATTTTTTTGGGCCTCAACCTTTTTAGAATCTGAAATTTATATTGCTCTTTTTAGAAACAAGTCCAATATAGTTTGGGCCATGGCCTTTTTAGAGCCCAAGTATTGAGTGCAATATAAATTCTAGACAAGGCCTTTTTACAATCCAATAGTGGGCCAAGCCCTCTTTTATTTACAGCCAATATTCTCAAATCAGTATAGTAACAATACTTATTTCCCACAGTAATAACACAAGTATAGAAAACTTTCTCACACAACTTTATCTCGCATAACATTAGACAGACCAACACATATCAATAACTTATCTCCTATGTTCACAAGTACATAACTTTTGTCTCACACAACATTATACAGAACTGTATCTTGCAGGTTCAAATCACATAAACTTTATCTAACAGGTTCCCCGCAACAAAAGATGATCACCATCATCTCCTAATCAAGATGAAAATAACCTGCACATTCAAAAAGAAAAAGCAATATTTCAAAGAGAGACAAACAAAAAATAGAGACTTGCATCAAGTAGACCTGATGATGTACATATAGTAATCAAACTAGCATCTACTTTGCCCGAGAGATAGCATGAAGCAGTTTTGATGCCATTCATGCATTATTTCTGAGACTAGTAGCAAAAAATACCTAGGATGCCAAACAGCCGGCAGCAGCTAAGATCGGTTAGTTGTTGGCTACCATCGATGGCGAGAACTAAACGAGCAGCTTAGATTCATTGGGATGGATTGGGTTGGATTGATGCTGACAAAGTGACAACAGGAAGGTAATGAGCACATACAACTAGTCTAGTATACCGGCATGCATGAGCACTTGTTAATATTTATATTCATCACAGGAACCTATAACCACCTACGCATACAAATCAGAAAGCACACATATATACTGAACAGTAGCAACAACCATGAATAGATGACTTAACAGTTCATGTTTGTTAACAAAACAAGAGTGGACATCTCATAGTGAGTCTAATACAGCTACACTAAGCAGAGAACCACATCAAGACATGAAGACTAAGCCATCACACGTACTGCCCGTCGTCGTTGTGCTTCATGGTGACGACGACCCTCTCGGCAAGAAGGTAGGCAGAGTAGAAGCCAACACCAAACTGCCCAATCATGGACACATTGGTGCCGGCGACGAGGGCCTCCATCGGCACCGTACTGATCTTGTCCAAGGCCTACGAAAATCACACCGGCAAACACACCACGTTAGCCCAGGAACAAATCTCGCACGCCATGAATCAAACTGCGGGTCAATGGATCTGGCTCAGCAGAATCTAAAGCCTAGCATAAAATGGCCAGTGCTGCCAGTATTGAATGTACCACATCGGCAAGCATTACATAGTACTACTATGTAATTGATATGCAAAAGAAGATGCATCTCCCATGTTCAGCAATCGGGATCAACCATGAAGTTTCTACTACTCCTACATCATTTTAGCTAATCATTTAGGATGATCATTTAAGATGCTAATGTTTACTTGTCAAGTACAGTTATTGTTACTCTAAGATTTTAGGTAAGCAAATATAAAGATAAGAAGACACTTTGCCACCAATATTTTGTGACATCTGTAGAATTCGTACCTCATAAACATGCATGAAATGTCTATCTCAAAGAAGTATACATACTGATCATGTTTAATTAGGCCAGCAGCACAAAACAACCAATTATATTGCCTTACAAGAAGTACTAGCAGAAAAAACCTCTAATAACCAGGCATACAACTCAATGCGTCATAGCAACAGAACTAAGAAGATGATCAGAGTGAAGAAGGTAGCCCCAAGAGTTCACGAGAGTTCACCAGAGATTTGTGGTGCAGAGGCAGGAGCCAAGGAGGTAGTCAAACTGTTGAAGTCAAGGGCCAGCCTAGCCTCCTACCACGCATGAGGCGACAACCAGCCCAGCACCACCACCACCGTCGGAGCCCTCACCAACGTCCAAGCTTCATCGAGCTCCTTGCAAATTGCATTTAGCATCAAAGCATCAATAGTTTTGCAAAGTGAATATATTAGGGGAAGCTACAATTAGCATATACACAGGCAGGGCAGGGTTTAAATAACCAAGTCATGTTTAAAAGAGTTAATTGAATGAGTACAATTAGCATGTAACCTGGAAAACATATAGCTAGTATCTATCTATCAACACATGTCATCACATAGAAGCCAGATACTATTAACTTCATGATTCAGAAGCAGGAGCAGTGGCTACAGACCACAAAGGGCTAGTTCTCTTCTCTGAAGGAAAACGGATGACAGATAGTGCATAGCCATGATACATCAGACCTTATGAAGATGGTATGCCCACGTGACTAGATGCTTCAGAAGCTAGAAGGTGCATGCTTCTTTATTAAGAAAGCCAAACATCAAACTACAATTCTTAGTCTGGTACATGATGAGGAACAGGGTTAGAAATTGAAGCTGAAATGACCAGGCATCAAATTCTCAGAAAGCTGATTTGGGGTAAATGAGATAATGTGGAAACAATTCTCAGAAAAGCATCTACACTAATCATTTCAGACATCTCAGTCAGGTCACACTTGTAGTTGGGAAGAGAAGAGTATGCAAATGTCTCCAAGTGAAATAAGCAGTAACGGTTTCCAAGTGAATTAGTCCTTCTGAATATAAACACATCAGGAATCTAAGACAAACAAATGGTGCTCCATCTCTAACTCTTGCACAGCGCCAAAGAGTATGAACTCTAACAGAGTCCAACAGTTATCCTCTCATTCAGAATAAAAATGCCATCGCAGTTACGATCCTAACTTCCTATGAATCGAGTCATATTGGTGGATTTCTCGGCAGACAACTACAAACTCCAACCAGGTTGCAACCTCACACAGTATCAGTGCAGGTGCAGCACCAATCAAGAAGCAACTAAAACATGGCTAATCAGAACTCCATGTATGAGAAGACCACGTAATATGTTCATCTAACATACAAAGGCACCCAGTAGCAGCACAACACCAATCAAGAAGCTGGTTCGAGTAGCAAGTAGTCTAGCAGCGCATCCAAATCTGACTAACAACGTCAAAGCAGGGGAGGAAGCGGCAGCTCATACCTTCATCTTGGACTTCTTGGCCTGCTCCTCCTTGGCCTTCTTCTCCCCTGTAGACACACAGACGCACACGATCAATTCAAACCCAAACAAATCAAATCACGCTCTTCATCTGAACCACTACTAATCCATGGAGAAAGAAACCAACATGGAGGGGAGAAAGAGCACGAGCTGGCGGTCGAACATAGTGATCGGGAGCGCCGCGTCCTCGGGCACCTCCTTGGACAGGTACAGGGGATACCACTCCTCTTGCCAGTCGTACCTCCCGGCCGCCTCGCTCCCCTCCTTGGGCAGCAGCACGCCGTCCTCCTGCGCGCCGGCCTCCTCCACCGCCGCCGCCAAGCACCTCCCGATGGCCCAGCTCCTCCCACTCCTCCCGTTGATCCCGACCCCCTGCCACCGCACGCCACGCGCTGGGCTCGTCACCGCCGAGATCTTGAGCGCGGTGTAGGAGACCGCGAGGAGGAGGGGGAGGGGCGTGGCAGCGCGGTGGTGGGATGTTTGTTGGAGGTTGGAAGGGGAACTGGTTGCCCGGAGCAGGAGGGAGGAGGACGTCGACGGGGGATCGGATCTCTTCTGATGAGGGAGGGGAGGGGAGAGCCGAGGTCGTGGTCGGCGGCGAGGTGAGGGAGACGGGGAGGTGGGTGGCGGCGAGGGGAGGGATCTGGATCTGAGCGTTTGGGTTCGCCGCGCGGGGAGAGAGAGGAGTGGTGTGCGGTGGGTTTTTTTGGATTAGCGCTCGGTGGGTCGGTGAGAGGGTGAGGTGTGGGCCGTTGGATTCAGGAGGATTCGACGGTGAATTATCCATGATCCGCGTGAGAGGCCCCTCGACCAATCAGAACACAGTATACATGTATGATATTTTGACCATTTAAATTGGTCGTAATCGACTAAAAGTAAGGTGCTAAATCATGTTAGGTATTTTATTATGAACTAAAAATTTGAAGAAAAAACTTCTCATTGTGTCAGCAAATTTGACTATAGTTTTCAGGAATAATCACAAATTGAAATAAGACAAATATTTTTTAAGAGCTATGAGAAATGAGTTCTTTTAAATCATTTTTTCATTTTTTGAGTGTTCAAAATGAGTTTTTTTGTGAAGGACCTACAATATATTTATTGCAAAATCGGATGAAATCAATTTTATAAACTATTATTGCCATATTTAATGGACAAATGACCAAATAGTTGGGTGTCAAAAGATTTTATCCACCTCTGATGGAAAAGACAAATTTCCGCTGATCCAGCTGGAAGCGGGTCAAATTTGAACTATAGCTGCCTTATAGTTTGCTCTTTATTTTTTCCAAAAATCATTTCTAGGGACATAAGTATCTATTTAATCAGAGAAACACCAAAAGTTTCCAAAATTCAATCAGTAGCTAGGAACGGTCATGCCCGCCGTTTTGACTGCATTTTGAAACGGGCATGAAAAATTCAAAAAAAAATCAAAAAATTAGGAAACCTTCGCATTGTGTCATTATATGTGACCATGTTACCAGGAAAAATAATAAACTTGTAATACAATAATTATTTTTAAAAAGTGTTCTCAGAAACGAGCTATCATGTGTGGAGATCAATGGCTTTTAGGCCAAATGATCCATCTTATGGCCACATTAATGGCATAGTTTGTTCAAATGATCTCATATTGTGCACAAGGGTGCATATTGGAATGGCAAACAATGTTGCCTAAGGAAGTTTTCATTTTCTTTGGACGAAAAAACCATTTTCCATTTTTTGAGTGCCCAAAAGGAGGTTTTTTTGTGAAGGACCTCCCAAATAATTGTTGCAAAATTGGACCAAATCAATTTTCTAAAATACTAGGACATATTTAATGCACAATTGACCAAATGGTTGGGTGTAAAAAGTTTTGATCCACCTCTCGTGAAAAAGATAAATTTCCGTCGATTCAGGTGGAAGCGGGTCAAATTTGAAATGCAGCTGCCTCATAGTTTGCTATTTATTTTTTCCAAAAATCATTTCTATGTACATAAGTATCTATTTAATCAGAGAAAAACCAAAAAATTCAAGATTCAACCACTATCTAGGAACGGTCATTCCCGCCGTTTTGGACGCATTTTGAAACGGGCATAAAAAATTCAAAAAAATCAAAAAATTGGGAAACCTTCGCATTGTGTCATTATATGTGGCCAAGTTCCTAGAAAAAATAACAAACTTGTAATGCAACAATTATTTAAAAAAATTGTTCTCAAAAATGAGCTACCACGGGTGGAGATCAATGGCTTTCAAGCCAAATGATCAATCTTATGGCCACATTCATGGCATAGTTTGTTCAAATGATCTCATATTGTGCACAACGGTGCATATTGGAATGGCAAACAATGTTCCCTCAGGGACTTTTCATTTTCTTTGGACGAAAATCAATTTTCCATTTTTCGAGTGCCCAAAATGAGTTTTTTTGTGAAGGACTACCATATATTTGTTGCAAAATTGGACCAAATAAATTTTATAAAATACTAGGCCATGTTTAATGCTCAATTGACAAAATGGTTGGGTGCCAAAAGTTTTTATCCACCTCTGGTGAAAAAGACAAATTTCTGCTGATTCAGTAGGAAGCGGGACAAATTTGAACTGCAACTGCCTCATAGTTTGCTCTTTATTTTTTCAAAAAAACATTTCTAGGTAGAAAAGTATCTATTTAATCAGAAATACATGGTTTGGTGGCGATATGTTGAGGTTTGGATGGTGGCCCAGGGCCCCAACTCCAAAGCGCGTAGACTCGCATGCCCGCCGCGTGGTCACTGCATGACCGTGGTGTTTCCATGCGTTCCGGGCGGCCTAGGCATGTCTAGTGGGTTGGGCACTCCCCTGGTAGGTGTTAGGAAGAAGAAGGCAATAGAAGAATCTCACGAGGAGACTGAACCGAGCTCAAACATGAATTAGCACCCAAGTGTTTGATTAGTGGCACGGGAAATGCACACGGCCAATGGGCCTGAGTTTTGGCCGAGGATGATCATCTACTAAGGAAACTATCTTGGAAAATTTGCAGCTCAAATGGAGGAGCCTAGGTGTCACTTGCTTGGCAATGTACCACACTGGACAGAAATATGAATGTTGAAGCCACACTCACATGTATTGTTAGATGGGGCTCAAATTTTGTGGAGAGCTATGATTTAGGAATATAGAAGATGTGGCAAAAATTCAGCTCATTAGGATATGCCTAGCCAGTACTTCCTTCACAACAGTTCGAGCTGAACAAAAACTTTGGAAATTTGCCAAGGAAGATTTACCTGTCAAATGGTGTTGAATATTGTCATGAGGCAATGATTTGGATACTAAAGAATGCCCAATTTTTTGGGGAATTTTGGGAATGACAGAAATATAGGTTGCTTCACAACCTAGGGCAAAAATTGACACATGGACATGACGCATAGGCAAAACTGATGAGGTGGCGCCTTGTCATAGCAATAAGTACCAATGCATCCACGTTCACAACCTCATGACCATTTATATTGGTCGTAATCAGGTAGAAATAAGGTCATTGGCGCCTCTTGTCTGCTTTGTGACCATTTGCTGTAAGCAATTTCAGGGTTTAAGCCCTTCCAAGCGAAATGGCCGTGAATTTACGACCAATTTAACTGGGGTCACTAAGAGAAGGTCATAAGTTGACATATTTCTTGTAGTGTGGGGGCACCCGTGGCAGTGGGGGCTGCAGCAGCGACGGGGACCATGGCGGCATCAGCGCCAAATGAGCTGATGGCTGAATGGGTGATGGGCGAGGATGGCGTCGAGCCCATCGCCAGGGTGGCGGGCGGGGTACCCACCGGCTCATCCTCATAGGAGTGAGACAAGGACCCGATCAGACTCGACCTTGGGGGAGGGAGTCGAAAAACCGGGCAGTGGCGGCAGAAGGCGCCGTGCCAGGGGGGCCTCCGGGGGGCGCCACCGCACATCGCTCCAGGAAGGGGGCGCGGGGGCCGGCGCCGAAGCAGCCGAAGTCAGAGAAACCTGAAAACAAGGGAACACCATCTCGACAAAGTACACGTGCCTCGAGGTGTACACACGGTGAGTGACAAGATCATGGCACCGGTAACCTTTGGTGTTAGGAGGGTAGCCAAGGAAGACGCATGGGACGGAACATGGTGCAAGTTTGTGTGGCATAGTGGACACGGTTCTAGGATAACAGAGACACCCAAAGATGCGGAGACCGTCAGAGGATGGTGGTGTGCCAAAGAGAAGGTGGCGAGGGGCGTAGTTCCATCAGGGACGACATGGATGAATGCTAACTAAGAGGGTGGCAGTGGCGAGAGCATCGGGCCAAGACCGAGCGGGCACGTTAGAGTGAAAAAGTAACGTGCGAACACAGTCATTAAGAGTGCGGAGAATGCGCTCGGTGCAGCCGTTCTGTTGTGAAGTGTAAGGGCAAGTCAGACGAAAGGTGGTGCCGTGAGAGGCGAGAAGTGTGCGGAGAGCGACGTTGTCAAACTCTTTTCCGTTATCAGTCTGGAGTGCGAGTATGGGGCGACCAAACTGGGTGGTGACATAGGAATAAAAGGCGGTGAGTGTGGCTAAAGCATTGGATTTATGATGAAGAGGAAAAGTGCACACATAATGAGAATAAACATCTAAAATCACCAAGTAGTATAGATAGCCCGTGTTACTCGCAACCGAAGATGTCCAAACATCACTATGAAGTAACTAAAACAGAAAAGTGGAAAGTGAAGTAGACGCACTAAAGGGAAGCCGAATGTGCACCATCAAGATCATACGGATACTTTCATCATCATCATCTCAAATATCAACCGAGACCATGGAAAAGTCGTCCATGGAGCCTGGGGCTCATCGTCAACATTACCCTCGTGCGACCGCACAGTTTTTTCTGTACAACAGACTTGTTTTCACTGGCACTAACTCCTTGGGAGTCGATTTGACGAACCCTTTGGTGGAATTGTGCAAAATTTAGTATACAATGACCTTGTAAAATTTCGTCGCCTTGCGACAGAGGAATCTCCGGTGATCTATGATATACCGGAGGCCTGTCGAGTCTGGACGGGAATGTGGACGAGTTTAGGGCATGGTCTCCAGAGCCTATCTCGGAGGTTATTTGAAAGATCCAACCGCTCATCTTCTGCGGAATTTCCATATCTACCACCTCTCAAAATTTCAGCTCGATCCGACCGTTCAAACTCTGGGAACCTTCCGATTAGTGCATCAATTTTCGGATCTGTTTTCTACGCGAATATGAATTTGACCTGAGTTCATCTTTTTTCATGAACAGGATATTGGACAACCTTTTTGGAAAAATCTCTTTCTAGGGTATTGTGTTTTTTTCGAACACATGGTCACAAAGTTTACTCCTTTTCGTAGGTAATCTTCACTGTCATGCTGGTGTCAAACCAGCCCTTGCTCCACGTGTGCCAACCTGTGCTAGACATATCGTCGTTTCATCGAGCCGAGCCTAACCTTATCGGATCATCACCTCGGCAAGCCGAACAAGAGTTCGGCATCGCGGAGGCTAAATCATCACCAACACCATCATCCCATGGATTGCACGGGTCAGGCACGCCGACATCGCTGCTCGGTAATTTCATCAATCCGGAATTGACCACATCACAAGTTATGACCAGCGTTGGCATGGCTGAGCCGTAGCTTCTTCAAACCGATGTCTGCCACGCCGAACCGCTTCAACACCTCGGCAGGCACGAAGGCTGCAACGTCACCTTACTGACCTGCTCCATCACCTCAGCTGGACCGGGAGCTTTGCCATCTCTTCATCAACCTACTCCGAAGAATCCGGCGTCACTAGCCGACCAGCTTCGTCACGTTAGCTGGACCGAGGCTTCGCTTCACCGCGTCCCTGCCGAGCGCGGGCACACAACATCAAGCTAGCGCTGGCACTAGTACTATTACTAGATGCAAATCCATGAATGCCCGCGTGTGTCTCTTTGGATTGCTACAACAAATAAGCCAGATGCTATTATTACTACTAATTTTTTGCTTGCATGGGCTTATTTTTCCCGAGGAATATTACTCTGGTTTGTTCCTCCCTTTGTACACAGGACTGTCAAATGCTGGCCGCATTAACAATGGTTGGGTGATGGTTCGGTCATTTCCCCGTCCGCAATTCGGCAAACGCCACATCGGGAATTAGGACTTCCCTACGAATTCAGGCTTTAACATGCCGACGCCCCGCATCGACATTCCCTTCGACACGACGCCACATCTCTTTAAAAATTAATTTGCGTAAATTAATTATGCGAGGATTTTTGATATATTTATATTATTATTATTTGGACTGCACTATTTTACACGTGTAGATAATCGACTTCGACTGCGTCACGCGGTCACTTCGGCAAGCCAACGTCGTCGTCCCAATCGGCATAAATTGGCTCACGTGATCACCTTGTTGGTCAAATTGCCATACCGACATGTTCGGTTGCCTTGGGGATTTTGGGATCGCTGAGAGAGATCTACCTCATCGAGTGTTTTGTGCACGAGCCATATTTCTTTTATTACTCGCTTTGCATAAATTATTAATTATGCAACGATTTTTTAATTTATTATTATTACTATTATCTTCGGCTTGCACTATTTTCTATGCACTGCTAAATTATCTGGGTTGGGAAGCGCTGTCACCTCGGTGTACCGACATACCACGCCACCTCGGCTGGACCGATGGCTTCGTCATCACTTCATTAAACCACGCCAGGGACTTCAACGTCATACTGCCGGCCTGCTCCGTCGCCTCGGTTGGACTGGGGGTTCCACCTCACCACATTGGTCGTGCTATGTCACCACTTCGGAATGCCGAGCTCTTTGCTCCGCCACCTCGGAACCGGCTTGGGGGTTGGGACCTCATCGCGCCGTAAGCTTGGGCTGCGCATCGACACCGAGCTCATTAACCAGCTAAGTCGCTTCCATGCTCAGTTTTTTTTAATTCTCGTTCAGTTCAACCAAACTTTATATTTATGTTAAACAAAAAAATTAGTTTGTTAAAAACATTATTTGTTAAAAACACTTCCTTTACCCAAGTTAACTGGGGGCTCTTAAATTTGTACGAGCCGTTCTATAATAATTGTTTTCTTCCTATTCGTTGCAAATTCTTTTTCTACCACTCCTTTCTCGACTCGAGTGTGTGGTCAATAGCCGGATAGTCTGTTTTCTCTCTAATGCTGCTCGAGTTTAGTTCACTAAAATGGCCTAACGAGCAGTACTCCACCTTCGGGATAGGAGGTTGCAGCCATAGGCTGACCCGCTTGAAGACTTGAGATTGGATGTGTCATATTAATGCACGATAGAGGCACAAAATAAGACCAATTTTCGGATTGGCACCAAATGACTTGATTTAGTTCGGTCATAAAGTTTTTATTGAAGTTTTTGGTTTTCCAAGCCAATGGAACTTTTAAACTATTTGTGTGTTTCCAGCATAAGTCTCGCAGTGCAAAGCCGGACACCTTTAGAGATTTGACAAAAAGACTCTCGGATATTGCTATATATGCATCGGGTTCGAATTGTGTCTTCGGTCAATAGCTGGGTTACCCGGCTCCTGTGCTTGCCTCCTACGTTTCGCTTTGTTCAGCTAGGTATGCAAAGGGAGAACCACTACGATTGTGCTTCCAGCTCGAATGGTTAAGCACCTCAGTGGAGAAAGCCGAAAACTGACTGTCACAATGGGCGTAAACTGGTCAGTGATCCGATGACGGTGTCAAACTATAGATAGATATCGATTACCTCGTGTTAAATGATGGGCCTTTCATAACATTGGCCGAAGTGTTAATGGCTAGACTTCGCTCGATGCCAAACACTAACCGGGGGCTTGTAGCTAGCTTCCCTGGTTTAAAGCTCCTATGACTAAGTGAAAAAGCCCGCATATCTGATTGCCTTGTTTCCGCTAACACAAACCGCCTCTGGGCACCGAGACGTCGGCTAAGGGTTGTCTTGTTACTGCGGAAACACCCTGCGTAGTATCTACAAAGGGGCGGAAGCCGACGATGGGTCACTTTCAACGGATAAACAGTCGCAACAGAGTCAAAATGAACATATATCATCAGTGTTTGTATTCAGTATACAAGTGCTGCCTTTCATAATTATCCTTATAAAGCCACAAATATGCATCAATTTGACTTATGATTTTGGCCAAGCTGGGTTGCCTGGCTCTTATGCTTACCGCCACGTTCCCAATTGTTCAGCTAGGTGGTAAATGGAGCACCTCTATGATTGTTATTACCGGGTCATCTGAGTTAGTACCTTAGCCTAGGTGGAGCCGAAAGCTAGTGATCTTAAAGGATATAATTGGTCGGCAACGGCAGAAGTGAAAATTTAGGTTCACTAAAGACCACATAGTTCGGGAACTTTACCCAAACTAAATCCTAAATATTTTTCTCCCGCATTGATCGGAGGTGATGTTTCATGATCATGGTCGGCATGACAACCCAAAGAAAGGAATTGATAGCGGGACTATTTTCTTTGGAAGATGTTTTTTACATTACATAGTAATATAACATTCTGTCAACATACCATTGTTTATAAAACCGTATGGACGATTACCTTGTTTGTCGTAAATCTTTGCCCTCATAAAGCTTTATAAAGTGCGACAAAGACTCCCCGGCTATTGACCGAGGAGGTTGAAGCCGATGGTTGGTCAACAAAGTTTTGTACAATGTGGATCCGAGCATTAATAATGTAGATTACTTGGATATGTAGAATCATTACACATAGTTTGTGATTTTACTCCGGATATCGATCCTTAATTCGACCACCCCTGCCCACATTAAGGCTCGAGGGCTACTGGGCTTTGGGCTTATCATTTACTAATATTAAAGGGGCATATTGATCCCCTGATCTGGTGTTGCCATGATGTCTACTATGTAACCTTCTTCTTGTAGACGTTGTTGGGCCTCCAAGTGCAGAGGTTCGTAGGACAGCAGCAAATTTCCCTCAAGTGGATGACCTAAGGTTTATCAATCCATGGGAGGCGTAGGATGAAGATGGTCTCTCTCAAACAACCCTGCAACCAAATAACAAAGAGTCTCTTGTGTCCCCAACACACCCAATACAATGGTAAATTGTATAGGTGCACTAGTTCGGCAAAGAGATGGTGATACAAGTGTAATATGGATGGTAGATAAAGGTTTTTGTAATATGAAAATATAAAAACAGCAAGGTAACTAATGATAAAAGTGAGCACAAACGGTATTGCAATGCGTTGAAACAAGGCCTAGGGTGCATACTTTCACTAGCGCAAGTTCTCTCAACAATAATAACATAATTGGATCATATAACTATCCCTCAACATGCAACAAAGAGTCACTCCAAAGTCACTAATAGCAGAGAACAAACAAATAGATTATTGTAGGGTACGAAACCACCTCAAAGTTATCCTTTCTGATCGATCTATCATAGAGTTCGTACTAGAATAACACCTTAAGACACAAACCAACCAAAACCCTAATGTCGCCTAGATACTCCAATGTCACCTCAAGTATCCGTGGGTATGATTATACGATATGCATCACCCAATCTCAGATTCATCTATTCAACCAACACAAAGAACTTCAAAGAGTGTCCCAAAGTTTCTATCGGAGAGTCAAGACGAAAACGTGTGCCAACCCCTATGCATAAGTTCACGAGGTCACGGAACTCGCAAGTTGATCACCAAAATGTACATCAAGTGGATCACGTGATATCCCATTGTCACCACAAATAAGCACATGTAAGACATACATCAAGTGTTCTCAAATCCTTAAAGACTCAATCCGATAAGATAACTTCAAAGGGAAAACTCAATCCATAACAAGAGAGTAGAGGGGGAGAAACATCATAAGATCCAACTTTAATAGCAAAGCTCGCGATACATCAAGATCGTGCCGAATCAAGAACACAAGAGAGAGATCAAACACATAGCTACTGGTACATACCCTAAGCCCCGAGGGTGAACTACTCCCTCCTCGTGATGGAGAGCGCCGGGATGATGAAGATGGCCACCAGAGAGGGAGCCCCCCCTCAGGCAGGGTGCCAGAACGAGGCTAGACTGGTTTTCGGTGGCTACGGAGGCTTCTGGCGGTGGAACTCCCGATCTATGTTATTTTCTAGAGGTTTCTGTATTTATAGGAATTTTTGGCATAGGTCTCACGTAAGGGGGTCTCCGTTTCATCCACGAGATAGGGGCCCATGCCCAGGGGGGTGGGCGCGCCCCCACCCTTGTGGACAGCCTGGTACTCTTCTGGCCCAACTCTTTTACTCCGAGGGCTTCTTTTGGTCCATAAAAAATCATCAAAAATTGGCACGTCAATTGGACTCCGTTTGGTATTCCTTTTCTGTGATACTCAAAAATAAGGAAAAAACAGAAACTGGCACTGGGCTCTAGGTTAATAGGTTAGTCCCAAAAATCATTTAAATACCATATAAATGCATATAAAACATCCTAGATGGATAGTGTAATAGCATGTAACAATAAAATATTATAGATACGTTGGAGACATATCATGCCACCCGACCAGTGTCTCGGGGGCAACTGCATTGCCTATTCATTACAGAAAATTCAAAGTGCTCAGTGTTCGGCTTGACCGAACTATGGGCAAATGCATCTTCGGACAATAATAAGTACCATCTGGGACTTATAATCCGGCATCAAGCTAATATATTACAACGGCTTCTCAAAACCCTGTCTCAAGGGCCCGCTCGCCGATCACTATTTCCTCTAATATATTACACCGTGTTTCTATTCCTAACTATGCTGTCAAGCTGGGAATTGATCCTGAGGCCAATTTCACGAATCGAGCTAAGTCTCAGGGGCTACTGGGTTCAGCGGTTTGATTTTACCCTTCAGGTTCATCCCGAATATTAGGCCAACAAGCACCTTGAGTGCTACTGGCTATACATCTCGACAGAGAATACATTGCACAAATCAGAATTAAATTCATATAAATCAGCCCATGACTGAGGTAGTGCACCGCCTCAGATACAGTCCGACATTGGAGCCCGGATATAGTCCGACATTGGTGCTCGATTGCAAAAGATACCTCAGAAGCAGTCCGGCATAAAGCTTGGTCGCAACTGGCTGGCTCCATAGAGGGCATCTCCGGCATTAAGCTCGGTTCTACCCTTTTAACTTTTTCAAGATCTAGGTAATCTATGAAACTTCGGATGCAGTCCGGCGTTGGAGCTCGGATAAATTCTGGCGTTGGAGCTCAGAAGCGGTCCGACGTGGTGCTTGGCTGCAAAAGATATCTCGGATGCAGTCCGGCGTTGGAGCTCGGATGCAAGAGGACACCACCGCACGGGAACAACTTCAAACCCGAGGCGTGGCATAAAAAATAATAAGGCATTGCTAAAGGCTGAAAACTTAAAGGGGCTCCTCGGATACCCAATGTGTAGACTCTTCGGATTCACTTTTGAGATCCTCAAGATCGAAGATGAGAAGATTTGTCGAACCAGTTTTCAAGAGCGAAGATGAAGAACAATTCGGAAGAATCGAGGAGCATCCCCAACTTGAACACCGGTTCAGGGGGCTACTGACGGTGTCCTGGACTAGTTGGTACTCAGCATGTCGTCTCCCGACCAACTAAATCGGGCCGAGGACCCCCATGGCGGTTCACTTATGGGCCATTTCGGGCAGCCCATGCCGCATACAAGGAGGATTCCACAAGCCTTGGTGCCCAAGACAAGGACTCCTCCAAACCCTAGGCCTCTGGTGTGTTATATAAACCGAGGCCAGGCTAGTCAATAGAACATCTCATATTCATTACCACAATCTCGTGGTAGATACCTGTACTATGTACTATCCCCATATGAATACAATCAAAAGGAGGACATAGGGTTTTACCTCCATCAAGAGGACCGGAACATGGGTAAAATCTTGTGTCCATGTTATCATCGCTCCAAGATGCCTAGCTTAAGACCCCTACTACGAGATATGCCGGATATAGAACCGACAAGTGGATTCTCACAAGTAAGACGACAAACGGAAACTAAACTAGTGGCTAAGTCAGGTGAGACAAGGGCATTAGACATAGTGATAGTGTTGAACTAGAAGGAAAACTAGTACTACCGACATGAGTGATAGGTAAAGAAGAACCGTTGCCAATGGTGATACGAGTGAGTGTGCGAACTGGAGTGGAAGAGGATAGGTCATCGGGATGAGCTCTCATGTGCGCAGTAGCAGCCGAGTCCATGTACCAGTTGCCTCCACCGCCATAGTTACTCGGCGATGGCGCCGAGTGTAGGGCGGCCGGGAGGGCGGGGTGCTGATAAGTCTCCAACATATCTATAATTTTTGATTGTTCCATGTTGTTATATTATCATTCTTGGATGTTTTACAGTCATTTTACAGTAATTTTATATCATTTTTTGGTACTAACCTTTTGACACAGTGCCAAGTGCCAGTTGCTATTTTTTGCATGTTCTTTACATCGCAGGAAATCAATACCAAAAGGAGTCCAAAAACAGTGAATATTTCTGTTGTTTTTTTGGACCAGAAGACATCCAATGGGCTAGAGAAGTGCCTGTGAGGTGTTCCAAGGGGAGCACAACCCACCATGGCGTGCCTAGAGGCCCGGGCGCGCCCTGGTGGGTTGTGCCCACCTCGGGTACCCCTGAATCGCCTCTTTACTCTATAAATACCCCAATATTCTAGAAACCCTAGGGGAGTCGACGAAAATCAATTCCATCTGCCGCAAGTTCCAGAAACCACCAGATCCAATCTAGACACCATCACAGAGGGGTTTATCATGTCCATTGGTACCTCTCCGATGATGTGTGACTAGTTCTTTGTAGACCTTCGGGTTCGTAGTTAGTAGCTAGATGGCTTCCTCTCTCTCGTTTGATTCTCAATACAATGGTCTTTTGGAGATCCATATGATGTAACTCTTTTTGCGGTGTGTTTGTTGCGATCCGATGAACTTTGAGTTTATGATCAGATCTATCTCTTTTTATCCATGAAAGTTATTTGAGTCTTCTTTGATCTCTTATATGAATGATTGCTTATAGCCTCGTATTTCTTCTCCGATACTTGGGTTTTGTTTGGCCAACTTGATCTATTTATCTTGCAATGGTAAGAGGTGTTTTGTGATGGGTTGGATCTTACGGTGCTTGATCCCAGTGACAGAAGGGCAACCGACACATATGTCTCGTTGCTATTAAGGATAGGAAGATGGGGTATATTTGTACATAAATAGATCTTGTCTACATCATGTCGTCATTCTTATTGCATTACTCTGTTTCTCCATGAACTTAATATACTAGATGCATGCTAGATAGCGGTCGATGTGTGGAGTAATAGTAGTAGATGCAGGCAGGAGTCGGTCTACTAATCTTGGAAGTGATGCCTATATAATGATCATTGCCTGGATATCGTCATGATTATTTGAAGTTCTATCAATTGCTCAACAGTAATTCGTTTACCCACCGTTTGCTATTTTTCTTAAGAGAAGCCACTAGTGAATCCTACGGCCCCCGGGTCTCTTCTTTATTATATTTGCCTTTGCGATCTATTTTCCTTTGCTTTTATTTTCAGATCTATTAAACCAAAAATACAAAAATACCTTCCTGCACTTTATTTTATTTGGTGTTCGATCTATCAAATTATTACATCTCTCTCACGTCCGTTTGCCAATTTCTGGCGCCGTTACCCGAAAGGGATTGACAACCCCTCTAATACGTCGGGTTGCGAGTATTTGTAATTTGTGTGAAGGTGTTGTTTACGTAGTGTTGCTTGGGTCTCCTACTAGTTCGATAACCTTGGTCTCATCACTAAGGGAAATACCTATCGTCGCTATGCTGCATCATCCCTTCCCCTTTGGGGAAATACCGACGTAGTTCTAGCAGACATCAAAAGAAATTTTTGGTGCCTTTGCCGGGTAGACCTCATCAACATCTACCAGGTTCCTAATCACAAATCTCATCTGCTCGCAATTTACATTATTTGCCATTTGCCTCTCGTTTCCCTCTCCCCCACTTCACAAAAAATTGCCATTTTATTCGCCCTCTTTTTCGTTCGCTGTTTTCTTGCCGGATCTGTTTTCGCGTGCGTTCTTATTTGCATAGTCATGATGCCTCAAAGAAAATATTATGATATTCCTTATGCCAATATTTTTCTTGAAATTGAGACAAGTACTAAGGAATATATGACTACACAATTTGAGCACAATAAATATTTTACCGAAGAACTTAGGGAACACTATGTTGTGCTAGATGCTATAACGAGACAACTTTATGATATTAGTAGAGAAGTTTGCAATCTCCAATCTAAGTATGCTTTTTCTAAAAGTTTGCTAGGCAAAATATCCGTGCACAAGCTACCCTAGTAAATCAAATGGCCGCTAAACCAATCACGTTAGAAGATAAAAATGATGAAGATCTTAAAATGATTGGTGTTTCTTATATTGATTCCTTGTTTAGTAAAATTAAGATTGACGAAAAAGGGACTGAAGAAGAGTCAACTTTAGCTAGAAGGAGTCCCGATAATTCGGAGGGTGAAAATCTTGTTCAGAAAATTGATAAAACTGGGATTGAAGAGGTTAAACCTTTAACTAGTGACGTGCCCACTCTTTTGGATTACAAAGACTTTAATTATGATAGTTGCTCTTTGATTGATTGTATTTCTTTGTTTCAATCGATGATGAATTCACCCCATACTTATGAACAAAATAAACCTTTTACTAAACATATTGTTGATGCTTTGATGAAAGCTTTGGAAGAAAAATTGGAATTAGAAGTTTCAATTCCTAGAAAATTACATAATGAGTGGGAACCTACTATCAAAGTCAAGATTAAAAATCATGAGTGTTTTGTTTTATGTGACTTGGGTGCTAGTGTTTTACAATTCCGAAATCTCTATGTGATGTGCTTGGTCTCAACGATATTGAAGAGTGTTCTTTAAATTTGCACTTGGCGGATTCTAGTATTAAAAAGCCAATGGAAAGAATTAATGATGATTGTTCTTGATATTGATTGCAATCTGTCTTGTCCAATTATTCTTGGTAGGTCGTTCTTACGCACTAACGGTCCCGTGATTCATATGAAAGAAGGTAATATTAAATTTAAATTTCCACAAAGAAAGGGTATGGAACACTTCCCTAGAACAATAATTAGGCCACCAAATGAATCAATCATGAGGGCATCTTATTGATCTAGAAACCAAGATGACAAAATTTAGATCCTTGCTTTATGTCTAGCTAGGGGCGTGAAACAATAGCGCTTCTTGGAAGGCAACCCAATGAATAAATTTATTTTTATCTTTTGCTCTCTGTTCTTGAGTGTTTGCACAATTATGCTACTATTATGATTGTGTTTTTTGTGTTTTAATTAGTGTTTGTTCCAAGTAAAGCCTTTAGGATCTTCTTGGGTGATAGTTGATTTGATCTTGCTGAAAAATAGAAACATTTGCACTCACGAAAATAATTCTCCTTTTTAACAGGTGGGTGATAAAATACCTATTCTTTTTTCAGAAAATTTATTTAAAAATTGCTCAGGTCGTCCTAATTTTTCTGAATTTTTGGAGTTACATAAGTATTTGAAATATCCAGATTGCTACAAACTGTTCTGTTTTTGACATATTCTATTTTCTTTGCGTTGTGTGCTTGTTTTGATGATTCTATGGTTTTCTTTGAAGAGTTATTGCCATAGAAAAGTTGTAATGCAGTAGATATATGCAAGAAGGCCCAAGCATGCCCACCAGGGCACGCGCTTGGAGGCCCAGGCATGCCCTGGTGGGTTGTGCCCACCTCGGGTGCCCCCCGAACCGCCTCTTTACTCTATTAATACCCCAATATTCCAGAAACCCTAGGGTAGTCGACGAAAATCAACTCCAGCCACCGCAAGTTCTAGAAACCACAAGATCCAATCTAGACACCAACATGGAGGGGTTCATCATGTCCATTGGTGCCCCTATGATGATGCATGAGTAGTTCTTTGTAGACCTTCGGGTCCGTAGTTAGTAGCTAGATGGCTTCCTCTCTCTCGATTGATTCTCAATACAATTGTCTCTTGGAGATCCATATGATGTAACTCTTTTTGCGGTGTGTTTGTTGCGATCCAATGAACTTTGAGTTTATGATCAGATCTATATCTTTTTATCCATGAAAGTTATTTGAGTCTTCTTTGATATCTTATATGCATGATTGCTTATAGCCTCGTATTTCTTCTCAGATATTTGGGTTTTGTTGGGGATATTACTACCGGAGGTAAACCGGCCTTAGGTAGCCGGGTTGACTCTTTGAAGATTAGAAGCCCATGAAGATGTAAAGATGCTAGCGCTTTACGGAGGGCCCAAAGGCGAGTTACAGTATGTAAATATAAACCGGCCTAGTCATGTAACTTGTATAGTAAGATAGAAATAGAGAGAGGCCAAACCGGATACGTTTATAAACCGGCTTTGGGACTCTGTAGCCCGGCGGGCGTCAGCCTATGTATATAAAGGGACAACCCGGCCGCGGTTTAGGAACAACAACTCGAAAGCCAGACAAAGCGGATTCGCTCCCTGGCCTTCGAAACCCTAGCAATACCAATCAAAACTAGACGTAGGATTTTACCTTCATCGAAGGGGCCGAACTAGTATAAACTCCCGTGTCCGCTTGTCTGGTTTAACCCCTTTAAGCTAACCCGTTGCGATGGCTCCACAACTAAGTCCTTTCATGAGGACATCTGCCGTGACAAACCCACGACAGTTGGCGCCCACCGTGGGGCTATCGCACGATGGTTTCGAGTTCTTGAAGGGCATCTTCGATGGACTTAAGGGATACACTGTGGGCCGGATGACGAAGAGTCGCCGCAGCAAGCTCTACATCGACAATGCAGGATGGGGTCCCGAGGCCAATTCAATCAAATACGGGTACCGGGTCCCCTTTGGTGGGATTCATGTCTTCATCGGCAAGATCGGCGAACCGGCCCCCGAGCCGGACATGTGCACCGACATCATCGAAACGGCTCGGCGTGCAAGTCCTTCGCCGGTTCAGCCCGAGGCAAGGCATGTTTTCGTAGGTGTCGTCCATGGATCAGGGCACGAGGACGAACCAGTGTCCGAAGGAGAAACCGTAGTCTGCTCTGATGACGAGTCTTCTGGACAAACCGAATCGCTTTACCAGTTGCAGGATGGCCGGATTGAGGGAGGATCCGAGGGCAACAGTATTCCGGATTCCCCCGGTCTGCCAAACCTGGCCGCCATCTTCATGGCCGGCACACAATCGGCGCCTCATTCATCTACCGCTGCAGCAATGCTCTCCGGTTCAACAACGGCCACACCAGCAGGGGCAGGAAGCTCGGCGCCACCTCCGGCCCAAGTCTTATCTGATTTGTTCGATGCTCTGGCAACATTGATGTCCGCGGAGGTAGACGCAGCAGCCAGGGATCAGCACGATGCGGAGATTGCAAAGGTGAAAGATCAGATAGCCCAGGCCAAGGGGGACCTGGCAGCAGAGAATGCCAGGATGGCTACGGAGCGGGCCGAGTTGGAAGCACAGGCTTACCGGATTAAATTGGAACAGAATGCTTCAAAGGAAGTCATGAGAATAAGGTACCGATCACGTTTCCCGTTGGTTTATGAGCCGCAAAATCTTTTCAACACGCCAGGCGCAGGAGCTGGTAACCAGGCGGGGGCGCCGGGAGCAGGAGCGCCGGTTCAGCCGCGCACGACGGACCTGCCTCGCCAGAACAACATTGTACCATCAACGCCGCCCGGGCATTATTCCAACCCGTTGGACAACATTGTGGCCGCTGCATCATGCCTGGCGGCCCTCCCAATCGACGGCGAGTCACCAGTGGCAGTGGAAGCACGCCGGGCCAGGGATCTCCTTCAGACAGCACTAAATCAACAACAAGCATATTCACACAGCTGTGAGAAGATTCACTCCACTCCCCTCCCAAGCCGGAGTTATAGCAGACACCTGGAAGACGAACCGGCCGTGTCCAGTAGTGCACGCCGCCAAAATTCGCCACGAGGGAACAACCCGGCTGGGGGAGGTGCCAATGCACAAGATGTTGTGGATCATGGCCGCGCACATCGAGAGGCCGAGTTGATAGCTCGACACGAGGCACGACAACATACTCCGGTTCACCCCACTGCCTCCATGGAGCCAGGGCGATGTTCAGTTCCTTAGGGGTACCGTGCTTATCTCCTGCTTTGCGTAATGTGCGAATACCCAAGGATTTCAAGGGACCTCGTAAGATACCAAATTATACCACCGATTTGTAACCAGAGGCGTGGGTGGAGAACTATGAGATGGAAATGGAGATGTTAGATGTGGACGAGGCGGTGTGTGCTAAATATTTCACCATGATGTTGGAAGGAACAACTCGCACTTGGTTGAAGAGCTTGCCGACCAACTCTATTGGATCATGGGACGAATTGAAGCACCGGTTTATCCAGAACTTCAAGGATACGTGTAAGCAGCCGATGTCAATTGTAGATCTGGCCGCTTGTGTCCAAGAGGAAGGGGAGTCCACGACCCATTGGGTCAAACGGGTCTCGACGATTTTGCATCCGTCAAATCATATCAATGCAGACACCACAATGTTAACGTTAGCGGGTAATTGCAGTTTCAAACCGTTGAAACAGAAGTTGGGAAGGCTCAAATGTCACTACAACGACATGTCAACACTCATGGCTGCTTTGGTTAAATACGCTGATTTAGATAATACCAAGGATCCGGATTCAGAGGAGGACAAACTGGAGAAGGGTAAGAAGACCGGCAATGCCAAAGGCCAACAACACAATCCGGCAGGCCATGGAAACGATGGTAAGCGCAAGGCCGACAGTGGTTTGGACTTTATTGCAAATACCAACTCACAGGAGAATGGCCAACACCATAAGAGCAAGCAGCCCCGGAGGGGTGGAGGTCCAGGCAACAATTTGGAGCGTTTGTTAAATCAGCCCTGTCCAAAGCATGGATAAACCGGCATCACATCTCTGGAAAGATTGTTATATCATGCGGGATTTCAAGAATTCTAATATGTTCCAATATGACAACGGCCCACCCGGCGGTTCAGGAGGAGGTTTCCACGGGCCGGGTTACAGAGGCGGTGGTTTTGGTTCAGGGTTTCCAGGCAATCAAACCGGACACGTCAATCAAGGACACCAAGGCAACCAGGGAGGTTACAACCATCAAGGGAGTCAACAGCAGCAGTAGCAGCAGTCGGGTTATCAGAGCAATCCCAAACAACTGAATAGCGGGCAATATCATGTCTTCACTACTAGTCTGTGCAAACGTAATCAGAAGCTTCACAAAAGAATAGTCAACTCTGTTGAGCCGGCAGTACCTCAGTATTTACGCTGGTCGGAGCAACCTATTTTGTGGAGTAGAGAGGATCACCCGCCCCGGGTTGATAATCCAGGTCACTTGGCCTTGGTGGTAGCCCCTCAAGTTGGGGGATACAAGTTCACTAAAGTGCTCATGGATGGGGGAAGTAGTATCAATATTTTGTATTATGATACATTCCGCCATATGGGGTTGACAGATAAGGATCTTAAACCGTCGAATACGGTATTTCATGGTGTGGTGCCTGGCAAGTCTGCATATCCTGTTGGTAAGATAGCTTTGGAGGTAGCTTTTGGAGATGACTATGATTCAAGGTCAGAAACAGTGACATTTGAGGTGGTGAAGATCAAAAGTCCGTACCACGCTATGTTTGGGTGGCCGGTGTCGGTGTCAAAACCGGCGGATCTCGGGTAGGGGGTCCGGAACTGTGCATCTAGGCCGGATGGTAACAGGAGGCAGGGGACACGTAGTTTTACCCAGGTTCGGGCCCTCTCGATGGAGGTAAAACCCTACGTCCTGCTTGATTAATATTGATGATATGGGTAATACAAGAGTTGATCTACCACGAGATCAGAGAGGCTAAACCCTAGAAGCTAGCCTATGGTATGACTGTAGATGTGTATGTTGTCCTACGGACTAGAACCCTCCGGTTTATATAGACACCGGATAGGGTTAGGGTTACCTAGAGTTGGTTACAATGGTAGGATATCTGAACATCCGTATCGCCAAGCTTGCCTTCCACGCCAAGGAAAATCCCTTCCGGACACGGGACGGAGTCTTCAATCTTGTATCTTCATAGTCCAGGAGTCCGGCTGAAGGTATAATTCAGCTATCCAAACAACCCCTAATCCAGAACTCCCTCAGTAGCCCCTGAACCAGGCTTCAATGACGACGAGTCCGGCGCGCAAATTGTCTTCGGCATTGCAAGGCGGGTTCCTCCTCCAAGCACTTCATAGAAGATTTTGAACACAAAGATAGTGTCCTTCTTTCCACATATTGCCCTAGAGAAAATAATAATATTAACACAAATCTAATCTGCTGATGTATTCCGTGGTGCGACACGCCACGACCAAGCCTTTATCCAAATCGTTTCATTATCCCACCTCAGCGCGTTATGCGAGGCGGTTTCCTTGGCACGTCTTGTCAAAGCAGAGATCATGTCCCTTTATTCCGGGATTCTCATCAATATGGGTGTGGGTAACCCAACCGCGCCTTTGATTACCGCGCTTGGAGATAAGCAAGTTTTACCAGGCTGGTGGGGGGCATGTAGTCGCGCCCACCCATATAAGGGGATAAGGATCCACCTTTTCACCCACGCCTTCTTCCTCCTTTGCCTATCCATTCTTGCACACTCGAGCTCCAGTGCCCAAGTCTGCACTACCACCTCGACCTTCTCCAGTCATGTACGGAGTGGGAGGCAAGTGGATGGTCTCCTCCGTCACGAAGGGACACATAAAAAAGCTGAGGAAGGCCGGATATCTGGCCAGCGAAATCGCGCACCGACTCCCCGAGAAGGGGCAGCTCATCCCCACTCCTAGGCCCCATGAGAGGGTGGTATTTCTCCCCCATTTCCTCCACGGACTAGGCTTCCCTCTGCATCCATTTGTCCGGGGGGTCATGCTCTACTACGGCCTAGATTTCCATGATCTGGCCCCGAACTTCGTCCTCAACATCTCGGCGTTTATCATCGTGTGCGAGGCTTTCCTCCACATCCGCCCTCATTTCGGCTTATGGCTAAAGACCTTCAACGTCAAGCCGAAGGTGGTGCGCGGCAGCCAGGCGGAGTGCGGTGGTGCCATGGTTGGCAAGATGGACAACGTCCTGTGGCTCGAGGGCTCCTTTGTGGAGACCCTGAAGGGGTGGCAATCGGGGTGGTTTTACATCACCGAGCCGTGCGACCCCGAATGGGTCGCAGCCCCCGAGTTTCGGTCCGGACCCCCTACGCGGCTCACCTCCTGGAAGGAGACTGGCCTGTCGTGGGGTAAAAAAGGAGAGATGACCGGACTCCAAACATGCATCCAAACCCTGGTGGACAAGAAGCTCAAGCTTGTCAATGTAGTCCAGGTTATGCTCATCCGCCTGATCCTCCCGTGTCAACGACGGGCCTTCAACCTGTGGGATTTCGACCCGGCGCAGCATCAAACTCTAAACAGGCTCTTTGACACGATGTACGAAGATGCCTGGAGGGTGCTTTTCAAGGGCGCCGAGGCTCCCGCATCCGCTACCGAGGATCGCGGATTCAGTACTCAGCATCACGCTCATGCGGTAACCGTTTTTGTCCTTTTACAGGGTATCCGTTTTTCATAGTTTGACTCTATGCGGGATCTGAGTTCCCTTATCTTTGATAGGATTGGGTGGCGATGTCCGGACAGATCAACTGTCTGGCTCCTCTGCCCGAAGGCCTAGCGGACGCTCGCTTGGCGAAGCTGCTGGTTCCGGCGCCCTATGTGGTGCCGGAGAAGAAGGCCACGAAAAGGGCCACGGGGACTCGAAAGAGTGCCCGGCGCCAGGAGGTGTCGGACTCGTCATCCGAGGGTCCCGAAGCGCCTTCCTCTTGTGAATACGAGGAGGAAGAAGAAGATACCTCTCCCCCTCCAGCGGGAGGAGAGAAGAAAAGGAAGGCCACCCTCTTCGAGGAGGCCGGAGGGTCCAAGAAGGGGAAAACCCTTCCTCCGGACTGCTCCATCGACGCCGCCGACGACGAAGAGGAGTGGCAGCCCAGGGCCAAGCCCCTGACGAAATCGTAAGTGTCCAGATACCGGGGTAATTCATAGTATTCGTTTTTCTCACAGCTTTTCCTTATGTCGAATATGTTTATGCAGCCCACCCAAGGACTGGCTCGACGCATCGTCGAGCGGCTCACTGGACCCGTCGGAGGTGAACTCGCTTCCGACGGCTTCATCCCCCCGCCCTGTGGACGACACCGAAGTGTTGTCCCAACAGGTTCCAAGCCGGGAGGAGGTGGTCCTGGAGGCGCCGCAAGGCGACCTCTCGGACTCCAGGAGTAAAGGGGATGAAACCCCCCAGGGCTCGAAGTCCGGCTTAAGGCCGGACACAACTCCGGAATCTTCAAGGATTCCGAAGTCCGGCGGGCGACCTCCTTCCAAGAGGAGCAAGCCTACCGTGCCGGTGACCTCCGTCCAACCGGAGGCGCCGGACAATATGTTGGAGGCGCTCCAAGGTGCCTCCATCGACGAGGGGCACCGCACTATTATGAGTGCGGTGATCCAGAAAGTTTAGTCCGCCAAAAGCGGACTAACTGATGGTTGTACAAGCCTTTTAATAGGCTTTGAGGTAAGTAAAGAATGTTCAAATAATGTTACCGCATAGACAGTAGCCCCTGATGCTCTGTTGGGCGTTCGGGAAGAAAAGCCGAATAGAGGATCAAAGAATTCGCAAGAGTCTAACAAAAGGAGTCAATATGCGTATGCAGGCTTCTCTGCTAGCGTCCGCCGCACTGACTGCGGAAGTGGATGTGCTGAAGCAGAGTCTCGAGAAGTCCGAGCAAGAGCTCGGGTGTGCCAAGAAGCAGCTCGAGGAGAAGGAAGGTAAGAAATACCCTGTTTGAATATGTATATAAAAAAGGTGCAATTGCAAAAAATGACAGGATTGACATGGCTATTGCAGGGGCCACGTTTGAGGTGGCGGCCCTTAAGCAAGCGCTACTCGAGGCCGAGAAGAGTGCGGCCGTGGAGCGCACCGAGCGGGAGAGGTATGAGGCTGAGGTTGGCAAGGTGCGGCAAGAGCTCCAGGTTCTCATGAAGAAACATGAGAGTTTGGAGCTTGACTCGAAGACGCGAGCGTCCGAGCTCGCGGTAGCTATAGAAAATGCCAATTCTGCCAAGGCCGAGTCCCAGAAGACCCTCTAGGAGTTGGATGAGGTGAAGAAGATTGCGGCGGGTAAGGCATTCTTTATGCAAAGCAAACACATAAACGTGAGTTACCTGTTACTTACCCGAATCCAGAGCTCTCCAGGAGCGTTCGCAGATCTTCCCCAGAGTGTAACTGATGCCGCCGCATTCTATCGAGCCGAGGAGGGCAGCTTGATGGAGAAGGTGTTCTGGTCTCAGTACGTTGAGGCCGGACACCCCGTGCCCCTAAGCGACCAGCTGAAGCAACTGGTCGAGCTCCACAAGGCGGCCGAACAGGCCATGAAGGGCCTCCTAGTTCGGCTGTGGCTTGGAGAGGCTATGCCTGGGAGCTATTTCGGTCTGGTGCGGCGGCTGGTGGAGGCCTGTCCGAGGCTTGAAGACATCAAGCGCTCCGTCTGCATTGAAGGTGCCCGTAGGGCCCTTGCCCGTGCTAAGGTGCACTGGGGCAAGCTGGATGCGGAGAAGCTTGTGAAGGACGGGCCATCGCCGGGGAAAGAGCATCGCAAGCCCGAGAATTATTATAAGGATGTTTTGAAGGGTGCCTGGCTTGTTGCGGATGAATGTACCAATGATGTATTTTTTGAGTAAAACCCGATCGTGTTATCCTGTGCGCTGAAAACTTGTTCATATGCGCTAAGCAATGCTGCTTGAATTTAAAATATTACCTTCTGTGCGGCTGTTTATCAATACTGAGAGATGGCGAGTCGTCGGCTTCTGCCCCCATGCCGCTAGTGCTGGGGTGTTCGGGGATAAACCCGGACGCTCTTTTCCCCATATTTGGGTCCTTTGAGGGAGGCGCTCAGCCCAACGAACGAGGCAATCGGACTATAATGCGTGAACACTCTCACTTAGCCATAGAATTCTATAATTTTAAATTTCAGCGAAGCCCCTAGTATTCGAAAGATCGGTTTCGGGGCGCTATCCACGCCTTGGCCAGGCAGAGATGACTCCTCGCCCGAAGCGGCATAAGTCTTTAGGGACTCGAAAAAACTTCTCAAACAGCGACCAGCTCTCGCTTCATCATGACAGTCACTTTTCGCTTTCTCCACTGAGGTGCTCAGCCCAGCTCAACTGGGGCACAATTGCAGTGGTTCTCCTAGTGCTACCTTAGCCGATATAGCGGAACGTAAGGCACCAAAACTTAGGAGTCGGGCAAACCCAACTATTGACCCAAGACATGATTCGGAGCCGATGCATATAATGCTATAAGTTTGGGGTGCCGCACTTGTTAAAGTGTTCGGACTTCTCACACCATGTTGAGGGGTACTGAAGCCCCTGGCGTATTTTGGCCGTACCAAAGTGTACGGGTGCAACATGTCATTAAGGAACATATATATATATATATATATATATATATATATATATATATATATTAAAAAAAGGTAATGCAAAAAATATACAAAAGCTATGCATTGTTCATTAAAATAGCTGCGATCAAAGCAGAATGATACAAGTGATGCGATAAACGAAAAGTTGGACTATTTAACATGTCTGCTTCAGGGGCAAGCTGCGGGATAGTATGCGAAACAGGTATACTACTTGTGATAGAGACCACCTGGGATTTCCGTAATGCGGCATGGCTTGTCTGCTTCCCTGGTCCTTGCATCGTTTGTGCGGCAATTGAGCTGCCGAACAAGCCTTCCGAAGAGTAGAGTCCTGGAAGTAAGAGAGAAGTATGAAAAAAGTCGGCAGCCCCTGGTGCAGTTTAAGCCGTGTTTTGGGCGTGCCGTGATGGTGCCCCTCCCCCTATGCCCATGGTATTTCTAGGACGTAGTTATGTACGCGAAGTACTGGCGTCGCCTTTTTGCGGGGGTTGGGGTTGGGGCCCCATTGCTACGCCTGCTCGGAATGTGCCAGGCGGTCTTGTTGTAGGTTACTCCGGGCGCGCTTGACTGTGTCCGGACGTTTAATGGCCGGACTAGAAAACTGCCTGGAGAGGCTGCTTTGTACTTCCGCTGCAAGGGCCGCCGTGTGCTCCTCCGTTCAGAGGGAGCATTCGGTGCTTCCATTGACCGTAATTACTCCTCGAGGGCCTGGCATCTTGAGCTTAAGTTATATGTAGTGCGGGACCGCATTGAACTTGGCGAATGCGGTTCGCCCGAGCAGTGCATGGTAGCCACTGCGGAACGGGACTATGTCGAAGATTAACTCCTCGCTTCGGAAATTATCCGGAGATCCGAAGACCACTTCAAGTGAGACTGAGCCTGTACAGCTGGCCTCTACACCTGGTATTACACCTTTAAAGGTCGTTTTGATGGGCTTAATCCTCGAGGGATCTATGCCCATTTTCCGCACTTTATCCTGGTAAAGCAGGTTCAGGCTACTGCCGCCGTCCATAAGGACTCTAGTGAGATGAAATCCGTCAATAATTGGGTCGAGAACCAATGCGGTGAATCCGCCATGACGAATGCTAGTGGGTTGGTCTCTTCGATCAAAGGTGATCGGGCAGGAGGACCATGGGTTGAACTTTGGGGCGACTAGCTCTACCGCGTATACGTCCCTTAAGGCGCGCTTCCGCTCCCTCTTGGGGACGTGGGTGGCGTATATCATGTTCACCGTCCGCACTTGTGGGGGAAAACCCTTCTATCCATTGTTGTTCGACGGCCGGGGCTCCTCGTCGTCATCGCTATGCAACCCCTTGTCTTCATTGCCGGCGCTTAATCTGCCTGCCTGCTTGAACACCCAACGGTCCCTGTTGGTGTGATTGGCCAGCTTTTCGGGGGTGCCATGTATTTGGCACAAGCGGTCGAGTATTCGGTCCAAGCTGGACGGGCCCCTGGGATTCCTTTTGAATGTTTTTTTCCGTTGACCGGATTTAGAGCCTCTGAATCCGGCATTAACTGTCGAATCCTTAGCATTGTCGCCATTGATGCGGCGCTTCTGTTGGTTGCGACGCGACCTGCCACTAATGTCCCTGGTGTCCGAACAACCAGGGTTCTTGGTCATATTGTTGCTACGAGCAAGCTAGCTGTCTTCTCCCCCGCAAAAGCGGGTCATGAGTGCCGTGAGTGCTGCCATAGATTTCGGCTTCTCTTGTCCTAGGTGCCGGGCAAGCCACTCGTCACGGATATTATGCTTGAAGGCTGCTAAGGCCTCTGCGTCCGGACAGTCGAGTATTTGATTTTTCTTTGTTAGGAACCGTGTCCATAATTGCCAGGCCGATTCATCTGGCTGCTGAATTACGTGGCTTAGGTCATCAGCGTCTGGGGGTCGCACATAAGTGCCCTAGAAATTGTCAAGGAATGCAGCTTCCAGGTCCTCCCAACAGCTGATTGACCCTGTTGGCGGGCTGTTAAGCCACTGCCGGGCTGGTCCTTTAAGCTTGAGTGGGAGGTATTTGATGGCGTGGAAATCATCGCCGCGGGCCATGTGGATATGAAGGAGGTTATCCTCGATCCATACCGCGGGATCTGTTGAGCCATCATATGATTTGATGTTTACGGGTTTGAAAACCTCGGGGATTTCATGATCCATTATTTCGTCTGTGAAGCACAATGGGTGTGCGGCGCCTCTGTATTGGGCGATGTCATGACGTAGCTCCAATGAGCTTTGTGTACTGTGTTCGGCCCTGCCGAATATGTGACCGGCGTGACAGTTGTCGTCTCGAGCCGTGGGGTGCCTACGCGATCCGTAGATCAATCTTGTTTGACTTGTCTTGTCCTCCAACAAGTCTCGTAAGTCCGTCGCATATTCCTGTGCCTTGGTACGGGGTGCGGCTTGGGTGGAGGGCCATGAGGCCTCTCTGTCGCGGCCATGAGGTGGCCTGTCGGCCGCGTCGAGTGCTTCCTCCTCTAATCGGGGTAGCAACATGCGCTTCGGGTAGCACTTGGAGGGGCGTTCGGGTTTATGCTCTTCGGCCGCAAGGACTTCAGTCCATCTATCGGCTAGCCGATCTTGATCAACTTTAAGCTGTTGCTGTTTTTTCTTGAGGCTTCTTGCCGTCTCCATAAGCCTGCGTTGAAAACGCTCTTGTTCGACGGGATCCTCTGGCACGGCGAATTCGTCATCGTCGAGGCTTGCCTCGTCTTCAGAGGGAGGCATACAATTATTGTCCTCGACCTCTCTGTTGTCCGCTCTCTCATGAGGGCTGGTTTCTCCATCCTCCTGTGCTAAATCTTGCTCGGGGGGATGTTCTTTGGCGCTTTCCGGGGTATTATTATCTCCCGTGCTGGAATCGCCGTTTTTGTGTTGGCGGGATTTTGAGCGGCGCCGCTGACGCCGGTGCTTTTGCTGTTTCTTGGAGGGGTCATCCTCCGCTGTTCCATCGCCCTCTCCCTCTTTTGGGGTGTCCACCATGTATATGTCATATGACGAGGTGGCTTTCCAGGGCCTAGTGGGCGCTGGTTCTTCATCATCTCCTTCATCGGTGTCCATACCGTCGATGTCTTCGGAGTCGAAGTCGAGCATGTCGGTTAAGTTGTCGACAGTGGCTACAAAGTGGGTGGTGGGTGGGTTTTGAATTTCTTCATCGTCCGTACCCCAACTTTGCTGACCATAGTCCGGACAGGGCTCTCTTGACAAAGAGAGAGACTTCAGTGATTTCAGGATGTCGCCGAAAGGCGAGTGCTGAAAGACGTCCGCGGCCGTAAACTCCATGATCGGCGCCCAATCGGATTCGCTCGGCAGGGGCGCGGAGGATTCGGAGTCCGGAGAAGAATCCGACTCCATGGAGTCACGAGTCTTGCAGAGTACGGGGCTGGTGTTCGGCTCAACCGCCATTGCGATCGCAGCCCCCGAGGTGGCGTCCAACCGCCCATCCTCGATCAGTGCGGTCGGCTCCGAACTAGGGGTTGAAGCCGATGCGGGTGCGGCCTCCAGGGCTCTGTTCAGCGACAGAGCTAGATCATGCTCGTCGTGACAGAGCGGCACGCTCGACAGTGGTTCGAATCCGTCGAAGATCAAGTCCCCGCGGATGTCGGCTGTGTAGTTTAAACTTCCGAATCTGACCTGACGGCCAGGGGCGTAGCTTTCGATCTGCTCTAGATGGCCAAGTGAATCGGCCCGCAGTGCGAAGCCGCCAAAGACGAAGATCTGTCCGGGAAGGAAGGTCTCACCCTGGACTGCATCGCCATTGATGATCGTAGGAGCCATCGGGCCTGACGGCGACGGCACAGAGGAACTCTCAATGAAAGCACCAATGTCGGTGTCAAAATCGGCGGATCTCGGGTAGGGGGTCCCGAACTGTGCGTCTAGGCCGGATGGTAACAGGAGGCAGGGGACACGAAGTTTTACCCAGGTTCAGGCCCTCTCGAGGGAGGTAAAACCCTACATCCTGCTTGATTAATATTGATGATATGGGTAATACAAGAGTTGATCTACCACGAGATCAGAGAGGCTAAACCCTAGAAGCTAGCCTATGGTATGATTGTAGATGTGTATGTTGTCCTATGGACTAGAACCCTCCGGTTTATATAGACACCGGATAGGGTTAGGGTTACCTAGAGTCGGTTACAATGGTAGGAGATTTGAACATCCGTATCGCCAAGCTTGCCTTCCACGCCAAGGAAAATCCCTTCCGAACACGGGACGGAGTCTTCAATCTTGTATCTTCATAGTCCAGGAGTCCGGCTGAAGGTATAATTTGGCTATCCAAACACCCCCTAATCCAGGACTCCCTCAGCCGGTTTATGCTAAGTTTATGGCAAGGCCATGTTATGTTTACCTACAGCTTAAAATGCAGGTCATAAGGGGACTATCACAGTACATGGAAGTAGAAAGATTGCTTTGGAGTGTGAGGAAGGCGATGCGGCTTATGCCGAGTCAGTTTGTGCCATGGAGGAGTTAACATTCTATAAGGAGCAAGTTGATCCGGCAGACATGACCTCCTTAAAAAATCCAACCACGGAACATGATCCAGGATTGAAGTTCAAATCAGCTACAGACACTAAGATGGTTGACTTTGTCCCTGGCGATTCATCCAAACAGTTCAGCATCAGCGCTAACCTAGATCCCAAATAGGAAAGTGCGCTCATCGAGTTCATCCGTGAGAATCGGGACATCTTTGCATGGAAACCTTCTGACATGCCAGGTGTACCGAGAGAACTCGCTGAGCACACACTCAACATTGATCCGAAATTCAAACCGGTCTGACAGTTCCTCCGCCGCTTCAACGAGGAAAGGCGCAAGGCTATAGGTGAAGAGGTTGCTCGTTTGTTGGCTGCTGGGTTTATTGTTGAAGTTTTTCATCCAGAGTGGTTAGCCAATCCGGTGCTGGTTCTTAAGAAAAACGGCACTTGGCGCATGTGTGTCGACTACACAGATTTAAACAAGGCTTGCCCTGCAGACCCCTTTGCTCTCCCTCACATTGATCAGATAATTGATGCTACGACGGGTTGTGACCGTTTGTGTTTTTTTGGATGCTTACTCTGGTTATCATCAGATCAAAATGGTAGTTAAGGACCAGGAGAACACATCCTTTATAACTCCCTTTGGAGCCTTCTGCTATGTTTCCACGCCCTTTGGACTCAAGAGTGCCTAGGCAACTTACCAGTGATGTGTTCAGAATTGCCTTCATAAGCAAATTGGGCGCAATGTCCATGCGTATGTAGATGATATTGTGATCAAATTCAGAAAGGAGGAGACATTGATAGATGATCTACGGGAAACTTTTGACAATCTCCGGGTCTACAAGATGATGCTCAATCCGGAGAAGTGTGTTTTCGGTGTCCCGGCAGGCAAGCTCTTAGGCTTTCTGGTTTCAAACAGAGGCATTGAGGCTAATCCAGAAAAGATTGCAGCGATTATGTCCTTGGCTAAACCGGCGTGTATTAACGATGTGCAACATCTGGCCGGCCGGATTACAGCCTTGAGCCGGTTTATCAGCCGCCTTGGAGAGAAGGCCATTCCCTTATATCAGATGATCAAGAAAACGGATAACTTTGTGTGGAGTGAAGCAGCTGATAAGGCGTTTGAAGATCTGAAGAAACAGCTCATGGAACCGCCCGTACTGGCAGCACCGATCGATAAAGAGGCCTTATTATTATTTGTGGCTGCTAATGCCCGGGCTGTCAGCGTAGCCATTGTGGTAGAGCGCAAAGAGCCCGGCAAAGAGTATCCGGTTCAACGGCCGGTTTATTATATCAGTGAGGTGCTCATTGAGTCAAAGCAGAGGTATCCGCATTGGCAGAAACTGGTGTATGGGGTGTTTATGGCAAGCCGGAAGCTCAAACACTATTTTCAGGGCCATCCTATCACAGTAGTCAGCTCAGCTCCTCTGGGTGACATCATTCAAAACAGAGAGGCAACTGGCCGGATTGCCAAGTGGGCCATTGAGCTCGGACCCCACGGGCTTAGATATATACCCCGCACGGCGATCAAGTCCCAGACACTCGTAGATTTCATCAACGATTGGACGGAGTTACAGGCATCTGCAGAGAAACCAGATAATACATATTGGACTATTCATTTTGATGGGTCCAGACAGCTAGAGGGTTCAGGGGCTGGAGTCATATTAACCTCCCCACGAGGTGATAAGTTTTGTTATGTCTTCCGTTTAATGTTCCCTTGTACTAACAATGCAACTGAATATGAGGCTTTACTCCACGGTCTTTAGATGGCTAAAGAGATGAATTTGAGCCGGGTTAAGTGCTTCGGCGATTCAGATCTAGTGGCTCAGCAAGTGTCTGGCACTTGGGATTCTAAGGACCCACTCATGGCTGCATATCGGCGAGAGGTGGACACAGTGGCTGGTCACTTTAAAGGTTATCAGGTGGACCATATAGACCGGCGGAATAATGAAGTGGCGGACGCTTTAGGTCGTCTTGGTTCCCAACGTAAACCAGTTCCGCCCAATGTCTTTCTTGATGTGTTGCACAATCCGTCAGTCAAAATACCATCCGAAGAAGATTTGGTTGTTCCTGATCCGGAGGCTCAATTGGTGGCAGCTTTGCATGCCATACCGGATTGGACGATCCCATATCTGGATTACATAAATCGGGGCGAGTTACCAGTTGAGGAAACATTGGCCCGACAGATAATCCGGCGTTCCAAGTCTATGACCATACTCAACAGGGAGTTACATCGTTACAATGTTTCAGGAGCGATTCAACGATGTGTTTCTCCTCAAGAAGGTTGTGAGATTTTGCGAGAAATTCATGAAGGGGATTGCGGTCATCACGCCGGTTCAAAGTCGTTTGTTGCTAAAGCTTTTCGCCACGGTTTTTACTGGTTGACGGCGCATGCTGGTGCGGAGGATTTGGTCAAAAGATGTGATGGATGTCAAAAGTTTGCCCGCCGTGCGCACGTTCCGGCTCAAGAGTTGCGGATGATTCCAATTACGTGGCCGTTTGCCACTTGGGGGCTGGATATGGTTGGACCCTTCAAGCGCTCCAAGGACAAGAAGAACCTTCTGTTAGTAGCAGTTGATAAATTCACTAAATAGGTAGAGGCAGAGCCAGTCAGCAAGTGTGATGCAGCCACAGCGGTTCAATTCATCAAAAAGGTGATATTCCGGTTTGGCTTTCCACATAGCATTATAACAGATAATGGCACTAACTTGTCAAAAGGAGAGATGGAAGAATTCTGTCAACGTGAGCACATCCGGCTTGATCTAGCATCAGTGGCTCACCCCCAATCTAATGGTCAATTGGAAAGGGCAAATCAAGAAATTCTGCGGGGTATCAAACCAAGGCTTATGGTTCCCTTAAAGCGGACGTCGGGTTGTTGGGTGGAGGAGCTACCTTCTATGTTATGGAGCATCAACACCACACCCAATAGGTCTACGGGTTACACGCCTTTCATGGTTTATGGAGCAGAGGCGGTTCTTCCTAGTGACATCCATCATGATTCGCCCCGTGTGGTAGCTTATGTTGAAGCTGATAATGAGAAGGCACGTTAGGATTCTCTGGACTTGTTGGATGAAGAGCGGGATCTTGCAGCAGCGCGTTCGGCGATTTATCAACAAGATCTTCAATGTTATCACAGCCGCCGGGTTAAAACTAGAACCTTTCAAGAAGGTGATTTGGTGCTCCGGCTCATCCAGGATCAGACTGATATGCATAAGTTATGCCCCCCCTTGGGAAGGACCCTTTGTGGTCAGCAAAAATCTGCACAACGGATCCTACTACCTCATTGATGTTCGAGAGCATGAAGACTCACGTCAATCGGAGGAGGAGACAAAGCGGCCATGGAAGATAGGTCTCCTTCGGCCTTACTATACTTGAAGCCATAGGCTTGTTCACCTGTACATATTTATGACAGTGTATATACCATATAATAAACCGGAGCCTCCGTTATAAGCGGGGTATCTGTTCTTTCTTATATCATATGTGTGCTTTTACAAGTTAACGGTCAAAGCGGAGTCTTTGTTAAACCGGATTTAGCAACTGCATAAAGATAAAGAAAATCAGTAGGGGGCTTGGTCATGTTTGAACCACAGCTACACCTCTGGATAGGCTTTTCAGCCACACAAGGACAAATTTGTGGAGCCAAAGAGAGTATTGTGCACTGTACAAACTCAAACATAGGCACACGCTGAGCATCGCTCACAAAGTTACTTGGAGGCTCTTTTTTGCAAAGCAACAAAGAGTTTGAAAGGACCTTCGTAATTGGCTATCAAGCCACGGCTTGGAAGCCTAGTGTATTCACCTAAAACCCTGGGTTAACCTGCCTTCATCAAGTAAGCCACTCCTATCCAGGTAATCCTGGAATGACCCATCGAACGTTTGACAAGTCAATCTTTTACGGACCCTGAACTTGTCATAGTTAAAACGGTGATTGGTTAATTGGAGGCCCATCTTAAAAGGCTTTGTTAAATGGTTTAACTCAGAGGCCTGGCAGCCCATGAAAAGCCTCGATTTGGAGCCTGGCAGCTCGTAAAAAGCCTCGCATATTTTCCTATTTGCATTTTGTTTGTTGACAATCATAAGTATTTTTTGATAAACCGGCATCCTTGATCCGGCTTGCTTTCCAACCACCAGCTGTTGGCTCATGATTAGTTATAAACCGGTGGTCACTGACCCGGTATGGTTTGACTAAATCACCAGTGTTATGAAGAAAATCCGGTAGGTATACCAGACCGGTTTAATAGATAGACCGGCATTTTGAAGATGAGATTATCAAACGTATTGGGGTTGTGTTAAACACCTTTGCTGTATACACATTTGCTCACTCAATGAGGTATGTTCTGTACATTATTTTTTGTACAAACACTTGGTTATTCAGGTCAAGTACTATATACTTCTTGGATATTATGACATGTTTAGCGGTAAACCGCTAGACACTTTTAAGTTTTTTGTACCCAGGAAGGCAAGTCATCATAGACTATGCATAAAATATATCCTGAAGGGCGGCACAGATTGTCACAAAGGGATATGAAGCATGCTCGATGGCATGGCAGATAAACAAAGTTTCAGCTATCCTATTACATGAAGCTTTGAAGCGGCTCAACAGTGCCATTGTTTTTCACAGTAGCCATATAAACCGGCGACCAGATCAGGACTCTTCATCACGATGGTTTAACGGTTGCCAATCAGTTGGTGCACCCACTTCTTCACCCCTCCCCAGCTGCTGGAAATCAGCGTTGACCAATCGATTCCGGTTAAAGCTCGGAATACTGCTTCTTCATGGATTAGATCAGAAGGGTTAATATCAAGGGCATAAGTGTGCTTACGAATCGCAGGCACAAGTTCTTCGACTTCATGGATCTCGGCCGACTGTCTTTTCCCTTCTGCATCAAAAAACGGTTGAAAATGGGACAAATCGTTGTCTTCAGCTAATTTGTTGGCCGCTGGCCGCATCTGTTCGGTCAACCGCCGAAGATCATCATTGTCAAAGTTTGAGCCGTCTTCTTTAATGCCTGGATACCCTTTAATGATATCCTCCGCTTCAAGATCTGGAATCCAGGCCTTGGCTCGAATAAGGGCAGTTAATGCTCCGGCTCTTGCAGCGGCTCTTTTCAACTCAGCAATACGCGCCGATAACATGCCCAGCTTCTCAAGTGTTTCCTTAATCAATGTTGGTGCCAGTTTGTTATAAGCTGCTGTACTAATGGCTCACTGAGATCTAGAGTATAGCTGCTCAACCAATGTGTATGCCGCTTTGAGCTTCATCCGCATATCTGCACCAAGATGAGTGATCCGACTTCCTGCCAAAGATTTTTTTCAACATCGTGGTCAGTTTTATGATTCATTGACTGATGCAAGATACATAAGCAGATACTTACCAAAGATAGCAGAGGTCATAGCGTTGATTTGGCGCTTCAAACCGGCTAGTTCTTCAGCCACCGGTTTTAGGGCTTCCTCGGCATCTACGGCTCTTTTTGTCAAACCGGCTTTTTCTGTTTCCCATGCAGCACGATCTTGATTGAAGGATTCTTTCAATTTTTCCATTCCGGCCAGGGCCTGGGTCAGCTCCTCTTTGGCTTTTGCAACTTCGGCTTGTTGCGACTTCACATTTTCTTGCAAGTCAGAGTTTTTGGCATATTTGCTTCTCAGTTCAGCCTGCAACATTGAAGGTATCTTCAACAAAACAACATATATATGCACTAAGTATAAAGCATATATAAGTTATCCACTTCATACTTGGGGGCTAATGCTTATTTGCTCTCAAATACTACCTTCTATGCAAGTCTCCAGAACAATGCAAGCATTATCCTTGACACTTGGGGGCTAATGTACGTTTGTTCTAAACTGGCGGTGTGGATTAAAAACCGGATTAACTTGCCAAGTTAAACCAGCCTTTGGGGGCTATGCTACAGAATGTTATCTCATTTTTCAAACATGAGTTTTATTTATGATTGAAGACACGCATTGGCAAGGATTAATGATGGGATGCTTAAAGTGTTACAAAGACCCGGTTCATGATTGACGATCACAAAACGGCTCTTGGGGGCTACTTGGAATAGTATTTCAGCTATAAATCAATGTGCAAGGGAGAAGAATTTACCTCATATCGTTCTTTCATCAAATTCATCAAACCAGCTTCATAATCCCGGTTTGAGTGCAGACGGTTCAAGAAGCCGAAATGAAGCTCATCAGTGTTAAGATGAGCATAGTTTGATAAGTAGCTGCTCCATTTACCTTTATCCCTGGCAATTTGCTCTTCTTTGGCACTATGCTGAGCCAAAATGATAGGATGACCAGGAGAACTATGGCCGGCTCTACTAATAATAACGTCATCGCCTTGGCCTTCAGGATTTTGGGCGAATGATGGTGGAATTTCAGTGTCTTTCATTGGATTAGCCCGGTTTGGTTCTGCCGGTTCAGCATCAGGGGCGGCAGGCTCAGCATCTGTGGGTTCATCAGTATGTTGGCCGTCAAAGGGCGGATCATCAAACATTGTTTCAGGATGGAGGCCTTCCGGTTCACCTGTTTGCTCCGGTTCAACTCTTGGTTCTTCTTCTTCAGCAACAGGGTCTTCTAGCGGATTGGTGACCCGAGCTTTCTTGTTGGGTCTGGCTTTGGCCCTGCAAACAGAATCAAAATGGTTAGCATCATGTTCAAAATGGTTAACTTCATGGTCGAGCTTTTTTGTAACTCACCCAGCCACAGTTTTCAAAGGGGGGAGTTGAGTTGCTGTCGATTCACCAGAAGAGGAAGGAGGTGTCACCTGATAATTTGAATCGGATGGATTAAGAGGCTGTGTGAAATAACCTACCTTGGGGTAAGAATGGTCAGAAGTAGGAGAGACCTCAGACCGACGCTTCCGAACCGGAGTATCAGGTAAACCGGTAGAGGTGACCTGTTGGCCATTGTGCCGAGTTGTCCGGCGAGCCTCATGCTGTTGAGTCTTCAAAATAAATGTTGGATCCAAGTGAGCAAGAGTATGAGAAAAGCTTAGTTTCCGGATTGTTTGGCGAGGTTTTTGTGTTGGCATAGAGTCTGGACCGGAGGAAAGGGAAATTACCTCTACGTCCTCGGCCTGACTAGCTTTGGCCTCCTCCTGAGGAAGATCATTGTTAACAAGATGCATAAAAAGAGAGCCAAGTGAGTCAAGTTCTACCTCAACTTCTGGGGTCATCAGTATCATCATCAAGCTCCATATTAATCCGGTCAGCCATTTTCCGCTTTGACATCCGTTTTACGGCTTTGGTCTTTGGGTGGGTTGGCTTGGCCACTTTGTCTCCAGTTGGCTTTGCCGCTTTTTCTATGGATTTCCGTTTCCAGAAGGGGTCATCACCCTATACATATAAAGAAGAAGGGTTACAGCTTGTATAAGTCAAAGATATTAGAGATGAAGAGGAAGTGTAATGCTTATAGCAGGCGGTTTGTTCTTGGTGTAGAAGGGACTCAGGCCGGTTTGACTACAGACCAGTTCCGATTCATTCAGCATCTTCTTTACACCTTCAGTAATTTCTTCCTCAGATAATTGGATGTTGCAGTGGCGTTGAGGATCGTCAACCTCACCGGTATATTCGCGCATTAAACCGGGACGCCGGCTTAGTGGCAAGATACTCCAGGATATCCAACAGCGTACAAAATCCACACCTGTTAAACCGTTTGCCATAAAGGCCCGGAGCTTGGCGATTTGAGGAGCATATTTTGCCCTTTCTGAGGAGCTCAGACGTTGTGGCATTGGGTGAGTATTGGATAATCTAGGATCTCGGAAGCCGGGGAGGGGATTCTCATCTTCAGGCGAAGTGTCTCTGCAATAGAACCATGTTTTGTTCCATTCCTTTGGGTGGCTATGGTGTTTGGCAAGAGGAAATTCCACTTCTTTCCGCTTTTGAATCGAAAGACCACCAAGCTCTATATTCGGGCCATTCACATACTCTGTGCGCCGGTTTAAGTGAAAGAAATCCTGGAACAATTCTGCAGTTGGTTCTTCCTGTAAATAGGCTTCACAGAAGACTTGGAAATTGCATAAGTTGGAGACTGAATTGGGACCAATATCTTGTGGATGCAGTTGAAAGTTGGCGAGCACATCTCGATAAAATTTTGACCCTGGCGGTTTGAAACCACGGCCTATGTGGTCAACAAAGATTACCACTTCGCCTTGTCTTGGGTTGGAGGATCCTCAGTTCTTGGGGCTCGCCATTTGATCTTAGTTTTCTTAGGCAGAGAGCCGATGCTAACCATCTCATCCAGTTGGGCCTCAGTAACCCGGGAACGAGTCCGGTTGCAGGCAGTGAATTGTTTGGCCATTGCAAAGCGAACAAACTGAAAATGAAAGGCCGGTTTATAAATTATGCATGATCATACACAAGAGACAAGGGAGTAAGAAATGTACTAATATAATAAATGGTACAACCCGGAGACTAGTATGATGAGAAAGAAGGTAATGCTAGCACATGATTGATCAGACACTGTTAAACCGGAGCGTAATTATGAAGGTAACGTGCTATTCCGGTTTATCAGAGGGCTAATGGCATAGACTATTTATCCAATATCAAATCGCTTATATTGGTGCGAGGAGAAACAGATTTCACAGTGATGTATAAAACTTTCAGATCAAGAGATAAGACAAAAAAGCAAAAATAATTGGGTCTTGAAGGGGTGCAGAACTGAAGCAATTTTTGACAGACAGATCAGTTCTTTGCGCATAAAGATTTGTGATGATCATGGTAGGTAAGCTACGGTAAGAGATGTATCAAGCATGAAGTGTCCATCTATTAAAGGAAGAACATGGAAGAATAGCACTGATGAACTTCGGAAGAACTGCGAGGAATATCGAAACCCTAGAACAGATCTATGGTGAAAAAAGCAGAGAACTTACCGGAGCTAGTGAGGAAGCGGAAGGGCGCCGCAGTTCTCTGGTGCGTTCAGGGCCATGCAGGGGCCGAGGTCGGAGCAGAAACGACGGTCGACGGTGTCGGCGGAGTTCTAGAGGCTGAGCGGCGCGAGGAAGACGATGCGAAGAGGCACGGGGGGAAACGGTGAAAATTACCCCTCGGTCCTATTTATAAGGCGAAGTGAAAAATGGCAAGTGCGGGAGTTGAGGAGTCCAAAAATGGATAAGTTAATAAAGGTGTCGCCTCGACAACTGGATATATATTAAATGAAGGAAATCTCCGGTATCAACGGATGGATGACGTCGGGACGGTTTATCGTAATTTTTATGTATGACGTCACGGCGGTTTACAAGATCAAAAACGAAGACAAGAGGGAATATTTTTTCTAAAGTGTGGAAGATTGACATGAACAAGTTCAAACCAATCTGGGGCCTAATGTTGGGGATATTACTACCGGAGGTAAACCGGCCTTGGGTAGCCGGGTTGACTCTTTAAAGATTAGAAGCCCATGAAGATGCAAAGATGCTAGCGCTTTACGGAGGGCCCAAAGGCGAGTTACAGTATGTAAATGTAAACCGGCCCAGTCATGTAACTTGTATAGTAAGATAGAAAGAGAGAGAGGCCGAACCGGATACGTTTATAAACCGGCTTCGGGACTCTGTAGCCCGGCGGGCGTCAGCCTATGTATATAAAGGGACGACCCGACCGTGGTTTAGGAACAACAACTCGAAAGCCAGACAAAGCGGATTCGCTCCCTGGCCTTCGAAACCCTAGCAATACCAATCACAACTAGATGTAGGCTTTTACCTTCATCGAAGGGGCCGAACTAGTATAAACTCCCGTGTCCCCTTGTCCGGTTTAACCCCTTTAAGCTAACCCGTTGCGATGGCACCACAACTAAGTCCTTTCACGAGGACATCTGCTATGATAAACCCACGACAGGTTTTGTTTGGCAAACTTGATTTATTTATCTTGCAATGGGAAGAGGTGCTTCTTGATGGGTTCGATCTTACAGTGCTTGATCCCAGTGACAGAAGGGGAACCGACACGTATGTATCGTTGCTATTAAGGGTAACAAGATGGGGTCTATTTCTACATAAATAGATCTTGTCTACATCATGTCATTGTTCTTATTGCATTACTCCATTTCTTCCTGAACTTAATACACTAGATGCATGCTGGATAGCGGTCGATGTGTGGAGTAATAGTAGTAGATGGAGGCAGGAGTCACGGTCTACTAATTTTGGACGTGATGCCTATATAATGATCATTCCCTGGATATCATCATAATTATTTGAAGTTTTATCAATTGCCCAACAGTAATTTGATTACCCGCCGTTTGCTATTTTTCTCAAGATAAGCCACTAGTGAAACCAACGGCCCTCGGGTCTCTTCTTTATCATATTTGCCTTTGTGATATTTTTTCCTTTGCTTTCATTTTCAGATCTATTAAACAAAAAATATAAAAATACCTTGCTGCACTTTATTTTATTTGGCGTTCGATCGATCAAATTATTACAACTCTCTCACATCCGTTTCCCAATTTCTGGCGCCGTTACCCGAAAGGGATTGACAACACCTTTAAAATGTCGACTACATGACACTTCACCATTGTTTGGTCCTAGGGGAAAGGCATTGGGAAGTAATAAGTATATGATGGGTTGCTAGAGTGACAGGAGCTTAAACCCTAGTTTATGCGTTGCTTCGTAAGGGGCTGATTTAGATCCATATGTTTCATGCTATGGTTAGGTTTACCTTAATTCTTCTTTCATAGTTGCGGATGCTTGCCAGGGGGGTTAATCATAAGTGGGATGCTTGTCCAAGGAAGGGAAATACCCAAGCACTGGTCCAGCCACATATCAAATTATCAAAGTAACGAACGTGAATCATATGAGCATGATGAAAACTAGCTCGACGATAATTCCCATGTGTCCTCGGGAGCGCTTTCCTTTATATAAGAGTTCGTCCAGGCTTGTCCTTTGCTACAAAAAGGATTGGGCCACCTTGCTGCACCTTGTTTACTTTTGTTACTTGTTACCCGTTATGAATTACCTTATCATAAAACTATCTATTACCGATAATTTTAGTGCTTGCAGAGAATACCTTACTAAAAACTGCTTGTCATTTCCTTCTGCTCCTTGTTGGGTTCGACACTCTTACTTATCGAAAGTACTATGATAGATCCCCTATACTTGTGGGTCATCAAGACTCTTTTCTGGCGCCGTTTCTGGGGAGTGAAGCGCTTTTGGTAGGTGGGATTTGGTAAGGAAAAATTTATATAGTGTGCTGAAATTTACTGTCACTTGTTACTACGGAAAATAATCCTTTTAGGGGCTTGTTCGGGGTATCTTCACCCGACCAGTAGAGCAAAGAGTTGCTCCTCAACGTACTAAACCTACTGAAAATGTTTACTTTGAAATTTCTTCGGGTATGATAGAGAAACTGCTAGCTAATCCGTTTACAGGAGATGGAACATTACATTCCGATATGCACCTAATCTATGTGGATGAAGTTTGTGGGTTATTTAAGCTTGCAGGTATGCCCGAGGATGTTATCAAAAAGAAGGTCTTCCCTTTATCTTTGAAGGGAAATGCATTGACATGGTTTAGGCTATGTGATGATAGTGGATCATGGAACTACAACCGATTGAAATTGGAATTTCATCAGAAGTTTTATCCTATGCATCTGGTTCATCGTGATCATAATTATATATATAATGTTTGGCCTCATGAAGGAGAAAGTATCGCCCAAGCTTGGGGGAGGCTTAAGTCAATGTTATATTCATGCCCCAATCATGATCTCTCAAGAGAAATTATCATTCAAAATTTTTATGCTCAACTTTCTTTCAATAATCGCTCCATGCTCGATACTTCTTGTACTGGTTCTTTTATGATGAAGACTATTGAATTCAGATGGGATTTATTGGAAGAATTAAACACAACTCTAAAGATTGGGAACTCGATGAAGGTACGGAGTCAGGTATAACACCTAAGTTTGATTGTGTTAAATCTTTTATGGATACCGATGCTTTTCATGAATTTAGCACTAAATATGGACTTGACTCTGAGATAGTAGCTTCTTTCTATGAATCATTTGCTAATCATGTTGATCTCCCTAAGGATGAGTGGTTTAAATATCATCCTCCCATTGAAGTAAAATTAGTCGAACCTATTAAAGTTGAAGAAAAGACTATCACTTATAATGTTGATCCTATTGTTCCTACCGCTTATATTGAGAAACCAGCTTTCCCTGTTAGAATAAAGGATCATGCTAAAGTTTCAACTGTGGTTCGTAAGAGTAATGCCAGAAGACCTACACCCTCTGAGCAAATTCAAGTTGGACCTAGTATTGCTACGGTTAAGGATCTCTTGGCCAATAATATTGATGGGCATGTTATTTACTTCTGTGATGAAGTTGCTAGAATTGCAAGATCTGATACTAAAAATAAAAATAGCCTGTTGTTGGCATGCCTGTTGTTTCTGTTAAAATAGGAGATCACTATTATCATGGCTTATGTGATATGGGTGCTAGTGACAGTGTAGTACCTGATACTTTATATAAAGAAATTATGCAAGATATTGCACCTATAGAGATAGAAGATATTGATGTTACTATTAAGCTTGCCAATAGAGAAACTATTTCACCTATTGGGATTGTTAGAGATGTTGAAGTCTTGTGTGTGAAAATTAAATATCCTACTGATTTTCTTGTTCTTGCTTCCCCACAAGATGACTTTTGTCCCATTATATTTGGTAGACCCTTCTTGAATACTGTTAATGCTAAGATAGCCTGCGAAATGGATATTGTTACTGCCGGTTTAGGGGATATGTCTCATGATTTTAATTTTGCTAAATTTCATAGACAAACCCATGCTAAAGAATTGCCTAGTAAAGATGAAATTATTGGTCTTGCTTCTATTGCCGTGATTCCTAATGATCCTTTAGAACAATATTTGCTAGACCATGAAAATGATACGTTTATGAATGAAAGAAGGGAAATAGACAAAGTATTCTTTAAACAGGGACCTCTTTTGAAACAGAACTTGCCTGTTGAAATTCTAGGGGATCCTCCTGCACCCAAGGGTGATCCCGTGTTTGAGCTTAAACCATTACCTGATACTCTTAAATATGCTTATCTTGATGAAAAGAAGATATATGCTATTATTATTAGTGCTAACCTTTCACAGAAGAAAGAAGAGAAATTATTGAAGACTCTAAAGAAGCACCGTGCTGCTATTGGATATACTCTTGATGATCTTAAGGGCATTAGTCCCACTCTATGCCAACACAAAATAAAATTGGAGAAAGACGCTAAACCGGTTGTTGATCACCAACAACGGTTAAATCCTAAGATGAAAAAAGTGGTAAGAAATGAAATACTAAAGCTTCTGTAGGCAGGTATAATTTATCCTGTTGCTGATAGTCAGTGGGTAAGTCCTGTCCATTGTGTCCCTAAGAAGGGAGGTATTACTGTTGTTCCTAATGATAAAGATGAATTGATCCCACAAAGAATTGTTACTGGTTATAGAATGGTAACTGACTTCCGCAAATTAAATAAAGCTACTAGAGAGGATCATTACCCTTTACCTTTTATTGATCGAATGCTGGAAAGATTATCCAAACATACACATTTTTTCTCTCTAGACGGTTATTCTGGTTTCTCTCAAATACCTGTGTCGAAAGAGGATCAGGAAAAGACAACTTTTACTTGCCCTTTCGGTACCTTTGCTTATAGACGTATGACTTATGGTTTATGTAATGCACCTGCTATCCTTCAAAGATGTATGACTGCTATATTCTCTGACTTTTGTGAAAAGATTGTTGAGGTTTTCATGGATGATTTCTCCGTGTATGAAACTTCTTTTGATGATTACTTAAGCAACCTTGATCGAGTTTTGCAGAGATGTGAAGAAACTAATCTTGTCTTCAATTGGGAGAAGTGCCACTTTATGGTTAATGAAGGTATTGTCTTGGGGCATAAAATTTCTGAAAAAGGTATTGAAGTTGATAAAGCAAAATTTGATGATATTGAAAAGATGTCGTGTCCTTAGGACATTAAAGGTATAAGTAGTTTCCTTGGTCATGCCGGTTTTTATCGGAGGTTCATTAAAGACTTCTAAAAAATTTCTAGGCCTCTGACTAATATCTTACAAAAAGATGTTCCTTTTGTCTTTGATGATGATTGTGTAGAAGCATTTGAAATACTTAAGAAAGCCTTGATTTCTGCACCTATTGTTCAGCCACCTGATTGGAATTTACCCTTTGAAATTATGTGTGATGCTAGTGATTATGCTGTAGGTGCTGTTCTAGGACAAAGAGTTGCTAAGAAATTAAATGTTATCCAATATGCTAGTAAAACTCTAGACAATGCCCAGAGAAATTATGCTACTACTGAAAAAAGAATTTTTTAGCAGTTGTATTTGCTTGTGATAAGTTTAGACCTTATATTGTTGATTCTAAAGTAACTGTTCACACTGATCATGCTGCTATTAAATATCTTATGGAAAAGAAAGATGCTAAACATAGACTTATAAGATGGGTTCTCTTGCTACAAGAATTTGATTTGCATATCATTGATAGAAAGGGAGCTGAGAACCCCGTTGCAGACAACTTATCTAGGTTAGAGAATGTCCTTGATGACCCACTACCTATTGATGATAGTTTTCCTGATGAACAATTAGCTGTCATAATTGCTTCTTGCATTGCTCCATGGTATGCTGATTATGCTAATTACATTGTTGCTAAATTTATACCACCTAGTTTCACATACCCTCAAAACAAAAAGTTTTTCTATGATTTAAGACATTACTTCTGGGATGACCCATACATTTATAAAGAAGGAGTAGATGGTGTTATTAGACGTTGTGTACCTAAGAATGAACAGGAACAGATCCTACTCAAGTGTCACTTCGAGTCTTATGGAGGACGCCACGCTAGAGATAGAACTGCACATAAGGTATTGCAATCCGGTTTTTATTGGCCTACTGAAGGAAATATGCCCTAGAAGCAATAATAAAGTTGTTATTTATATTTCCTTATATCATGATAAATGTTTATTATTCATGCTAGAATTTTATTAACCGGAAACTTAGTACATGTGTGAATACATTGACAAACAGAGTGTCCCTAGTATGCCTCTACTTGACTAGCTCGTTAATCAAAGATGGTTAAGTTTCCTAGCCATGGACATATGTTGTCATTTGATGAACGGGATCGCATAATTAGAGAATGATGTGATGGACAAGACCATCCGTTAGCTTAGCATAATGATCGTTCAGTTTTATTGCTAGTGCTTTCTTCATGACTTATACATGTTCCTCTGACTATGAGATTATGCAACTCCCGAATATCGGAGGAACACCTTGTGTGCTATCAAACGTCTCAACGTAACTGGGTGATTATAAAGATGATCTACAGGTGTCTCTGATGGTGTTTGTTGAGTTGGCATAGATCGAGATTAGGATTTTTCACTCCGTCTATCGGAGAGGTATCTCTGGGCCCTCTCAGTAATGCACATCACTATAAGACTTGCAAGCAATGTGACCAATGAGATAGTTGCAGGACGATGCATTACGGAACGAGTAAAGAGACTTGCCGGTAACAAGATTGAACTAGGTATTGAGATACCAACGATCGAATCTCGGGCAAGTAACATATCGATGACAAAGGGAAAAACGTATGTTGTTGTGCGGTTTGACCGATAAAGATCTTCGTAGAATATGTAGGAACCAATATGAGCATCCAGGTTCCACTATTGGCTATTGACCAGAGATGAGTCTCGGTCATGTCTACATAGTTCTCGAACCCGTAGGGTCTGCACGCTTAACATTCGGTGATGATCGGGATTATGAGTTTATGCTATATTCGGACAATGAAAGTGTTCCGGGTGATTCGGAGAAAACCGGAGTGCCAGAGGGTTACCAGACCCCCCCCCCCCCCAGGGGGAACTAGGGGGGGAACTAGTGGGCCTAGATGGGCCTTAGTGGAGAGAGAGAGGGGCTGCCAGGGCAGGCCACACGCCCCCTCTGAGGGAGTCCTGGACTAAGGGGTCCTCGGGCGTCCGGCCTGTTAGCCATTGGCCGAACTGATGGGTTGTGAAGAACACGAAGACCGAAGACTACACCCATGTCCGGATGGGACTCTCATTGGCGTGGAAGGCAAGCTTGGCGACCAAATATGTAGATTCCTTTCTTTGTAACCGACCTTGTGTAACCCTAGATCCTCCCGGTGTCTATATAAACCGGAGGACTTAGTCCGTAGAGATAGAGAATCCTCATAATCATAGCCAGACTAGACTTTTAGGGTTTAGTCATTACGATCTCATGGTAGATCAACTCTTGTAATACTCATATTCATCAAGATCAATCAAGCAGGACGTAGAGTATTACCTCTTTAGAGAGGGCCCGAACCTGGGTAAACATCGTGTCACCTGTCTCCTGTTACCATCGACCTTAGACGCACAATTCGGGACCCCCTACCTGAGATCCGCCGGTTTTGACACCGACATTGGTGCTTTCATTGAGAGCTCCACTGTGCCATCATCAAGTGGTTCGATGGCTCATCCAATCATCCACAACGATGCTATCCAAGGGGGAGTCTTCCTCTCCGGACAGATCTTCGTGTTCGGCGGCTTCGCACTGCGGGCCAACTCGCTTGGCCATCTGGAGCAGATCGAAAGCTACGCCCCTGGCCACCAGGTCAGATTTGGGAGCTTGAACCATGTTGCGGACATCCGTGGAGACTTCATCTTTGCCGGATTCGAGACCGTGGCAACCACTCCTGGTCACCCCAATAGACACGACCTAAATCTGTCATCGGATCGCATCCAGGAGATGGCTCTTGTAACCGCTCTGGCCTTAGATCCGGAGTAGACAGCGCCATCCAAGGACGGGAAGCTCAACCCAGCCACAGAGGCCAAAGATTCCCCGGCATTGGAGCCGCGCATAGACTTGATCTCACACAATACCTATGCTACCGGAACTCCGGACTCATCTCCGGTCATAAGTTCCGAACCATGTGAGCCCGCGGACGCCGAACTTGATCGTTTATCGATCTCCGAATTTAGCGCCGCAAGCATCATCCAGCACTCGCCCTTGGGTACATGCTAAACTCATTAAAAAGCCTGTCCCTGGCGGAGGACTCACAGCCGAACTATATCCGGTTTGAGCTAGGGGCTGATAATGGAGAATTTTTCTTCCCACCGGCCACCCACTCCATAGCCATTGTCGAGGATTTAACCGACATGCTCGATTACGGCTCTGAAGACCTCGACGGTATAGACGACGATGCCGATGAGGAGCAGGACCAAAACCTGCCGTTTACCGGACTTTGGACGGTCACTTCTTCATACGACGTAAACATGGTGGATACACCTAAAGAAACTAACGACGATGACAAAGAAGATCCATTCAAGGATAAACCTCCTGAGACAAAGCCCAGATGCCGGCATCAGCAGCGCCGCTCTAAGTCACATCGTGCAAAAGACAGCAATGCCGGCACCGGAGAAAACAACACCCCAGACGATGCCAAATACAATGAAGACCCTGTTGAGGCCACGTCTGAACAGGATGAACGGGAAGACGGGCACGATAGCCCTGATGAACAGGCCATACACGAAGACTTGGAGGACAGTAATTATCTTCCGCTCTCCAAGGATGAGGAGAGCCTCGGCGACTTGGATTCCATCGTTCCTGAGGAACCTCTCAAGCAGGAGCACTTTAAACGCCAGCTATTGGCCACTACAAGGAGCCTGAAAAAGAAGCAGCATCAGCTTCAAGCTGACCAAGACCTGCTCAACGATAGATGGACAGACATCCTAATAGCCGAAGAATATGGCCTCAAATGCACAACCAAGGGTTACCCGAAGCGCAGATTGCTACCTCAGTTCGATGAGGAGGCGCCGGAACCTATACCACGCGGTCGGGATAAAGTGGTGGCTCAAGCCAAACAGCAGCCCGCCTCAACCCAAAGAAAAATCAGAGATAAAATAGCTCGGAGTCATACATACGACCCTTGGTAGGACTTGTACAGTAGAGCAGAACATACCAGATCGATCTACGGATCGCGAGGACATGCCTTAACGCGCAACGGCGGCTACCTATTCGGACGTGACAAGTCTAGTCACGACCGGAGCGAAAACCGTAGATGGACTCCATCTAAGCTACGTCGCGACGTGGCCCAATATAGAGGCGCCGCACACCCACTCTACTTCACTGACGAAGTAATGAAGCATGAATTCCCAGAAGGGTTTAAACCCGTGAACATCAAATCATATGATGGAACAACTGATCCTGATGGTTCGAGGATTTTCTTCTCCATATTCATATGGCTCGCGGAGATGACCTCCACGCCATCAAATGACTCCCACTAAAACTCAAAGGACCAGCAAGGTACTGGTTAAATAGTCTACATGACGCCTTCCATGACAACTTCCAAGGTACATATGTCCGGCCACCAGATGCCGACGACTTAAGTCACATCGTCCAGCAGCCAGGAGAGTCAGCCAGGAAGCTCTGGACTAGGTTCTTAGTTAAAAAGAACCAAATCATAGACTGTCCGGATGCGGAAGCCCTAGCTACCTTTAAACACATTGTTCGGGACGAGTGGCTCACCCGCCACCTCGGTCAGGAGAAACCAAAATCCATGTCATCCCTCACCGCTCTGATAACCCACTTTTGCGAGGGAGAAGACAGATGGCTCACTCGTAGAAGCAGCAGCGTCAGTGACCCGGGCACCTTTGAAGTTCGAGAAGGCAACGAGAAACCACGATGCAATAAACACAAACATGGCAATAGTAATGGGGGAACGCTCGACACAACGGTTAACGCTGGATTCAGCGGCCCCAAACCAGGTCAACGGACCATCCAATTGAGATAAGACTTTGGATAGGCCCTGCCAGATTCATGGCCACCCCAATAAACTATCTAATCACACCAACAGAAGCTGTTGGGTCTTCAAACAGGCTGGCAAGTCAAATGCCGAACACAAGGGGAAGAGGCCGCCCAGCGACAGCGATGACGAAGAAACCCGCCAACCGAACAACGGGGGTCAGAAGCAGTTTCCCCCGAAGTAAAGATAGTGAACATGGTATACATGACACACTCCCCTACACGGGAACGCACGGAGCGCTCCCGCCGCACTGAGGACCATACTACGGCTACCTCAGCCGAACTACACAGCGGGGGACTAGCAGTTCGGCTCCCGCCGCTTACCTATATACCTGTGAAGTTTATACCTGTCGGTGTACAAAAAGAGGGGTACACTTTTTGTACCCCTATAACTATGCATAGGCAGTCTGAGCCACGGGAACCACCACACCAAGCAAGGCAAGGGAGGTGAGCCAGGATAAGGCCGAAGCTCAAGAGAACTACGACGCCAAGGCCAAGACCATGAAGAGCAAAGGGGACAAAGTGGACTCCCCCGGCAAGATCCTTGCCGGGAGACAGTTCTAGCAGCCCCGGCAAGACCCTTGCCGCGGCGACTCGTCCCGCGCCTACGGAGCAAATCACCCTTGAGTCCACTACCCCCAAAGGGAAAGGATTCGGGAGACATCCCCGTGGCGGCATGCAAATCTTTGTGAAGACAGTCAAGATCAGATAAGCACTAAGGAGACGACAACCCTTGGTGGGATCCCAACCGAGGAAGACCACAAGGCCCCCGGCAAGCGCCTTGCCGGGGATGACAGCAGGCGCCTCGGCAAGACCCTTGCCGGGGCCCTGGCAAGGCCCTTCCCGAGGACACCCACGGGGCCACCATCAGGCCCATGCCGACTAAACCTCCACCACCGCATGCATGCAGCTGCCGACCCAACCAGCTGGGCAGGCACCTGCGTGGAGGCATGCAGATCTTCGTGAAGACCCACCACTACGCCACCTCAGTTGCCTGCCTACCTACGTGGCATCTCAGGCATCGCTGGCCAGGGCGCGTGTCGACACAAGAAGGAGCGGCAACGGATGAGACAGATCTCTCCCCCCGTCCCCGATAAAGCAAGGACACCTAAGCAAGACGCATTAAATGCGCCTTGTCATGTAGTGCGAGGGATAACCTCGCGTCACTATACCCTTTCCACCTCCTGTGTGCCACTGTGGCAACCCCTTTTTCTATAAAAGGAGGCCCGAGGCGACCAGAGGAAGGATTCGGCTTTTTGGAGCTCCTCACGCCCCATAGCTAACTCAAGAACACAGATATACAATCGACCAAAGCAGGAGTAGGGTTTTACGCATCCTCGCGGCCCGAACCTGGATAAACGAACCGTGTGCTACCTGTTAGATCCGCTCTTCTCACGACCCCGTGCCCCGCTAACCACAGTAGGGATTCTTGTGATCCCATAGGTGTCGTTCCCACCGACATCTCTGGTGCGCCAGGTAGGGGGCGCAGTTGTGAGAATCGGCTTTAGCAGTTAGTTCGGCGCTTATTCATCGTCATGGCGCCCAAGAAGAAGACGACGGTGGCGGTTGGCCAGTCGGAAGCCGGACAGCCCGTCCCGACGCGGGCGAGCAACGGACCGGTCGCAGAAAGGACCCAGGGCACTGCTCCCGAACACCAACACCATCCCAGCAGCCGGAGTTTGGGAGGCGGCGATGTTTGTGCGCCTGGTAATGGGCCACACGTCGCCAAATCCAAAGGCGGAGCCAAGCCCTTCGCGGGTGGAGCGGGGCCTTCCAGGGTCATCGCCACCCCGCCCGAAGGCGACACAAGGGCCTCCATGACTCCCACGCCGTCTCCAACAGCGCGCTCCTCCCAGGCAGCGCGCAACGAACGGCGTAGTCACGCCGAAGATCCCGGGCGTCGCCGCAGGAAGAGCCTCGAGCGCCACTCCCGGGACGTAGAAGACCTGCCCACTCGCCGAGGCGCTGGTGAAAACGGCATGCGACCGCGGGGTCGTGATAGAGCTCCTTCTAACATGGTCAGAAGTCGAAGCGCGTCGTGATCCATGCAGGTTTCGCTGCCACCGACGCCAGCAGAGGCCTTGGCGCGCGCGCAGTTGCTCCTCGACTTTCCTCCCACTACGGGGAAACTCGACGAATGGAGAGCCACTATTTGGAGCCTTGTTGCGGTGGCCAACAAAGACGAACCAAGTCCAGTGGGGCCCCCGGGTCGGCGCTCCAACAGAGTCCCGCGAACCAGTGGCAGAAAAGCCGGCGGCGCCGCGACCACGGTGCATTCACCTCTTCCCCATCTGGTACCGCGGAGCCGGCTTGTCGCGATGTTGCGGGAGACGCCATCTCCATAGCATCGTCTGACCTGCGGACCCACTGTGACCAGCGCCAAGTTCTTCAGGAACGAGCCCGTGAAGACTCTCAATCCACTATCGAGCGCCGGCGCGGAGCGCGCCACCAGTCAGACAGGCGAGCCAGTCCTGCGGTGAACCACCCGGCCCCGGAGAGCCCTAGAGGCCTACCTTACGAGGTAAGCTGTCCGGCTTTTACTCGTGAGCTGCGGCAGTTCTAGTGGCCCACTCACCGCACCTTCAAGCCTGTCGTTGGCGAAAAGTACAATGGCAAGACTCACTCGTCTGTGTTCCTCAGCATCTACACCATCGCGATGCAAGCCGCCGGAGCCCGCGACGATAAGGTGCATGTGAATTACTTTCCTTTGGCTCTTAAACCCAACGCCATGTCGTGGTTGATGCACTTGCCGGTAGACTCTATTTCCTCCTGGTCGGATTTGTGCCATGAGTTTGTGGGCGCCTTTACTGGAGGTCACCAAGCCCATGGCCAAGCAAGCGACCTGCATGTCATTCCCCAGAAGGGAGGTGAGAGTCTGCACAAGTATATACAGAGGTTCAGTCGGGTACAGTACAATATCCCTGTTGTTCACCCTGCCACCATCATCAGCGTGTTCCATCAGAACGTGCGTAACCGCAAGATGCGCGAAGAACTGGCAATGAACAAGGTGAAAGATGTGGCAGAACTCTATGTTCTTGCTGACAGATGTGCCCGAGCTGAAGAGGGAAGGAAGTACCCCGGCGAAGATGCCGGCGTGGAAACCGACTCCTCAGATGAGGATACCGCCGCCCCGGCGAAGAAAGGCTGGCACCGCAACAGGAAGCGCAAAGGTAAAGCTGTGCTCGCCGTCGAGGGATCTGACGATGCCGGCTCCGCCAAGAAAACCAAGGCAGATGACCCCGGCAAGGAAATTGCCGGATGTGTCGCCTTCCAGGCCTTGGCGGCTGCCGAGAAGCCAGGAAACTCTCACAAGCCATACTACAAGATCCATCGCACCAAAGGCCATGATCTCCAGAACTGCCGACAGGTTGAGCTCCTTGCTGAGAAGCAGAGGGCTGAATATGAGAGGCGGGACAAGGAGAAAGGCCAGGACGATGCTGAGGGGTCCGGCAAGAAGCGTGACGGCCAGGCGGGCCGTCGCGGTAAAGATAAACAGCAGGAGAGGCCCGCCCGGGGCCGTGACAAAAAGCCAGAAGACGATGATCACGAAGAGGACGATTAGTCTAGTGACCAAGAATTTCAGAAAGCTACAGAGGCCATGTGCGTCGATGGCGGCGCCTCGCTGCATACCTCTCACCGCCAGCTTAAATAGTGGGCGCGCGAGATTACAACGGCGGAACCGTCGTTTGATGCCCGAAGGCCGCTGAAGTGGTCCAGCACACCTATCATTTTTGACACTGAGGATCACCCTGATCACACTACTGCAGTCGGGTGCTTGCCATTGTTGGTTTCACCAACAATACGCAACCTCAAGGTGACAAAGATGCTAGTCGATGGCGGGGCCGGTCTAAACTTAATCTCGCCTGCCGTGATCGAGAAATTGCAGATTCCTGATGAAGACCTCGAAGAGATGGACACGTTTCAGGGGGTCAACCCGGGAAGAAGTCAACCAAAGGGAAAGGTCACATTGCCCGTGACTTTTGGGAGTGATCTGAACTACAGGACAGAAAGGATTGTGTTCGATGTTGCCAAGATCCCCCTGCCTTACAACGGGACCCTTGGCCGCCCAGCGCTGGCCAAGTTCATGGCGGCGTCACATTACGCCTACAACACCCTGAAGATGCCGGGGCCTGTGGCGATCATTACCGTCCCGTCAGACAAGAAGGATGCACTAATTTGCGCTGACCAGCTCTACTAACAAGTAGTTGCAGCAGCCGCCACTGCTAAGGCGCTTGCTCCTGCCGTTGGAGCCCCGGGAAGGCAAAAGAAGAAGACCGGTGAGACCTCAGGCACCCACTCCGGCAAGCGCACCTCTTCGGAGTGTAGCGCTCCCATCGAGGACGTGCCAGAGAGCTCTGCCGACAGAAACAAGAAGTCCAGGGCCACGCGCCGGGAACCAAGAAAGTTTCTGTCAAGGAGGACGGCACGGGAGGAGCTTTTACCATAAGCTCCACCCTTGACGACAAATAGGAAGACGCGCTCGTCACCTTCCTACGGGCGAATGTCGATGTGTTTGCATGGCAAGCATCCGACATCCCCGGCGTTCCCAGGGGGTGATTGAGCACCACCTTGCTGTCTGTCCTCATGCGCGGCCCGTCAAGTAGAAGGTCAGGAAGCAAGCTTTGGAATGACAAGAGTTCATGATAGAGGATATCCAAAAACTGGAAGCAGCGGGTTTGGTAAGAGGAGTGCTCCATCCAACGTGGTTGGCCAATCCGGTGGTAGTGCACAAGGCAAATGGGAAGTGGAGGCTGTGTATTGATTACACAGATGTTAATAAGGCCTGTCCCAAAGACCCCTTCCCGTTGCCGCGCATCGACCAGATTGTTGACTCCACAGCTGGGTGTGATCTATTGTCATTCCTCGATGCCTACTCCGGCTACCACCAGATCTTCATGACATGGGAAGATCAAGAGAAAACGGCATTCATCACCCCATGTGGTACGTATTGCTTTATACGGATGCCTTTTGGATTGAAGAGTGCTGGTTCAACGTTTGCTAGGGCGGTCCAGATTGGTTTTGAACCCCAGCTCCATAGAAATATGGAAGCTTATATGGATGATATAGTGGTCGAAACCAAGAATAGGGCAACCCTCATATCAAATCTACAAGAAACATTTGCAAACCTACGCAAGATCAATCTCAAGCTGAACCCTGAGAAGTGCGTCTTCGACGTCCCGTCTGGCAAGCTTCTCGGGTTCTTTGTGTCACAGCGTGGGATAGAGGCCAATCCGGACAAGATCAAAGCTATAGAGCAGATTGAAGCGCCCAAGCGAGTCAAGGATGTGCGTCGGCTTGCTGGTTGCGTTGCCGCCATGAGCAGGTTCATTTCCAAGTCCGCCGAGCGCACCCTTCCCTTTTTCAAGATTTTGAAAAAGGCGAGCCCGATGGAGTGGACGCCAGAAGCCAAAGCAGCATTGCAAGATTTGAAGAGGTACCTCTCCTCCGTGCCAATACTAGTTGCGCCTAGGCCACAGGAACCGTTGCTGCTGTACCTGGCGGCAGTGAACCAGGTGGTCAGCGCCGCACTAGTGGCGCAGAGAGAAATTGATGATGAGGTAATAGCAGTGACGAAGCCCGATGCCACCAATGCCGAGACGACGCAGCCAATTGAAGTGCCGCCGAAGAAGAAAATGATGCAACACCCGGTCTACTTTGTTAGTTCCCTCCTGCAGGGGGCTAGATCGAGGTACTCCAGTGTGCAGAAACTGCTCTTCGGCCTTCTTATGGCCTCGAGGAAGCTGCGTCACTACTTCCAGGCACACGAGATCACTGTCGCCACTCGCCTCCCTCTGCAATGGATATTGCACAATCCAGACACAACGGGAAGGATCGTAGAGTGGGCACTGGAACTCTCCAGCTTTGGCCTCAAGTTTGAGAGTACCTCGACGATTCAAAGCCGAGTCCTGGCGGAGTTCGTTGCAGAATGGACCGCGACGCCTGACGAAGAAACCCAAGAGACTGCTCTCCCCGGCAAGGAGGCAAGTTGCGACTGGATCATGTACTTTGATGGAGCTTTCTCCTTACAGGGCGCCGAGGCTAGCGTACTGCTTGTCGCGCCCACCGGAGAGCACCTCAAGTACGTGATCCAGATGCACTTCCCCAGGGAGGTATCAACAAACAATACGACTGAGTACGAAGGGCTGCTTGCCGGTCTCAGGATCGCGGTGGACCTCGGAATCAAGAAACTCGTCGTCAGAGGCGACTCGCAACTTGTCGTCAAGCAAGTCAACCAGGATTACCAGAGCCCATTGATGAAGGCCTACGTCGATGAAGTGAGAAAGCTGGAAGAGCGTTTTGATGGTATACAAGGCAGAATACGTTCCCCGAGCGGAGAATGATATCGCTGATTACCTGTCAAAACGCGCTGCCCTCAAGCTACCTGTGGAACCAGGTACCTTTGTGCTTCGGCTAACTCAGCCATCCGTTGAGCCATCAACAGAGCAGAACAAGAGGAGAAAATCAGGGCCCGGCAAGTACTTTCCCGCCGAGCTCCCCGAAGCCGCCGGTAAGGATGTTGCCGGAGACACTGAGCTTGCCACAGGATGGCTAGCTCCGACAGAGCATCAAGCTCTTCTCGTCGAGACACCCGCTCCTGTAGCAGAGGAAATGCCTTTAGTCCTCACCGTCGAGCCCCAGGCTCCAGCGTGGGCACAGCATACCGTCCGATTCCTCCAAATAGGGGAACTTCCTGAGGAGCAGGAAGAAGCGTAAAAAGTAGCCCGTCGCTCTACTATACCAGTTCGTCGATGACGTCCTGTAGAGAAAGAGGCCGAACGGCGTGAAATTAAAGTGTATCCCTCGAGAGGAAGGACTGGGGCTATTGGCGGAGATACATGGAGGCATATGTGGATCCCACATCGGGTCAAGGGCCCTTGCCGGCAAAGCGTTTCGGCAAGGTTTCTTCTGGCCCACCGCCCTCCAGGATGCGACCACACTAGTCACCAGGTGTGAAGCGTGTCAGTTCCATTCAAAGAAGCTTCATCAGCCAGCTCAAGCCCTTCAAATCATTCCTCTCTCCTGGCCTTTCTCGGTCTGGGGGCTCGACATACTGGGCCCTTTCCCCCGCGCTGTCAGGGGCTCTGAGTACTTCTACGTTGCAATCGACAAGTTCACAAAGTGGCCAGAAATGGAAGCAATGAGGAAGGTCACAGCACAGTCAGCCATCAAGTTCTTCAAAGGACTGGTGTGCCGTTTTGGTGTACCCAATAGGGTTATCACCGACAACGGCACGCAGTTCACAAGCCACACCTTCATGCAATATATTCAAGACCTCAGGAGAAAAGTCTGTTTCGCTTCCGTTGCTCACCCATGAAGCAATGGTCAAGCTGAGAGGGCAAATGCTGAAGTACTGCAAGGCCTGAGGACAAAGACCTTTGACAGACTGCACAAGAGTGGAAGGCGCTGGATTGATGAATTTCCGGCGGTGCTTTGGTCAATCAGAACGACACCAAATCAAGCCACCGGCCAGACACCCTTTGCCCTGGTATACGGGGCAAAAGCAGTTCTCCCCACGGAATTCATATACGGGTCACCTCGAGTACTCGCTTATGACGAGCTTGAGCAAGAGCAATTGCGGCAAGATGACACAACGCTCCTTGAGGAAGATCATCTTCGGGCGGCTGTGAGAGCAGCGCGCTACCAGCAAGCCTTGCGCCGCTACCATAGCCACAAGGTTCATGCCCGAAGCTTTGAGGAAGGCGTCCTTGTTCTTCGGCGCGTTCAATCAGCCAAGAATTCCAACAAGTTGACGCCAAAGTGGGAAGGCCCTTATCGGGTAATACGAGTCACCAGGCCCGGCGCAGTCCGCTTGGAGACCGAAGATGCCGTTCCGGTGAGTAACTCCTGGAATATTGAGCATCTTCGCAAGTTTTACCCGTGAGGCACGGCTTGTCGGGCCCCCGGCAAGCCACCTTTTGTACGAGCCTTGCCGATGACGCATGTAAACCTTTGTACAAAGCCAGGCGCAGACCCTGAGCATAAGTAAATGAAGCGCTAGCGCCCTAAGTTATAGCATGCATGCTAGGTCGAGTCTCGTCCTTGGTTAGGGTTGATAGTGCTTAGCGGCGACTAACCCCTAGCTTAGAGGTCGAGTGTGCATCTCTTTGTCTTTCTTTTGTCTTCTTTGGTTCACAGGACACACAGATATCCGTGCCGAACCACTTGGGGAGAAAAGAATGAGGAACATACCAGCATCTAGCCCCCGGCAAGCCAGTATTGCCGGGGGCTGCAACAGCAAAGATTCACCCACGGCGAACCAGGGTTGCCGGGGACTGCAGCTTCAGATAAGTTCTTCATCCCTTATCATGCATTCCATTATGGACTGAGGTATGTGAAACCTCGTTTTCCCATAAGCTATCGTGCTCCCCAAACTCTAGGCCCTAAGGCTCGTTCCTGGGGCCAAGTTGGGTCGTAGTCGCGGCAGCGAAAGGATGAAACAAGGATCCTGAACCCGCCTCATCCCTGCCTCCGCCAAAGGCGTGAGGAAGGTCGAGCGAAGTGGGGAGACGGCAAGGCCTGTTGCCGGGCAAGGAAATGTTTATCTTGAAGATATCAAGGATTTACTCCTTGTTGTGGGTTCCACCCGCAAACAAATGACCCGGCAAGCATCCCTTTTTCATTAAAAAAACATTCCACTCAGGTACAGTCCATAGGGAATGAAAAACATGAATGATGGGACTACAAGTTTTAAATTCAACAAAGGCCCGAAGGCTTACAAACTAAAAAGAGATAAGGTGCCCATAATCCCTTTCTTGTCCCTCTCCTCAGGAGGCAGGTCAAGGAGGCGAAAGGGACAAAAGGAGCGCCTAGTCGAGCTACGGGTGGCAGAAGAAACCAAGAGAACATCTTGGTGGCCGTCCAAAGGCTGGATGGTGATGGCGGCGCCAGAAGCAGAGCTCGAAGATGAGGCGGTAGGACGTCAGCACGCGTCGAAGGCGTCGGTGCCCGCGTACTCCGACTTGACGGCCTTGCCGCCCGCCCTCTTCCTCCTCTGCAGCCTCCCAACGCTAGCCGCCCAAGGAGACGACCCCGAGAAGTTCAGGGAGCCGGCGACGCGGATGATGGGGTCGCCGGTGCCGCACGAAGCGGCACCCGACACCTAATCAGACCCATCATCATGCCGCCTACTACCCTCGTCGTTGCTGCCGCTGTCCTCCTCCTCACTCCCGCCCGAGGAGCAGTCTTCACTATCAGAAGAGCTCTCCACGCAGCACCTTGCACGGGTCACAAAGCACCCGAAGACCTTGACGGAGAGAAGGCCACCCTCCATCAGCTTAAAATGGAGAGTGAGCCCCTCCCTCAAGTGGTGGATATGAGCAAACATCTTCCATCCCCGACAAAGATACATCATGTGAGGGGCGGGGAAGTCGACGCAGACCCGCGTGCCACTGATCCCGCAGCCCCTCATGTGTAGCCGCAATGATTCCGGCGGATCCAGTTCCACCTCCCGCACAAATGGAGTTGGGAGACGAAGGCGACGTCGCGGCGGCCGGCGCAGCCTGACGAAGAACTCATAAGGGTCATCCCCAACATGGCCCACCATTGGAGGAGGAGCTACTGGCGGAGGCAAGGCCGGCGTGCTGCCTCGTCCTCCTCTTCCCCGAGGGCCCACGGCCTCGCCCCCTCCCCCTTCCCCTCGCGGCTGGCTCTGCCACCGCAGGCGCAGGGGAAGGAGGGACGCGTTGTCAAGCGGCGACCCTCGCCGCCACTGTTGAAGGACCGGGATTCCCTCTCTCTCCATGACGGATGGAAGGGAGGAGCAGAAGTTGAAGGAAGAAGAAGATGGAAGAATGTGGGACGCCATCCCCCCCTCCCGCTCTTTATAAAGGATCGGGGTTCGGGCTCGGCCGCCCCGCTCGGCCAATCAAGATGCGGAAGGCGCAGGGAGCCAGGACCGACCCGCCGCCCCAACCAGCGACGGCCCGGTTTCCCGCCTCCACCGTTTGCCACCCCAGGCGCATGGGAGACACGTGGCGGACGTGCAGAACCAAGGGGATGGGTGAGACGACCACTCCCCACCTCGTGACCGTGGGGAGTGGATGCCTTGAAGACCGCGCCTCAGCACCATTCAGTAAATGGGCCGCGCCTCCACGCCTCCCTCCATTTATGGGGAAGGCGCGAACCGCCCCTTTACTACGATGTGACGCATGCCTGCGGGAACCAACCCCACGCATGCTTCCCACGTCACACGCACCTCCCCACACCGCGCCACGCGCGGGAGTCGTGGGAAGCACAACACGCGAAGAACCTTACCGCGGTAAAAACCGCCGCGCCTGCCCGCGCACCATTTTTGGGCCTAGCCCAACAACGCGTTGCGCTTATGTGTGGCCCAGGCCCGGGGGCTCCTGTCAGTGTACAAAAAGAGGGGTACACTTTTTGTACCCCTATAACTATGCACGGGCAGTCTGAGCCACGGGCACCACCACACCAAGCAAGGAAAGGGGGGTGAGCCAGGATAAGGCCGAAGCTCAAGAGAACTACGACGCCAAGGCCAAGACCACGAAGAGCAAAGGGGACGAAGCGGACTCCCCCGGCAAGATCCTTGTCGGGAGACAGTTCTAGCAGCCCCGGCAAGACCCTTGCCACGGCGACCCGTCCCGTGCCTACGGAGCAAATCACCCTTGAGTCCACTGCCCCCAAAGGGCAAGGATTCGGGATACATCCCCGTGGCGGCATGCAGATCTTTGTGAAGACATTCAAGATCAAATACGCACTAACGAGACGACAACCCTTGGCGGGATCCCAGCCGAGGAAGACCACAAGGCCCCCGGCAAGCGCCTTGCCGGGGATGACAGCAGGCGCCTCGGCAAGACCCTTGCCGGGGCCCCGGCAAGGCCCTTCCCGAGGACACCCGCGGGGCCACCATCAGGCCCACGCCGACTAAACCTCCACCACCGCATGCATGTAGCTACCGACCCAACCAGCTGGGCAGGCACCTGCATGGCGGCATGCAGATATTCGTGAAGACCCACCACTGCGCCACCTCAGCTGCCTGCCTACCTACGTGGCATCTCAGGCATCGCTGGCCAGGGCGCGTGTCGACACAAGAAGGAGCGGCGACGGACGAGACAGATCTCTCCCCCCGTCCCCGATAAAGCAAGGACACCTAAGCAAGACGCATTAAATGCGCCTTGTCATGTAATGCGAGGGATAACCTCGCATCACTGTACCCTTTCCACCTCTTGTGTGCCACTGTGGCAACCCCTTTTTCTATAAAAGGAGGCCCGAGGCGACCAGAGGAAGGATTTGGCTTTTTGGAGCTCCTCACGCCCCATAGCTAACTCAAGAACACAGATATACAATCGACCAAAGCAGGAGTAGGGTTTTACGCATCCTCATGGCCCGAACCTGGATAAACGAACCGTGTGCTACCTGTTAGATCCGCTCTTCTCATGACCCCGCGCCCCGATAACCATAGTAGGGATTCTTGTGATTCCATAGGTGTCGTTCCCACTGACAATACCACGCATACATAATTATACACTTAAAATATCCTAGGCGCCGGCGGACCTACATGTACTCCCATAACCTCCCCTTTTTTCTAATTACTTTTTCTTCTTCCTTTTTCTCTTTCCTCTCCACAGGTGGCTCAACGGCTGGCCACGGACTCTATCGGAGTTCGGGTGCATACACTCACCCAGGGGCTATTTCCGTCAAGGAGTCCCTTCACCGAGGACAAGCGGCGCAGACGTGCGATAGGAGGTCCAAAATAACTTTTTGTAGACCGCACTCTCTATTTTGAGCCTGTAAAGTGCCTTTTTCCTCCGCCTTCGACCCCTGGCATGTCAAATAGCCGGGGTTTCGGCTTTCCTATCTATATAAATGATTGGCACATCACTCAGATCCCAGTAAAAATAATCCACTCTTTTCTAAAGAACCAAGTTTTCCCCGCTACGGTTGTTTTAAACATACACCTTGGCATAACTTACCAGGGGCTCAGCATGGGAACAAACGAGTTGCCTACAAGTCCGAACAGCTCTATAGCGTACTTTGGCGTCGCGAGTTTGGCCTTATATGCATCAGCTCCGAATCATGTCTTGGGTCAATAGTTGGGTTGCCCGGCTCCTGTGCTTGCTATCCTATGTTCCGCTCTATCGGCTAGGGTAGTAAGGGATAACTACTGCGATTGTGCTTCCAGTTCACCTGGTTAAGAACCTCAGTAGAGAAAGCCGAAAACTGACTGTCATGATGCGGTGAGAGCTGGTCAACCACTTGATGACTTATTGGAATCTTTTGCGATTCCCTGCGTGTCACACGAAGGACCTCTTTCCGATCAAATATGTAAACGCATCATATGAATAAGCCGCATACATACAAGGGGCTATATCGTAGACCCACCATAAAACTCCTATGGCTAACTGAAAGCGTTAACGCCTTATAGTCCGATTGCCTGGTTCGCTGCATTGACACCTCCTTTACGGACCAAGACGTTGGGTCCAGAGTGATCAGATGCTTTTCCGAACACCCTCGTATTTCCTACAAGGGGGGCTGAAGCCGACGACTGGAAAACTTTCATATTATATACAAACGGCCGCACAGGAGGAATAACAGCCTTTAGGAAAAACTAAAACATAGACTGATTAAAAAATTGTCTTTTACAATTTGTATAGAATTCATTCGAATATTATGCCTTTCGAGCATTGACCCTCTATCAACCGGGCAGCCTACAAGACATCCTCACAATAATGCTCTGGTGCGTGATGGTCCTTGCCCTTGGGTGGACCCTTCGCTGCAATATCGATGGCCTTCATCTTCCCCCAGTATGTCTTGACTTGGGCAAAGGCCATCCGTGCATCTTCAATGCACACCGACCACTTCGCGGTGTCGATTCGTGGCACCGCATCAGTAAGTCGCTGCACCAAGTTGAAGTAGTTATTCGAAATAGGCTCAGTCGGCCACAGCCGGAGTATGACGTTCTTCATGGCAGCGACAGACATCCTGTGAAGCTCGGCCCATTGGGACATCTGTTCATTCAGCAGCAGAGGGCGTTTTGATGCACTAAACTATGACCAGAAAAGCTTCTCCATTGCATATCCCTCTTGCGCCTAGTAAAATTGTGCCGCATCGGAAGAACTCTTCGGTAGGTCCAAAAACACATCTGGAGAGCTCCACACTTGGTTAAGCTGAGCATAATTCGTATCGCCGAACTAAGTCTGTAATAAAAAGGGCTTACCTGCCGCAATCTCCCCAGCTTGCCGGATCTCTTCATGGGCCGCTCTAGATTCGGACCGCGCTTCTTTTGCCTCTCGCAAGGCCTCGTCAAGATCAGCCATTTTGGCTTTATTCGCCTTCTCAAGGAATTCACAGCGGCTAGTAGCATTCTTTAGTTCAAGCGCCATCGCGGATATTTTCCCCGCATCTTGGTGCCGAGCAGCTCGTTCGGCCTTTAACGTGTCTGATGCCTTTTCGGCAGCCGCATTACTAAACTGGGCCTGCTCCTTGGCCGGGGCCAGCTCCGCCCGAAGAATCTCAACGGCGGCAGCACCATCTGAAGCCATATATATCCTAGTATGCAATTTTCTGCGTCACACTTATATTACAAACACGTATGTGTAAGGACTGCACCGAATACATACCTTGCGACTCGTCAAGACGCCTATTGATTAACACAATGTCATCCCCTGCCACATCAAGCTTCCACTGCAACTCGACAATATCTGTAGTCCAGGCAGTCGTCAGGGGAGAAACAGCCTGTGTTCCAATTAATCAGGTCAGCCCCTAGGCATTTCTTTTGATCCTCTGATTGCCTCCCTTAGGAAGCCAATCAGAGTCTCAAGGGCTATTATCTATACACGGGTGCAATTCGTGAATAAAACACAATTGAACATATTACAGTACAAACCTCAAAACCTCTTAGTAGGCCCATAAAAGCCTCATTCAATCCGCGCTTCACGGACAGGACCTTTTTAACCATCGTGCCCATCAAGGTACGATGTTCCTCTAAGACGGACGCCTGCTGCAGCATGTTAGTCAGTATATCTGGCATCTCTGGATCTCCGGAGGCTGCTGTAGGAGTACGGCCATCCTTTGAAGGGATCCGTCTATTCATAACCGGTTGTAGACTAGATTGTTCGGGGCCTTCATTACTGGTCCCCGGACCCTGGGCCACCGAAGTATCACCTTCGGGTAATATCTTCATCATCCCTCGTACCGCCTGTTGGTCGGGGGAGACCCTCCGCGATGACACCTCGAAGTCATCCGCCCAATGGGGCGGAGAGGCCGGTGGAGGCGTCTCGCCTTCCATCATCTCTGGGAGAAGGTCCCCCGAGGAAGAGGATTGTTGAAGAAGACTACGTGCCGAACTGTAAAAAATATATATTCTAGGCATTACAAGAAAAAGAACGGGACATGTCTAAAACATCCTTGTTTACTTATGATTTGCCTTAGGCTTGTCCTCGTCATGAGACTGCGCGTCGACGTCCTCCAAGCCTGAGCCGCCCGACAAAGGCGTCTTGCCTCGCTTAGGAGCCTTTTCCTCCCAATCTTCGGAGGCGGCCCTTTTCTTTCCATGGGGGCAATAGGCATTGACCTCCCCCTCATTTTTGTCTTCCAACGATGGGATCTTAATTCCTCCGGGCACTATGTTTGATGCACCTTCGGGATGGAGGCCATCTTTGGTCCTCTCCGCCATGCCCCCCTTCACAGGCATCTGGTATGGTACCATGGCCAGCATCCTTGTTAAAACAGGATTCGCTGGGCCTTCAGGCAGGGGGGGGGGGGGCGAGCACATGATTAGTTTGCTCAGTACCATATTACGGTATGCATAACTACAAAGTGTTCGGAAGACAAGTTCTTACCGGGGTATCCGGATGGTTGCACTCAAGGCCAGCGTCCTCAGTAGTGTCCGGCCAATGTTTTCGCTTCCCGAAAAACAGCTTCCACATCCCTTCGTGCGTAGTGCCGAAGAAGTGTTGGAGGGTTCGTGGTCCTTTTGTATTAAACTCCCACATGCGCCGAGACCTGCGCTGGCATGGCAGGATTCAATGAAATAGCATCACTTGAATCACGTTGACAAGATCGATGTCTCTCTCAAGGAGGGTTCGGATGCGGCTCTGTAGAGTTTGCACTTCGTCATCTCATCCCCGGTCCATCCCCTTGTTAATCCATGATGCAAGCTGTGGCGGAGGGCCGGAACGGAAAGCAGGTATAGCTGCCCACTTGGTGCTACGGGGTTCCGTGACATAAAACCACTCTCGCTGCCATTGGTTGGAGGTTTCGGTGAAAGAGTCTTTTGGCCAGAGAGTGTTGGTAAGCTTGCTCACTACAGCACCACCGCACTCCGCATGTTCCCCGTCGACTACCTTCGGCTTCACACTAAAAGTCTTGAGCCATAAGCCGAAGTGTGGGGGGATTCAAAGGAAGGCTTCGCATTTAATGATAAACGCCGAGACGTGGAGGAAAGAGTCCGGAGATAGATCGTGAAAATCTAGTCCGTAATAAAACATTAGCCCCCGAACGAAGGGGTGAAGAGCTAACCCTAGCCCTCGGAGGAAGTGGGAGATGAATACGACCCTCTCGCTAGATATGGGGGTCGGAATAACCTGTCCTTGAGCAGGAAGCCTATGGTGGATCTTCGTGGTCAAGTATCTGGCCGCCCAAACCTTCGCAAAATCCTCTTCTGTAACAGAGGAAGCCACCCATCGGCCTTGAGGTCTGGGTCCGAACATGATGGGGAGTCTTGAAACAATGAAATCGAACCTTGGGTGCTAGAACTCAAGGCTGGGAAGGTTGAGGAGAGGTTTGGCATAAAAAAGACGGCCCTTGGTTCCTTTATAAAGGCAGCGGGTATCGAACGCCTCCTCCTAAGCCTGATAACCTGCCTATTCCTAAGGAATCTTTCTCGCGGGAAGGTTGGGTTACCCACGCTCGTATTGATGAGAATTTCACGATAAGGGGACACGATCTCTCCTTCGACAGGACGTGCCAACAAAAACCACGCCCCGAAACGTGGAACGGCGGGGCGGGAAATGGTTCGAAATAATGACCGGGCAAGCGTGACGTCACGTTACTAAAATAGTCAGCAGATTGGATTCGTGAAATATTATACTCTCTATGGCTGTGTGTTGCGGATCTGGACGCGTTTGTTTCGTCCGAAGACTATCTTGGAGTTCGGAAGGGGGAACCCGCCTTGCAATGCCGAAGACAGATCTACGCACCGGATACCTTGTCACTGAAGCCAGGTTCAGGGGCTACTGAGAGAGTCCTGGACTAAGGGGTCCTCGGGCGTCCGACATGTTAGCCATGGGCCAGACTGATGGGCTGTGAAGAACACGAAGACCAAAGACTGCACCCGTGTCCGGATGGGACTCTCCTTGGCGTGGAAGGCAAGCTTGGCGACCAAATATGTAGATTCCTTTCTTTGTAACCGACCTTGTGTAACCCTAGATCCTCCCGATGTCTATACAAATCGGAGGACATAGTCCGTAGAGAGAGAGAATCCTCATAATCATAGCTAGACTAGACTTTTAGGGTTTAGTCATTATGATCTCGTGGTAGATCAACTCTTGTAATATTCATATTCATCAAGATCAATCAAGCAGGACGTAGGGTATTACCTCTTTAGAGAGGGCCCGAACCTGGGTAAACATCGTGTCTCATGTCTCTTGTTACCATTGACCTTAGACGCACAGTTCGGGACCCCCTACCCGAGATCCACCGGTTTTGACACCGACACCCTCCCCCTTGGGTCCAAATTGGACTAGGAGGGGGGTGGCACCCCTCCTTTCCTTCCTCTCTCCCACTCCTTCCTTCCCCCTCCTAGTAGGACTAGGAAAGAATGAATCCTACTCCTACTAGGAGGAGGATTCCTCCTCTCCTTGGGCGCACCAAGGGCCGGCCGGCCTCCCCCTTGCTCCTTTATATACGGGGGTAGGGGGCACCCTAGAACACACAAGTTGATTGTTTCCAGCCTTGTGCGGTGCCCCCCTCCACCATAATCCACCTCGGTCATATCGTCGTAGTGCTTAGGCAAAGCCCTGCGCTGGCAACTTCATCATCACCGTCATCATGCCGTCGTGCTGATGAAACTCTCCCTCGACACTCAGCTGGATCAAGATTTCGTGGGACGTCACCGAGCTAAACGTGTGTAGATTACGGAGGTGCCGTACTTTTGGTACTAGGATCGGTCGGATCGTGAAGACGTATGACTACATCAACCGCGTTGTCATAACGCTTCCGCTTTCGGTTTACGAGGGTACGTGGACACTCTTCCCTCTCGTTGCTGTGCATCACCATGATCTTGCATGTGCGTAGGAAATTTTTGAAATTACTGCGTTCCCCAACACCTACTCTTTTCAAAGATGCCCGTAAGTTTGTCTTTTCTTGTGATGAATGGCAAAGAATTGGTAATATTAGTAGACGTCAAGAAATGCCTATGAACTATTCACTTGTTATTGAACCGTTTGATGTTTGGGGCTTTGATTATATGGGACCGTTTCCTTCCTCTAATGGGTATACACATATTTTAGTTGTTGTTGATTACATTACTAAGTGGGTAGAAACTATTCCATCTAGTAGTGCTGATAATAACACCTCTATTAAGATGCTTAAAGAAGTTATTTTTTCGAGGTTTGGAGTCCCTAGATACTTAATGACTGATGGTGGTTCACATTTTATTCATGATGCTTTTCATAAAATGCTTGCTAAGTATGATGTTAATCATAGAATTGCATCTCCGTACCACCCACAGTCTAGTGGTCAAGTAGAACTGAGTAATAGAGAGATTAAATTAATTTTGCAAAAGACTGTTAATAGATCTAGAGAGAATTGGTCCAACAAACTTGATGATGCATTATGGGCCTATAGAACTTCATATAGAAATCCTATGGGTATGTCTCCATATAAAATGGTTTATGGAAAAGCATGTCACTTAACTCTCGAACTAGAACATAAGGCATATTGGGCCATTAAAGAGCTCAATTATGATTTCAAACTTGGCGGTGAGAAGAGACTATTTGACATTAGCTCACTTGATGAGTGGAGAACCCTGGCCTATGAGAATGGAAAACTGTTTAAAGACAAAGCTAAAGGATGGCATGGCAAAAGGATACAAAAGCATGAGTTTAATGTAGGTGAGTATGTTTTGTTATACAACTCCCGTTTAAGATTTTTTGCAGGAAAACTCCTCTCTAAATGGGAAGGTCCTTACGTTATCGAGAAAGACTATCGTTCCGGTGCCATAAAAATCAACAACTTCGAAGGCACAAATCCGAAGGTGGTGAACGGAGAAAGAATCAAACATTATATCTCAGGTAATCCCATAAATGTTGAAACCAATGTTATTGACACCGTAACCCCGAAGGAGTACATAAGGGACACTTTCCAGAACGTTTCAGACTCCGAAAAGGAATAGGTATGTGGTACGGTAAGTAAACCGACTTCAAAACAGTTCTAATAGCAATATTTCTCCGTTTTGGAATATTTAAGAAAATAGGAAAATGTTTGTAAGAAAGCCCGTGTGTTGCAACGGGAGAAAAAAAATACATACCCCTAGCCTAATAAGCATGGCTTAATGGCTCAAGGGCAACCCTTTCCCCGCGCAATTCCGTGTTCTCTATTTGAACATGGCATCCCATTCGTGTCGCCAATCCTCATTTCCGCCCTCGATCATGATGGCCGCGGTGTCTATTTGATCACAATGCATAATCAATCCCAAGATGATGATCTTTACTCTCTTTTTTGTGTACCCATTTCAATAATCCATTTGTGTTAACCAAGTGGACTAGTTCGGATTTGGATCCGAATAATCCCGAAAGGAATCACTACAAGAAATATATCAACTTGTGACCCTCACTATTGGTCTCTGAAAGGTCATAGTTTCTCATTTGTGACCTTTTTGTGACCAAAACCAGAAGGTCAAAAGCTGGCAGTCGTAAACTGAAATTATTGACCTTCTGTAAAAGGTCATTGGTTCCACGACCAAATTTTTGGTCACTAGCAACCTCCCCGTGCCACATAGGGATCCAGCGTGGCAAGCTGACGTGGATAAGAATCGGCCCGGTCCAATTCAGTTTTCTACATGGGCCGAGCCCAATAATTCAGCCTATTTATTTTTTTCTATCAAATTTTGGTTGGGTTCATGGGCCAAGCCCAATATTGCAGCCTTTTTATTTTTGGGCCGTGGCCTTTTTGTCTCAACAATTACATTTTTTTGTAAAATGGGTCAACTAGTCAGGTAGGTCCCTGTTGTAAGGTTCAGGTAACTGGGTCCTGGGTCCTAGCTGTCAAAGTCATACTCTTCATATCTCAATTTAACAGTAAATAAATAACCATTATTTAAATTGGAAAACCACATAATACTTCAAACAATATCAGTCTGATTTAGTACGGGAGCTCCCATTGTACAAATAACACGTGATACAAGCTCTTAACAGGAGTACTTTACAAGCTCTAGAAGTGTAATAACAGTTACAAGCTCTACAAGTATGACAATCCCAGTTACAATCCCAGTTCAGTCTTGCCATGCCTAGATCCTCTTGTCTGATCACCCATGAATTTGGTTCCTGCACATGTTTGGAACCATGTGATTTGGCTGCACATGTTTGGAACCATGTGATTCTTCAAAACAAGATGCACGTGAGCATATAATAAAGAGTACTAGTATGAAACACCCAGGCGTACTTTTAGAGATTATAACTAGCTACTCTTTACTTTGTCGAGCTTCAAGCTTCTTCAAATTTCTTCAGCTCAGCGCTCCTGTAAAAGAAAGGTAACGCCACACTTTTAGAGCTTTATCAAGGCACAAATGTTTATTTGGCTGGGCATGAAAGTCATGCAGCAACAATCGCATAGAAGCATAATTATAAGTACAAATACATCAACCAGCTCAGTTCAAGCAAATGATCTAGTAGCAAAGCATAAAAAAGGAAGAAGCACATGGCAGGAATGTTTACAACGTCTCAGTTGATGACTTCAAATAGGAATAATGTATACAAGTATAATACAAAAATATGAGAAACTATCACAGTACAGAAATGGTATCACGGATATATATAGCTAACTCAATGATAGATTGAAATGTTTTACTCAATGTATGGAACTCAAAGAACTTTTCTGGTTAGTCACGAGCATCGTGCATTTTAACTTCAATAGCTGCAGAAATTAGATAGTATAAGGCAATATTCTAAAGATCAGAACAGATGAAGCTGACAACATAGTATAACTAGAAGTCAATTGTATCTACTCATATTTTGTGTCTCCAAGTAGGTAGCGATGAAAGTCACAATATCCTGTAATTGTTGAATGACTCATGGTACAGCTTGCATTGTTAAAATGCAATGAACCAGGATTTTAGTTACACATATGGTTAAAGAAACAAACTTAAGGAATTTTTTAGAATCTCATATCACCCATGATCCACCGATTTAGACTGGTATTATATCTTACAAATCGAACTGAAGAAGTTCATTTCCAGCCCAACTATAATCTCAGGCCAACTACTGTAAGATGGGAGCAGAGAGCTCACCATGGCTGTCATGTAGCCGACGTGGAAGATGCAGCATGTCCATCCAAGCAGGATCAGTAGCACCAGCGGACGGGTCCGGGGTTGTCGCCGCTCCTCCTTGTGGATGCCGAGGTCGGTGACGCCGGATCCGTGTGGGCATCCACCTCCCATCCTTGCAACTAAAACTTTATATGTGAGAATTCAATTTTATCAATCTCTGAACTCTAGTCTAGTCTGATTCCTGGAAAGGGATATGAATCAGCAAAAGAAAATCAAGGGGCCCTGCCCTCCCACTTTCCTAGAACAAAATGAGTACATGAGCAGCAGCTATATAGGACTGATGATGCATGTACTACCTGGGAAAGAGCCACCAGAAGTATGATCTCTGGAAGACCGATCTCGATGCATGTCGCAACCTACATAGCACATTCATACTGTTATGTTATTGTTATCCCCAGTGGTGTCAACTACAGCCAGACAGAATTCAGAAGTGCAGAGATTTGTCATTTGTGTATGCACAAGCAGAAGGCTTACACTTGGGAATCCAAGCTCGTAGAGCCCGAATCCGAGGGCGAGGAGGTTGAGGGTGCGTTGGTGCTGATGCTGGAGCTTTCGCTGGGAACTCCAGCGGCACCACCATTGGTGGCTGGTCTCCAGCGCTTCCTTTCTTCGCGGGCAAGAAGACAGACGAGACGAGGAGGAGAAGCGGTAGTTCGATGTGTGTTGGGTGGCCTGGCTGTAGCGTGGCGGCCGTGGCGGCGGACCTGGACATGGACCAATGAAGAATGAACATTGGTAATGAGATACAACAAATGCAAATGGTTCAGAATAACACCAAGACATTCAGTAGATGGTACTGCAAGAAATTTCTGAAACTTCAGTTGCAGTAGTTGTCAAACAAAATATCAGTCCAGTAACCTTCAAAGTATACTAACTGTGAGATTAGCACGACAGGGGAGATGGGGCACAGAAATATTTAATGCACAATGTTTTTTGTATTTTAACTGCATTTGGAACTACTAGTATTTACAATGTTTTTATTTCAGTAATTTAGAAAGAGGGGAGATGGGGCACAGAACTTTGAGGCACTGTTATGAGGTGCGTAGTGTCTGATGAAGGTTGCCCTTTGGAGCGGCAGCACTAGCTCCGCCAAATGTAGCAGCGGCACCTCCGACTGGCACAGTGGCAGCAGCGGCACCAATGATCACCTGCATGAGATTTCAGATCACGATTACATAATTTTTTATTTATTTAAGAGACAAGCAGCAGCGATAGCTTCTACCTTCGCATATATTTCAATACCTAGAGCTACTGTCATGTATGTTAAATATGCAAGAGGTAAAAACATGTATGCAAGAGTCGCGGAGGCCACCGAACTTACTAGTATCCGTCACGGAGGCCACCGAACTTCTCCTGTCCGGCCGTGTCCCGGCAGTAGAACCTGATCTTGTCGTGGCTCGTCTGGAAGTCCAGCAGCCGCACCTCCACGCCGATCATCGCTGCAGAACACCGTGCAGATCAACAACAACAGTCAGCAACATCTAAGCAACATCATCCCTCAACAGAAACACGAGATGCGACCGAGGGGTGGGGAAGGAACCGAACTAGAATCGTCGACAGGCTCACTTACGTTCGTACTTCTTCTTGAACAGAATCTAGAGCAAATGCCATCTGCACCTTCACTCAACGCAAGAGGGAGAAGCTCCCATTGCCTTATTTATTGGACTATCTAAGCAATGTCGCCAACTCCTATATTTATATTTTATCTAAGCATCATTTGGACCTGATATTCTCAAGACTGTTATCTAAGAATCATTTGGACCTGATATTCTCAAGACTGTTATCTAAGCATCATTTGGACCTGATATTCTCAAGACTGTTTTATCTAAGCATGCCAGTAATATTTGTCACACTTTTGACTCTTAACATTCTGTTCTCCTGACTTGTTGAACTCCATGGTTGTGTATCATGGACGAACACATCCAGATTTTATCGTCTCCCTAGGGACAGGTCCAGGTCCTGAATCTAGGTAGTTCGACGTTCTAGCTTAGGTTCAGCACTGCTCTTGAGCGAATTTGTGTAGCTTATCTTGTGCATACATAGTTTTGAGCATTCAGCAGAAGACAAAAAAGTTTAATCAGTGATCAATAGGTAGTATGCTTTGTGCGCGAAGCATATACGTACTAGCTACAGATGCTCGCTGGACTGGAAACGGACCACCTGTGAGTAATCGCCGAAGAGGACGAGCTTGAAGCTGGGGTAGTCCACGGGCAGGGTGTTGGGGAGAGCCTGCACGCGTAACTCGTTCAGAATCGGAAATCAAAACCCATTGATCGGCACACAAGAGCAAAACCTAAGAGGCGCAAAGCCCAGCAGCGGAAACAACGCAGCAACCGCCTTGGAACAGATAAGAGAGGAGGTTGAGGAGATCCACGCACCATTGCGTCGTTTCCTCGGCGCTGCCCGCTTCTTGGACTTGGAGGGGCATGATGCCCATGGCGGAGGCTCGTGCCCGGGAGTGCGGGGACGAGAGGTCGGCCAGGCCGAGGTGCTCTAGGGTGGTGGTGTACTCGACGTGCTGCGGGTGGCGCTGGAGGACGCGCGCGACAGATCTCGACGGGGAATGCCGGTCTCCCCAAGCCCCGCCGGTGGAGAGAGCCAATAAATTCCCCACAGGCGCAGATCTCATCCCCCGGTCAGAGGGCACGGCTTTGCTTTCTTGGAGGAGGAAGGGTGCCGGGTGGGCTGGTTGGTTTGGTTGGGTGGGGGAAGGGGAGGGGCGAGAGGAGTAGGGCGTGGGGGAGGCCATGGACGGCGGCGAGCTTCGCCGAAGGGAGGCGGCGGCGGCGATCTAGAAGGGAGGAGGCGAGCTCTCACTCTCTCTCTCTCTCTATCGGGCGAGACAACGAGGAGATGGAAGGGGATCGACGGATGGATGTGGGAAAGAAAGGAGGCGGGGGTGAATGGAAAATGACCAGCTAGGGTTTCGGGGTTGGTGTGAAAGGGTTGAGGAGGCCCGTTGGATCCGCGAGCATCCGACGGCGTACGATGCATGATCCGCGTGAGACGCCCACGGACCAATCAAAATGCAGTATAATGTTATGACCATCTAGATAGATCATAGTTGCCTAAAAAAATGTGTTAAAATCATGTTAGCTATTTTATGACATGAGAAATTCAAAAAGGAAATGGAAAATCTTCTAATTGTATCACCAAAATGTGAACAAGTTTTCATAAAAGAATAACGAACATGCAAAAAAGATAAATATCTTTTAAAAGGTGTCGTGAGAAATGAGTTTTTTGGCAAAAAAAATATTTTCCATTTCTCAAATGACCGAAATGTGTTTTTTTTGTGAAGGATCTACCATATATTTGTTGAAAAAGTGTACCAAATCAATTTTCTAAAATATTAGGTCATGTCTAATGCACAATTGACTAAATGTTTTGGTGTCAAAAGTTTTTGATCCACCTCTAGAGAAAAAGACAAATTTCCGCTGATTCAGTTGGAAGCGGGTCAAGTTTGAACTGTAGCTACCTTATAGTTTGCTCTTTATTTATTTCAAAAATCATTTCTAGGTACATAAATATCTATTTAATCAGAGAAGCACCAAAAAAATTCCAGGATACAACCACTAGCTAGGAGCGGTCATTCCCACCGTTTTGACCGCATTTTGAAACGGGCATAAAAAATTTAAAAAATTGGAAAACCTTCGCATTGTGTCATTATATGTGGCCAAGTTCCTAGGAAAAATAATAAACTTGTAATACGACAATTATTTTTAAAAAAGTGTTCTCAGAAATGAGCTATCACGTATGGAGATCAATGGCTTTCAAGCCAAATGATCAATCTTATGGCCACATTCATGGCATAGTTTGTTCAAATGATCTCATATTGTGCACAACTGTGCATATTGGAATGGCAAAAAATGTTGCCTAAGGATGTTTTCATTTTCTTTGGACGAAAAAACCATTTTCCATTTTTCGAGTGCCTAGAAGGAGGTTTTGTTGTGAAGGATCTCCCAAATAATTGTTGCAAAATTGGACCAAATCATTTTTATAAAATACTAGGACATATTTAATGCACAGTTGACCAAATGGTTGGGTGTAAAAAGTTTTGATCCACCTCTCGTGAGAAAGACAAATTTCCGTCGATTCAGCTGAAAGTGGGTCAAATTTGAACTGTAGCTGCATTGTAGTTTGCTATATATTTTTCCAAAAATCATTTTAGGTACATAAGTATCTATTTAATCAGAGAAGCACCAAAAAATTCCAAGATTCAACCACTAGCTAGGAACGGTCATTCCCGCCGTTTTGACCGCATTTTGAAATGGGCATAAAAAATTCAAAAAAATTAAAAAATTGGGAAACCTTCGCATTGTGTCATTATATGTAGCCAAGTTCCCAGGAAAAATAACAAACTTGTAATACGACAATTATTTTAAAAAAGTGTTCTCAGAAACAAGCTATCACGTATGGAGATCAATGGCTTTGAAGCCAAATGATCAATCTTATGGCCACATTCATGTCATAGTTTGTTCAAATGATCTCATATTGTGCACAAGGGTGCATATTGGAATGACAAACAATGTTGCCTAAGGAAGTTTTTCATTTTCTTTGGATGAAAAAACCATTTTCCATTTTTTGTGTGCCCCAAAGGAGGTTTTTTTGTGAAGGACCTCCCAAATAATTGTTGCAAAATTGGACCAAATAAATTTTCTAAAATACTAGGACATATTTAATGCACAATTGACAAAATGGTTGGGTGTAAAAAGTTTTGATCCACCTCTCGTGAAAAAGACAATTTTCCGTCGATTCAGGTGGAAGCGGGTCAAATTTGAACTGCAGCTGCCTCATAATTTGCTATTTATTTTTTCCAAAAATCATTTCTAGTTACATAAGTACCTATTTAATCATAAATACATGGTATGGTGGCGATACGTCGAAGTTTGGACGGTGGCCGAGGGCTCCAACTCCGAAGCGCGTAAACTCGCATGCCCGCTGCGTGGTCACCGCATGACCGTGGCGTTGCCATGTGTTCTGGGCGGCCTAGGCATGTCTAGTGGGTTGGGCACTCCCCAGGTAGGTGCTAGGGAGAAAATTACAATAGAAGAATCTCACGAGGAGACGGACCTAGGCTCAAAGATTAATTAGCAGCCAAGTGTTTGATTGGCGGTACGGGAAATGTACATGGCTAATGGGCGTGAGTTTTGGCTGAGGATGATCAGTTACTAAGAAGACTGTCTTCACAAATTTTCAGCTCAAAAGGAGGAGCCTAGATGGTACTTGCTTTGCAAAGTACCACACTGGACATAAATACGAATGTTGAAGCTGGGCTCAAAATAATGAATGGATTGAGCTGGCATTTGGTGTAGGATGGTTATTTGGGCATAGGAAAGCACTGTAGAAAATGGATACTATTTGGACATGCCAAAGTGGTACTTCCTTCACAAAGCGCTGCTCTGAACAGAATAGGAAAATGAATATTGTTGAATTATTTTTGAACTAGGCAAGGAAGGTTTTTGACATATTTGATGAAGATATGATCTAAAAAATTTATGAGAATTTTTGGGAATTTTTGGAATAACATAAATATAGGTTGCTTCACAACCTAGGGCAAAATTTGACACATGGACATGACACATAGGCAAAACTGATGAGATGGCGCCTAGTCATCGCAACCCACGACAATTTACAAGGCTATGACCATCTATATTGGTCATTAACAACTAGAAATAAGGCAGCGGACTAGCGCTATTTGCTTTATGACCATTTCGTGTAAGGAAATTACGACCTTTTTGACCAAAATGGTCGCAATGGTTTAGGGTTTGGAGCCCCCACTACAAAAAACCTGTTAATGCATGACAGATTTCAGGTGACATTTTCAGAAACTGTCAACGATGGCCTGGTACAACCCTGCAAGCATGCCCAAGCCCGCCAAAGCCCGCGCCAAAGCCCGCTTACCCTTTACTCGTATAAAATGCTAACCCTAACCCTATCCTCTCTTCCTCCTCGGCAGCCCCCTCCTCCCTATTCCCCATCGACTCCACACAGCGCCGCCACCCACCACCTCGTGTCTCTCCTCCCACAGATCGCCGCCGGCCCGACCCCTCCTCTCCTCTCACCTCGTAGCTTCCAGATCCGCCTCATTCAGCGCCCATCCATCCCTCTCGCGAACATCTCTCTCTCTATCTCTTGTGACCCTCGCACTGCAGCCAACGCCCACCAATTCCGGCGACGTCCACCACCACGCAGTACGCGCTGTAATTGGTCTCCGACCCCTCTGTCCCCCAGGCCGGCTAGATCCGCCGCTCACGTCTATGGCGCTCGCACGCGATGCCTAGCCCGTGGCTAGGGTTTCGGCTGCGGCGGCGCATCCATCGTCGCCGCGTCTCCGGCGGATCCGTTCTGCCGCACACCCCCCCCCCCCGCGCGCCCTCTCCTCCTCCTGGATGGCGCCTTCCTTGTTCGGTGTGCTCGCCTGCGTTGGGCTGCACAACGGCAACCCCAACCTCTCCTGCATCTACGGCGTGGTGGTGCATCATATGGCAACCTCCTCCACTATATTTGGACCACTGGAGGCCCTCCCTTGCCGATGTGAGCACCTCAAACCCCATTTCCTCTCCTCCAGCCCTTCTTTTCTTGTTAGGATGTCCTTTGACTGACTAAGCGTGTTCTTTCGTATGTATCTGGACAAGTTCCTGTTCTTGCAAGCATGGAACATATATGTTTACCTTGTGCAGTAATAGTTTTGGTGTCAAGCTTAGTAAAGTGGCAATCCAAATGGCTTGAAAAGAGAAGTTTTGTGGGGGCTAATTGAGGCTTTATAGATTCTTCATAGTTAAGCACTTATACCTCTGCCTATCTCCTCTGCCGTGAGCCCCTACCCGTGGCTAAAGCATACACTGTTTCATGTAGACTACTAGCTTGCATGGGCCTGAAGAATGGAGTAATTTAGCAAGTAGGAATTCTGTTTTTTCTTGCATGAGCTGTTGCACCTCTAGTTTGTTCTATTGTGTCCTGTACAGTGAGGGAAATTGAAGGCAGTATTTTGTTGTTCATAATTTTCCGGGTTAATATGCATATCACTTATACATATATATATTCACTTGTTCAGCTGTGGTAATTATCTTGATTAATATGCACAGCATAGCCTGTTTCACTCACTAATTTTTTAGTGTTTGACTTGATAGGTATAGCAGAGAAGTGAATGTATGATGGTGATGTCGATTGTTGGCTGGTGGTGTGAACCAACAAATATGCCGGGACAACAGGCAGTTGATGGAAGCGTCCAAGTCAAGCCAGGTCAGCAAGTCGTGAATCTGAACACCCCTGTTTCATAAGTGCACTATGAATGATGTTGTTGGCCTGAAACTGAATGCCAATTAAGCAAATGCCTTAAATAATGCTTGTTCACTAGCAAGGGAATAATGGTATGCTCCGACCACTTGATACTTTATTCCAATATTTCTGAATGATACTTACATCTGTTGATCAAGATCTCTTATAGCCACGATTACTCCTATTGTGGTTGTAGTACATGGGTTAGCACAGTCAATTTAAGTAACAAGAATCTAGTAGTTGATGTCATTAAGCATAACTAGGATGTGAACTGGAATTCTAATTGTCTCTGGGGTCAAGCAGAACATGTTTGTTTCATGTTCTGTATGAGGTTTAGCCACAATTCAGAAAATCATTGATCCCGCCAACTCTGTCTTTTATGTATTAAGTGCTAACATGTATTTTCGTAGTCGTACTAATGCCTTCAGAGGATTTTGGACAGCCAGATCAATATCAACTTGATATAGCCCACATTCTAGATATTCTGGACAATATGGACCATGCTTGAAAAGGCAACTATAAAAATCACTACATTTTGAAAAATAACTTAGGTTTATTATTGGCTAAAGAGATTTGTTTTTTGTAGACACAAAAAAAAACTAGGATCCAAGTAGTAAAGGAAATAGGGATTAATAATAAAAGATTGATAGTACTATTATCTATCTCAACTTTGGTAAATGATAGTGTGAATCTAACATCTAACAGACTTCTCAAAAAGATTAGTGTATATGTTTTAATATGGTTTATGGTAGCTCACAGTCTGAATTTTGTGCTTGCAGGTGCATTCACATCACCTTATCTTGTGCAGGCTATGGAAACATACTTTCTTGCTGCTTTGAAATCTAACATCTAACAGTCTTAATTAAGAAGTTATATCAACTTTTTAATCTGTATACCATGTGCTTCCTAGCATCCATGCTGCTAGGAAACTGAATATGTATGGCACTAGGTGTCTACACTATAACTTTTTTTATTATGCATGCAGTATGACATTAAAACAATACACGTCTTAGCATATGTTTTTTTGCTGCTGATGCATATGCATGCTTGCACTATTAATATACATGCAGTGATGATGAATCATCTCTCACACATGCGCAAGCCTTGTTCCTACCGTTGTCACCCTGTAAACATATATACTGGTTCATTTCATTTCATTATTGTTTCTTGTTATAAATAATAGTACTATGTTTGTCAAGTGGGCAGCAAGTATTGTTTACTATTTGTAAGCCCTTTGAGATGTACTTGCAGCATAAACATTGAGTTTTATGCTGCTGCTCGTTGACCCGATTGGTGTAAACTTCAAATGTTCACATATCAACAAGTTTACACGTCACGACGAGGATATTGTTTGTTAGTGATGCCATTTTGTTGGCATGTTTATATGGCCTTTCATTTGACATGCTTTTCTTTGAATTTGTTTTAAGCGACTTCATGTTTACTCTCATTTTATATTTGATGCAATGTTATTCTCATTTGTAGGCACTATAAGATTTAAGAATTTTTGACAACATATAGTTCATTTTTATTTTTGCTGTAATTCTCTTATTTCTATGATCAATTCATATCTACAAATATCTAATAAGGTTCTTGAAAATATGCCAGGTAAGATTAGGTAGCGAGCTACTTTGGTGCTGCCATCACAATCAACCACGACATGATAGTTGCCACAGGAGGACCGACAAGAAGAACATGAATAACAATCTCAATAGCTTATATATGTTATGTTGATGTAAAATGGGTTGTTCTGGTTCCTACCTTTGCTGTGTGATATATTGTCCGTTTATGTTGTAAGTTATCACTTCATAGAAGGATTTTGTAAACTGCTATGTTGTATTTACATATGGATGCTGCGAACTGGATCAAATGTATAATATTCTGACAGTTTACAAGTACTTCCTCTTGGGCTGAAATAGGCATTTGGATTTGTGAGACACATTATGCTAAAAACGTTCTTGGTTAAAATTAGGCAGAAATAAACGGGTTAATGTGGCAGAAATAAATGGGCTAATGGGCTCGACCAAATTTAAATTTTGCCCAAATCGATGACGATTTTTGTGACGGAAAATAGTATCCACGTAGGCAGACATGTCATTCGAATTGGTCAATTGGAAATCCTACGTGGCGTCAGTCCATGACGGATTGTTCCCGTCACAGAGGCTTGGGCTTCGGCGGGCCTGGTGCAGATCCATGACGGTCAAGAACCGTCAAGGAAGGGATGATGTGAAATTATGACGCGATATACATGACGGATTTCAAATCCGTCATGCATGGGAGCCCATGACAGTTTTCCCCTGGTCCATGACGGACTATATCCGTCATGTATTAACAGATTTCTTGTAGTGCCCCCGAACAGCTTTTGACCAATTGGTCTCAAATGGTCATAAATCTATGACCAATTCTTCCAGGGTCACTGACAGAAGGTCACTAGTTGACATATTTCTTGTAGTGAATTGTTAATGTTTTAATTGAACCAATGCTTTATTAGAATTTCTATTATTTGCTTTATAGGACATTGGTTTTGCAACTCAACGCACTTCATCCATTTTTTCTCAACGCGTGGACAGTTACCACAAAATATTATATTACCCTACTAAAATAAATCATAGTCTAATCGGTGGACAAAGAAACAAACATGGGATTGGCTAGGGGCAAGTTGACTGAATATTTGATTTGGGCCAGTCGATCTGTTTTCAACAGTTAGTGTAGGATCGAAAGTATGTCTAGAGGGGGGGTGATTAGACTACTTGACCAAATAAAAACTTAACCTTTTCCCAATTTTAGTTCTTGGCAGATTTTAGCTATTGTAGGACAAGTCAAGCAATCATCACACAATTCAAGCAAGCATGCAAAGAGTACATTGGCAGCGGAAAGTAAAGCATGCAACTTGCAAGAATGTAAAGGGAAGGGTTTGAAGAATTCAAACGCAATTGGAGACACGGATGTTTTTCCCGTGGTTCGGATAGGTGGTGCTATCCTACATCCACGTTGATGGAGACTTCAACCCACGAAGGGTAACGGTTGCGCGAGTCCACGGAGGGCTCCACCCACGAAGGGTAATGGTTGCGCGAGTCCACGGAGGGCTCCACCCACGAAGGGTCCACGAAGAAGCAACCACCCACAAAGGGTCCACGAAGAAGCAACCTTGTCTATCCCACCATGGCCATCGCCCACGTAGGACTTGCCTCACTAGCGGTAGATCTTCACGAACTAGGCGATCTCCTTGCCCTTACAAACTCCTTGGTTCAACTCCACAATCTTGTCGGAGGCTCCCAAGTAACACCTAGCCAATCTAGGAGACACCACTCTCCAAGAAGTAACAAATGGTGTGTAGGTAATGAACTCCTTGCTCTTGTGCTTCAAATGATAGTCTCCCCAACACTCAACTCTCTCTCATAGGATTTGGATTTTGTGGAAAGAAGATTTGAGTGGAAAGCAACTTGGGGAAGGCTAGAGATCAAGATTCATATGGTAGGAATGGAATATCTTGGTCTCAACACATGAGTAGGTGGTTCTCTCTCAGAACATATGAGTTGGAATTGTGTATGTGTTCTGATGGCTCTCTCCACGAATGAAGAGGAGGTGGAGGGGTATATACAGCCTCCACACAAAATCCAACCGTTACACACAGTTTTCCAATCTCGGTGGGACCGAATCATCAAACTCGGTCGGACCGAAAAGGTAAACCTAGTGACCGTTAGAGATTTTCGGTGGGACTGACATGCAACTCGGTAGGACCGATATGGTTAGGGTTTGGGCATAACGTAATCTCGGTGAGACCGATTACACAAACTCGGTGAGACCGAATTTGGTAATAAGCTAACCAGAGAGTTGGTCAGGCAAACCCGGTGGGACCGTTTTGCTCTTTCGGTGAGACCGAAAAGTTACAAAAAGGAAACACTAAATTTACATTGCAATCTCGGTGGGACCGATCCGCTCTTTCGGTGAGACCGAAAAGTTACGAAAGGGAAACAGAGAGTTTGCAATCCCATCTCGGTGAGACCGAGATCCCTATCGGTAGAACCGAATTGCTAGGGTTTGGCAGTGGCTTATGACAAGTGAAACTCGGTGGCGCCGGATAGAAAGAATCGTTAGGACCGAGTTTGGCTTAGGGTTTAGGTCATATGTGGATATGGGAAAGTAGTTGAGGGTTTTGGAGCATATCACTAAGCACATGAAGCAAGAGGCTCATTAAGCAACACCTCATCCCTCCTTGATAGTATTGGCTTTTCCTAAAGACTCAATGTGATCTTGGATCACTAAAATATAAAATGAAGAGTCTTGAGCTTTTGAGCTTGAGCCAATCCTTTGTCCTTAGCATTTTGAGGGTTCCACTTTCACATCCATGCCATGCCAATCATTGAGCTTTCCTGAAATAGTCATCTTGGAATAGCATTAGCTCAATGAGCTATATGTTGTTATGAATTACCAAAACCACCTAGGGATAGTTGCACTTTCAATCTCCTGCTTTTTGGTAATTGATGACAACATATAGATCAAAGCTTCGACAAATGATAATAAGCATGAAATATATCGTCGCTTTGAGAAGTATGTGACAAGTAGGAGCTCCCCCTAAATTTGTGCATATTTAAAATTTGCTTTGGACTGCAAATGCACAAAGAGTTAGAGTCATGGGTTACTCTTCCATGTCACATACATCTTGGTGGAGCGCTTAAAATGATAAGAATGAAATACATGCACTCATCACCAAGAATAGTGAATGATCACATAAGATAGATAAGATGATAATATTAAGCAAACATTAAGTGTAGCTTATGATCAGACACATGATCATCAATGTCTCACGAGCAATGACATAGTATCTCACACAAAAGCAAACAAAGTTCGAAAAACCACCAAATAAAACTAGAGAGAATAAAAGCAACACTAAAAGCAACACCCTCTCTCGAAGCCTATGATCTATACATTTTCTCCCCCTTTGGCAACAAGTTACCAAAAAGTTCCTAGAAAATGCATAGTGCTAAGTCGACACTCAGGCTTGATCTTCAGGTGGTGGTGGAGTCCGGAGCACTCCAAGGACGAAGCCTTCTGTAGACGTAGTCGGAGTCGAGGCTGAAGTGGACGCTGGAGCTGGTGGAACTGAGGCTGTAGCTGGTGCAAACGTGGTGGCTCTGGGGTCAGCAACTGGCATTGCAGACGACCTCGGACCTCGTGGCACTCTAGCAAAGGCATCAGTTGTAGTCTTGCCTCTCCTCTCCTGCATGTCATCCTGGAGCTGCTCCACTGCAGTCTGAATCTCTGTCACTTTGACATCCAAGTCATAGAACTTTTGTTCCATGATCCTCTCTAAGCTCTGCTGATTCTGAGTGAGGGTGGCCAGTCCTTGCTCAATCCTCAGTGTGGATGCAATCAAGTAACCAAGCTGCTCTTGTTTGGTTTTCAAGAAATACTCAGATGCCTCCTCTTGAGTTGGCATCTTGGCAGCTTTCTCCTTCCTCGCCTGCTCCTTCTTTGCTTGTGCTTGAACTGATGATGGTTCATTCTCATTCATCACAACTTGGTTGTCCTCAAAGTCTGGATGAATAGGCAAGTGTTCCTTGTCCAACAAGTATATGCCTGTGCCCATCTTCGAGTTGATTAACTCCTGAATTTGAGGGGCATAACCACAGCTCCTCTTCTGATCTGCTGCAGTCCTCTTGATAGTTTCTACTATGAGGCTCATGACCTTGAATTTCTGAGGCACATCAAATAAATGAAGCAAATTGATTGCATGGCCTCTAATCATCTTGTGATCACCTGACTTGGGCAACAGAGTGTGCCTAAGGATCCAGTTAATGGTTGGCAGCCCTGACAGAAGATAATGCACAGACCCAAACTTGAAAGTATCAAGTGCCTCGTTTGGAATTTCCTTGTACATGTTTGACATTGAGTTGTGGTCCATCTTCTTCTTGGCATAGATATCCAAGTCATCCTCATGCTCCTCTGGGGCATTGATGAGCTGTGCCCACTCAGCAACAGTAGATTGGTACCTCGTACCTTCAGATATCCATGTGATCTTTCCATCTGGGTAGAAATGTGTTGTGGAGTAGAATTGCATAATGAGTTCCTCGTTCCACTTTGTGAGCTTCTGCCCAACAAAGTCTGCTACTCCACAAGCATTGAAGCTGTCATACACTCCAGGGTAGTGTTCTTCATTGTCCTTGATGTACTCCCAATTGACCCATCTCATGTCATAAACTATGGGCTTCTTGTCCAACAAAACTGTCTCATAGAAGTCCTGCTGTTCCTTAGTGTGAAACATGTAATCAACAGCAGTTCTTTTCCTTGAAGCATACGGATCTGCTTCTCTCCACTTCCTCGGCCCTGAGTCTCTTCTGAGCTACATGTCCTCAGCCACAGGATGAGCATCGTTGTGGTCTGGGATCTTGGGCTTGAGCTTTCTAAGAACATTCTCTTCTTCTTCTTCTGCAGCTTCAGGCACTAGGCCTTGTTCTTTTCAATTGTAGCTATGCTCCTCGTATTTCTCTTTGGAGCTGTCTTGACCTTTGATGCAGCCTTGGGTGCTTCCTTGGGCTTAGATGCAGTAGCCCCTGATTTGATATTATCACCCATTAGCTTGGGTGCCTTAGGTGCTGGTGCAACAACCTCTTCTTCTTCCTCTTCTTCCATGATGGAAGCCTTTCCAAGCACTCTGGCTACGGTCTTCTTGACCCTTTCCTTCCTTTTCTTTCCTTCAGCAGCAACTGGCTCTATGGTTGCAGGCTTTTCAGGAATCTGAGTTGAGGCTCTGGCCTTTGGCATAGGCTGCCTACCTGCTGGCCTTTTGATTTTCAATCCTGGCTTTGTGCCTTGTGCTGGCTCAACTCTCTTGGAAGTTGCTTCCTCTTCTGCCACATAATCCTCATCTTCTGAGTCTGAGGTTCTCTTCTTCCTTTGTCTTGTGGCAGCTTTTGGCAGATTGCTAGGGGTGCTCCTGCTGCCTTCATCTGAAGAACTTGAGGGACTAGTGCCCTCACTCATCTGCACTTGCTGCTCTAACAAGTTCTGGCTATCACTTTGGTCTGACATGATGAACAAGCTGACTGCTGACCCTGTGAATAGGTTATAGATGAGATAGAGTGGATAAGCATCACAAAATGCAGAGATTTTTGCAAAAGAATAATTCAAAAACTTAGTTTTAGTTTCCCACTGAAAGCATCTCGGATCTACCGATTTTTAAAGTCGGTGATACCGAAGCAGTTTTGGCACCTAAACTAGTGAACTCGGTCAGACCGAGTCACAGTTCGGTGGCACCGAGACTACTAGGGTTTCACAGAGTTCCAAAATCGGTCACACCGATAAGTAATTCTCAGTCAGACCGAGTCTCACTTGTGCAATGGCATAAGCCAAATCGGTGGGACCGAGTTTTTCAACTTGGTGGGTCCGAGATGGTTTCGGCGGAAACCTAACCCTAAAATTTTCGAATTAAACCTAATCTACGAGTTCATTGACTGGATAGAAGTTTAACAAACGTGGCAAGAATCATGATGATCACAATGTGCTAAGAATCGGATTGGGGAATAGCACAAAGATCGAGTCCACACCCTAGTTCGGCGGAGACTCGCTACGGCGGCAACGGCGGGGTTGAATTTCCGTTGACGGCGACGAAGACTAGCGACTGGAGACGGCTGGCGGCGAGGAGACGATCCGGAGACCAAGTTGGCAGAGCAGGCTATCGCGTGGATGAAGGGGTTCGGAGAAATTTCCAAATTTTTGCCCGTGACTATATATAGCCCGACCCTGTCGGTGTGACCGAGTGGAACAACTCGGTGGCACCGAGATGCAAAACTGTATACAGTTGTTGCAACTCGGTGTGACCGAATGGTTCAAATCGGTTGCACCGAGATCGAAAACCTAGATCAACTTAATGATCTCGGTAGGACCGAAAGTAGGGTATCGATCAGACTGAGAATCATAAAGAGGTTTTGGAAGTCTAAGTCTATGACGAATCGGGGACTCCGAGCGCTCCTCACACAGAGTGGTTCGAATCTGACTTGATCAAATTTTGTGATGTAGCATGAATAGAGTTTGAGACGAGAAAAGTATAGATAGCTAGAGGAGGTTCTTAGGCATTCTTGTCCATCCACTTGGCAAAAGGAAATAAAACCAAACATTCAAAACAACAAGTGGATGTCTTCGAATGAGTAAAATATGCAACCAGCATGCTCACACAATAAGATGGCAAATGAAATATGTGACAAGGCATGCACAACCAATTCTAGCATCTATCAAGCAATTTGCGATGACAAGGTCATCTATATATGAGTATATTGACTTAGGAGTCAAGTGAGAACACTTGATCATAGGTCATACTCATCGTTTAAGCTCAAGTGGGGTTACCACTTTTACATAAAGCATTGTTGTGTTCACATCTTTAGAGTTGCTTTAGCTCAAGTCTTAGAGTAAAGCTCCCCCTAGATGTGATATCCCCCCTTAGAGGGATGAACTAACCTCGGGTTTTGTCGATGATGACTTCATGTAGATGTTGAAGATGTGGATGCTCAATGTTGATGTAGATCACTTGGAGCTATCCATTTGAGTGAATTGCACTTTCAATACCTACATGGGTTAGTCCCACAAGGAACAAACAAGGATATCCATAGACATAGAGTGATGCACACACAAGATGATGTCCATGAAAACTTTTAGGTTACCTTGTCCCTTGTCTTACCAACAAGAGGGTTTGTGACTCCTTGAACTAGTGCAAGATGTGGAAGTTGATTGCACTTGTTCTTGCCAAAATGATAAGAGTGAAGTATGTTGGCGGAGTCACCCTCAAGAACTCTCTAGTTCTTCTTCTTTTGGATCCACACCATCTTGATGGGAATCCTTGGAGTTGTAGTCATACTTGATGAAGTGGAACTTGAAGTAGTCTTGGGAATCCACTTGACTAAGGTCTTAGGAGCTTCTTCAAATGCATCAATTTCCTCTTGAAGCTTGTCCTTGCCTTTTTGCTTGTAGTCTTGTGGTGGAAGATCATCTTGAGCTTGTGTCCCCTTGAAAGAAGTATCATACTTCTCTTGTTGAGGAACAAACTTTGTCTTGGGGTATTGATCTTCTTCCCACTCAACTCCATTGGCATTGAACTTTCGTTCAAAATCAACACCTTGATTCTTCCGGTGCATTCCTTGCTTGCGCACAATTTCCTCGAATTGCTTACTCCCGGCAAGGCTTTTGTACACTCCTTTCTCTATAATTCCCTTCAATAAGCTATTTTCTTGCTCAAGTGTAACTTGGCTAAGAGAATCATTAGTGGAATCAAGAGAACTACTAGAAGCAACAATATTGGATTTAGCATGATCATTGTTACTGCTAGAGGAAGAATCTTTCTTGTTCTTGTTACTAGACTTGACTTGAGGCATGTAAGTGGATAAGAGTAAACGCTTGGCAATGTAAGAAGAACTTTTCTTGTGGAGATCATCATTGATTGCTTTTAAGAACTCATGCTCTTGCTCAAGATTGAGCTTTTCAAAGCGTAATTTCTCATGAGCTCTTAAAAGTTCTCGATGATCTTCGAAGACAGTTTCATGAGCTAACTTAAGAGTGTTTAGTTCTTTAGTTAGAGCCTCAATCTTCTCCTTATCATTGTCATTCGTTTTATCTTGATTAGCATGATTAATTGACGTTTCATCATAGTATTCATCACTAGAGTTGTCAACAAGCAAATCATCACCTAACAAGTCATCTTCATCACTATTGAAATCAACATACTCGGGGTGTGTTACCTTAGGACCTTTGGCCATGAAGCATCTTCCAATTCCTTCATTTGGTGAGTCAAATATGTCGTAGGAGTTGGTTGACACAAGTGCTAGACCGGCAACACCTTCATCTTGAGTATCTTCGGAGTCGGAGTGATAACTTCTCTCGGAGTGGCTGTCGGAGTCGGAGCCGGATACCCATTCACCAACATGAGCTTGATGTCTTCGTTTTGTGTAGCTCCTTGATGATTTTTCCTTCCTTTCCGAATCCTTGCTTCTCCGTGAGTATCTTCGTTCATAACGATCATCTCTACTCCTTCTCTCTCTTGGTGGTGATTCTTTGCTTCTTCTTTTTGGAGAATCTTCTCTTCTCTTGTAGGGAGCCGTACACTCATTGGAATAGTGTCCGGGTCTTCCACAACTGTAGCAGTTTCGCTCTTAACTAGAAGATCTTTTGTCATTGTAGGACCTTGACTTGAAGCTTCTATCTTTGCTTCTACTCTTGTAGAACTTGTTGAAGTTCTTCACATTAAGCTCAATTCTTCATTGAAGTTTTGTTTCTCACTTGATGATGTAGGGGCTTCACATGAGGCTTTGTAGGCACCACTTGATTTGTTGTGAAGTTCCTTTTTATCCTTAAGTGACATCTCATGAGCAACAATTCTTCCAATCACCTCCGTTGGCTTGAGATCTTTGTAATTGGGCATCATTTGGATCAATGTGCACACGGTATCATATTTTCCATCCAAGGCCCTTAGAATCTTCATGATGATGAATCTATCGGTCATCTCTTCACTTCCTAAGACGGCAATCTCATTTGTGATGAGAGCAAGCCTAGAGTACATTTCAGCGACACCTTCACCATCCTTCATTTTGAACTTGTCAAGTTGACTTTGAAGCACATCCAACTTGGATTCCTTGACGGAGTCGGTACCTTCGTGCATATCAATCAAAGTGTCCCAAATTTCCTTTGCATTCTCAAGACGGCTGATTTTGTTGAATTCTTCGGGGCACAATCCGTTGAAGAGAATATCACAAGCTTGAGCATTGTATTGCAACATCTTCAACTCATCCGCGGTAGCTTCACGGTTTGGTTCTTTCCCATCAAAAAAGTCACCTTGCAAACCAACACACACAATAGCCCAAACGGCGGGGTTATGTCCAAGAATATGCATTTTCATTTTATGCTTCCAACTAGCAAAATTAGTACCATCAAAGTAAGGACGTCTACGGTGATAATTTCCCTCGCTAGACGCCATACTCTCCTAGGTTGTGAAACCAAGGCTATGACCACCAAAAGCTATGGAGATCAAAGCAAATGGAGACCAAAGCTCTAATACCACTTGTAGGATCGAAAGTATGTCTAGAGGGGGGGGGGGGTGATTAGACTACTTGACCAAAGAAAAACTTAACCTTTTCCCAATTTTAGTTCTTGGCAGATTTTAGCTATTGTAGGACAAGTCAAGCAATCATCACACAATTCAAGCAAGCATGCAAAGAGTATATTGGCAGCGGAAAGTAAAGCATGCAACTTGCAAGAATGTAAAGGGAAGGGTTTGGAGAATTCAAACGCAATTAGAGACACAGATGTTTTCCCCGTGGTTCAGATAGGTGGTGCTATCCTACATCCACGTTGATGGAGACTTCAACCCACGAAGGGTAACGGTTGCGCGAGTCCACGGAGGGCTCCACCCACGAAGGGTAATGGTTGCGCGAGTCCACGGAGGGCTCCACCCACGAAGGGTCCACGAAGAAGCAACCACCCACAAAGGGTCCACGAAGAAGCAACCTTGTCTATCCCACCATGGCCATCGCCCACGAAGGACTTGCCTCACTAGCGGTAGATCTTCACGAAGTAGGCGATCTCCTTGCCCTTACAAACTCCTTGGTTCAACTCCACAATCTTGTCGGAGGCTTCCAAGTAACACCTAGCCAATCTAGGAGACACCACTCTCCAAGAAGTAACAAATGGTGTGTAGGTAATGAACTCCTTGCTCTTATGCTTCAAATGATAGTCTCCCCAACACTCAACTCTCTCTCATAGGATTTGGATTTTGTGGAAAGAAGATTTGAGTGGAAAGCAACTTGGGGAAGGCTAGAGATCAAGATTCATATGGTAGAAATGGAATATCTTGGTCTCAACACATGAGTAGGTGGTTCTCTCTCAGAACATATGAGTTGGAATTGTGTATGTGTTCTGATGGCTCTCTCCACGAATGAAGAGGAGGTGGAGGGGTATATATAGCCTCCACACAAAATTCAACCGTTACACACAGTTTTCCAATCTCGGTGGGACCAAATCAACAAACTCGGTCGGACCGAAAAGGTAAACCTAGTGACCGTTAGAGATTTTTGATGGGACTGACATGCAACTCGGTAGGACCGATATGGTTAGGGTTTGGGCATAACGTAATCTCGGTGAGACCGATTACACAAACTCGGTGAGACCGAATTTGGTAATAAGCTAACCAGAGAGTTGGTCAGGCAAACTCGGTGGGACCGTTTTGCTCTTTCGGTGAGACCGAAAAGTTACAAAAAGGAAACACTGAATTTACATTGGAATCTCGGTGGGACCGATCCGCTCTTTCGGTGAGACCGAAAAGTTACGAAAGGGAAACAGAGAGTTTGCAATCCCATCTCGGTGAGACTGAGATCCCTATCGGTAGAACCGAATTGCTAGGGTTTGGCAGTGGCTTATGACAAGTGAAACTCGGTGGTGCCGGATAGAAGGAATCGGTAGGACCGAGTTTGGCTTAGGGTTTAGGTCATATGTGGATATGGGAAAGTAGTTGAGGGTTTTGGAGCATATCACTAAGCACATGAAGCAAGAGGCTCATTAAGCAACACCTCATCCCTCCTTGATAGTATTGGCTTTTCCTAAAGACTCAATGTGATCTTGGATCACTAAAATATAAAATGAAGAGTCTTGAGCTTTTGAGCTTGAGCCAATCCTTTGTCCTTAGCATTTTGAGGGTTCCACTTTCACATCCATGCCATGCCAATCATTGAGCTTTCCTAAAATAGTCATCTTGGAATAGCATTAGCTCAATGAGCTATATGTTGTTATGAATTACCAAAACCACTTAGGGATAGTTGCACTTTCAGTTAGGTTCGAAATAAACGGCCAGATTGATTTCTTCAACCTCTAGCTCGATCTACTGTTCATCTTCTTCCCTGTGACCGCCGCACGTACCACCAGCCTAGCCGCCGACCTCCGCCACCGGTGGCCGGCGGCGCTCCCCCGCCAGCCCGGCTGCCCCACCCTTCCCTCAACCGCCGCCCACCGTCGTGCTTCCGCCGCCCCCGGCAATCCCTCTAGCCCCCTCCCCCCCCCTCCCCCCCCCCCCCCACGACGAGCATTTCTCCGGCGAAGCCACACTGCCGCCCCACCACCCCTCCATTGCCGCCGTCTACCACCGCTCCCACCCAAAACCCTAAGATAGATACTGGGGTAGCCTGCCCAGCGACCTTCTTCTTCCCCTCCAGCGAGTTTCTTCCTCCCCGTGCTTGTTTCTTCCTTCAACCAAAATCGACTGACTCAATATTTGAAAGTCAGGCGATTGATATGTAGCTATTGTGAACAAACATATATACCGGACCTGAGCATGTTGTTGTATTTGTAGCAGGCACCCTGAAAGAAGAAAACAAAGCGCCCGCATATGTCTCTTTCTCGTAAACCACATTCGTCATCACAGCCTGCAGCACAAACATACACAAAGATTTAGCTAGGCAAAACATGGTGTGAGAAGCCCAACAAAAAATTAGCTAACACATAAAGCGGGGTGCACTACAAACAACTACAATCTTGGTCGTCAGCACTTGCACAAAGCTTCTCCGCCGTATAAAAATATCTGAAACACATGTAGACAACAGGGAACTTGCAGTTGCAGTTTGAAGATGGATAACCACACATCTTATATATAAAGGGTATAAGATAATACGCTGTGCCTTTGGGCTGGAATAGCATCCTTAGCATGAGGAACAAAACAATTAAAACTGGCAAGAACACAATGAAACACCTTTGAGAAGGCAAGGCGACAACCATGATGGATATGGATAGGGAGCGCTTCTCCCCCATTGTCACTGCTCTCCCTTGTTCTTCCTGCTCAATTCCTCAAAAAACAAATCGTCTTATGCTCTGCCTCGTGTGCAATTCTTGCCTGTTGTTCCCATATGCGAGCTGTCCTGCTAGCCATGCTGTACCAACTCCTGCGCAACTTCCGTCGTCTTCACCTTGCCTATACGCAGCTGCCGTCGACCATCGACCAAAAGTTGTCCTACTCGGATTCTGTCCAACAGGAGGTCTGATGTCGAGGTGGAGCTACCTCGGCTGCCAATTCCTCCGCGTATCCCTTTGCTTAGTTACAAGGGGGAATCACACTCACACTAATAAAAAAACTGTCAGTGGTTTAGTGAATTAAGAGTTGACTAACAGAACATGTATACACACCTACACTACATGCACATAGAGTCATAGACATGAACTGGGGCTGATGGATAGACAAAAATTATCACGAACTTGCTGAGTAAGTAGCATCAGATCGGATCACTAGAGAATGATATTACTATGGACTGTATGAAGACATATTAACCTGGCAACTAACAACCTCACACTATTTGCCAAACATAGTTCATCAACATATTAGCGAACCCATGTTAAACAACGGATATTGCTTGATCAAAGTCACACAAATAGTTTGAGCCTTTCGGCATCAAAGTTTTTATATTTTCCTTGAAAGAGTGGCTTAGTAAATGTCCTACCTGAAGAAGATTTCTTGAAGATGTAGATCATGTCAGGGGTTGCTGTGGTCAGGACGCAGGACTTAGGTTATTCAATATGTACTACTCAAAATATATTCCATCCGGTTGCTGCCATTCCTGTTCGAAATAAGATACCTTCTACACCTTTTTCCTAGGCTAATTTAAGCAGCTCCTGAAAGAAATATGGTGTGCCCCGACGTGGAACAGTAGAAGATCCAGTTGCGTGCTCCCCAACTACCGACCTCTCTCTCTCTCTCTCTCTCACCCGTGTACTATCTCTTCTCAATCCTCAATCTCTCCTCTCTACTCTAGCCCTCACAGCACAGACCAAGCGGACGGGATAATCTACGGCGCCACACACCTCCTCCACTGCATCTCGCCGTCAGATGCATCACATCTGCCCAACCTCTCTCGGTGTCTCTCTCTCCACCGCGCCCTGACTTTCACTCTACCTCATCGCATGCCACCCAGCCAAGAGAAGCCCCATTAGGCAAGGTCGCAAGCGGCCAACCAAGCTCGAGCATGCCCGCTGGCAACCCAGCCCCACCACACGTGCCCGCCTCCCCAACACATGATCTTCTTCCTGCTTGCGCCTCAGCTCTGGCCGCCGGAACCGGAGTTCGTCCCTGTGAGCGCATCCCTGTGATCCTTCCGACCACTCGCTCGACGCCGTCTCTCGTTGCTCGGTGGCGGGGCTGGGTTCATGGGGCGCCTCCTGAGCTGGCTCGCTAACATCTCGGAGGGCATCGACAGGAGCGACGGCCACGGAAGAGAGGGGAAGAGAGATTGGAGGGGATCCCCTCTCTGGGCTGACGTCTCCCTGATGGCGGCGGTGGGGTTGAATCGATTGGGGGTGGTGCATACGGGAGGGAAGCATGGGCGCCGAGAGGAAATCACAGAGACGGACCAAGTCAAAGTCGCCGACCTTTGTCAATCCGATGAGTGAGGTAGGCGAGGAATTGTTCGAAGCCCGCCGGTGTTGGTGAGCTGGGCGAGGATTCGTGCGAAGCCGAAAGTGGAAGGCGAACAACAGAGCTGCGTGGGAGGATCCGCATCATTGACGTAAAAAAGGCGAACAACGCAGATGGGCAATTTTTTTTGGGATCGATCTCTCCTAGCTTTTTTTTGGAAAAAAATCGATCTCTCCTAGCTGATCGTGCCTGTTCGATAAGGACAGCTATTCTTTTTTTATGGGAGGTTTCCCTATTCTCTAATCGGACTGGAATCTATTATTAAAAGTTGTGGACTCAGAATAACAGGACAGGAGGCGGACCGCATCACGGTCTTCGGGTTGATTCTAAAGAGTTAAATCTCAGACGTCGATCTTTTGTGATTAACATAAAATCAACGGTTATGAATAATGACGTATGAAGAACTATGAAAGCCTCCGCCTTTTAATATTAAAATATAGATATAGATATAGATATAGAAGAAGTAGTCCGAGAGGGACACGAGGCATCCACGAGGGTGGAGGGCGCGCCCTACCCCCGTGGGCACCCCTTCCTCGTGGGCACCTCGCGTGCCCTTCGGGCTCCGTTTTCTTGCACGATACTTTTTTTGGTCGGCAAAAAATCATTATATAGTCCCCCGAAGGTTTTGACCACCGTACCACGACACGATCCTCTGTTTTTGTTTTGAGCTATTTCTGCAGCATATTTAGAGCATGATGTCTTCTCAAGAGTCAGTCGGGGAGAGTCGGGTGTCTCATCCGACACCGGGGCCAGGAGCAAACAGTGATGCTGACCACTTTGGGCCATCAATGGAGGAAGAGATGGAGGCTGACTTGAAAATGATAGATGCCATGGACAAGGATCAAGAAGTTACCTCTCGTTTCCCAACCAGATTCACGATGGAGGAACATCAGAGCTCAACAATTCCCAACTCGGTCATCCCTCCCAATGCTAGATTTCTTTCTTATGAAATATGAAAAAGAGTGTTACTTCTCCTCCCGCAGCTATGCAACAACCATGGGTAAAAAGAGCTTTAGCCGTCACGGGTAAGCTCCGTAGGGAAATAATGGATCTCAAGCAGCAAGTCAATAAGCTCGAGGAAGAAAATCATTAGAATATGACATGCTAAAAAGTTGATGTTGGACAAGGAAGACAATGTAATGGGTTATGTTTTCTTATATCCGAAATAAATTATATTTTCATGGATCATCCAACATGTTGAGCTTGTCTTTCCCCCGTCTGCTAGCCAAATTCTTTGCACCAAGTAGAGATACTACTTGTGCTTCCAAATATTCTTAAACCCAGTTGTGCCATGAGAGTCCATCATATCTACCTATGGATTGAATAAGATCCTTCAATTAAGTTGTCATTGTTTCAAGCAATAAAAATTGCTCTCTAAATATGTATGATCTATTAGTGTGGAGAAAATAAGCTTTATACGAGCTTGTGATACGGAAGAAATAAAAGCGACAGACTGCATAATAAAGATCCCTATCACAAGTGGCAATATAAAGTGACGTTTTTTGCATTAAGATTTTGTGCATCAAACCATAAAAGAACATGACAACCTCTGCTTCCCTCTGCGAAGAGCCTATCTTTTATTTTTGTCTTATACCTTATACAAGAGCAATGGTGATTTTCACCTTTTCTTTTTACACTTTATTCTTTGGCAAGCACTATGTGTTGGAAAGATCCTGATACACACACACACACACACACACACACACACACACACACACACACACATAAACACTATTCTGATCATAGGATCAGAATAATATTCTGATCACAACCTGACCTGCCCCGCTAGTAGTACGTTGAACTTCCCTGTGAACTAAGTTGAACTTCCACTAACATTGCCCAAATGGGACTTGCGATATACCGTTGGAAAGCTATGGAAACCAATATCATGACCCAACTTAAATTTTTGGCAAAATATAAGCGGTTTAAGAGCAGTTTTGAAAACCATTTTTTCTTCGCACAAAAAATGTGAATCGTATTTTCGATCGCATTTCTAAACCGTTTATCGGAATGAGGCATATAATATGGCGTTGGAAAGCTACTGCAAAACCGCTCCTTCCACATGTTGAAAGTCTTCTCTAATTCCCTACGGTTAAAGAGTAATTTGAAGAAACGTAAAATTTCGTAAACCCAACAGCTGAGTTCGTTTTTTCGATGTCATTTATAAACGGCTAATCCAATGGAGGCATATGATACAGTGTTGGAAAGATTATGAAAAGTCGCTACTTTTTCATCTTGAAAGTTTTTTTCTAATTTTGAATGGTTTAAAAGTAATTTAGAAAATGGTCCAAGTCCTACCGAGTTCGTATTTTCGAGCTAATTTTTTAACCGTGCAAATGATATGGCGTTGGAAAGGTTGAATAAATGTGAAACTTTTTGATATTTATTGCTTCTCCTAATTCTTTACGGTTATAAGTCAGTTTTAAAAATGGTGAAAAACGTATTTTCGCCGTAATTTCTATAAACTTTATCGGAATGGGGCAAATAATATACCGCTGAAAAGCTACGGAAAATGCGAAACTTTTCCATGTTGATGGTTTTCTATGATTCCTAGCCGTTTTCAAGTAATTTCAAAAATGGCGGGATCATGCATTCTGCCTTTATCGTGAAACAGATTCTTCGAAAATGCACCGCGTGAAGAACCTGAACTTCTCGGCACGTGTACCTGAACTTCACTCTGTTTTTCACATGATTTTTTTGCTCGTCGGTCTCCATCCACTGCTCGTAACTTTCCATCCATTCACCGGAATTGAGCAGGTGATATACCGATGGAAAGCTGCTGTAAGCACGCAAGTTTCTCGTGTTTATCATCTTTTCATACTCGCGACGATTTTAAAAGTTTTTCATCTAAAATTCATTCAGCGTAGTAGTTGAACTTCCTGCTGTTTTCACGTTGAACTTCTGTGACGTATTTTCGTTTGTAATTTTCTCATCCATTCGTTAGTGTTACACAAATGATACTCCTTTTGTACAAACCCCTCTCACAATATTTTTTTAACTTTCTTTGACCGAGGACTTGAACTTACACAAATGATATTCCTGCCATTTTGAAGTAAATTAGAAAATGACGAGATCATGATTTCTGCCTTCACCGCGAATGGAAATGCACTGCCTGAAGTAGTTGAACTTCTCGGGCATGTCTGCTTGAACTTCACTCTATTTTTGACGTGCTGTTTTTTGCACCGTGTGAAGTAGTTGAACTTCTGGGGCATGTCTGTTTGAACTTCACTTTGTTTCACTTTATTGTATTTTTCTTATATGAAACACACACCATGTAGTATGTGAACTTCCGGTGTTATCACTTTTGAACTTCTCTTTGGTTTGAGAGAATTATTTTAAAACACAAAACAACATACTTTTTATGTATTTTGGACATCTAAATACACGGTGAACTTCTCTCACACGAATTTTTTAAACCTTTCCTCGCCAAGCACTTGAACTTCTAGCAACCATTTTTTCGTTTATGAGTTGTTTTAAAAAGTGCAAAAAATGGCGTTGTGTTTTTTATTTTTTTGAACATGTAAATCCTAGGTTTTAATAAACTCTGAACTGCTCTGTTATTTCAATTTGAACTTCACCTTTTTATATTTTGAATAAAGAATTGTATTCGATTTTTATACAGAAAAAATCGAACATGGAAATACAAGGTGAACCTCTCTCGCAAGAATTTTTGAACTTATCCGGATAGAGCACCTGAACTTCTTTCAACAAACCTTTTAAGCTTTTATTTCTCTATATTTTTTATTCTCACCTGAAATGCATTCCTTGTAGTACTTGAACTTCTCATCGTTTTCACTATAAACTTCTTTCAATAGATAAGAATTTTTTGAATAGATAAAAACATGTTTTAAATGGTATACATGAAAATTTTAAATCGTTCATCGAAATGTAGCACATAATATACCGTTGGAAAGCTTATGAATAGCAGCAAGTTTTTTCATGTAGACATGTGTTACAAATTCGTTGCCATTTGAGAACAGTTTTTAAAATGGCAAAACAATGTTGTTTTTGCTATTTTCAACATGTAAATGAACGACGGATGTCTCAGACATGAATTTTGAACTAGGCTAGGAGGAGCACGTGAACTACTTGCAACAAACCTTTTAAACTTTTTGCTTTTTATTCTTATATTCTTTTCTGAAACGCATTCCGTGTAGTAGTTGAACTGCTCTGTGTTTACATATTGAACTTCGGCCATGTATTTTTCGTTTGTAATTCCTCATACAAAACGCATTCTTATCTGAAAACACATTCACTGTAGTAGTTGAACTTCCCATTGTTTTCACCTTAAACTCCTGTCACGTATTTTTGTTCAACCTCTCTCACAAGAATTTTTGAACTTTCTCGGGCCGAGCACCAAATTTTTTTTAGCCTTTGCCTTTTCATTATTATTTTCTCATATGAAACACAGACCATGCAATACATGAACTTTTAGCGATTATCAAATTGAACTTTATCTTTATTTCACTTTCGTAATGGAAAAAGGATGAGTTTTTTATATACATAGAACCTTTCTAAATTTGAACTTCTTTATGTATTTTTTAGAAATGTGAAAATTCAAGTTTTGTTAGAAACATCGAACTACTTCGCTATTTTGAATTGAACTTATTGGTTTTATTATTTAGTAACCGAAAAATCTAAGATTTTAAGTAAATATCAAACTGCTCTGCCTTTTCCAATTGAACTTCTTCGTTTTTTGAATTGAATTATTGGTTTATTCTTTAGTAAGCGAAAAAATCTGACTTTTCAAATATAATATCAAACTACACCATTTCTTAATTTTGAATTTCTTGGTTTTATTTCTTTTATTTACGGAAAAAATCTAGGTTTGTAATAAACATCGAACCGCTCATCTATTTTAATTGGAACTTCTTGAGGTTTAGTGAGAGGTTCATTTTTTATGCATTTGTGAAATGTTGCACTTTCTACTGAACTTTGATTTTGGTTTATTTTCTATATTTTTTAGTGCTAATTGAACTGCGCAAGTTTCGCATGGTGAACTTCTGTCTTTTTAATAAACACAACAAATTTCTACACACAACGTTTCTATAATACTCAAAAGTTGTCCAAAGTCATTTTTTATTGCTCAGACAGCAACTCAGACCCACACTCTTTTTTGGACTTTTGTTATCAATAGAAAAAATGTCATGGCACTGTAAATAACGCCTGCACTGTCCTCCCCGCAACATCACCCACCAGCACCTCTACATAGTTTTTTTGGACAGTACCATCTCTTTGTTTAGGACGAAAAACAAGTAAATTAAACAAAAATCACATGTAGGAACCGAGGATGTTGCTGTCACTGTGTCAAGTGGAATGGTCACAACAAACCATAATAATTTAGAAAAAATACTTCATGGGGCATCATCAAAAAAAGGAATATGAAAATGGTGCTTTTGCATCTTCACATATAGCTACCAACAATTAACTCCGTAGCATCTCCTTCCTGGACATTTACACAAGCACCTAGCGGGCAATGAATACAAAAACACGCAAAAGTAGCCATGGCAAACGTCTCAGCAGAGCAGATGATGCACTTGGTGCTATGCAGGGAGGAGAGAGGCGTGCATGAAGTTTTTACGGCATCCGACCTTTTGAATATTGCATATATGAACTTTCGTGGCGAGACAAGATTGTTTTTTTACAACATGTCATGAATATGTCTCTATGCCGCACCTGCTCCTGCACTTGAAAGCAGAACACATCTTCTGTGCAATTGAGAGGAGAACAACAATCTGAGCAATTATGGATAATTAAAAACAAACAACATCTGAGCAATTGAAAGTAGAACGCGGCTTCTGTGCCGCACCTACTCATCCACTTCCCTTTTCCTCCTTGGCTGCATCTAACTGGCTCGATTCCGTCGCAGGGATGCAGGTGTTTGTGATGCTAGAGCGGATCGAATGCGAGGCACACGATTAGCAAGGGAACTGAGTGAGCCCATCCATGCCAGTTATCACCGTGGCAGGGTGGGAGAACAATGGTGGTGGGTAGGAAGGAGGAGTTTGGGGAAGGCGTGCGGCCAGCTGCAGGTCGTGGCCTCTTGCAGCTGAAGGTCGATGCCTCCTCCAGCTGCAGGGTAGCACCCAACTCGAACATGGCCAAGGGGTCGCCGGTGAGTGGAGGGCAGTGAAGAATCCTCACTGGATCTGGCGCCCGGAGGTGCACCGGGAGATGGAGAATCCCCGCGGTGAAGAAGGCAGCGACGCACAGGGGTGAAGGGGCGGCGCGTGGGATGGCCGGATGGGGGATGGTAGTGCGCGGGAGGTAGGGCGGCGATGCGTAAAGGCAGGAGGAGAGCGCGTTGGAGGCTAGGCGGGGCAGCGGGGGGAAGCTGGGGAGCACAACACTGACGATGAGCATAGGTGGCGGCGGCGGGATCTTGGGGCGGTGGTGTCTCTGATTGGGGTGTGGCAGGGTAGTGGCGGCGGTGACTCCGATTGGGGCGTGGTGGGGTAGCAGTGGCACTGCCGGTTGGGGACGGGAGGTGGGGGATCGGGGAAGGTGCTGGGTCTGGGGAGCGCGAGGTGGGGTGGGTGGGCTTTTTTCTTTTTTTTGCTGTCACTCCCGGCTGGGGAGTTCGGGAACATTCCCATCGAGCCCTATATAGGAGCGTTGTGATCCAAATAGCTATTCTAATCCTGGGATTAGAATAGTGCTGTCCTATATATGTATATATATATAATTGGATGTGGGTTTTCATAAAACATTATTGTTGACATTACCCTTGAGGTAAAAGGTTAGGAGGCAAAACTATAAGTACCTATCTTTCTCTGTGTCCGATTAAAACTTCATACACATAAGTATTATGTGAGTGTTAGCAATTGTGAAAGACTAAATGATAGTTGAGTATGTGAACTTGCTAAAAAGCTCTTATATTGACTATTTCCGATGTTATGATAAATTGCAATTGTTTCAATGATTGAGATTACAGTTTGCTAGTTTTTCAATGACTGAGATTATCGGCTTTCACTTGAGGACAAGCAAGGTCTAAGCTTGGGGGAGTTGATACGTCCATTTTGCATCATGCTTTTATGTCGATATTTATTGCATTATAAGTTGTTATTACATATTATGTCACAATACTTATGCCTTTTCTCTCTTATTTTACAAGGTTTACATGAAGAGGGAGAATGCCGGCAGCTGTAATTCTGGGCTGGAAAAGGAGCAAATATTAAAGACCTATTCTGCACAACTCCAAAAGTCCTGAAACTCCAAGAAGGTGAGTTTCAAAATATATAAAAAATATTGGGCGAAGGAAGCACCAGAGGGGGGCCACCCACTGTCCACGAGGGTGGAGGGTGCGCCCACCCCCTAGGCGCGCCCCCTGCCTCGTGGGCCACCTGGAAGCCCCCATATGCCCATCTTCTTGTATAAGGTGTCTTTTGCCCTGGAAAAAAAATCAGAAGGAAGCTTTCGGGACGAAGCGTCGCCGTCTCAAGGCGGAACCTTGGCGGAACCAATCTAGGGCTCTGGCGGAGCCGTTCTGCCGGGGAAACAATCCCTTCCGGAGTGGGAAATCATCACCATCGTCATCACCATCGGTCCTCTCATCGGGAGGGGGTCAATCTCCGTCAACGTCTTCACCAGCACCATCTCCTCTCAAACACTAGTTCATCTCTTGTATCCGATCTTTGTCTCAAAACCTTAGATTGGTACTTGTGGGTTGCTAGTAGTGTTGATTACTCCTTGTAGTTGATGCTAGTTGGTTTATTTGGTGGAGGATTATATGTTCAGATCCTTTACGCACATTAAGACCCCTTTGATTATGAAAATGAATATGATTTGTGAGTAGTTACGTTTGATCCTGAGGACATGGGAGAAGTCTTGTTATAAGTAGTCATGTGAATTTGGTATTCGTTCGATATTTTGATGAGATGTATGTTGTCTTTCCTCTAGTGGTGTTATGTGAACGTCGACTACATGACACTTCACCATTGTTTGGGTCAAGGGGAAGGCATTGGGAAGTAATAAGTAGATGATTGGTTGCTAGAGTGACAGAAATTTAAACCCTAGTTTATGTGTTGCTTCATAAGGGGCTGACTTGGATCCATATGTTTCATGCTATGGTTAGGTTTACCTTAATTCTTCTTTCATAGTTGCGGATGCTCGCGAGGGGGGTTAATCATAAGTGGGATGCTTGTCCAAGGAAGGGTAGTACCCAAGCACCGGTCCACTCACATATCAAATTATCAAAGTAACGAATGTGAATCATATGAGCATGATGAGAACTAGCTTGACAATAATTCTCATGTGTCCTCGGGAGTGCTTTCCTTTATATAAGAGTTTGTCCAGGGTTGTCCTTTGCTACAAAAAGGATTGGGCCACCTTGCTGCACCTTGTTTACTTTTGTTACTTGTTACCCGTTATGAATTACCTTATCACAAAACTATCTATTACCGATAATTTCAGTGTTTGCAGAGAATACCTTACTGAAAACTGATTATCATTTCCTTCTGCTCCTCGTTGGGTTTGACACTCTTACTTATCGAAAGGACTAAGATAGATCCCCTATACTTGTGGGTCATCAAGCCGGAGGAGCGACGCCGCCGCGGGTGGTGCCGGCGGCAAGGGCGGTGTGCTGGACCCGCTGCTTCAGCTTCGTCATCCGACGCTCATCAAGTTTGAGGTATGGGACGACGCGCTGGAAAGAGGGCTGCGGCAGCAGGGTGATGTTGGATGCCGCGTTGCCGAAGTCCTCGTTAAGACCGGCGGTGAAAGTGCTCAGCATGAGGTCATCAGATACCTTGCCGCCGATGTCGCGAAGCTCGTCGGCGAGCATCTTGAGCCTCATGCAGTACTCGTCGATGGTGGAGTTGTCCTGGTGACAGCTGAAGAACTCCTGCTACAAGAAAACAAGGCGCTGAAGTTTGTTGTCGGTGAAGAGCACGTTGATCTTGGCCCACATGTCACATGTGTCATCGTCCTCGGCGACAACCGTGTGGAAGATGTCCTGCGAGACCGTCTGGTAGAACCAACGGATGATCGTGGCCTCGATGGTGAACCACTCCGGATCACCGCACATGTACACGCTGTCCACGGAACTGTCGATGTGCTCGGTGAGATAGTACTCGAGGAGATGAGGTTGAAGTAGGTCTTCCACGCATAGTACGCCATGCTGGATCTTTCGAGACGGATAGAGACCTGGGCCTCAATGTTGAGGTCACGGATGGCGGCGGCGGAGGGCTCGGGGCCGGTGAAGGGGTTCGACGAGCAGGTGGTCGAGGAGCTAGGTGAAGACATGGCGGCGGGGGTGGCGGCAGCGGTGAGAGGCGGCGACGGTTTAGGGTTAGGGTTGGTGGCGTGGGGAGGGTGCGGCGTGCAGCGGCCGGGAGAGGACGCGGCTGCAGGGGCGGCGGCGCGGGCCGGGACTGGAAGCAGCGCGAACGGCGGCGACGTGGGAGAGAGACGCGCGTTAGGGGCGGAAGTGGGCGGCACAAGGGGCGGCGGCGCAGTGGGAGAGAGGGAAGGGCGCGACAGCGGTGGTGGGGCGGCGGCGGCGGCTGTGGCCCGCGAAACGGGGAGGCGTGGAGGCGGCAAACCCTAGGGTCGGACCGACCAAGATGATACCATGTAAACGGGATAGTTTGCAATGTAATGATGATGTATTGATTGGGTGCTGATGCACGTATATATAATTACAGAAACGCCTCTACCACAACTATATAAGACTAGAAAGTGGGCCACAACTCCAATACATGTGCAACACAAAATACATACTCAATAGTTTTGAGTGTCGATCCCATTTCCCCCAAACATTTGGTGATAGCATTTTACTTCTCAGTTTTATATGACATCCATCTGTTTTTTTTTTCAGGCAGCGGTTATACTGAATTGGAGAGTGAGAATAAACTTCAGTTAGCAGCTTCTTCCTGAGGTCGCTGACCGCCCACAGATTTTGCGGCCTCCTATTCAATATGACTCCACAACTCCGTGATACCGTAGCAACGGTGAGCGGTCGGGCAGCCACCTCGATACGGCAACGACAGGTTGATCTGGTTTTTTTATGTGGGGTGGCGATCCGACGGCCATTCTCCTGCGTCTCGCTGCGGCCACGGCCAGCGACGGTGCGCGGTTGTCCTAGCCAAGGTCGGGAGAGATATGGGTTGGGGAGATGGTTTGGTGCGGGAAGGGAAGGGCAATAGTTGGGGCTACGAGGACGCAAATGAGAGAATCAAGAACGTTTGTTTGGCATCTGACATTAACGATGTCAATGAGCGAGATGCCTTGGATTCGGCCGCTGGAATAGCTTTCCCAGGACATACGTCTCAGTATCAGTCCACACCAGAAAAAAATATCTTTGATGGCCAACCACATCCGAGATGCGTGATGCAACGGCCAAAAATGGTGGGGGCATGAGAGAGCGTGGAAAGGGTTCGGTTTTACTGCCCTTAATAGTCATATTATGACGAGATTGAGAGATATTAGAACACATATATAATTGAAACAAAGCTACAACCCTACAAGACAAAAGCCGGTTGCTGCACATGTATTATTTGCATCTTGGTGCTCGGAGATACTAGGAGAAAAAAATTAAGTCGATTGGAAACTCTTCGTCGTAACTCATCGGAAACAGATACTTGCCAAAGCACAGTCACATACATTGCCAATTTATTCTGATACAACCAAAAAAGCAATCTTCCTAGGAGCTCTAATCTTTCCATGGTGGTGATGTATCTTTATGGCTCCCCTAGCGATGGAATAGTCCGATGATCATTAACATGTATAGCAGAAGCATTGTCCAATAGAACACATACCACCCCTGTACTTTGGTGGCTCAAATCGAATACAAGCAATTCGACAATTCTCGTCATAAGGGTTCTCGCAGCTACCATGATAGTAAGGATTAACCTTGTACAGGCATCGTGGGTCAGCTTCGGCAGTACCTGATGTAAATCCCAAAACCGTCCAATTAGAATTATATAGCGGAAGGTCTACAGCCTTATATATAGTGCTATCTTGCAGGCCAACACAAAACCAGGATTATTTACTTACCAAGGCAGAGGAAGAATGCTAACACAGATATAGACAAGACTACTAGTGCTATCTTGCAGGCCATTGTGAAAGCTTGAATTGAATAATCTGAGGTGTGGTAAGCAAAAAGGTCTACAACCTTATCTATTTATAGTGCTTGGGATGAACCTTCTATCATTAAATTTCATCAGCCATTAACTATATAATATCCCCTCCATTGTTAATTGACGCACATTAATCTAGATACGCAAGTATCTAGACACGTTTTAGTGTGCAGATATATACGTATCTAAACAAATTTGCGTCAATTAGTTTGGAACGGAGAAATACTCCCTCCGTTCGAAATTACTTGTCGCAGAAATGGATGTATCTAGACGTATTTTAGTTCTAGATACATCCATTTCCGAGACAAGTAATTCCGAACAGAGGGAGTACTTATTTACAATAGGAATTAGTATATTTGATATTTGTTAGGAAATATATACCTGACGCCAAATTCCTTCATATGAAAGGATCGCCCATTAATTCGGCAGCTTAATATCTCGTACTATAGTCGTCCATAAGATTGATATCCGCTGCGATCGTAATCCATGTATGCATACACAATCGAGAGCAATAATGGTGGTAGATAGGTTTTCTAGTCTAATAATTAATAAATTTCAATATTGACTTCCTATCTTGGCGTTGGGACATTTAAAACAATGGACCATAACATTGTTCCTCCCTTTCCAAATTAATTAACGCAGGTTTAGACAAAATATTGCCTAAATCGGTCTTGATTCAGTGAATCTACGTGAATTAATTTGGACTGGAGGGCCGAATTTAACAAAAAATTGTCAATTTTTACACACTTATCCGTGTTCCTTGACATTGTGATGCTATGTGTGATATAGGTATTAAGAGAGGGTATAACGCAACCACCTACGCCCTCTCATAGCAATTTGACACCTTTTTCAGCCCGATCTACCTTTTCGAAGGTCAAGATAGTGTTCGATCGCCTCCCACTACCGCCGCCATCGTTGAGGACGCCGTGGGGCGAAGCCCCTGTGGTGAGGCGGCGGCGGTGGCGCAGTCCTCGGTCGACGGTAACGCGTGGGTGCAGCGGCGTCCATCTCCCTCCTCCTCCAACGACAGTTCACAGCGGGTTGGCGGTGGCCAGGAGATCTCCGGCGGCCGTTGGCGGATAAGATTTTGGCTGCGATGAGATCTTATCTGGGCCCGAGGGATTTAGATCGAGATCCACTGCGGCTGCGCCTCGTCTCGACAACGGCAACAGGAGATCCCCCTGGGTAATCTTCACAGCACGAGGACGTCTGGGTCCCTTGGCCCGGGCATGGTGGTGGTGGCTGCCTTCTCCACCGAAGGCGGTTGGCCAGGCTGGTAGTGACGGATCTTGGATCCCACTATTAGCACTGGCGGCGAGTTGGGGAGACGTAGTCGCCGGTGAAAACCGGGCCAACTCCGGTCATGGCGGGCGATGGCGGCGTCTACATCGTTACCTTGATAAAGGCATCGTCAAGCAACTATCGTCAATCTGTTCGTGCCGCTCCGGGAGAAATCCTAAGATCACCGGATCGAGCAATGGCGGCGCTGCGGTGTCATGTTCCCTATTCGGGGCATCGTTTGTGGAGCGGCGCCGGATGGAAGAGGCATGAGGTGGTGTGGCGTGCCTTCTCTCGCGTCGACGACGGCGGGTCTCAGCAGCATGGAGCAACGGGGTCTTGCCGGTGGGCGTGTGATGATGGACGAGCGTAGGATGGTGGCATTGTCTGGCGTCGTGGTGGCGTCGATGACAGCTAGACCGGGCAAGGTAGATGCAACAATACATCATTGAAGATGAATTGGTGGCAGGTGGCTGTGGCGGCCTCATACCAGGCAGGCGTCCTGGTTGAGGAGTGTGTCGGACTGGTGGGTGCCCCATACCTGGCAGAAGTCCTGGTTGGGATCTCAGGTCTTGGATGTTAGGTTTGGCTACGAGGTCTGTTTGGTATTAGGTCCAGACTATCAGCATCCTTTCATCAACTGGATAGGAGTAGCGACATATGTTGCGTAGACGGTGACTTTAGTTTTACTGTTGTATGATTTTGTAGGGTCTTATGTGAATAATTAATAAAGTGGCTGCATGTATCGTCCGGTTACAGAGGTCGGGCGTCTTCCTCCTTTTCTAAAAAAAAAGATAATGCTCGACCAGCCCAAACATCGCTCGATTTCCCGTCCTCAATTCGCGTTAACTAGGCTGGCCGACCGTTACTGCTGTTGGAGTTAACCTTGTTGATTAGCTATTCATCATGTTTAAGTTTTTTTCTATGCATTTAGTTGGGTCGTCCAAGCTAGTAGGGTATTAGTTGATTCAAAATAAGTCATGCAGATTAGAGAGTACTAGTGTGCATGGCAAGATTCATCGTGCTAAGTTAGTGAGTGTCGCATGAAACCATGCATGTGTAGCAATGGCACTAGTGTGTGTGTGCCGTTGGGTTGATCTAATCTGCATGGATGTGGTAACAGCAATGAACCAGTGATGCGTGGAGTCCAAGCGGCCAAGTCGGAGAGGATATAGACGCGGAGATATAAACGGCACAGTTAGTTGCGGCATGCGCCAAGTGACCTGATCTCCGGCGACTTGGAAGTGACTTAAGCTGTGCATGCTAGTGCGGTTACACTAGTAGAAAAAAGGGCTTTCGTTCGGGTCTGACCAGTCAATTAGTCCCGGTTTTGCCACGAACCGAGACCAATGGATGCAATTGTTCCGGTTTGTGAGTCCAGGGGGCCGGCCGGGGCCTCGTGGGTATTGGTCTCGGTTCGTTTGGGCTCATTTGTCCCGGTTCTTGGCACGAACCGGGGCCAATGGGCCTCGCTCCTGGTCCACAAACATAGGTCCCGGTTCTTGGCTCGAACCGGGATAGAAGGCTGGGCTTTAGTCCCGGTTCCAGCCATGAACCGGGACAAATGAGTTTTCTATATATACCCCACCGTCGGCGAGCAAAATACTCCACAGTGCTCTGTTTTTTGCTGGCCGGCAAGAAATGGCATTTGGGTGCTCTAGCTCACCTCTTATGCATGTGAGGTGTTCGATAAAATGCACGAGCCACATTAGTTAAGCTTTCTCCTCTCGAAGCTCGATCTCGGAGCTCCATTTTTTCCGAGATTTGTCTAGGTTTAGCGGTCCGTCACGCCCGGTCCTCGTCTTCACCGCCGTCGATCGCCCGCGCCGATCTCGTCGCCGGCACCACCGTGGTGAGCCTCTTGTTCTTATCTTCTTTCTGAAAGAAAAAAAATCTTACTTTAGATAGATACTTGTTTAATTTTCTTACTTTTGACACACATAATTATATATAATGCACGCAGATGAACCGGTAATGGATGTACGGTTACAGACACACCTCCGAGTACATTAAGGGCGTGCGTAAATTTCTCGAAGTGACTGAGGAAAACAAGCAGAATGGTTTTATGTGTTGTCCATGCCCTGATTGTGGGAATACGAGGTCTTACTCTGACAAGAAAATCCTTCACACCCACCTTCTTTATAAGGGTTTTATGCCATGCTATAATGTTTGGATGAAGCACGGAGAAATGGGGGTTATGATGGAAGACAACGAAGAAGAAGAGGACGATGACAACTATGTGCCCCCTGAATACACTGATGCTGTAATGGGGGAAGCTGAAGATTAAGAGGAACCAGACGATGTGGCCGATGATGATCTTCGCCGGGTCATTGTTGATGCAAGGGAAAAGTGCAAAAGTGAAAAGGAGAAGCTGAAGTTCGATCACATGTTAGAGGATCGCAAAAAAGGGTTGTACCCCAATTGTGAAGATGGCAACACAAAGCTCGGTACCGTACTGGAATTGCTGCAGTGGAAGGCAGAGAATGTTGTGCCTGACAAAGGATTTGAGACGCTACTGAAAATATTGAAGAAAAAGCTTCCAAAGGATAACGAATTGCCCGACAGTACGTACGCAACAAAGAAGGTCGTATGCCCTCTAGGATTGGAGGTGGAGAAGATACATGCATTCCCTAATGGCTGCATCCTCTACCTCGGTGCGTACAAGGATCTTAACGCATGCCCAGTATGCGGTGCATTGCAGTATAAGATCAGACGAGATGACCCTGGTGATGTTGAGGGCGAGCCCCGCAGGAAGAGGGTTCCTGCGAAGGTGATGTGGTATGCTCCTATAATACCACGGTTGAAACGACTGTTCAGAAACGAAGAGCATGCCAAGTTGATGCGATGACACAGTGAGGACCATAAGAAAGACGGGAAGTTGAGAGCACCCACTGACGGGTCGTAGTGGAGAAAAATCGAGAGAAAGTACTGGGCTCAGTTTGGAGGTGACCGAAGGAACGTATGGTTTGGTTTAAGCGCGGATGACATTAATCCTTTCGGAGAGTAGAGCAGCAATCACAACACCTGGCCCGTGACTCTATGTATGTATAACCTTCCTCCTTGGATGTGCATGAAGCGGAAGTTCATTATGATGCCAATTCTCATCCAAGGCCCTAAGCAACCTGGCAACGACATTGATGTGTACCTAAGGCCATTACTTGAAGAACTTTTACAGCTGTGGAATGCTAACAGTGTACGTGCGTCGGATGAGCACAAACAGGTGAAATTTAACCTGCACGCGTTGCTGTTTGTAACCATCAACGATTGACCCGCTCTCAATAACCTTTCAGGAAAGACAAACAAGGGATACCACGGATGCACGCACTGTTTAGCTGACACCGAAAGTATATACCTGGACAGATGCAGGAAGAATGTGTATCTGGACCATTGTCGATTTCTCCTGACCAATCATCAATGTCGAAAGAAAGGCAAGCATTTCAAAGGCGAGGCAGATCACTAGAAGAAGCTCGCCATGCGTACCGGTGATCACGTACTTGATATGGTCTCTGATTTACACGTAATATTTGGAAAGGGTCCCGGCGGACTAGCTGTTCCAAATAACGCTAAGGGACGCGCACCCATGTAGAAGAAGAAATCTATATTTTGGGACCTACCCTACTAGAAAGAGCTAGAGGTACGCTCTTCAATCGACGTGATGCACGTGACAAAGAACCTTTGCGTGAACCTGTTAGGCTTCTTGGGCGTGTATGGGAAGACAAAAGATACACCTTATTCTAGGCCCCGTATTTCTACACAATATGTTCCCCTTTGAGAGGTTCATAGGAGTCCTGAATAAATATGTCCGTAACCGTGCTAGGCCAGAAAGAAGCATCTCCATGGGCCATCAAACAGAGGATGTCATTGGGTTTTGTGTTGACTTCAGTCCTGGCATTAAGAAGATAGGTCTCCCTAAATCGCGGTATGATGGGAGACTGACTGGAAAAGGCACGCTAGGAGTGGACTCAATAATATACAGGGACGGGCATTCTTGGTGTCAAGCACACTACACAGTTCTACAGAACTCTACCTTGGTGACCCCGTATGTCAATGAACACAAGAACAGTCTGCGCTCCAAACACCCGGAGCAATGTGACGACTGGATTACATGTGAACACATCATGACTTTCAGCAGTTGGTTGGAAACACGTCTTAGAGGTGACAACACTATTTGTGATGAGTTGTACTCGTTGTCTAGGGGACCATCTTCGATTGTATTAATTTACAAAGGACATGAGATAAATGGGAATACATTTTACACGATCGCCCAAGATCAAAAGAGCACCAACCAAAACAGCGGTGTCTGCTTTGATGCAGCAACCGAGAGGGGAAATGACACATATTATGGTTACATAGTGGACATATGGGAACTTGACTACGGACATGATTTTAAGGTCTCTTTGTTTAAGTGCAAATGAGTCAATATGTCAGGAGGCGGGGTACAGGTAGACCCACAGTACGGAATGACAACACTGGATCTGAACAATCTTGGGTATACTGACGAACCGTTCGTCCTAGCCAATGATGTGGCACATGTTATCTATATGAAGGACATGTCTACCAAACCGAGAAAAAAAAGATAAGGAAACGAATACATTATACGATGAGCCAAAGCGCCACATAGTTCTTTCAGGAAAAAAGACATCGTGGGAGTGGAGGGCAAGACAGACATGTTCAAAAATTATGAAAAGTTTCATGAAATTCCTCCCTTCAAAGTCAAGGCTGACCCAAGCATCCTGATAAACGATGAAGATTATCCATGTTTACGGCGCAATAAGCAAAGCACACAAGCGAAGAAAAAGTGAAGACTTTCTGTCCACAACTATTATGATGATATCATGCCAATTTTTAACCTTTTCCTAGTTCATTTAAAATTCATGTTGTAACAGACGAGTTTCCTTATGAAACCTTGATATCTCGATATAGATTGTCCGTTTTGTTGAAATTCTTTGAATGTTTTGTTGAAATGCTTTGAATGTTGCATTTTATAAAACTCTAGTATTATTGAAACTAAAATTATATAAAATTTATGCAACTAAAATTATATAGAATTTTCATAAAGAACTTTTTTGTTTCAAGCTTTAATAACAAAAAGAATTATCATAAAATAAATTAAATAAGTAATTAGAAACAAAATAATATAAACTTTAATAAAATATATAAGTAGAAACAAAATAAAATAAAATAAAATAAACTTTAATAATATAAATAAAATTTATGAAACTAAAATTATCAAAGTATTTTCTGTTCAAAACATTGTAAGCAACCTCTAGTATTATTGAAACTAAAGTTACATATTAAATTGATGCAACTAAAGTTATCAAAGTATTTTCTGTTCAAAATCATCAAAAGCAAAAAGAATTTTCATAAAGAACTTTTTTTGTTAGAAACTTTAATAGCAAAATAAACAAAATAAGTTTTTTTGTTGTAAGTAGAAACAAAACAAAATAAATAAAGCAAAAAAGAAAAAAACAGGGAAAAAATAAAAAATATGCCACCTATTGGGCCTCCACAGCCTGAATACGACTAGAAACCCATCCATGGGCCAGGATTCAGGTCCGAAGAAGGCCCATCGGGCATACCAGTGACAATTATGCCCGAAAGCCTGCAATGGAGAGGAGCTCGAGAGGGGTGCGGCAGTGGGGCTTATAAACCACTGCACGTCCCTCTCAGCTAGCGAGGTGGGACTAAACATTTGGGCACGGACAGAACGAGGCCTTTGGTCCCAGTTGGTGCCACCAACCGGGACTAAAGTGGGGCATTGGAACCGGTTCGTGGCAACAACCGGTACGGATGCACCCCCTTGGTACCGGTTGGTGCCACGAACCTGGACCAAAGGCAGCCGCTTCCCGCCTTTTGGGCTGTCGAAAACTGACCTTTGGTCCCGGCTGGTGGCACCAACCAGAACTAAAGGGGGGCATTGGTCCCCATTTGTGCCACGAACCGGGACAAATGCCTCGTCTATATAAGCAGGACATGTAAATTTTTCATTCAGTTCCTCATTCCCCCGCCGCGACGCCGCCAGGCTGTCCCCCTGTCTCGCCGCCGCCGTCGTCGCCCCTTCCTCCGACGCGCCGCCCCGACGCCGTCCCAAGCTGCCCCGACAACATCCCGCGCCGCCCCAACGCTGTCCCGCCCCGGACCGACGCCGTCACCGCCCCGCGCCACCCCTGCCCCGACGCTGCCGATCCTGCCTCCTCGTCGCCATCGCCGCACACCCTATGAGCGCTGCCCGCCGATCCCCTCCTCCTCCCTGTAATGGCCGCCGCCGCGCCCCCTATATATAGATGTTGTAATTTAGTTCTATTAATTTGGATGTGTAGTTTAGATGTGTAGTTAATTTAGTTGTATTAATTTGGATGTGTAGTTTAGATGTGTAGTTAATTTAGTTGTTGTAATATAGTTGTATTAATTTAGATGTGTAGTTTAGCTTTTTTGGTGATATTATTGTTGAATATGCAAATGTTTGTATGTTCATATGCAAAGAATATGTCAATTTTTTCATAGAATTTTTATGATTTTTTTCTGTTGTAATTTTGTTCATTGAATTTTTATGATTTTTTCTGTTGTATTTTTGTTCATAGAATTTTTGTGATTTTTTTGTTCATAGAATTTTCTTTGTCAATTTATGTATATGTTCATATTGTGTATGTATAGGAAAATTGTGTATGATCAAAGTCATTTATGTATATGTTCATATTTAGAAGAAAAAGGAGAGAAAAAAAGAAAATAAGAAGAGGAAGAAGGAGAAGAAGAAGAAGAAGAAGAAGAATAAGAAGAAGAGGAGAAATAAATAAGAAGATGAAAAAGAAGAAAAAAAAAGAGGAGAAGAAGAAGGAATAGAGGAGAATTCTCCTTTTTTTTCCTCGATCTCCTCCTCTATTCCTTTCTTCTTTTCCTCCTTTTTCTTCTTCTTCCTCTTCTTATTTTTTTATCGGGTATGTCGTTGTCGATATACCCCCCTCCCCGATAACTTTTAGTAAGTACTACTTAGAAAGTGCTTAATTAATTAGTAGTTGAACTAGTTGATTTAATAAAACTACTTTATTTACTATATATAGAAGTAGTTTATTTTTAGTAAGTACTACTTTATTCTATTTATAGCAAGTGCTTAGTAGTTGAACTACTTGATTTAATAAAACTAGTTTATTTTACTATATAAGTTGTTTATTTTTAGCAAGAAAATTAATAAAACTAGTTTATTTTTTTAGTTAAAGCAATTATTCCCGCACCGACGTCGATGATGCCTATCCCGCATCCTCGTCGTCGACTTGGAGGAGGAGGCCGGCTTGATCAGAGAGGCCATGTCTGGGACTGGGCTCCGCCGGCATGGTTTTGGGATGTGCTACCTTCCGAGGGCGTAGGTTGGTGAGGAGACAGCCCTTCGTTGACCCGATCCTTGTTTGGTGGCAGTCGCGTGGGCTAGTGACGGTGGCGAGTCTTCCGGACACCGCGGAGGTGGTACGTCACCGTGTCAGCGAGGAGGACGAGCACGTCCGTCGCTACATGGTTGCGTTGGAGGGCAGGTTCAACAATACCTGATAGGTTCTTCAGGGATCTCACTGGAGCGATCCTGTGATGGTTCCTTCTCTTTGGGTGTCCACCGCCCGTGCCGATACCCGTCGGGCGCTACGGCTCTAGCTGTACTAGCGATGCTATATGTATGATAGTATTCGAGGTGTATTAGTGATAATATTCGATGATGTACGGACGCAAGAGATTATGTAGTTTTGCTTATAATTGAATGCATCCTAATTTTAATACTACTTTATTTTTCGATTTGATTTTGCTTATTGAATGCTCAAATTGAAAAACTACTCCTACTTTGAATGCTAAAATTGGAGAGTACTATGCAAGACATATGCATATGATTAGTTGATAGCTTATAGGGTTTTTGTTTTCGCGGAAATCTAGGAGCCCCCCTCCATCATCCCCGCCGTCGTCCCCGTCACCGACCCCCTCCGACCTCGAGGTGAGACCAGCCAAATCCTTTTTTAGAAAGATAATTAAACGATATTTCGGGTTGACTTTAAGTCTGTCGAATCTCCACCATATATGAGAGGACGAAGAAGCCCGACTGTTGTCGTGGGGGTCATTTCTCCTTCTTCTCCGGGTGCTAGACCTTTGTTATGCACTAGGGGAAGAAGGAGTAACGACCATCACCGACGGTCGCAAATGTCAGAGAGGAATCAGTGAGGGATAGTTCCACCATATATATATGAGAGGACGAAAAATCCCGAGTGTTGTCGTGGGGGTCACTTCTCCTTCGTTCCCGTGTGCTACACATTTTGGTGTAATGCACTCGGGGACAAAGTGAGGAGCAACCATCATCGAGAGTCGAATATATACACCACGTGAGCTGAGAGTTTTCAAGAAAAGACTCGACAGACCGATAGTCAACCCGTGATGAATAATAATGATCTAATTTAGTTTTTGTAGTACATATATTTAATTGTACAAGTTTAATCTTTGAATTATGAACGTAGGAAATGTCGTCATCGGACGACGAAAGTCTCTGGGGAGAGTGCAGCTGGTGCCACGACGATCGGGGTCTGTGCGACATGCCTCACCTGGACGATGATCGGTGCTTCAGCATTAAGCTCAAGGAGACCTTCGATGTTGAAACGGTACGCAACGACGATAAGTGTTTTTTCGTAATTAAGCATGCCTACAACTATTTCAACGTGTAATTTTCATCTTTTACAATTCGTATAGCTTATCCCATGCAATGCAAGGCGCTATGTCTTGGAGAGGATGGGTTTTGAAGATCATGAAAGTTTTAAAACAAAGAAAATTCACCTAAGGACTCATCATGATGTGGATTTTGAAGTAAAGTTGTACAATTCTGAGAGCGTAACCCATTTTGGTTGCAAAAAATGGGAAGCACTTTGCAAGATGTATGGTTTTGATGAGGGTATGCTTGTCATCATGGATCTTGGTGATCCTGAAATCGAGCAAGACAATATGGACATTTGGGTCCTTGTTAATACGCCTCCAATTCTACCGCTATGTGAGTTTAGTTTCTCAAACATAGTTGTTAGCTAATTTATATTGTTGATTTCAAAATAGTTGACAGCTTATTTCCATTGACAGCTTATTTTCATTCTTCAAAGAATGTGCGGGGGATGGTAGACAAAACCCACTACACCGATGGCTCCGAATTAACTTACAAGGAGAAAAATCATCTGATCGGATTTTGTACTGACATTGAGAACTACAATATCTACAATCAAACTCCTCAACATTATGGTCAATACGTGCCACTAGTGCATGTGTTGAACTACGGTAACTACCATGGAGATACTCTGATAAGATTTTTTACTATTATGACATCCGTGTATCTTTTGCATACTTCTAAAACTAGTACATCATTGCTAACTATGAAGTTATTACTATGTTTTCCAACAGATAATCCCAAAGAATTGTGTGCCTCATTTGATGTATTAGAAAGGTAGCCTTAATGTTTTGAACATACAATTATGTCATCCTACGAATCTCAACTGTCCATACCATATTTCTAAAAGGAATGGAGACATGCAAATCAAAGGATGGAAAAAATGAATGGACAGTCGTGAAGAAGTTCTTGGAAGCAAAAGGAAGTGAAGCGCAAGAATTGGAGACAGGATGATCTCCATTCTCCATAATGAAGAGTCAGGGTCTATATTGTTTTATGCTATTTTACCTTAAAGAGGGTATTTAGGTCCTACTTAATACTGATGATCATGTGCTAAGAACAATTAAGTATGGTTGGTTCGATAACTATGAGGATGATGATCGTATGACTTGTTATTAATAACGAGTAGAAGTTGTATGATGATTATTAGTAGACTTGTTATTATATATGATGATGCATGATGCGAGCATGAAGAGTTATTATATATCAGCGGGTGAAATAAACATGGATTGGATTGAAGTGAAGGCAACATGCATGTGATGCATGTCGAAAGTAGTACAATCCAAACTTGATCAAGTTAGGATTAGTATTACTTTCGACATGCATCACATGTTGCCTCACTTTAATCTAAGTCATGTTTAGACATAGCAGTAGCAGTAGCACGGAGATAAGAGAGGACACATCTCTCTATTAGCTACCTATACCAACCTAAATTAACTCCCAAAACCCCTAAACCACCTCCTTTTAAAAAAACCAATCTCTGAAATGCTGACGCGTGGAAACTTATTGGTCCCGGTTGGTGCTACCAACCGGGACCAAAGGTCCTCGTGTCTGGGCTCGCCGGAGCGGCCACGTGGAGGCCCATCTGTCCCGGTTAGTATAAGAACCGAGACTAAGGGTCTAGGGCATTAGTAACAACCCTTTAGTCCCGGTTCCCCAACCTGGACAGATGGGCCTTATGAACCGGGATAAATGGTCTTTTTTATACTAGTGTTAGTGAAGCAGTAATAGTGGATCAGGCTGTTAGGCTTGGGCGTCCGTGTGTATGAGCTGTGATATAAAGCTCTGTAATCATGTTGTTTATTTTGGTTAAGAGAGAACAAGAGAAAAGCACAAGTGCGTGTGCACCAGACTCTGTGTGTTCTTTTCCCGTGCGTGAGTCTTCTACTACCTTGAGCGTGAGCCTACTTCTTCCTCCCTGGGCAGAGATTACAACTACTACTCCTCAGGTCGTCCTGGGCATTTTGTGGCAAATTGGACCGAGAGTACTATAAATGGCCTCGCTGCTCACGTTGACCCCTCCTCCATATTTCCGCCAATTGCACCTTCGCCTCCTCATCATTGTAATGTCCTGTGTGAAGGGCCGCTTCTTCCAGAGGTCCTTGTAGCCATAGATATTGTTGCCTCCTTATTCAATCAGACTAAACAACTCCCCTAAACCCTAGCAACTTTGAGCAATCGGGCAACCATCTTCAGTATCAAATATTCAAAGGTCGACGAGAGAGACGGAAGATGAGACACCTCACCTGTTAACGCCCCTGACAGCCCAGCCCCACCTGCCAGTGAAGCACGGGCACGGCCCAGCCGCACCCGATGCAGCAACCCCCGCTTCTTCGGCCCGGAATGGCATGCCAAGCCCGGCCCAACCGCGACTACTACTTAAAGGCTCGGGCCTTCTCCGTTTCCCTCATCCAGTGGATCACGAACCCTGACGGCGGCGGCTTCCTCTCCCGTTCCCCTTTCCTCTTGTATGTGTAAAACCATGATGAAGCGTCTCAACCCTCCAGAGGAGAGCCCGCGGGATTATATTGATGATCGAGAGAGAGATCCTCTCGTACGTACGTTACAGAGTCGGTTTACAGAAAGACAGACAGAATTGATTTACAGAAGAAGAGATAGAAACTTAAAAGGACTCCAACTCTATCTATCTCTATGACTTGTAGATGAAGAGAAGAGAGGGGCGCACGTTATCATCTAATGTGCACATATATTACAATGTTTAACACCCTCCCTTAATCACAACTGCGTAAGTTGAGATTACGCCTAAATTCATCTAAGCTTCTGACGGACAATGCTTTTGTAAAGCCATCCGCAAGCTGATCCTTGGAGGGAATAAATCTGATCTCTAACTGTTTACTCGCAACTCTTTCTCTGACAAAATGAAAATCTATCTCAATGTGTTTATTCCTGGCATGAAACACTGGATTAGCAGATAGATATGTAGCACCACGATTATCACACCAAAGGCATGGTGGTTGATCTTGCGGAACACCAAGCTCCTTCAACATAGATTGTACCCAAATGACCTCAGTTGTAGCATTGGCTAATGCTTTATATTCCGCTTCCGTACTCGACCTAGAAACAGTTGCTTGCCTCTTTGCACACCATGAAATTAAATTTGGACCATAGAAGACAGCAAACCCACCAGTTGATCTCCTATCATCAGGGCAGCCAGCCCAATCCGCATCGGAGAAAGCACTGATACGTGTAGAAGAAGACTTGCTAAAAGTCAAACCAAGATTCATTGTTTCTTCACATACCTCAGAATACGTTTTGCTGCTGTCCAATGAGCAGTGGTAGGTGCATGCAAAAACTGACAAACTTTATTCACTGCAAAGGAAATATCAGGTCGAGTCAAAGTTAAGTACTGAAGTGCACCAACTATGCTTCTGTAGCTAGTACTATCTTCCTGATTAAGAAGTTCTCCTCTGGTCAAGGTCAATGACTCAGAGCTGGATAAAGGTGTTGGTGATGGATTGCAATCTTTCATACCAACTCTGCTTAACAAATCATTAACATACTTTCCTTGTGACAACTGAATACCATCCCTGATTTTGTTGACTTCAATTCCCAAGAAGAAATGTAAGTTTCCTAAATCCTTTAGAGAAAACTCTGAACTTAAATCTTTCAACAATCCCGTGATTGCCTCATTAGATGAAATTGTCACGATAATATCATCAACATATATGAGAACAAAGATGGCAGTTTTGAACTTATTGTAAATGAACAATGAAGTGTCAGACTTTGATGGTACAAACCCTAGTGCTTGCAGCTTTGCACTTAACCGAGAGTACCATGCTCTAGGGGCTTGCTTCAGTCCATATAAAGCCTTATCAAGCTTACAGACATGAAAGGGTGCATTTTTATCCTCGAAACCAGGAGGTTGTTTCATATATACTTCCTCTTCCAGAACACCATGAAGAAACGCATTCTGCACATCTAGCTGTCGGAGGCTCCATCCCCTGGAAACAACAATGGATAACACAAGGAGAATGGATGCAGCTTTAACAACTGGACTGAAAGTATCCTCATAGTCAATTCCATAGCGTTGCTTGAACCCCTTTGCTACTAGTCGTGCTTTATAATGATCAACAGTGCCATCTGATTTTCTTTTAATCCTATAGACCCATTTGCAGTCAATCAGATTTTTACCTTGCGGTCGAGGAACCAAGTGCCAAGTCTTGTTTTTCTGTAGTGCTACATATTCCTCCTCCATTGCTTGTATCCATCGAGGATGACCAAAAGCTTTAGGAAAAGTGCGAGGATCACCTGATAGACATGCTAGACCAAATTTAGAAATATTCTTGTAAAAATTTATGCGGTTGATAACTCCCTGTTGAAGACGTGTACGAGGCAGTGTAGTCGCAGCAGGAGGAGGATTTGGCGCATCAAATCCAGGGGGAGCCATATGATATGTTGGTGTAGCAGAAGGTGCCGCAGAAGATCCATCACCAGCAGCTGAAGATGATCCGAGGTGGATTCGCAGGGCACCACACGAGTGTGAGGAGTCAAGACCGCACCAGCGCCAGCATGCACACATGGGCTGTCGGCTCGATCGGGGGGCGATGCAGAGAGGCCCGAGGTCGCCACGTGCTCCGTGGGCCGACTGGAGGATGGCTCTACGCGTGCTGAAGGGCCAGCGGGGCCAGCGGTAGGCAGCACGGGGCCCAAAGGAGAACGCCCTGGAGCCCCTGACGCGCCTAGCGACGCAGATCCCGACGGAGATGGCTCGTTAGATTGGCACGTCACCGATCCCAAGCCAGACTCGCACAGGTTTTGGTTGGCAGCTTGTGGACGCATGAAATAAGGCCCATCTGGCACAAAATTGACACCACTTTCTCCTCTGCTTGAACCTGCATCATCACACTCAGCCAAGGGATTAGGAGGATTAGTCAAAGATGAATCATTACAGTCATTAGCACCCCCATAATGGACACTAGAGAGATTGGAAGGCAGTAACAAAATTTCTTGGCGAAGGGGAATTGAGTCTCATCAAAAACAACGTCGCGAGAGATATAAACGCGTCCACTAGACACATCAAGACACTTAACTCCTTTGTGTTTGGCACTATAGCCAAGAAAGACACACTGAGTAGAGCGAAACATAAGTTTGTGTTTGTTGTAGGGACGCAAATGTGGCCAACAGGCACACCCAAAAACACGGAGAGATGTGTAAACAGGTTTAGTATGCAAGAGACGTTCTGTGGGAGTTTCATTGTTGATAACACGACTAGGAAGAATATTGATGAGATGCACAGCAGTAAGAAAAGTTTAATCCCAAAATTTGAGAGGCATAGACGCAGCAGCAAGTAAAGCAAGGCCAACTTCAACAATATGCCGATGCTTACGTTCTGCGGAACCATTCTGTTGATGGGCATGTGGACAGGAGACATGATGGGAGATTCCTATTTGTTGGAAAAAAGAGTCTAATTTTTCATACTCACCACCCCAATCAGATTGTACAGCACGAATCTTACTATTAAATTGGCGTTCAACAAGAGCTTGAAAGTTGTGAAAGACTTGAAAAACATCAGATCTTTGCTTGAGAAGATAAATCCAAGTATATTTGCTATAATCATCAATAAAACTAACATAATAGGTATGTCTCCCAACAGAGGAGGGGGCAGGACCCCATACATCAGAAAAAATGAGTTCGAAAGGTTTGACAGAAATACTAGTGGAAACGGGATATGGTAATTGATGACTTTTAGCTCTCTGACATGAATCACAAATAGTGTCTAAACTATGCTCACCAACAGACGGGAGCTTATTTTTACTAAGAACTTGATGAACAATAGAAAAAGCAGGGTGGCCTAAACGATGATGCCATCTATCTAAGGAAAGTTTGATGACACCGAGCACTTGTATATTGAGTCTCCTAAACTTTGGAATCAACGGGTAGAGTCCATCCACGCATCTACCTCGATAAATTATTCTCCTCGTGGCTTGATCCTTGATCAAAAAGAAGAATGGGTGAAACTCTAGAAATACATGATTGTCAAGAGCAACACGATGAACGGAAAGGAGACTTTTTGAAGTACTAGGAACATGAAGAACATTATTTAGATGAATGTCTTTATGTGGGGTTTTAATAACTGAATGACCAACATGACTTATCTCCATACCTGTCCCATCGGCGTTATGGATTTGATCATGGCCATGATATCTCTCATGCATGGTGATCTTCTCAAGTTCACCTGTTATGTGTTCTGTGGCACCCGTGTCGGCGTACCAGTTTGTGTCAACTCCGTAGGAAGTGTCAATGGCAGCTGCTACCTTCTTCTTCCTAGAGTTATCCTCTGCATAGCGCCACTTGCAATCTTTTGCAATGTGTTTAGGTTTCGTACAGATTTGACAAACAACATCACCACCACCACGGTTTTGATAGTTGTTGTTGTAGCCTCCATTGTAGCCGTTGTTGTTGTAGCCTCCATGGCCATTGTCATGACCGCCACCATAGCCTGCGTTCTGGCCATGATAGCCATTGCCGCCTCCTTGGTGAGGGTGACCCATCCCATAGCCGCCAGATTGGCCACCACCACCATAACTGTTGGGGCCGCGGTAGCTGCCGCCTCCTTGGCCTAGATGTCCGCTGCCCTGGCCAGGGTAGGTGCCACCGCTGCTGTTGTTGTCCTTGCACGGTCGTCCCTTGGAGAAGCCACCACCACCACCGCGGCCATGTCCAGCCAGGTTGGCTGAAGACTTAAAGCCGCCAACACCACTGCCATGAAAAAGTTCAACACGCTGGTCGAAGTTGCTCACCATAGAGAAGAGATCGTCGACAGGGGCTTGATCGGTGCGAACATCCAGAGCCGAAATAATAGGTTGATAATCCATATCTAGGCCGGCGATGATGAAGGAGAGTAGCTGCCCATCGGTGATGGATTCTCCGGCCATGGCGAGCTCGTCCGCAAGGGACCTCATGTGACCGAAGTAGGTGGCTGCAGATTGATTTCCCTTCTGTGCGTTCGTCAGATTGAGACGAAGATTGTTGATGCGAGACCTTGACGTAGAAGCAAACATGCTGGTCAAGGCTGTCCAGATCGCATGTGATCTCTCATGCGAAGCAACCTGAATCAACACCTCTTTTGAGAGATTGTTGAGCAGGTAGGCGAGCACCTGCTGGTCCTCCCTTGCCCAGACCGTGTACTCGGGGTTGACGATGATCTGATCGTTGCCTGCAGAGTCTTTGGTGGTGATTGTTTTGGAAGGTTTAGGGGAGGATTTGTCTAGGTAGCCATACATGCCCGCAGCTCGAATCTGCGATAGCACTTGGGCGCGCCATAGTATGAAGTTTGTTCTAGTAAGTTTCTTTGAGACTTGGGAGTTGAGGGAGAAGGTTGATGCGGAGCTTCAGGAGGACGTCATGGCAGGAGGTTGAGGGAGGTAGCTAGATGTGATGGAAGGGAAGGGCTCTGTATACCATGTAAAACTATGATGAAGCGTCTCAACCCTCCAGAGGAGAGCCCGTGGGATTATATTGATGATCGAGAGATAGATCCTCTCGTACGTACGTTACAGAGTCGATTTACAGAAAGACAGACAGAATTGATTTACAGAAGAAGAGATAGAAACTTAAAAGGACTCCAACTCTATCTATCTCTATGACTTGTAGATGAAGAGGAGAGAGGGGCGCACGTTATCATCTAACGTGCACATATATTACAATGTTTAACAGTATGAACCCTAGTTCGAGTGAGATCGCTTGTAATTGCCATCACTCTGTACTCTGAGAGATTGCTACCAGTTAAATACATCGATCCCCATCCCTGCTCCTAACAATCTGGTATCAGTCGCCAGAACACCACTCTCTCCGCCCGATCTGGCTCACCTCATCGAGACTCGAGGGATTCGCCATGGTCGCTACGTCATCAAAGCCATGGATCCAGCCGCGAGGGCCTACCTCGACAAGCTCATGGCGACGATGGAGGCCAACACCATGGTCACCTCCCATCTCGACGATCTCGTCGCATGGCGGCCAGATCTGGAGCGCCGCGTCTCCCATCTGGGTGACGTGGTCACCGCTCTCCAACAGGCGCGTCCACCCCCCACCACCGACACCAACGGGGGCGCGCCACCACTCCGTACCACTGCGGCACCGCCCGAGCTGCCCTCCAACTTGGGCCTGGCGGGAGGCGATGAGGATGCCCCTCAAGGGTCTAAGGACCACGGCGACTTCAACCGGCAGCGGAGAGGGGGGGGGGGGGCGGCGGTGTCGTTCCAAACACCGCCGCCACTCCCGGCCAACAGTCAGATCGAACTCCTGTCTTCTCCTTTTGCGCATGCTAGTCAAATGCTTGCTGGGTTGGGACAAGCCCATCCATCCATTTCATTTCCTCAGTTTTTGGGTGGGAACCCGAACATGTGGAAGACGATGTGCGAGCAGTACTTTTCCATGTTTGGCATCCACAAAACGTTCTGGGTTCCTATGGCCGCCCTCAATTTCTCAGGGGCTGCGACCATTTGGTTACAGTCGGTCCAAAAGAGGCTCAATAGCTTCGATTGGGAATCCTTTTCAGCTCTGTTAACTACACGATTCGGTCGTGATCGCCACCAGCTACTCATCCGTCAGTTCTACACCATTAATCAGACATCCACTATGGCGGATTTTATTGAGCGTTTTGGGTTGATTATTATTCATTTAAGCTCTTATTCGGACTCAATTCACCCATTCTATTTTCTCACATGTTTTGTGGAAGGTTTACGGGCGGATATCCGAGTGGTGGTCATGGTTCAACGACCACCGGATTTGGACACGGCTTGTGCCCTGGCGCTGCTCTAGGAGGAGGTGGCCGACAACGCGCACGCGGAGGTGCAACGCCCCACTCCAACGCGCCCACCCGATGTGCCACCGCGTCCCAGCGTGCCGCTCCCGCTGCCTCCCCCACCGGCGCGCGCAACACCCCCACCACCAACCGCGGATCGCCGCGGCATGGACGCCGCGTGAGCCGACACTTCGAAGCTCAAGGCTCTGCGCGACTACCGACGGGCACGCGGCCTGTGCTTCAAGTGCGGCGAGCACTGGGGACCCGACCACGTCTGCCCTACGTCGGTCCAGCTCCACGTCGTCGAGGAACTTCTGGAGCTCTTCGGCATCGACACTACTACAGCACCAAGGCAACCTGAGGCAACCCAAGACGAGGTGGTCATGGCCATCTCCAAACCGGCCTTGACAGGGGGCGTGTCGAGCAAGGTGTTCCAGCTGCATGCGTGGATTCAAGGGCGCGAGGTGTTGATGCTGGTGGACTCCGGCAGCACTACGTCGTTCGTCAACGAGCGGCTCGCAGCAACCATCCAGGGCGTCCAACCTCTCCCACGCGCGTACCAGGTGCATGTGGCCGACGGGGGAGCGCTCGTCTGCTCGGCCACGGTGCCGCAATGTCAATGGTGCTCCCAAGGCCACTAGTTCACGACGGACATGAAGGTGCTGGCCCTTGGAACCTACGACGCGATCCTAGGCATGGACTGGCTCGAGGAGCACAGTCCCATGACCGTCGGCTGGCGCGCGAAGCTCATCGAGATTCCGTCGGCCACGGGCCCGATCCGCCTCCGTGGGCATGAGGCGACTTCTTCAACATGCACTGTCATCAACGCCCTCCAGCTCCAACAACTGTGCAACACCGGAGCCATCACTCATATGGCACTGGTCTACGCATCAACCGGCGAGGACAGCAACAACACAAACATCCCGCCGGATATCCAAGCTGTTCTGGAAGAATTCGAGGATGTGTTCAAGGAACCAGACGGGTTACCACCTCGCCGTGACTGCGACCACAAGATCCCACTCATACCAGGAGCTCAGCCAGTGAACATCAGACCATACCGGCACAAACCTGAGCACAAGAAGGAGATCGATGCCCAAGTCGAAGAGCTGCTCCGCAAAGGTGTCATCCAGAAAAGCAGCAGTCCATTCTGCTCACCCGTGATCCTCGTCAAGAAGAAAGACGGAACATGGAGACTTTGCATTGACTACAGACACCTCAACGCCCTCACCTACATCGCCAAGTACCCAGTACCAATCATCGAGGAGTTGCTGGACGAACTACATAGTGCGGCCTTGTTCTCCAAATTGGATCTCCGCTCCGGTTATCATCAAATTCGCTTGGCGGAAGGCGGGGAGTACAAGACAGCCTTTCAAACGCATTCAGGGCACTACGAGTTCCTCGTGGTTTCCTTCGGCCTGGCAGGCGGACCAGCCACATTCAATGGTGCCCTGACAACTACTCTCAAGCCAGTCGACCGCAAGTGTGTCCTCCTCTTCTTCGAAGACATATTGGTTTTCAACAAGACCCTTCGCAACCACATCAACCATCTTCGTCAGGTCCTGCAACTCCTGCGCCGTGACCAATGGCATGTCAATAGATCCAAATGTGAGTTCGCCCAGCATAGCATATCGTACTTGGTTCATGTCATCAGCAGCAAAGTGGTATCAACAGAGCCAACCAAGATTCGTGTTCTGGCAAACTGGGAAACACCGACTGATGTCAAGACAGTACGCAGCTTCTTGCGGCTCGCCGGGTACTACAGAGGATTCTTCAAAAAAATTGGCGTCATCGCACGGCCCCTGTTCAATCTGCTAAAGAAGGGAGCACCTTTCGTCTGGACGCCTGCAACCGATACTGCATTTCAACTCCTCAAACAACATCTGATAGAAGCTCTAGTACTCGCCCTTCCCAACTTCTCCCAGCCATTTGTGATTGAAACCGATGCCTGCGACAAGGGAATAGGCACAATTCTTCAGCAAGATGGCCACCCAATTGCATACATGAGCAAAGCGTTGAGCTCCCGCTACCAAGGCCTCTCAACCTATGAGAAATAATACTTAGCAGTCATCGTGGCCGTGGACCAGTGGAGCCCCTACCTTCAACTTGCAGAATTCACTATCCTTACAGACCAGCGTAGCTTGACACACCTGATAGAATAGAGGCTGACAACGCCGTGGCAGCAACGAGCTTTCACCAAATTGTTGGGGCTTCAGTACACCATCAAATACAAGAAGGGGGCAGAGAACACAACAGCTGATGCATTGTCAAGAACCAACACAGAAGAAGTGCTACACACTCTCAGCGTGTGCCAACCAGCTTGGTTAGAGGACATCGTCAACAGCTACAATACCAATCCGCAGGCGCAACGACTTCTCGAACAACTAGTTGTCCAGGAGGATCCAAAAGGGTGATTTCAGCTGCAAAACGGACTCCTCCGTTTCCGCGGCCGCATCTGGCTAGGAGGGACCACGGCAATGCAGCAACATATCATTGCTGCTTTCCATGACAGCCCGTTGGACGGTCATTCTGGGTTCCCAGTGACTTACCGCCGCGTCCGCCGGCTATTTGCTTGGCCCAAGATGAAAACACACATCCAACAGTACGTGAGATGTTGCCAGGTCTGTCAACAAGCTAAGCCAGATAGAACAGCATCGTCGGGCTTGTTGTTACCCCTTCCTATACCCAAGGAGTCGTGGGACCTCATCACCATGGATTTTGTGGACGGCCTACCTCAGTCCGGACAATACAACTGCTTGCTGGTTGTTGTCGACAAAAGAACCCAGTTTGCTCACTTTCTTCCCCTGGCTCACCCGTACACATCATCTAAAGTGGCACTGATCTACATGCAATAGTTATACAAAATCCAGGGATTCCCAGGAGCCATTGTGTCCGATCGCGACCCAGTCTTTACCAGTCACTTCTCACAGGAGTTGTTCAAGTATGCAGGCACCGAGCTACGGATGAGAACAGCAAACCACCCACAGACCAACGGACAAACCGAGAGGGTGAACCAATGCATCGAGACCTACCTTCGTTGCTTTGTGCAAGTCTGTCTGAAATGGTGGAGCTTTTGGGTTCCCTTGGCCCAATTCTGGTACAACTCTTCTCACCACTCAGCAATCGGGATGACACCATTCAAGGCCATGTTCGGCAGGGAGCCACGACATTGGGGAATTACGGCATCTACTTCATCTTCGGTGCCAGCGCTGCAAACTTGGCTCGAAGAGCGAGCTGTCATGCAAGACATGATACAGCAGCAACTCCATCGCGCACGTCAGATCATGCAAGACCAAGCAAACAAGAAGCGTTCCTTTAGACAATTCCAGGTCGGCGACCAGGTCTTCCTCAAGCTCTAGCCATACATCCAAACTTCGGTGGCCCCTCGCGCCAAACACAAGCTCAGCTACAAGTTCTATGGACCGTTCAAGATCGTCGCCAAGGTCAATGACGTCACCTACAAGCTCCAACTACCTCCGTAGGCGACGGTGCATCCGGTCTTCCACGTCTCGCAACTCCGACACGCACTCCTTCCAGGCGTTGCAGCGGCCCCTACACTTCCCTCGGGTGCGGGCGACACGGCGATACCACTCAAGGTGCTGCAGTCAAGATGGTGCAAGAAGAACGACGTCATGATCGAACAGGTCCAGGTGCAGTGGTCGGCCGGCACAACAGTCGACATCACCTGGGAAGACAAAGAAGCGCTCCAGGCTCGCTTCCCTCAGGCGGAGGCTTGGGGGCAAGCCTCTTCCCAAGGAGGAGGGGATGTTAACGCCCCTGACAGCCCAGCCCCACCTACCAGCGAAGCACGGGCGCGGCCCAGCCGCACCCGACGCAGCAACCCCCGCTTCTTTGGCCCGGAATGGCATGCCAAGCCCGGCCCAACCACGACTACTACTTAAAGGCTCGGGCCTTCTCCATTTACCTCATCCAGTGGATCACGAACCCTGACGGTGGCGGCTTCCTCTCCCGTTCCCCTTTCCTCTTGTATGAACCCTAGTTCGAGTGAGATCGCTTGTAATCGCCATCACTCTGTACTCTGAGAGATTGCTACCAGTTAAATACATCGATTCCCATCCCTGCTCCTAACATCACCTCCCCTATGTCGTCGCTCACTCCGCCTACATGCCAGCGAGAACACCTCAACACCAACGATGTAACCTTCTCGTGTACCTTCGTTGCCTCGACCACTGAACCCACATGGATGCACATCTCTCCCTTCTGGCATGTCACTACGTCCTCAGACTGTCTTGGTATCCCGCTTCTCCGTGCCCAAGTAGGAGAGGAAGACGAGAGGAGGATCACCAGGATTTGCGGGCGAGTAGAACTGGAATGAGCTAGCGTTTCCTCAATGACGTGATTGCGCTAACCAGATGCCACTTTGCTTCCTCTTGACGCCGTGATGACAACCATAGGTTCAAACCCTATAACCCCTCTCCTACATCAGCAAAACTACCAGAATGACCTCCTATGCCGACGGCCTTGGCATATAACCGAATCTCATGTACATAGGGCTATGCCGATGGCAATCGTCGACATAGGGCCATCGGTGTAGATCACGTCGGCGTCTCTTTGTTAGACCGTCGGCATAGAGGCCTATGTCGACGGCTTTCCGTATGACCGTCGGTATACCTTCACCATCGACAAAGACAATAGACGGCACCGTCCATCTGCCGCCGTCCGAACACGTGCCGACATCTGTGAGCACCACATGGCAACCCTACGCCAAAGGCCTTGCGTCGGTAGTCTATGCCAACAGCAAAGCCGTGCTACCGCGGACTCACCGCGCGCCGCCTCCGTGTCCGTCATGACAGCCATTGCGCGGGGATACTCCATGGGCCGACACACACGGCCCGGAGCTTCGCGCATCTGAGCTCTCCTTCTCACCTGAGCTCTCTCTCTCTCTCTCTCTCTCTCGCACAGACATAGAAGAAAGAAAAACAAGGACACAGCAGGATTTTGCCCCGCGCACGTACGCTGCCGGCCGCACGAATGGCCCTTTGTATTTCCTTTTCCTGAACACGAACTCAGCTGCTGCAGCGATACATAGAGACCTTCGCGATTTTATACGTGCGCTCGTACGCACTCGCCCACGTCCCCCGCGCCCCATGCCGTACCTGGCTCACGCTCCCGTCGCACCCGTACACGGACGACGCGGCCACCAACGGCCTGGACGCGGTCATTCTCTGGCTCCATCGCCAATTGACCAACACACGAACGGCGGCCACTAACTAACTAACCCATGCACGCACTAACAGCCCGCTAGCCAACTACGGAGTACATACACGGCCACCCTTGTAGCTGACCACCAAGCCAAACACTACACACGCGAACCCGCCATGGTGTTGAGCTCCAGAACATCGCAGACAGACTACAAACCAGTTGTCAGCTAAAGTATCTTTTTCTGTTTTGTTGAATGAGCTGTTCAATAGTACTCCTATTCCAGTGGGCAGTGGGAACGCTACTTGCTGCAACTTCCCACTTCACTCCATCAGAAATCTAACAAGTCAAGGTATAGCAGGGCCACTGACAGCCATCCTTCCGCAGTTCAACTGTGGGGAGACGGCAGTGTCACCCTTGGCGCCATCCTCGATCATGCGAGAGGGAGGGGCACACACAACCGGCGATTGGCGGCGACGCGGCGGGGCACAGCGGCCACAGCACATGTGCGATGCGCAGCAGCCAAATTGCCAGATATATGGACGAATGCACATCAGGGTCTTGGGTTGATCTAGGTGTTAGGAAAGCAACTTATCATGCAAAAAACTGCCAGTCCGGACCTCTTCATATATAGACCAAAAGACTAAAACTCATTTTGGAACATGATTTCAACCAATAAGTGAGGATTAACCCAGGATGACTAGAGATGGTACCAAGAACAATATCAGCAGTAAGGAGTAATAGATTTCAAAAAAGAAAAAAGCTGTAACGAAAAAAATCTCAGCATCTCTGAAACAGGCTAAACATGTGAAGGAAGCATCTTCAGCTCGCGACGACGAACGTCGATAACCTGATCGACAACAGAATGCTGCTCGTCAAAGCCTTGCCGAATCGATGTGAAGCAAGTATGTGCATCAATCTGTACAGGTGGCTGCCAAACACCACTGAAAAAACAGGCGTCTATTCTTCTTCCGCAGTGTGTGTGCTTCTAGTTATAACTGAAAAACAGAATACATGACAGTGAAAAATGGTAGACAACATTGTATATATCAAAAAAACAATGCACCAGCCGGGAATCGAACCCGGGTCTGTACCGTGGCAGGGTACTATTCTACCACTAGACCACTGGTGCCTTTGATGAGGGTGCTCTACTCATCCTAACCAGTGTCATTACGTTCAAAGAGTTAATTGCACACAACTATCACAATTAGGGCTGGTTAACGGATTGAGTACCAAATCTGGTTCTGGTTGTCACACATTGCTCTGATTCTCGTTTGACCACATTTGGTGAGGAAAACTAAGCGGTGGGCCCATTGGTAAGGGCTGATGTGGAAATAATAATCCACTTAGTCATCTCTCTCTTTCTCCTCATTGCCACCCTACTCCTCCTTCTTCCTTTCCCCCCTCATGCTTGCCATCCTCCCACGTTCTCTCCATCCACTCAAATGTCAGGCGTCTGCCTGGCACATCACGACATCACCCAAATGGTCACGAAACATTAGCGGCGTGAGCCAAGGCGGTCTTCTCTGATGATCCCTCGGCACCTTCAGCTATGGACATTCACATCTCAAATTGGAGCTACGTATCATTGCGTGGGTCTCACTAAACTTGAGAGGGAGAGTAATTGGACGGAGAGGCTTTGAATAGTTCGACAATGCCAAAGAACTAATAGTGGTTGCTGGCACCGAAGGAGAGGAAGGAAGGCATTGTGGCTCGATTCGTTGGGCTGGCCGGATCAGGAGAGGAAGGAGGGGAGGGGCAGTCTTGGCGGTCAATGGTTCTCTTGGAGGCTTAAATAGCCACACCCGACGTGGTCATTGCCTACGCTCGCCGATGTGATCGGTGGCCGCGCAATGGATGTGGGGCTTCCTGTGCAACTCGATGGACCACATAGAGAGGTGGGGCATCCTCATCGTCGGCGTGCAGTTGAAGAGGAGCACAGCGCGAGGTCAGCCAACATCGCACGAAGGCTCGGTGAACTTGAGGATCATCTCCTACACCGTTGCTATCAACCATCATACCAACATGGGGTGTGACAACAACCCGATGATGGCAGTAACAAGGATCCCAATTGCGTGGGTGTCTCGCAAGCCATCAAAGTGGAAGCAGGCATGCGCGTTGCGTCGAGCCCTTGTGACGCTACTCAACACAAACGCCAACAACTTCTATGGCATGGTATAGCCGGTCACTGGCATCCTCGCACCTGTCAGCCCATATGCCCAAGCATTGTGTAGGGGGACCATGCTACAGAACAAAATTTTAAGCTACACGATCACACCTAGGAAAACTATGAAGAGGTGGCTAATGATCAACCTCACCAACTACCAAAGTAGCGGAAGCAACGTAGAAGTTGGTGAAGTGCGACGATTCCGTAGCTAGCTTATACCTTCCAACCATGAGAATTTCTCTGAGAAGATCCGCCAATATAGAGTTTGAGTAGACCCGCTGAACTAGAGTCGAAGTAGACGACCCTCCGAGGTATCCACGCGTTCCGAAGTAGTAATCCAACAACACTTTGGTACATGAAGAAGAGCTCAAAGAAAATTAGAGAGAAATTAGCCTATTGACGCTCTGGAATAATTAGAAGTCTAATTCTAGTTAGACCGGAGGAGTGATTAGAGCGAGTAGGTATGCTGGAGGTGAAGGAAATATGCCCTAGAGGCAATAATAAAGTTATTATTTATTTCCTTATATCATGATAAATGTTTATTATTCATGCTAGAATTGTATTAACCGGAAACATAATACATGTGTGAATACATAGACAAACATAGTGTCACTAGTATGCCTCTACTTCACTAGCTCGTTGATCGAAGATGGTTAAGTTTCCTAGCCATAGACATGAGTTGTGATTTGATTAACGGGATCACATCATTAGGAGAATGATGTGATTGACTTGACCCATTTCGTTAGCTTAGCACTTGATCGTTTAGTTTGATGCTATTGCTTTCTTCATGACTTATACATGTTCCTATGACTATGAGATTATGCAACTCCCGTTTACCGGAGGAACACTTTGTGTGCTACCAAACGTCACAACGTAACTGGGTGATTATAAAGGTGCTCTACAGGTGTCTCCAAAGGTACTTGTTGGGTTGGCGTATTTCGAGATTAGGTTTTGTCACTCCGATTGTCGGAGAGGTATCTGTTGGGTTTCGTAGTAATTTCAAAAAAATTCCTACGCACACGCAAGATCATGGTGATGCATAGCAACGAGAGGGGAGAGTGTGATCTACGTACCCTTGTAGACCGACAGCGGAAGCGTTGTGACAACGCGGTTGATGTAGTCGTACGTCTTCACGATCCTACCGATCCAAGCACCGTTACTCCAGCACCTCCGAGTTCTTGGCACACGTTCAGCTCGATGACGATCCCCGGGTGATGGATTCATGTACCTAGGGTAGGGTCATAGGCCTGACCTAGATGTCCTACCCAAGGACACCCTTAGAAGAGATCACCTTCCAGTCGACCAACGAGGAACCCACTCGACTGACTAGAAGGACTCGACCATGGAGATTCACTCGACCACCAGAAGGTCAGAAGGCACTCTGCACTGCAACGGCCTGTAATTGAATAGACTTAATGATAGTTAAGGCACTTTATGTGGGGCGTTACTAGTAACGTCCCAGACTTAATGTACTTAAACCCCTTCATTACGTGGGCTGGCAGGGGTCCTGGCGCACTCTATATAAGCCACCCCCCTCCACAGGCAGAAGGGTTCGCACTCTTGTAACACCTATACACATAATCCACTCGACCGCCTCAGGGCTCCGAGACGTAGGGCTTTTACTTCCTCCGAGAAGGGCCCGAACTCGTACATCGCTTGTGTTTACAACCTCTCCATAGCTAGGACCTTGCCTCTCCATACCTACCCCCCACTCTACTGTCAGACTTAGAACCACGACAGTTGGCGCCCACCGTGGGGCAGGTGTTTTAGCGATTTTGTGGAGAAGTTGCGGTATTTCCGAGTACCTTCATCATGATGACTGCTGGAGTTTTGGTCGAGGGGCGCGAGATCCGTCTTGGCGCTCTCACCTTTATTGCCGACGACTCCGCGTGGCTCCAGGAGGCTCCACTCGACGTTGATGCGCTCCCCGTCCGCGGTGCGACGCATTTCCGCGCATGTGTCCGCGGCGTTCTGCTGCAGCAACCGTTGGCCCCCTATCGGTCGACTCCTTTATCGGTCACCCGTCTGGTCTCCCACCAGCGGAGGCGCTCTGGTCGGTCGAGGCTTCAGCGGTGGGTGAAGCACGCGGTGGCTCGCCAGACGGCCATCGCACAAGTTGCGGCAATCGAGCCCGACGAATCTCTATACGGCCTGTTCGATCTGTCGACTGGCTCCGTAGAGACTGCATCCGAATGCGATAGCAGTGATCCAGCGGCGGAAATTCTCATGGTCGACGGGCCCCGCAGTCCTCCCGGCTTCGCCCATGGTGGCGGAGCGGGCGGTGGAGGTGACCCCGCACAGGACCACGAAGAGTACCAGCCCGAGACACTCGACTCTCTGCAGAGAGAAGAGCTTCGCCGCAGGAACATGGATGCCCTGCATACTCCCATTGCAGGAGAAACCCCCGAGGCTCGCGCCTTGGAGGAGGCACGTTTGGCCAATGTGGCTGAACGCGCTCATCTGGAGAACCTTCAACGAGCACTCGACGAGCGCGCGCGGCGACGAGTTCCCGAAGTCAGTCGACGTCGACTCTTCCCGCCGACTCAGATATACCGCATGCCAATTCAGAATTTAGCAGCTGCAACCCGTATAGCAGAGTCCATCCAGCCTTCACAGTCGGAAGCTGGGAGAGGCTTGATGCAGATCAGAGATTTGCTCCGAGAAGTAGGGGACCAGAACTCAGCCGTGTCGCAGTCGCGCAACAGAATTCACAGTCGATCCGTCGCTGCGAATACGGTTCAGTCGGCTCACAGTCCCAGATCGCCTCCGCGGCGGGAAGGGCGCGACAACCAGCGAGATCAGTATGGAGACCGACACGACCGAGATGATAGGCGTCGAGTGCCCGTTTCCCCTCCGAGGGAAGGGTCTTACGCTCCTCGGCAATAGGATGACAGGCGTCAGTTCAGTGCGGGGCGAAGAGTTCCAGTTGACCCCAGGGAACCAGGCTTCGACGCGCGATCCATTATTGTGCAAAGCTTGGTCGATCGGAACAGAGCCCATCGAGGTGGACCCGAGAGAGATGCACCCACGAGCAGTCGAGTGCATGTTTCTGGTCCAGAGTGTTTTAGCAGGGCTATCAGAGCCGTAGTGATTCCCCCCAATTTCAGGTTGGCGACAGGAGTCAACAAATTCACTAGAGAGTCCAAGCCTGAAACTTGGCTTGAGGACTACCGAGTGGCTGTTCAGATTGGTGGTGGGAATGACGAGGTGGCCATGAAGCATTTGCCCCTCATGCTGGAAGGTTCAGCCAGAGCGTGGTTGAATCAGTTACCTCCTAGCAGTATTTACACTTGGGAAGATTTGTCCCGAGTGTTCGTCAGAACTTTTGAAGGAACTTGCAAGCAACCAGCTGGTTTGATAGAGCTGCAAGTTTGTGTGTAGAAGACCAATGAGACTCTCAGAGAGTACATTCAGAGGTGGATCACTCTGCACCATACTGTGGAAAATGTGTCTAATCACCAAGCAGTTTGCGCCTTCAAAGATGGCGTCAAGAACAGGGAATTGAGTCTGAAGTTTGGTCGAACCGGGGACGTGACCCTGAGTCAAATGATGGAGATTGCTACCAAGTACGCCAATGGCGAGGAAGAGGACCGACTCCGAAGCGGCAAGCATAAGCCAAGTCAGTCGGAGAAGGGAAATTCCAGTCGGAAACAGAAGCGGAAAGCCGAGCCAGCAGCTCCTGGAGAGGCCCTGGCCTTGACTCAGGGAAAGTTCAAAGGGAAGCCAAAAGGATCCTGGAATCCTAAGAAAGTAAAGGATAAAGAAGGAAACGACGTGATGGATATGCCATGCCACATCCACACGAAGAAAGATGAAGAGGGCAACATCATTTACCCAAAGCACACCACTCGCCAGTGTCGACTCTTGATCCAGCAGTTTCAGGGAAAACAGTCTAAGGACAAGGAGAAGGAGTCAGACAAGGCCGGAGACAAAGAGGACAGTGAGGAAGAATATCCGCATGTCAACTCTACTCTGATGATCTTCGCGGATGTGGAAAGCAAGAGTTGACTGAAAGTCATTAACCGTGAGGTGAATATGGTTGCCCCAGCAAAACCAAGTTATCTGAGATGGTCCCAAACACCCATCACATTCGACCAATCTGATCACCCGACTCATATTGCCACCCCTGGGAGGCAAGCTTTGGTGGTCGATCCAGTTGTCGAAGGCACTCGACTGACGAAAGTGCTGATGGACGGTGGTAGTGGGCTGAACTTGTTGTATGCAGACACACTGAAAGGAATGGGCATCCCGATGTCCCGACTGAACACCAGCAACATGAGTTTCCACGGAGTCATACCAGGGAAGAAAGCCAACTCACTCGGCCAAATAGCTCTGGACGTGGTTTTTGGCGACTCAAAGCATTTTCGCAAGGAAAAGTTGACCTTTGAGGTTGTGGATTTTCAGAGCGCGTACCACGCCATTTTGGGGAGGCCCGCCTATGCACGGTTCATGGCTCGACCATGTTACGTGTACCTCAAACTGAAAATGCCAGGTCCCAAAGGAGTGATCACTGTCACTGGCGATCGGAAAAAGGCAGAAGAGTGCTTTCAGAAGGGCTCGAAGATTGCCGATTCCCAGGTGACAGCGGTCGAGTTCGAAGAATACAAGCAAAACGCAGATCCGAGTGATTTGTTGCGATCCAAGAAACCAGCCACAAAATCTGCATTTCAGTCGTCTGGTGAAACGAAACCTGTTCGCATTCACCCGACCGACCCCAATGCAGCCCCGACCGACATCTCCACGACACTCGACCCGAAATAGGAAGAAGCGCTCATCCAGTTCCTCCGTGAGAACTGGGACATTTTTGCATGGAAGCCAGCTGACATGCCAGGTGTTCCCAGGGGACTGGCTGAGCATCGCCTCAGAGTCGACAAATCAGTAAAACCAGTCAAAGAGCATCTTCGGCGGTCCGCCATCCAGAAGAGAAAAGCTATTGGTGAGGAAGTGGCTCGACTGTTGGCGGCAGGATTTATCCGAGAGATATACCACTCCGAGTGGCTCGCTAATGTCGTCATGGTTCCCAAGAAGGACAACTCACTCCGCATGTGCATTGACTTCAAGCACATCAATCGGGCCTGCCCGAAAGATCATTTTCCTCTCCCTCGCATAGATCAAATTGTTGACTCGACCGCGGGATGTGAGAGATTGTCTTTTCTAGACGCATATTCCGGGTATCATCAGATCCGTCTGTATGGACCCGACGAAATAAAAACAGCTTTCATCACTCCATTCGGGTGCTTCTGCTATATCACCATGCCATTCGGCCTCAAGAATGCCGGAGCCACATTTATGCGAATGATTCAGAAGTGTCTTCTCACTCAAATTAGTCGGAATGTGGAAGCGTATATGGATGATATCGTCGTTAAGTCGCGAAAAGGTTCCGACCTGCTTGCTGACCTTGCCGAAACATTTGCCAACCTCAGAAGGTATGATATCAAGCTCAATCCATCGAAGTGCACATTCGGAGTTCCTGGTGGAAAGTTACTCGGTTTTCTCGTTTCCAAGCGAGGGATCGACGCTAATCTAGAGAAGATCGGCACTATTCTCCGAATGAAACGCCCTGTGCGAGTGCACGATGTCCAGAAGCTTACTGGATGCTTGGCCGCATTAAGTCGATTCATTTCACGACTCGGTGAAAAGGCATTGCCTCTTTACCGACTGATGAAGAAGGCAGACAAGTTCGAGTGGACTCCAGAAGCTGATGCAGCGTTTGCCGAGCTAAAAGCTCTGCTCTCCACCCAGCCGGTGCTTGCTGCTCCAATCAGCAAAGAGCCTCTGTTGCTTTATATTGCAGCCACAGGACAAGTCGTCAGTACTGTACTTATGGTCGAGCGGGAAGAAGAAGGAAAAGCCTTCAAAGTTCAGCGCCCGGTGTATTATTTGTCTGAAGTCTTGACTCCATCCAAGCAGAGATATCCTCATTATCAGAAGCTTGTGTATGGAATATACATGACCACGAAGAAGGTTGCTCATTATTTCTCTGATCATTCTATCACAGTCGTCAGCGACGCCCCACTATCAGAGATTCTGCACAATAGAGACGCAATTGGTCGAGAGGCGAAATGGGCGATTGAACTTCTTCCCCTTGATATCAAGTTTGAGGCAAAGAAAGCCATTAAGTCCCAGGCAATAGCAGATTTCCTCGCCGAGTGGATTGAACAACAGCAGCCGACTGAAGTTCACTCGGAGCATTGGACCATGTTCTTCGATGGCTCTAAGATGCTGAATGGTTCTGGTGCTGGGGTTGTTCTGGTTTCCCCCAGAGGAGATAAGCTTAGGTATGTGCTCCAGATTCACTTTGATTCCTCCAACAATGAGGCAGAGTATGAGGCCCTTTTATATGGATTGCGCATGGCCATCTCACTCGGCGTCCGTCGCTTGATGGTTTATGGCGATTCAGATTTAGTGGTCAACCAGGTGATGAAGGAGTGGGACGTGAGAAGCCCAGCCATGACTGGATACTGCAATGCAGTGAGGAAGCTGGAAAAGAAGTTCGAGGGGTTGGAGCTCCATCACATCCCTCGACTGAAGAATCAAGCAGCAGATGGCAAAGATAGGTTCCAAAAGAGAAGCCATTCCAAGTGGTGTGTTTTTGGAGCATATACACACTCCTTCAGTTAAAGAAGATCCCTTCACAGAGGAAGCTCCGCAGCCCAAGAGTGCCACAGATCCGACTGAGGTTGAGGTCCCAGCAGTGGTCGACTTGGTCATGGAGGTTTTAGTGGTCACTCCCGACTGGACAATTCCCTATATCGCGTATATCCTGAGAAAAGAGCTCCCAGAGGATGAGGAAGAGGCTCGGCAGATCGTCCGCCGATCCAAAGCCTTTACAGTTATCAAAGGACAGCTGTATAGAGAAAGCCCGACTGGGGTTGGTCAAAAATGCATAACGCCAGAAGAAGGTCGAATCATTCTCAATGATATCCACTCGGGGACCTGTGGTCACCATGCATCCTCTCGGACCATTGTAGCCAAAGCATACCGAGCTAGATTTTACTGGCCAAGGGCGAATGAGATGGCAAAGGAAATAGTGGACAAGTGCGAAGGATGTCAGTTCTACTCCAATATGTCACACAAGCCCGCGTCAGCTCTGAAGACCATTCCACTCGTCTGGCCGTTCGCAGTATGGGGGTTGGACATGGTCGGTCCCTTGAGAACAGGTCGAAGTGGTTTCATGCACGTACTGGTCGCAGTCGACAAGTTCACGAAGTGGATTGAGGCTAAACCAATCAAGAATATTGACGCCGGTACTGCGGTTACCTTCGTCAGAGAGCTGACGTTCAGATATGGAGTCCCGCACAGCATCATTACAGATAATGGGTCGAACTTTGACTCGGAAGAATTCAAGGATTTCTGCAACGCTCAAGGCACACGAGTCGACTACGCTTCGGTCGCTCATCCGCAGTCGAATGGACAAGCAGAGCGAGCCAATGGCTTAATCCTCAAGGGTTTAAAACCCCGACTGATGCGTGATCTCAAGCACGCGGCTGGAGCATGGGTCGACGAACTCCCTTCGGTGCTTTGGGGTTTGCGGACCACACCCAATCGGTCGACCGGAAGAACTCCATTCTTTTTGGTCTATGGAGCTGAAGCAGTCTTGCCGAGTGATCTTCTTCACAATGCTCCTCGAGTTGAACTCTACAACGAAGCAGAAGCTGAGCAAGCGCGTCAGGACGCAGTCGACCTTCTAGAGGAAGAAAGGGAGATGGCTCTGATCCGATCGACCATCTATCAACAGGACTTGCGTCGCTTTCACGCCAGGAATGTGAGGGGTCGAGCCTTCCAAGAAGGAGATCTAGTTCTCCGAGTGGATCAGCAGAAACAGCATAAGCTCGCTCCTTCTTGGGAAGGACCCTTCATCATCACCAAAGTTCTCCACAACGGGGCATACCGTCTCTACAACGTCGAACACAATATCGAAAAGCCCCGAGCTTGGAATGCGGATCTGCTCCGCCCGTTTTACACTTAAAGTTTTCCACTCGGATGAGTTGTAATAAAATACTTCTGTAGTTCATGGATTTCGAAATAATAGTGCCATAATTCATTCATAATTTTTTTCACTTTTTCCCCCAGTGGGTGGCTTAGTCGCGAATCCGTTTCGCCTAAGTTTGTACAAATCCTACCGAGTGGTAAGCCAGACTTCCACTCGGAGGCTTAGCCGCGAATCCGTTTCGCCTAAGTTATAAAAATCCTACCGAGTGGTAAGCCAGACTTCCACTCGGGGGCTTAGCTGCAGCCCAGCGCTCGCCTAAGTTATAAAAATCCTACCGAGTGAAGAGCAAACCTCTCACTCGGAGGCTTAGCTGCAGCCCAGTGCTCGCCTAAGTTATAAAAATCCTAGCGAGTGGTAAGCCAGACTTCCACTCGGGGGCTTAGCTGCAGCCCAGTGCTCGCCTAAGTTATAAGAAATCCTACCGAGTGAAGAGCAAACCTCTCACTCGGGGGCTTAGCTGCAGCCCAGTGCTCGCCTAAGTTATAAAAAAATCCTACCGAGTGAAGAGAAAACCTCTCACTCGGAGGCTTAGCTGCAGCCCAGCGCTCGCCTAAGTTATAAAAATCCTACCGAGTGAAGAGCAAACCTCTCGCTCGGGGGCTTAGCTGCAGCCCAGTGCTCGCCTAAGGTATAAGAAATCCTACTGAGTGAAGAGCAAACCTCTCACTCGGAGGCTTAGCTGCAGCCCAGTGCTCGCCTAAGGTATAAGAAATCAGACTCCCACTCGGAGGCTTAGCTGCAGTACAAGTACTCGCCTAAGTTATAAAAAATCCTACCGAGTGAAGAGCAAACCTCTCACTCGGGGGCTTAGCTGCAGCCCAGCGCTCGCCTAAGTTATCAAAAATCCTACCGAGTGAAGAGCAAACCTCTCACTCGGGGGCTTAGCTGCAGCCCAGCGCTCGCCCAAGTTATAAAAAATCCTACCGAGTGAAGAGCAAACCTCTCACTCGGGGGCTTAGCTGCAGCCCAGCGCTCGCCTAAGTTATAAAAAATCCTACCGAGTGAAGAGCCAACCTCTCACTCGGGGGCTTAGCTGCAGCCCAGCGCTCGCCTAAGGTATAAAAAATCCTACCGAGTGAAGAGCAAACCTCTCAATCGGGGGCTTAGCTGCAGCCCAGCGCTCGCCTAAGGTATGAGAAATCCTACCGAGTGAAGAGCAAACCTCTCACTCGGGGGCTTAGCTGCAGCCCAGTGCTCGCCTAAGGAATAAGTCGACTGCAGTGGGCATCTTGCTGTGAACCTGCAAAGGACAATTCGAGCCAAGAGCAATCATATCCAAACATCAAATCCAAGTTTAGGTCGATACCTAAAGGAACCGAGAGTGCTCAGGCACTAAGCCTATTAAGGTTTATCGGTTACAATTCCACTCGGCATACCGAGGCAAATTTAAAGTGTCGGGCTTAAAGAAAGTTTTTTACCCCTCCTGTGGAGGGCTGGAAGGAGCAACGAACTCGTCGAGGTCGATCCCGTCTGCGATCCGGGTGGCAGCAGCGATGAAAGTTTCCATGAAGGACCTGAAATCGTGTTTCTTGGTTTTGGCCACTCTGAGAGCCGCCAGCTTCTCTTCTCGCGCGTCCTTGCAGTGGACTCGGGCCAGACACAGGGCAACATCTGCGCCACACCGAGCCGAGGACTTCTTCCACTCTTGCACACGGTCGGGGACCGCGTTTAGTCGAGCCATCACCGACTCGAGGTCATTCAGAAGTGTCACCCCGGGCCAAAGCGTCGAGTCGATGCGAGAAGTGGCGGCCTTCAGCCTTGCAAGATAGTCCACGACAGCTGCAACGCGGGACTCCAGTCGGAAGACATTCATGGCAACTTCATCATTCACCGGAGAATTGACAGGGTCAAGGTTCGACTCCAACTGGCTAGTCTCTTCTTCAAAGTTTCGACAGAATTCTGCAAGGGCAAAACGCCGAATCAAGACAATGGTCGAATGGAAGCATCACAGTTCAAAATGTTGGTCGAGTGTAAAAGATTACCTTCGAGCATAAGGAACAATTTCTTAGCAAGACCACCCAGGAAGCCTTCCAGGTCATTCTTCTTCCCAATCAACTCGTTGATCTTCTCGGTCAAGGTAGTCTTGTCAGTTTTCAGTCGGTCGACATCCTTGGTGGCAATCGCCAGAGCAGCTTTCAGATTGGTATTTTCCAGTTCAAGCTTGGTGACTGAAGCTAACTTCTCGTCAGCAAGCTTGGTCTTCTCAGCTAGCTCAAGGTCCTTCTTCTTCTGGGCTTCCTTCACCTTGCCTACAAGTTACAGCAAAGTCAGATTTTGAAACAAATGGAAGGAAAAAGGAGTCGTCGAGGTCTCACCGAACATACCTTTGGTCTCCTCCTTCGCCTTCGTCAGATTCTCCTGCACCAGCTTCAGATCCAGCTCGAGCTGAATGTGCTTCTGCTCCAGTTTGGTATAGCGAGCCGCAAGGTCACAGGATTTCTATGAAGAACCAATCGACAAAATATCAAAGATAATTCACTTACGAGTGGATAAGAGAAAATCACACGTTTCTAAGACTACAGTCGAAGGCAAGCATTCGACCATAGTCTCGGGGACTACACCCAGTGGGTGCACTCAGCATGCCCCCACTAATTCTGTTCAAGACAGAGTCGACCAGTCGACCCAAAAAAAAAATCTTCTTCAGACTGTAATCAACTGCCAGCAGTCGACCACAGTCTCGGGACTACACCCAGTGGGTGCACTCAGCGTGCCCCCACTGGTTTCAAAAACTCATTCACCCCAGTCGAATGATGAACAACCTTTACTTATAAAGCCTAAGGCCGACTGCTAGCAGTCGACCTTAGCCTTGGGGACTACACCCAGCGGGTGCACTCAGCGTGCCCCCGCTAACACGGAGTTTTTTATCGACACTCCCACTGGGTGATTGCTATGGATTTCAGAAAGAAAAAGTCCTGATAGCATATCCTAACAGAACAGGCGGTGGTCGACTGACCTGAACATTGCTTTGAAGGGCGGAGCTAGCGTCATAAGCTGCTTGGCTTGCATCCCGGATGATCTTCACCTGCTCCATCATGATCCCCGCTTGGCGTATCGCCTCCTTAGCAGCGCTGGCTTGGTCCTTTGGGACGTGATGTGTTGTGAAGAGCGAAGGTTGTGTAGCACTCGACGAAGTGGGATGAGCACTCATCAACGGCACCACGAAGGACACGGTGTGTCGAGTGGGGTTCTCCCCCTCCGTCGCATCCTGGGTTGCCGTACCAGTAGACACCTTCCTGCTCATCCTGTGCCTCAGCGGTTCTTCATCCTCATCATCATCATCCTCAGGAAGGGTGATAATGTCATTGGGTGGAGCTTCAGAAAAAGAATCAAAGTTAGAAATCATGAGCCAGTCGACTAAGGACAAAATTGAGAGTATAGTACCAGGATTTGAGGTTGCTGCGTCCTCCATGTCATGGTCGTCAGCCTTGCCTGAGGTCTCAGAAGTTGCAGCACTGAAGTTCCAAAGAATCAGTCGACTAACTCAAGTATCAACCAGAGATAAAGCTTATACAAAACAAGGAGACTCAAGTAACATGTGTACCCGGATATGGTGGGGATGGACACCTTCATCTTCGGCAGGAGCTTGGTGGGTTTCGACGGAGCCACCTTCGACTGCTTCAGCGCCTTTTCACTCGGTACCGGAGAAGCGGTCCGAGGGCGTTTGGTCGACTGCGGGGCAGTCGCAACCCCCTTACCGCGTTCAGTCGCGGGGTCATGGACAAGTTTTGACCGCCTTTCCGAGCGCGGTGGTGCAACCTCCTCCTCCTCCTCTTCTTCGTCCTCATCATCGTCGTCGTCATCGTCGTCATCTTCGGCAGCGTCTGAATTCCACTCATCCTGGCTCTCGCCCCCGCTGGCTTCTCCCTCCTCAGTCGGAGCCTGAGCTCCATTGGGCATCGAATACAGCTCGGTAAGGGCCTGGAAGACGTCAAGACAGAGATCAATCGACCAAGTTGCAGAACATACAGAAACAAATTCGACAAATATATAATAGAAGGCAGAGCGACTGTACCTTGTCTGGAACGCTGTGATGGTCGAGTGGAGGAATCCTCCTGGATCCACGGGGATTATCCTTGTTCCCAGTGACCGCGGCCATCCATCTTTCCACCGTGGCATCGTCGACTGCTTTCGGGTGGACTCGAGTCTCGTCTTCAGTTCCGCAGTACAACCACATGCAATGGCTCCGGAACTGAAGAGGCTGGATACGCCGCCGAAGGAAAACCTCCAGAAGGTCCATGCCAGTCACGCCGTCCCGAACCAAATGCACCACGCGATCCATCAACATCTTCACATCGGCTCTCTCCTCCGGAACCACCTTCAGAGAGGAGGGCTTGTTCACTCGGCTCATGGTGAATGGAGGGAGTCCACTCGACTGCCCCGGCGTCGGCTCATTCTGGCAGTAGAACCAGGTCGACTGCCAGCCCCTGACCGACTCGGGAAACGTCATAGCTGGGAAGGTGCTCTTATTCCTCACTTGAATTCCCAGGCCCCCGCACATTTGGACAACTTGGGTTTTCTCATCGCCTGGACTCGCCTTCTTCACGGTCTGAGAACGACACGTGAAGATGTGCTTGAACAAGCCCCAGTGTGGTCGACAGCCCAGGAAGCTCTCGCACATGGATACAAACGCAGCAAGATACGTGATGGAGTTCGGAGTAAAGTGGTGGAGTTGGGCTCCAAAGAAGTTCAAAAAACCACGAAAGAAAACACTCGGTGGCAGAGAAAATCCTCGATCGACATGAGTGGCCAGGAGCACACACTCACCCTCTTCCGGCTGGGGTTGCCACTCTTTTCCTGGAAGTCTTGCGACGCCGTGGGGGATCAGCCCGTCGTCGGCCATGTCGAGGAGATCCTTCTCCCTGATAGTCGACTGGATCCAATCTCCCTGGACCCAGCCCTTCGGCAGGCGGGATCTCGACGAAGACCCGCTGCGGCTGGTGGATCTTCCCTTCGCCTTCTCCGCCGCCGACGCCTTCTTTGCGCGCTCTAGCGCCGCCGTCTTCTCCTTGACCATGGCTGCCGGCAAGGTGCGCGCAGAAGAGCTTTGCGGAGGTGAAAGCGGGTGCGTTGGGCGGAGACGAGGAGAGCAGGGGAGAAAGGATGGAGCACTGTTCAGAAACCCTCACTAGTCGCATTTATAACATCCCTTCCGAGTGGATGACAGGTGGACCCGGTCAATCTAATCATATCCCGAAATAGTTGCATTGACACGATACGTGGCGGAAAAAGCGGCGCGGAGATCGAGGCATCTATGTCCTGTCCCGTCCGAGCGCCGCGGTTCGTTCCGCTTCGCGCGCTTCCCCAAATTTCGTATCCCGTGGAATCCGCGAGCGGCAGATCAGTCTGTCAGACGCGAGATTTCCTGCGATCCGTCGCTCGGGAACCGGCAAAGTCTAAAAGATCACTCGACGAAAGACAAGAATGGATCGAGTCGACTGAAGAAAAGTTGCTCGTTATCAACAAAGAAGATCTTGGTCACGAACGACGCATAGCCAGTATGCCAAAAATCAATCGGAAACAGCATCAACTCCTTCCTCATTCAAGCCTCAATCCATTCGGGGGCTAATGATGGATTTTCATGTACCTAGGGTAGGGTCATAGGCCTGACCTAGATGTCCTACCCAAGGACACCCTTAGAAGAGATCACCTTCCAGTCGACCAACGAGGAACCCACTCGACTGACTAGAAGGACTCGACCATGGAGATTCACTCGACCACCAGAAGGTCAGAAGGCACTCTGCACTGCAACGGCCTGTAATTGAATAGACTTAATGATAGTTAAGGCACTTTATGTGGGGCGTTACCAGTAATGTCCGAGACTTAATGTACTTAAACCCCTTCATTACGTGGGCTGGCAGGGGTCCTGGCGCACTCTATATAAGCCACCCCCCTCCACAGGCAGAAGGGTTCGCACTCTTGTAACACCTATACACATAATCCACTCGACCGCCTCAGGGCTCCGAGACGTAGTTCTTTTACTTCCTCCGAGAAGGGCCCGAACTCGTACATCGCTTGTGTTTACAACCTCTCCATAGCTAGGACCTTGCCTCTCCATACCTACCCCCCACTCTACTGTCAGACTTAGAACCACGACACCAGGCTCCGATCCAGCAAAGCGTCGGGGAGGAGTTCCGTCAGCACGACGGCGTGGTGACGATCTTGATGTTCTACCGTCGCAGGGCTTCGCCTAAGCACCGCTACAATATGACCAAGGTGGAATATGGTGGAGGGGGGCACCGCACACGGCTAAGGAACGATCACGAAGATCAACTATGTCTCTAGGGGGTGCCCCTGCCTCTGTATATAAAGGTTCAAGGGAGGGGGGCCGGCCGGCCAGGAGAGGCGCGCCAGGAGGAGTCCTACTCCCTCTGGGAGTAGGACTCCCCCTCTTTCCTAGTTGGAATAGGATTCGTGAGGTGGGAAAAGAGAGAGAGAGAGAAGAAGGGGGGCGCCGACCCCCTCTCTCCTTGTCCTATTCGGACTAGGGGTGGAGGGGTGCGTGGCCCAGCCCTGGCTGCCTCTTCTCTTCTTCCACTAAGGCCCACTAAGGCCCATATACCTCCCGGGGGGTTCCGGTAACCTCCCGGTACTCCGGTAAAATCCCGATTTCACCCGGAACACTTCCGATATCCAAACATGGGCTTCCAATATATCAATCTTTATGTCTCGACCATTTCGAGACTCCTCGTCATGTCCGTGATCACATCTGGGTCTCCGAACAACCTTCGATACATCAAAATGCATAAACTCATAATATAACTGTCATCGTAACCTTAAGCGTGCAGACCCTACGGGTTCGAGAACAATGTAGACATGACCGAGACACGTCTCCGGTCAATAACCAATAGCGGAACCTGGATGCTCATATTGGCTCCTACATATTCTACGAAGATCTTTTATCGGTCAGACCGCATAACAACGTACGTTGTTCCCTTTGTCATCGGTATGTTACTTGCCCGAGATTCGATCGTCGGTATCCCATACCTAGTTCAATCTCGTTACCATCAAGTCTCTTTACTCGTTCTGTAATACATCATCCCGCAACTAACTCATTAGTTGCAATGTTTGCAAGGCTTAAGTGATGTGCATTACCGAGAGGGCCCAGAGATACCTCTCCGACAATCGGAGTGACAAATCCTAATCTCGAAATACGCCAACCCAACATGTACCTTTGGAGACACCTATAGAGCTCCTTTATAATCACCCAGTTACGTTGTGATGTTTGGTAGCACACAAAGTGTTCCTCTGGCAAACGGGAGTTGCATAATCTCATAGTCATAGGAACATGTATAAGTCATGAAGAAAGCAATAGCAACATACTAAACGATCTGGTGCTAAGCTAATGGAATGGGTCATGTCAATCAGATCATTCAACTAATGATGTGATCCTGTTAATCAAATGACAACTATTTGTCCATGGTTAGGAAACATAACCATCTTTGATTAATGAGCTAGTCTAGTAGAGGCATACTAGTGACACTCTGTTTGTCTATGTATTCACACATGTATTATGTTTCCAGTTAATACAATTCTAGCATGAATAATAAACATTTATCATGATATAAGGAAATAAATAATAACTTTATTATTGCCTCTAGGGCATATTTCCTTCAGTCTCCCACTTGCACTAGGGTCAATAATCTAGTTCACATCATCATGTGATTTAACACTAATAGTTCACATCTTTATGTGATTAGTTCACATCTTCATGTGACCAACACCCAAAGGGTTTACTAGATTTAGTAATCTAGTTCACATCGCTATGTGATTAACACCCAAAGAGTACTAAGGTGTGATCATGTTTTGCTTGTGAGAGAAGTTTAGTCAACGGGTCTGCCAGATTCAGATCCGTATGTATTTTGCAAATTTCTATGTCAACAATGCTCTGCACAGAGTTACTCTAGCTAATTGCTCCCACTTTCAATATGTATCCAGATTGAGACTTAGAGTCATCTGGATTAGTTTCAAAACTTGCATCGACGTAACCCTTTACGACGAACCTTTTTGTCACCTCCATAATCGAGAAACATATCCTTATTCCACTAAGGATAATTTTGACTGTTGTCCGGTGATATACTCCTAGATCACTATTGTACTACCTTGCCAAAATCAGTGTAGGGTATACAATAGATCTGGTACATAGCATGGCATACTTTATAGAACCTATGGTTGAGGCATAGGGAATGACTTTCATTCTCTTTCTATCTTCTGTCGTGGTCGGGTTTTGAGTCTTACTCAATTTCACACCTTGTAATACAGACAAGAACTCTTTCTTTGACTGTTCTATTTTGAACTACTTCAAAATCTTGTCAAGGTATGTACTCATTGAAAAAAACTTATCAAGCGTCTTGATCTATCTCTATAGATCTTGATGTTCAATATGTCAGCAGCTTCACCGAGGTTTTTCTTTGGAAAATTCCTTTCAAACACTCCTTTATGCTTTGCAGAATAATTCTACATTATTTCCGATCAACAATATGTTATTCACATATACTTATCAGAAATGTTGTAGTGCTCCCACTCACTTTCTTGTAAATACAGGCTTCATCGCAAGTCTGTATAAAACTATATGCTTTGATCAACTTATTAAAGCGTATATTCCAACTCCGAGATGCTTGCACCAGTCCATAGATGGATCGCTAGAGCTTGCATATTTTGTTAGCACCTTTAGCATTGACAAAACCTTCTGGTTGTATCATATACAACTCTTCTTTAATAAATCTATTAAGGAATGCAGTTTTGTTTATCCATTTGCCAGATTTCATAAAATGCGGCAATTGCTAACATGATTCAGACAGACTTAAGCATAGATACGAGTGAGAAACTCTCATCGTAGTCAACACCTTGAACTTGTCGAAAACCTTTTGTGACAATTCTAGCTTTGTAGATAGCAACACTAGTATCAGCATCCGTCTTCCTCTTGAAGATCCATTTATTCTCAATTGCTTGCCGATCATCAGGCAAGTCAACCAAAGTCCATACTTTGTTCTCATACATGGATCCTATCTCAGATTTCATGGCCTCAAGCCATTTTGCAGAATCTGGGCTCACCATCACTTCTTCATTGTTCGTAGGTTCGTCATGGTCAAGTAGCATGACCTCCAGAACAGGATTACCGTACCACTCTGGTGCAGATCTCACTCTGGTTTACCTACGAGATTCGGTAGTAACTTGATCTGAAGTTACATGATCATCATCATTAGCTTCCTCACTAATTGGTATAGTAGTCACAGGAACAGATTTCTGTGATGAACTACTTTCCAATAAGGGAGAAGGTACAATTACCTTATCAAGTTCTACTTTCCTCCCACTCACTTCTTTCGAGAGAACCTCCTTCTCTAGAAAGGATCCATTCTTAGCAACGAATGTCTTGCCTTTGGATCTGTGATAGAAGGTGTACCCAACAGTAACTTTTTGGGTATCCTATGAATACACACTTTTCTGATTTGGGTTTGAGCTTATCAGGATGAAACTTTTTCACATAAGCATTGCAACCCCAAACTTTAAGAAACGACAACTTTGGTTTCTTGCCAAACCACAGTTCATACGGTGTCGTCTCAACAGATTTAGATGGTGCCCTTTTAACGTGAATGCAACTGTCTCTAATGCATAACCCCAAAACGATAGTGGTAGATCGGTAAGAGACATCATGGATTGCACTATATCCAATAAAGTACGGTTATGACGTTCGGACACACCATTATGTTGTGGTGTTCCATGTGGCATGAGTTTGTGAAACTATTCCACATTGTTTTAATTAAAGACCAAACTCGTAACTCAAATATTTGTCTCCGCGATCAGATCATAGAAACTTTATTTTCTTGTCACAATGATTTTCCACTTCACTCTGAAATTCTTTGAACTTTTCAAATGTTTCAGACTTATGTTTCATCAAGTAGATATACCCATATCTGCTCGAATCATCTGTGAAGTTCAGAAAATAACGATACTTGCCGTGAGCCTTAACACTCATCGGACCGCATACATCAGTATGTATTATTTCCAATAAGTCAGTTGCTCGCTCCGGAGAACGGAGTCTTAGTCATCTTGCCCATGAGGCATGGTTCGCAAGCATCAAGTGATTCATAATCAAGTGATTCCAAAATCCCATCAGCATGGAGTTTCTTCATGCGCTTTACACCAATATGACCTAAACGGCAGTGCTACAAATAAGTTGCACTATCATTATTAACTTTGCATCTTTTGGTTTCAATATTATGATTATGTGTATCACTACGATCGAGATCCAATGAACTATTTTCATTGGGTGTGTAACCATATAAGGTTTTATTCATATAAACAGAACAACAATTTATTCTCTTACTTAAATGAATAACTGTATTACAATAAACATGATCAAATCATATTCATGCTCAACGCAAACACCAAATAACACTTATTCAGGTTCAACACTAATCCCGAAAGTATAGGGAGTGTGCGATGATGATCATATCAATCTTGGAACCACTTCCAACACACATCGTCACTTCACCCTTAACTAGTCTATGTTTATTCTGCAACTCCCGTTTCAAGTTACTAATCTTAGCAACTGAACTAGTATCAAATACTGAGGGGTTGCTATAAACACTAGTAAAGTACACATCAATAACATGTATATCAAATATACTTATGTTCACTTTGCCATCCTTCTTATCTGCCAATCACTTGGGGTAGTTCCGCTTCCAGTGACCAGTCCCTTTGCAGTAGAAACACTTAGTCTCAGGCTTAGGACCAGACTTGGGCTTCTTCACTTGATCAGCAACTTGCTTGCTGTTCTTCTTGAAGTTCCCCTTCTTCCCTCTGCCCTTTTTCTTGAAACTAGTGGTCTTGTCTACCATCAACACTTGATGTTTTTCTCGATTTCTACCTTCGTCAATTTCCGCATTACGAAGAGCTTGGGAATCATTTCCGTTATTCCTTGCATATCATAGTTCATCACGAAGTTCTACTAACTTGGTGATGGTGACTAGACAATTCTGTCAATCACTATCTTATCTGGAAGATTAACTCCCACTTGATTAAAGCGATTGTAGTACTCAGACAATCTGGGCACATGCTCACTAATTGAGCGATTCTCCTCCATCTTTTAGCTATAGAACTTGTTGGAGACTTCATATCTCTCAACTCGGGTATTTGCTTGAAATATTAACTTCAACTCGTGGAACATCTCATATGCTCCATGACGTTCAAAACATCTTTGAAGTCCCGATTCTAAGCCATTAAGCATGGTGCACTAAACTATAAAGTAGTCATCATATTGAGCTAGCCAAACGTTCACAACGTCTGCATCTGCTCCTGCAATAGGTCCGTCACCTAGTGGTGCATCAAGGACATAATTCTTCTGTGCAGCAATGAGGATAAACCTCATATCACGGATCCAATCTGCATCATTGCTACTAACATCTTTCAACACAATTTTCTCTAGGAACATATCAAAATAAACACAGGGAAGCAACAACGCGAGCTATTGACATACAACATAATTTGCAAAATACTACCAGGACTAAGTTCATGATAAATTTAAGTTCAATTAATCATATTACTTAAGAACTCCCACTTAGATAGACATCCCTCTAATCCTCTAAGTGATTACGCGATCCAAATCAACTAAACCATGTCCGATCATCACGTGAGATGGATTAGTATCAATGGTGAACATCAATATGTTGATCATATCTACTATATGATTCACACTCGACCTTTCGGTCTCCGTGTTCTGAGGCCATATCTGTTATATGCTAGGCTCGTCAAGTTAAACCTAAGTATTCCGCGTGTGCAACTGTTTTGCACCCGTTGTATTTGAACGTAGAGCCTATCACACCCGATCATCACGTGGTGTCTCAGCACGAAGAACTTTTGCAACGGTGCATACTTAGGGAGAACACTTATACTTTGATAATTTAGTGAGGGATAATCTTATAATGCTATCGTCAATCAAAGCAATATAAGATGCATAAAAGATAAACATCACATGCAATCAATATAAGTGATATGATATGGCCATCATCATCTTGTGCTTGTGATCTCCATCTTCGAAGCACCGTCATGATCACCATCGTCACCGGCGCAACACCTTGATCACCATCGTAGCATCGTTGTCGTCTCGCCAAAACTTATGCTTCCACGACTATCTCTACTGCTTAGTGATAAAGTAAAGCATTACAGTGCAATTGCATTGCATACAATAAAGCGACAACCATATCGCTCCTGCCAGTTGCCGATAACTCGGTTACAAAACATGATCATCTCATACAATAACATTTAGCATCATGTCTTGACCATATCACATCTCAACATGCCCTGCAAAAACAAGTTAGACGTCCTCTACTTTGTTGTTGCATGTTTTACGTGGCTACTACGAGCTTAAGCAAGAACCCATCTTACCTACGCATCAAAACCACAATGATAGTTTGTCAAGTTGGTGCTGTTTTAACCTTCGCAAGGACCGGGCGTAGCCACACTCGGTTCAACTAAAGTTGGAGAAACTGTCACCCGCAAGCCACCTATGTGCAAAGCACGTCGGGAGAACCGGTCTCGCGTAAGCGTACGCGTAATGTCGGTCCGGGCCGCTTCATCCAACAATATCGCCGAACCAAGGTATGACATGCTGGTAAGCAGTATGACTTATATCGCCCACAACTTACTTGTGTTCTACTCGTGCATATAACATCAACACATAAAACCTAGGCTCGGATGCCACTGTTGGGTTTCGTAGTAATTTCAAAAAAATTCTACGCACACGCAAGATCATGGTGATGCATAGCAATGAGAGGGGAGAGTGTGATCTACGTACCCTTGTAGACCGACAACGGAAGCGTTGTGACAACGCGGTTGATGTAGTCGTACGTCTTCACGATCTGACCGATCCAAGCACCGTTACTCCGGCACCTCCGAGTTCTTGGCACACATTCAGCTCGATGACGATCCCGGGGCTCCGGTCCAGCAAAGCGTCGGGGAGGAGTTCCTTCAGCACGACGGCATGGTGACGATATTGATGTTCTACCATTGCAGGGCTTTGCCAAAGCACCGCTACAATATGACCGAGGTGGAATATGGTGGAGGGGGGCACCGCACACGGCTAAGGAACGATCACGAAGATCAACTTGTGTCTCTAGGGGGTGCCCCTGCCTCCGTATATAAAGGTTCAAGGGAGGGGGGCCGGCTGGCCAGGAGAGGCGCGCCAGGAGGAGTCCTACTCCCTCTGGGAGTAGGACTCCCCCCTTTCCTAGTTGGAATAGGATTCTTGAGGTGGGAAAAGAGAGAGAGAGAAAAGGAGGGGGGCGCCGGCCCCCTCTCTCCTTGTCCTATTCGGACTAGGGGTGGAGGGGCGCGTGGCCCAACCCTGGCTGCCTCTTCTCTTCTTCCACTAAGGCCCACTAAGGCCCATATACCTCCCGGGGGGTTCCGGTAACCGCCTGGTACTCCGATAAAGTCCCGATTTCACCAAGAACACTTCCGATATCCAAACATAGGCTTCCAATATATCAATCTTTATGTCTCGACCATTTCGAGACTCCTCGTCATGTCCGTGATCACATCCGGGACTCTGAACAACCTTCGGTACATCAAAATGCATAAACTCATAATATAACTGTCATCGTAACCTTAAGCGTGCGGACCCTACGGGTTCGAGAACAATGTAGACATGACCGAGACACGTCTCCGGTCAATAACCAATAGCGGAACCTGGATTCTCATATTGGCTCCTACATATTCTACGAAGATCTTTTATCGGTCAGACCGCATAACAACGTATGTTGTTCCCTTTGTCATCGGTATGTTACTTGCCCAAGATTCGTTCGTCGGTATCCCATACCTAGTTCAATCTCGTTACCGGCAAGTCTCTTTACTCGTTCTGTAATACATCATCCCGCAACTAACTCATTAGTTGAAATGCTTGCAAGGCTTAAGTGATGTGCATTACCGAGAGGGCCCAGAGATACCTCTCCGACAATCGGAGTGACAAATCCTAATATCGAAATACGCCAACCCAACATGTACCTTTGGAGACACCTGTAGAGCTCCTTTATAATCACCCAGTTACGTTGTGACATTTGGTAGCACATAAAGTGTTCCTTTGGCAAACGGGAGTTGCATAATCTCATAGTCATAGGAACATTTATAAGTCATGAAGAAAGCAACAGCAACATACTAAACGATCGGTGATAAGCTAATGGAATGGGTCATGTCAATCAGATCATTCAACTAATGATGTGATCCTGTTAATCAAATGACAACTCTTTGTCCATGGTTAGGAAACATAACTATCTTTGATTAACGAGCTAGTCAAGTAGAGGCATACTAGTGACACTCTGTTTGTCTATGTATTCACACATGTATTATGTTTCCGGTTAATACAATTCTAGCATGAATAATAAACATTTATCATGATATAAGGAAATAAATAATAACTTTATTTTTGCCTCTAGGGCATATTTCCTTCAGTATCTCTGGGCCCTCTCGGTAATGCACATCACATAAGCCTTGCAAGCATTGCAACTAATAAGTTAGCTGCGGGATGATGTATTACGGAACGAGTAAAGAGACTTTCCGGTAACGAGATTGAACTAGGTATTGAGATACCGACGACCAAATCTCGGGCAAGTAACATACCGATGACAAAGGGAACAACGTATGTTGTTATGCGGTCTGACCAACAAAAGATCTTCGTAGAATCTGTAGGAGCCAATATGAGCATCCAGGTTCCGCTATTGGTTATTGACCGAAGACGTGTCTCGGTCATGTCTACATTATTCTCGAATCCGTAGGGTCCGCATGCTTAACATTACGATGACAGTTTCATTATGAGTTTATATATTTTGATGTACCGAAGATTGTTCGGAGTCTCGGATATGATTACAGACATGACGAGGAGTCTCGAAATGGTCGAGACATAAAGATCGATATATTGGACGGCTATATTCGGACACCGGAAGTGTTTCGGGTGATTTCGGAGAAAACTGGAGTGCCGGAGGGGTTACCGGAACCCCCCGGGGAAGTATTGGGCCTTAGTGGGCCTGAGGGGAGAGAGAGGGCAGCAACCCAGGAGGTGGCGCGCCCCTCCCATGGGGAGTCCGAATTGGACTAGGGGAGGGGGCGCGGCCCCTCTTTCCCTCTCCCTCTCCCTCTCTTTCCTTCCCCCTTCTCTCTTCCTAGTTGGACTAGGAAAGGGGAGTCCTACTCCTACTAGGAGGAGGACTCCCCCCTCCTTGGCACGCCCCAAGGGCCGGCCGGCCTCTCCCCCTTGCTCCTTTATATACAGGGGCAGGGGGCACCTCTAGACACACAAGTTGATCTTTATGATCGTTCTCTTAGCCGTGTGTGGTGCCCCCCTCCAGCATAATCCTCGATAATATTGTAGTGGTGCTTAGGCGAAGCCCTGCGACGGTAGAACATCAAGATCGTCACCACGCCATCGTGCTGACGGAACTCTTCCCCGACACTTTGCTGGATCGGAGTCCGGGGATCGTCATCGAGCTGAACCTGTGCTAGAACTCGGAGGTGCCATAGTTTCGGTGCTTGATCGGTCGGGCCTTGAAGACGTACGACTACATCAACCGCGTTGGGCTACCGCTTCCGCTTCCGGTCTACGAGGGTACTTAGACAACACTCTCATCTCTCGTTGCTATGCATCACCATGATCTTGCGTGTGCATAGGAATTTTTTTGAAATTACTACATAAACCAAAAGTGGCATCCGAGCCAGGTTTTATGCATTGATGTTATGCACGAGTAGAACACAAGTGAGCTGTGGGCGATATAAGTCATACTGCTTACCAGCATGTCATACTTTGGTTCGGCGGTATTGTTGGATGAAGCGGCCCGGACCAACATTACGCGTACGCTTACGCGAGACTGGTTCTACCGACGTGCTTTGCACACAGGTGGCTGGCGGGTGTCAGTTTCTCCAACTTTAGTTGAACCGAGTGTGGCTACGCCCGGTCCTTGCGAAGGTTAAAACAGCACCAACTTGACAAACTATCGTTGTGGTTTTTGATGCGTAGGTAAGAACGGTTCTTGCTAAAGCCCGTAGCAGCCACGTAAAACTTGCAACAACAAAGCAGAGGACGTCTAACTTGTTTTTGCAGGGCATGTTGTGATGTGATATGGTCAAGACATGATGCTAAATGTTATTGTATGAGATGATCATATTTTGTAACCGAGTTATCGGCAACTGGCAGTAGCCATATGGTTGTCGCTTTATTGTATGCAATGCAATTGCGCTGTAATGCTTTACTTTATCACGAAGCGGTAGCGATAGTCGTGGAAGCATAAGTTTTGGCGAGACGACAACGATGCTACGATGGTGATCAAGGTGTTGCGCCGGTGACGATGGTGATCATGACGGTGCTTCGAAGATGGAGATCACAAGCACAAGATGATGATGGCCATATCATATCACTTATATTGATTGCATGTGATGTTTATCTTTTATGCATCTTATCTTGCTTTGATTGACGATAGCATTATAAGATGATCCCTCACTAAATTATCAAAGTATAAGTGTTCTCCCTGAGTATGCACCGTTGCAAAAGATCTTCGTGCTGAGACACCACGTGATGACCGGGTGTGATAGGCTCTACGTTCAAATACAACGGGTGCAAAACAGTTGCACATATGGAATACTTAGGTTTAACTTGACGAGCCTAGAATATAACAGATATGGCCTCTGAACACGGAGACCGAAAGGTCGAGTGTGAATCATATAGTAGATATGATCAACATATTGATGTTCACCATTGATACTACTCCATCTCACGTGATGATCGGACATGGTTTAGTTGATTTGGATCACGTGATCACTTAGAGGATTAGAGGGATATCTTTCTAAGTGGGAGTTCTTAAGTAATATGATTAATTGAACTTAAATTTATCATGAACTTAGTACCTGATAGTATCTTGCTTGTCTATGTTTGATTGTAGATAGATGGCTCGTGCTGTTCTTCCGTTGAATTTTAATGCGTTCCTTGAGAAAGCAAAGTTGAAAGATGATGGTAGCAATTACACGGACTGGGTCCGTAACTTGAGGATTATCCTCATTGCTGCACAGAAGAATTACGTCCTGGAAGCACCGCTAAGTGCCAAGCCTGCTGCAGGAGTAACACCAGATGTTATGAATGTCTGGCAGAGCAAAGCTGATGACTACTCGATAGTTCAGTGTGCCATGCTTTACGGCTTAGAACCGGGTCTTCAATGACGTTTTGAACGTCATGGAGCATATGATATGTTCCAGGAGTTGAAGTTAATATTTCAAGCAAATGCCCGGATTGAGAGATATGAAGTCTCCAATAAGTTCTATAGCTGCAAGATGGAGGGGAATAGTTCTGTCAGTGAACACATACGCAAAATGTCTGGGTATCATAATCACTTGACTCAACTTGGGGTTAATCTTCCTGTTGATAGTGTCATTGACAGAGTTCTTCAATCACTGCCACCAAGCTACAAAAGCTTCGTGCTGAACTATAATATGCAAGGGATGAATAAGACTATTCCTAAGCTCTTCGCAATGCTAAAAGCCGCGGAGGTAGAAATCAAGAAGGAGCATCAAGTGTTGATGGTCAATAAGACCACTAGTTTCAAGAAAAAGGGCAAAGGAAAGAAGAAAGGGAACTTCAAGAAGAACAGCAAACAAGTTGCTGCTCAGGAGAAGAAACCCAAGTCTGGACCTAAGCCTGAAACAGAGTGCTTCTACTACAAGCAGACTGGTCACTAGAAGCGGAACTGCCCCAAGTATTTGACGGATAAGAAGGATGGCAAAGTGAACAAAGGTATATGTGATATATATGTTATTGATGTGTACCTTACTAATGCTCGCAGTAGGACCTGGGTATTTGATACTGGTTCTGTTGCTAACATTTGCAACTCGAAACAGGGGCTACAGATCAAGCGAAGATTGGCTAAGGACGAGGTGACGATGCGCGTGGGAAATGGTTCCAAAGTCGATGTGATCGCGGTCGGCACGCTACCTCTACATCTACCTTCGGGATTAGTATTAGACCTAAATAATTGTTATTTGGTGCCAGCTTTGAGCATGAACATTATATCTAGATCTTGTTTGATGCGAGACGGTTATTCATTTAATTCAGAGAATAATGGTTGTTCTATTTATATGAGTAATATATTTTATGGTGATGCACCCTTGAAGAGTGGTCTATTTTTTATGAATCTCGATAGTAGTGATACACATATTCATAATGTTGAAATCAAAAGATGCAGAGTTGATAATGATAGTGCAACTTATTTGTGGCACTGCTGTTTAGGTCATATCGGTGTAAAGCGCATGAAGAAATTCCATACTGATGGACTTTTGGAACCACTTGATTATGAATCACTTGGTACTTGCGAACCCTGCCTCATGGGTAAGATGACTAAAACGCCGTTCTCCGGTACTATGGAGAGAGCAACGGATTTGTTGGAAAGCATACATACAGATGTATGTGGTCCAATGAATGTTGAGGCTCGTGGCGGATATCATTATTTTCTCACCTTCACAGATGATTTAAGCAGATATGGGTATATCTACTTAATTAAACATAAGTCTGAAACATTTGAGAAGTTTAAAGAATTTCAGAGTGAAGTTGAAAATCATCGTAATAAGAAAATAAAGTTTCTACGATCTGATCGTGGAGGAGAATATTTGAGTTACGAGTTTGGTCTACATTTGAAACAATGTGGAATAGTTTCGTAACTCACGCCACCCGGAACACCACAGCGTAATGGTGTGTCCGAATGTCGTAATTGTACTTTATTAGATATGGTGCGATCTATGATGTCTCTTACTAATTTACCGTTATCGTTTTGGGTTTATGCTTTAGAGACGGCTGCATTCACGTTAAATAGGACACCATCAAAATCCGTTGAGACGACGCCTTATGAACTATGGTTTGGCAAGAAACCAAAGTTGTCGTTTCTAAAAGTTTGGGGCTGCGATGCTTATGTGAAAAAGCTTCAACCTGATAAGCTTGAACCCAAATCGGAGAAATGTGTCTTCATAGGATACCCAAAGGAGATGGTTGGGTACACCTTCTATCACAGATCCGAAGGCAAGACTTCTGTTGCTAAATTCGGAGTTTTTCTAGAGAAGGAGTTTCTCTCGAAAGAAGTGAGTGGGACAAAAGTAGAACTTGATGAGGTAACTATACCCGCTCCCTTATTGGAAAGTAGTACATCACAGAAACCGGTTTCTGTGACACTTACACCAATTAGTGAGGAAGCTAATGATAATGATCATGAAATTTCAGATCAAGTTACTACCGAACCTCGTAGATCAACCAAAGTAAGATCCGCACCAGAGTGGTACGGTAATCCTGTTCTGGAAGTCATGCTACTAGATCATGATGAACCTACGAACTATGAAGAAGCGATGGTGAGCCCAGATTCCGCAAAATGGCTAGAAGCCATGAAATCTGAGATGGGATCCATGTATGAGAACAAAGTGTGGACTTTGGTTGACTTGCCCGTTGATCGGCAAGCAATTGAGAATAAATGGATCTTCAAGAAGAAGACTGACGCTGATGGTAATTTTACTGTCTATAAAGCTCGACTTGTTGCAAAAGGTTTTCGACAAGTTCAAGGGATTGACTACGGTGAGACCTTCTCACCCGTAGCGATGCTTAAGTCTGTCCGAATCATGTTAGCAATTGCCGCATTTTATGATTATGAAATTTGGCAAATGGATGTAAAAATTGCATTCCTGAATGGATTTCTGGAAGAAGAGTTGTATATGATGCAACCAGAAGGTTTTGTCGATCCAAAGGGAGCTAACAAAGTGTGCAAGCTCCAGCGATCCATTTATGGACGGGTGCAAGCCTCTCGGAGTTGGAATAAACGCTTTGATAGTGTGATCAAAGCATTTAGTTTTATACAGACTTTTGGAGAAGCCTGTATTTACAAGAAAGTGAGTGGGAGCTCTGTAGCATTTCTGATATTATATGTGGATGACATATTATTGATTGGAAATAATATAGAATTTCTGGATAGCATAAAGGGATATTTGAATAAGAGTTTTTCAATGAAAGACCTCGGTGAAGCTGCTTACATATTGGGCATTAAGATCTATAGAGATAGATCAAGAAGCTTAATTGGACTTTCACAAAGCACATACCTTGACAAGGTTTTGAAGAAGTTCAAAATGGATCAAGCAAAGAAAGGGTTCTTGCTTGTGTTACAAGGTGTGAAGTTGAGTAAGACTCAATGTCCGACCACCGCAGAAGATAGAGAGAAAATGAAAGATGTTCCCTATGCTTCAGCCATAGGCTCTATCATGTATGCAATGCTGTGTACCACGCCTGATGTGTGCCTTGCTATAAGTCTAGCAGGGAGGTACCAAAGTAATCCAGGAGTGGATCACTGGACAGCGGTCAAGAACATCCTGAAATACCTGAAAAGGACTAAGGATATGTTTCTCGTATATGGAGGTGACAAAGAGCTCATCGTAAATGGCTACGTTGATGCAAGCTTTGACACTGGTCCGGACGATTCTAAATCGCAAACCGGACGCATATTTTCACTAAACGGAGGAGCTGTCAGTTGGTGCAGTTCAAAACAAAGCGTCGTGGCGGGATCTACATGTGAAGCAGAGTACACAGCTGCTTCGGAAGCAGCAAATGAAGGAGTTCATATCCGATCTAGGTGCCATACCTAGTGCATCAGGTCCAATGAAAATCTTTTGTGACAATACTGGTGCAATTGCCTTGGCAAAGGAATCCAGATTTCACAAGAGAACCAAGCACATCAAGAGACGCTTCAATTCCATTTGAGATTTAGTCCAAGTGGGAGACATAGAAATTTGCAAGATACATACGGATCTGAATGTTGCAGACCCGCTGACTAAGCCTCTTCCACGAGCAAAACAAGATCAGCACCAAGGCTCCATGGGTATTAGAATCATTACTATGTAATCAAGATTATTGACTCTAGTGCAAGTGGGAGACTGAAGAAAATATGCCCTAGAGGCAATAATAAAGTTATTATTTATTTCCTTATATCATGATAAATGTTTATTATTCATGCTAGAATTGTATTAACCGGAAACATAATACATGTGTGAATACATAGACAAACATAGTGTCACTAGTATGCCTCTACTTGACTAGCTCGTTGATCGAAGATGGTTAAGTTTCCTAGCCATAGACATGAGTTGTCATTTGATTAACGGGATCACATCATTAGGAGAATGATGTGATTGACTTGACCCATTTCGTTAGCTTAGCACTTGATCGTTTAGTTTGATGCTATTGCTTTCTTCATGACTTATACATGTTCCTATGACTATGAGATTATGCAACTCCCGTTTACCAGAGGAACACTTTGTGTGCTACCAAACGTCACAACATAACTGGGTGATTAGAAAGGTGCTCTACAGGTGTCTCCGAAGGTACTTGTTGGGTTGGCGTATTTCGAGATCAGGATTTGTCACTCCGATTGTCGGAGAGGTATCTCTGGGCCCTCTCGGTAATGCACATCACATAAGCCTTGCAAGTATTGCAACTAATAAGTTAGCTGCGGGATGATGTATTACGGAACGAGTAAAGAGACTTGCCGGTAATGAGATTGAACTAGGTATTGAGATACCAACAATCAAATCTCGGGCAAGTAACATACCGATGACAAAGGGAACAACGTATGTTGTTATGCGGTCTAACCGATAAAAGATATTCGTAGAATATGTAGGAGCCAATATGAGCATCCAGGTTCCGCTATTAGTTATTGACTGGAGACATGTCTCGGTCATGTCTACATTATTCTTGAACCCGTAGGGTCCGCATGCTTAATGTTACGATGACAGTTTCATTATGAGTTTATATATTTTGATGTACCGAAGATTGTTCGGAGTCTCGAATATGATCACGGACATGACGAGGAGTCTCGAAATGGTCGAGACATAAAGATCGATATATTGGACGGCTATATTCGGACACCGGAAGTGTTTCGGGTGATTTCGGAGAAAACCGGAGTGCCGGAAGGGTTACCGGAACCCCCGGGGGAAGTATTGGGCCTTAGTGGGCCTGAGGGGAGAGAGAGGACAGCAGCCCAGGAGGTGGCGCGCCCCCTCCATGGGGAGTCCGAATTGGACTAGGGGAGGGGGTGCGGCCCCTCTTTCCCTCTCCCTCTCCCTCTCTTTCCTTCCCCCTTCTCTCTTCCTAGTTGGACTAGGAAAGGGGAGTCCTACTCCTACTAGGAGGAGGACTCCCCCCTCCTTGGCGCGCCCCAAGGGCCGACCGGCCTCTCCCCCTTGCTCCTTTATATACAGGGGCAGGGGGGCACCTTTAGACACACAAGTTGATCTTCGTGATCGTTCTCTTAGCCGTGTGTGGTGCCCCCCCTCCAGCATAATCCTCGATAATATTGTAGCGGTGGTTAGGTGAAGCCCTGCGACGGTAGAACATCAAGATCGTACACGCCGTCGTGCTGACGGAACTCTTCCCCGACACTTTGCTGGATCGGAGTCCGGGGATCGTCGTCGAGCTGAACGTGTGCTAGAACTCGGAGGTGCCATAGTTTCGGTGCTTGATGGTCTACGAGGGTACGTAGACAACACTCTCCCTCTTGTTGCTATGCATCACCATGATCTTGCGTGTGCGTAGGAATTTTTTTGAAATTACTACATAACCCAATAGGAGGGCTCTTCCAAAGGATTGGTTTATCTATAAGGGGAGCCCTCCCCACATATTTATAGGTGGAACAAGGGACAAATGTGTGGCCAAGTTAGCGAGGGAGATGAGTCCTTTCATTGGTTTGGCTGAAACATGTGGAGGACTCCTCCTCCCCCATTTGGTTTTGCCCCTTCTCTATGCAGGGGGCACCCCTATGGGGCCCCTTTTGGCCCATGTGGTAGCAATCCCTTTGGGCTCGGCCAAGGGGGTTTTCACCCTATAACCTTCTGGACCCTTCATAAATAGACTGGACTTTTCTACACACTTATTATACGCTTTCGGGACTCCTGAGACACTTTCGGATCCATCTGAAACCCTTTTAGAACTCATTTTCTCATACTCTATGGTCTCCTAGTTGTCATATAAATTATTAGTCATTAAGCATGTGACACTGCATATTCGAATATAAGTGGACATGACCCAGACACCTTCCGGTCAATATTTAATAGCGGAATCTTGACACCGACGACTCTATATTTGTCCCATTTTTAAGGCATGCCCATCATGCATGGTATCCAGTTTATACTCTTTTTATTATGAGCATTGCATAGTTTTTAGTTATTGTTAGTTCTAATTAGAAGAAGACATCCATATCATAGTCCACCTCCATCCTTTACTCGAATTCCGCAACAATACCCCGCCTTATCCTCCTAACAATCACCATTTTCCAACCCTACAAACCTCTTAGTGGAGCCAATGGACCTAGCAACTACGCCACCACCCTACAATGATGTGTTGATATGCCCGATGGGTACAAATTCGGCATTGATACCCATTGGGTACGGGCACGGGCATGGATTTGTCCCGGATGGGAAGGGTAACGGTAGAATTTTATACCCATAAGAAACATTGAAATGGGTATGGGATTATTGTACCCGAACCGTACCATACTCCTTGCCATCCTATGTGCGTTCGTTCTATGCTAGCAGGCCCGGGTGGTGCTAGTTCTTTTACCGCCCCTTTAGCAACCACTGCCATGCTACAGCTGACCCCAAGTGGTGTTCTCTAGGCCAACTCCAACGTGCGATCCCAAACGGACGTCCTTTTTGTCCGAATTTCATCTGTTTGGGGGTGGGGATGCGGCCGTGTTCGCTCGGATTGGGGTTTGCGTCCGCCGGGCGCCCAACGCGTGGTCGCATCTTCGGCCGCATCATGTCCCCGTGCATGCAAAAGTGAGAAACCAAGGATTTAAGCCGCGGCCACGGTTCACACTAGTTCACACCGGTCGACAACATAGTCGGCGGCCTACAGTTTGATGCCGGCAACAATGCCAGCCTTCAAAAAGGACATGTTTCATGCCGGCAAGAAAGCCAGCGGCCGGCACATGAGCCAACCTTCAAAAGGGACAAGTTTTGTCGTTGGCAACAAAGCCAGCAGCCGACACAGGAGTCAGGGGCTGTTTGGATTGTGCCCCATCTAGCCCTACCAAATTATTGGCATGGCCAACTTGAAGGCAAGACCAAAAAATTGGCAGGTTATGGCTGTTTGGATTGTAGCCCATGACACTTGCCAAGTTTTTGGCAAAACCATTGGCCACCGTTTGGTTTGAAGCCAAATATTTGGCAACCTTGATTGGACTGTGTTTGGTTTGGTCCCAAAATGCATGCCAGCTAATAAAAACCACATATGTATACTACCTCACATATATCACATGACATAAATACAAATTTTCAATTTACAAACACACTCAGACACAAACTGTAAGCATGCATTTTCAGAAATTGACAATGACATGGTTCAGCTAATACATTAGATAACTCATAATGTTCGATACATCAGATTAATCAAGGAGGCTAAATAAAATTCACATAGTAACCAAGTCTTTACCAGACCATGAAGTCATACAAGTCAGGCATGCACCAAGTCTGCTCCATATAAACAAAATACGATGCACCCAGCCTGCTCTATATAGACAAATATGCATGATGTATGTTACCCATGCTCCTAGCGATATAAACAAAAGGAAGCCACAAACTCTATCTAGTTATATTGCCATTCAGTGAGCAGTTGCAGATCCACCATTGCCACCATCTTCTTGAAACCGAGGCTCAAAGAAGCTAAGGACCCACCGTCCAAGAATCGTTTCATCAGCATAGTTGAGATAACTATGGAAGATATCTTGGTCTGGCTTGGATAGATATGCTACAATCTCAAGTTTATCCTTAGCTGGTATGGTAACACTAGTAGAAAAAGGGTCAAACGTGAAGCACATTAGTGCCGGTTTGTAAAAAAACGGCACTAATGTGATCAATAGTGCCGGTTCGAATGAATATGCATTAGTGCCGGTTCGTAATGAACCTTTAGTACCGGTTCATGCCACGAATCAGTACTAAAGGGGTGGTGGCAGGCTGGCGTCAGGCCAGGGCCCCACGAGCCCCTTTAGTGACGGTTTGTGACACAAACCAGTACTAAATATCTAACCTATAGTACCGGTTTGTGTCACCAACCGGCACTACAGAGTCTTAACCTATAGTCCCGGTTGAAGACACAAACCGGCACTATAGGGCAATTTTCAAACTCTACCCCCCCCCCCCCCCCCCCCCCCGCGCGTGTATCGCCATTTCAGTTTTGAAAAAATCAAAAGAAAATGATAAAAACTTCAAAAATAAAATCCTTCGAGAGGTAGTTATATTACTACATCTACACGTTAGAAAAATTTGAAAACTTAAATTTGGACATGTTTTGCAAAAAGTGTAGGGAAAATGTAAAACGGCTATAACTTTTGCATATGATGTCGGAAAAAACGTATAATACATCAAAAAATTCAGCACGAAAATCCAAATCCGATGGAGACTGCCTACGGCCTGTTTGCAATTTTTTAGAATCCTCAAATTCCAAAAGGAAAAAAAGATATGGTCAAATTTAAGTTTTTTTTAAAAAAATTGTTAAATCTGGTCAAACTACTTATTCAAGAAGTATTAATGTTACTACATAATTATTCAAGAATATTAGTGTTACTAAATAATTATTTCAATTTTTTGAATTTTGGTCAAATCTGGTCAAACTGTGGTCAAACTATGGTCAAACTTATTCAAGAAATATTTGTGTTACTAAATAATTACTGTTTTTAGAATAATAGTTTCAAACTCAAACAGTGAAATGTGTGACTTCATGCTCAAGCTAAACTCCTGAGGGTTAATAGGATTGATATCTTACTATTGTCAGGAAAACAACAAGTCCAGACTTGGAAACGAAGGAGAATAGAACCCGAAAGTTAAGCGTGCTCGGGCTGGAGTTGTGAGAGGGATGGGTGACCGGTCGGGAAGTTAGATGATTTGGAATGAGTGATCCACACTTGACTAGTTAAGAGAGGTGATTAGAGACTAAATCACCAAATAATTCAGAAAAATTAAAAATCGAAAAAAAATAATCAAAAAAATTTCCAAAATTTTCAAAAAAAATTCAAAAAAAAAACCTTTAGTACCGTTGGAAACACCAACCGGTACTAAAGGTCCCCCATACCAGGGCGCGAGCTCACGCCACGTGGTGGCACTTTAGCGCCGGTTCGTGCCGAACCGGTACTAAGGGGGGGGGGGGGCTTTAGTGCCCACCAATTAGTGCCGGTTATGGAACCGACACTAAAGGCCCTTACGAACCGGTTTTAAAGCTCCGTTTTCTACTAGTGTAAGGGCATTTATCCGCTTCCAAAGGTTTGCATATGGATCTGTAGGTGGCATTGGTTGCATGGAAACAATAGGAGATGCAAGAGAGTCAGCTAGCTTCTTGATACTGGCTGCCATATCATCATTAGATATCTTGCTCTTCTTTTTTGCTTTCCCCTTAGTTGGCTTCTTGGAAGGTGAAGATGACACATGCTTGCGCTTCTTAATTAAAGGATTGCCTTCCAAGTCAACTTTTGGACTGTGGCGATCAATAGTATCAGAGTCAGCTTCATCAATGTCTACTGGAATTAGATTGGCCTCAAGTTCCCTCAATTCCTCGCTGTCATCACTGTCATCATCCACATTGACAGTGGTTTGGTCAATTGCAAGCGAGCCATCAGCATGGGACTAGTCAGAGAATAACTCTTGCAATTGATGAAAGAACCTGATGGGTCTAGTAAGATAATTGACTGCAGTTTTCTGCACATAATTGACCAGCATACAAACACCCATCTTCAGCAGCACTTATGAATCTGAAATAAGTCAGACAATCTTACAAGGAAAAAATAAGTTACATAAATTCAGTCCAAAATGAAAATACATCAAAGATACACTACAAGCTTCAATTGTTCCCTCACATGGAAAATACATCAGAGATACTATCTGCCCTCATTTGCACTCTCTCTATCTGCCCACATTTGTTGAGCTAATAAATCGTGCTTGGCAGCCCACTCATGTATGTCAGCCTCTTGATCACGAACCCGTCCACTACTCCTTGGGATGTCTCTCTGAACTAATGGACCATACTTCCTGCCTTTACCTCTAAATTTTCTACCATCTCTGCTTCTATACCAGAGGGCCAAGAGAAGAACAATAACAGATAGAGTTCTCTGCCTCAACATGCTGTAATAATAATATCTTTGTTGATCCATGTCCATCTGGGTTAATATGAAATGTACAAAACAAAAGAGCAAACTTGGTACATCATTACAAATGATTACTTACTTGCTAAAAGATACTCCCTCCGTCCGAGAATAGTTGTCCCCATGGCTTTTTTGCAGTTTAGTCCTTAGCGTTTCCCCGACCAAACCCGAGGTCCACCTTCTTCCTCGTTCTCTCCGGACCAAATGCCGCCCCATGCCGCTCCTCTCCACCACCACCCCTCCCATCCCACGCCGCCTGCTCCCCTCCCGCCGCACGCCACCTCCTCCTCGCCTGCTCATTTTTTTGTAACCTGTAGATGCCATGCTCAATTTTTTGGTAAAGCTAGAATTCCATATATTTTGTGTTGCTATTGGAGACTGGAGCAGCATTTTTCAAATGGATACTTCTTTCCAAATTTGAAATGATCTGTAAAAAAATTGAAATGATTCTGGATGCATCAACCTCCCCAACTTGAATTTGTAGATGCTCAATTTAGATGTTTTTGTCCTAACAAACAAGTAAACTACTGTAAATCTAGTTTTGTGGTAAACTACTGTAGTTGATCTGTATCTTCATGCTGCTGTTGTTCCAACCATAAGGAGTGGATCATCCCATGTAAACTATTGTACTGATAACTCCCCCACCTTAATTACTCGAAGAAGGTAACAACTTGTGTCATTACTCAGAAGAAAATGATGATTTACTGGTCTTAATAATATTTCAATTGATGAACAAAGGACTAGTGTCATTACTCAGAACCTTACGGTCCTGCAGCATGTTCAGAATAAATATTCGAACCTTGCGGTCAAAACTGAATGTTGACAGTAGTAGTAAAACTAAATTGTGTACTCCCAGTACTACTGCTCCCATGATCATGAAGTGTTAATCCTGATGTAGCTTCAACATTTTCAGTTTACTGCAGTACCTGACGGCCTCTCACAAGTCACAGTCTGCAACAACTTTACAAATTATCTTCAGCAATTATCTTGCAGGTTCATCAGCACTTGAAAGAGCAGTCACAGTAAATTCAGAGTTTGGGGTACTAGCAAATTAACTGAGCCCTGAAACATGAAATTTACTGAAACCTGAAACCTGAAATTTTAACTGAATTTTACCTTCTTCTTCTTCCTGAGGAACACGAGCTATGGGCTCTGGCGGCAGCACAAGGAGCAGGACCTCGTCGGCGTGCTTCTTGCTGCGCGCCCAGTCCTCGGCGCCAGGGGCGAAGGGCGGGGCGGGGTCGGGCTCCTCGATGCCGTATGCGGCGCTGGTGCTGGAGGTGAAGCTGATCCCCCCCGCTCGCCGGCGTAGCCGCTGCTACTGAGGATGGACGGACCGGCGTCGCCGTAGGCGTTCTCCTCCTCCTCGAGCCCCTGGAACTCCTCCCTCCTCCGGGACGCGGCCGTGCTGCTCCCGCCTCTGGACGCGGCCGTCACTTACCCCTCGTCCTCGTCCTCCGCGGAGATCTTGTGTCCGGCGGCGGCAAACTCCGCGGGCAAGTCAGTGGCACGGAGGGAGAGCGCGGCCAGGGCCTCGCTGGCGGGGGCCGGATCGGGGGCCCCCACTGCCTCGCTCCAGTTCTTCCCGATGAACACGGAGCAGCAGGAGCTTGAGAAGCCTCCGGTGTGGCCGGCGCAGGTTGGCCGTCGTCGAGCTCTGGGCCCGACGGCTGGTGCCAGCGGTGGCTGGGGCGACCACGGTGCGGGCGGGTGACGGAGGAAGGAGGAAGAAGCAGTGGGGGTTGATTAGCAACAGTTTAAAAGGTGGAAGGTTTTTTTCGCAAAATTACAAATGAACTAAGGTGCGGACACCTTTTTCCGGACGGAGGGAGTACATGTTAGAAAGCAAAGCTGCTTATAACCAGTAACAGGGATGCGGAACTTGTAAAAAAAAATCCACCTGAATGGACTAAAAATTGAAGCATGTCCCAGTAGTTAAGTATGTGTATCCAACTTCAAAAAATCCACCTTAATGTTCTAAAAATGGAGACAGTATGGCATAGAAAAGGAACAGACCATAGGAAGCGGATTAGGAGCACTCGGGTGCTCCACTCCCCTATATTCAAAAATAATTTAATAATTTAAAAAATAGTCAAGAAAATCCTGGATATTTTTTTGAACCAAATATGACTAGGTATTGTACTCATATAAAAAATTTGGTCAAGGAATGATTCTTGTTGACTTCAGGGCAAAAAAAAACAAATTTATGACGATAATATAGCATGAATAGTACTTGTATCTAGCATTTTTTGGAAAATCTTTGATCCCGGATACAATGAAAGTCATTCCCTATTTAATCTTTTTATACGAGTGCAATACTTGGTCATGTTTGATTCCATAAAAATTTCTGGAATTTTTTGACTTTTCTTGAATTACTAAATTATTTTTAAATATAGGGGGCGTAGCACCCGAGAGCTCCTATGCATTTTCAACAGACCATACTACTTTCAGAACCATAGTTGGTTAATTAACTAATTAACATGATTATTCTTATGTGATTTTACTTCCAGCAAACAGAGAAGAGGATTCAGCAAGCAATCTCTCAGATCTAGCAAGTAGCACATCCGTACAATACATACATCTATAAGGGGATGATGGGGATTTGAGCTGACAAATCAGACCATAGAAAAGGGAATCGGAATAGGGTTGATGGGATTTGAGCGGCTGACCTTGGGGCGTGGCTTGACTGAGAGAGGAGGACGAGAGGTGGAGCAGCGTCGCCGGCCGCCGGCTAAGCTCGCACTGACGCAGGAACGCGGCCGCCGGAGAGCTCGCTTGTTTCTGTGCGTGGATGTGGATGTGAGAGAGAGATGGGGAAAGTGGAGAGCAGGTAGGGAAAAAAATCAATCGCGCCTTTATATTATGGTGGCTGGCTCGCGCCTGATTTGGCGGCCAATATTTTGGCGGACGATTTTCGCGCCGCGGTCATGCCCGCGAGTTGACGAAAACGGTACGCGGGCGCGCCAAAGTCGACGATGGCGAGCCAAAAAAGGTAGCGGACCAAACGCGAGCCAAATATCATGGGCATGACCAATATATTGGTAAGGCGAGCGTCGGTATCCATCCAAACAGCCCCTCAGCCTTCAAAAAGGACTGTCATCGCGGCCGAGGTCTCACCTAGATCAGGCTGTCGCGGGCGAACATCTCCTTCTGCCAGTTCGTGAACCAAGCCTTCCTCTCAAGTGACATGTTGCTCTTGTCGATGATCATCAATGCTAGTGCCACCTCCTTGGGTCTTTTGTAGGCATTGGTGGCCTCGATCTCTAGCTTCTTGAGTTGAGAGGCCTCCTCGATGTCAAGCTTCCTTTTCTTCATGGCCTCCTCCATGTCAAGCTTCTTCGTTTGAAAATCTAGGTATATCTTCATTTGCTCCTCCGATCCTTTGCTCTTCCACTCCTCCCGCATTTCCTTTTGGCTCATCATATCCTCCAAAGTTCCTTGCAAGGCTATAGAAGACGCATCACGCTTCTCGTCAGACTTCGAGCTTGTCTTGCCCCTCAGCCTCTTGAGCACGTGTCCCACGTCAGCCATGGCCACCGCCTTCTCTCCTCCCTTCTTCCTATGAGAATTGTATTGGTCCTTGAACTTGGGGAAATATTTGATTAGCACCCAACAATGCATGAGAGTGAATGGCTTGTCTTTGTGCCGGGCCTTGAAGGCTTCCAAAGATTGGAATGCCTACACAATCAAACATGCAGCCAACATGAAAGGACATAGAATGCATGAAATAAAAATGGCATTCCAACATGAATGGACGCATGATGGAAAAGAGAGAGATTCATACCAAGTCACCAAGGCCAAGGCCGCTCACGGGACGTGCTTTGACGCTCTCAAGCGCAGCACAATATTCGTTGCATTCTTGTTGGATGAATCCCCACCTCTTTTGGATTGAATTGACACCTCGGGTGCTTGTGAATTGGTAGGGGGCAAACTTTCTTCACTCATGAAAGTTCTTGTGATCTCTTGTCCAAAAGATATGGCTCCTTTTTGCTCCGCACCTTTGATTGGATCTTAGCCGATTTTCTTCCAACTCTCCCAAATCAAAATGTCCTCAGCTTGGCTATATGATCCCGTGTGAATGCTCTTCCTCCTATTTTGTCCTTCGGCCTTTTGGGTGAGCTCGTCGATGAAACACAATGGCTCCGCGGAAATGTCGACCTCTTCTTCTTCATCTTCACAATACAAGTCATCATCTTCATGCCACGAGTTGCCATGGTCGTCCTCATCATCATCATCATCATGGTCGCCGAAGTGAGAGTCATCATAGGTACCACGACCATCCTGGCTTTGGGTCGCGTCGGCATCAAAAGGTTGCTCTTGGCCGTCGACGTGGAACGCCTCACCACGGCCCTCGAAGATGGCGTTCTGCATGAACGAGGCATAGTAAGGGTCGTCGACCGTCGACGTCTGCATCGGTGGTGGCATTTCGTCGAACAGCTTGCGGGCGCTGGCCATGTGAGCCGACGCGAACGACAGGGGCTGCTTTCTTTGCACGCCGTCTTCACAATGGCCAGTGACACTATACCCCGACGTGATGTTGAGGTCGATGACACCCGCGGGTGTGGTCGGATCGACCACCACGCAGTACAGCGATGTAGATAATCACGTCTGCCCATGGCCGTGGGGCAGCGGAGCTGGAAAATCATATGTGTCGTGTGAGACAGACGGGCTCGGGGAACGGTGTTGCGGCGGTCACTACTAGGAAAAGGCTTATACATAGAAGTTTACCAGTAGCGTGTGTTTTGGAGCCCACGCTACTGATAATTAGCAAAAGCTGAGACCAAAGCTGAGATATTCGCTACCTATAGAGATGATATGGTGGTTTTCTTTACAAGCTTGATTCCAACAGTGGTCACATGGGTGCAACAAAATCCAAACGCGCTACCAAGTGATTTTCCCATGCCCAGCTTCACCGCGAGCAACTCAATGAACACCGCACCCATACCCATACCTAGTATGGCAACCGCACCCGCACCTCCTCCAGCACCTGCTCCTGCACCCAGCTCTCACAGTAGCCCTAGCTCCGTCTCTGGCTTGAATGTTGGGCCGTCGATATTGGCTGAGCTCGACGCCCTCACGGTAAATACGCGTCGCACCTTCATCAACTCAACTAATTAATTAATCTTCAGTTGTCGTTCTTTTTGGATCTCTGACGCCGCATGTATATGTCTTTGTAGGCCGACTCCACTCCGTGCACCCTCCTTTACAACATGAAGGGCGGGTAGGTGGATGTGGGGAAGGGTACTATAGTGAAGCCTAAGGATCGATTGTTTCACCGCCGGCAGATGCCTGATAACGCCTTAAGGGTCTCTGTGGCGAGTGTGAAAGCGGGCTACGAGGGTCTCCCTCGTCCGATACAAACCGATGGAGAGGGTGACGAGACCCCCATGCAGCTTGGTCAATGCAAAAATTAGCCGATCCTGTGGCCGAAAAATCTTCTTCGTGTCAAGGTGGCCGGGAGCACACCAACGGGACCTCAGGAAGGTATGACCACAACACCACCTACACAAGCACAACCATCGTCTGTGCTGCTTGCTGAGATCGAGAGACATGAGGAAGGAGGGCCAACCATTCCGCCGGTAAATGATGCCATCTGCCCCATGGAAGAGGATATGGATCATGACATGGAGGAGACCGATGACCCTCTCCAGTATCTCAATACTGCCTTTGACAATGAAGTAACAATGAGTCAACCATATGAATATGAGATGCATGTACCAGAGCCGAAACGTCCTCGAGAGTGCAAGAAGTCTTTGTTCATGCAATCCTCGCATGACACACCTCCAGATGTCGGTGATACGTCTCCAACGTATCTATAATTTTTGATTGCTCCATGCTATATTATCTACTGTTTTGGACATTATTGGGCTTTATTATCCACTTTTATATTATTTTTGGGACTAACCTATTAACCGGAGGCCCAGCCCAGAATTGCTGTGTTTTTTGCCTATTTTAGGGTTTCGAAGAAAAGGAATATCAAACGGAATGAAACCTTCGGGAACATGATTTTCTCGCCGAACATGATCCAGGAGACTTGGACCCTACGTCAAGAAACAAAGGAGGAGGCCACGAGGTAGGGGGCGCGCCTACCCCCCTAGGCGCGCCCTCCACCCTCGTGGCCCCCCTTTGCTCCACCAACATACTCCTTCCTCCTATATATACCTACGTACCCCCAAACGATCAGATACGGAGCCAAAACCCTAATTCCACCGCCGCAACTTTCTGTATCCATGAGATCCCATCTTGGGGCCTGTTCCGGAGCTCCGCCAGAGGGGGCATCCATCACGGAGGGCTTCTACATCAACACCATATCCCCTCCGATGAAGTGTGAGTAGTTCACCTCAGACCTATGGGTTCATAGTTATTAGCTAGATGGCTTCTTCTTTCTTTTTGGATCTCAATACAATGTTCTCCCCCTCTCTTGTGGAGATCTATTCGATGTAATCTTATTTTTGCGGTGTGTTTGTTGAGACCGATGAATTGTGAGTTTATGATCAAGTCTATCTATGAACAATATTTGAATCTTCACTGAATTCTTTTATGTATGATTGGTTATCTTTGCAAGTCTCTTCGAATTATCAGTTTGTTTTGGCCTACTAGATTGACCTTTCTTGCAATGGGAGAAGTGCTTAGCTTTGGGTTCAATCTTGCGGTGTCCTTTCCCAGTGACAGTAGGGGCAGCAAGGCACGTATTTTATTGTTGCCATCGAGGATAACAAGATGGGGTTTTCGCATGAGTTTATCCCTCTACATCATGTCATCTTGCTTAAGGTTTTACTCTGTTTTGATGAACTTAATACCCTAGATGCATGCTGGATAGCGGTCGATGAGTGGAGTAATAGTAGTAGCTGCAAGCAGGAGTCAGTCTACTTTTCTCGGGCGTGATGCCTATATACATGATCATACCTAGATATTCTCATAACTATGCTCAATTCTGTCAATTGCTCAACAGTTATTTGTTCACCCACCGTAGAATACTTATGCTCTCGAGAAGCCACTAGTGAAAACCTATGGCCCCGGGGTCTATCTTTATCATATTGATCTCCTACTACTTAGTTATTTCCTTTGCTATTTACTTTGCCTTTATTTTTCTTTGCATCTTTTATCAAAAAAATACCAAAAATATTATCTTATCATATCTATCATATCTCACTCTCGTAAGTGGCCCTCTAGGGATTGACAACCCCTTATCGCATTGGTTGCGAGGATTTATTTGTTATGTGCAGGTACGAGGGACTCGCGCGTAGCCTCCTACTGGATTGATACCTTGGTTCTCAAAACTGAGGGAAATACTTACGCTACTTTGCTGCGTCATCCCTTCCTCTTCGGGGAAAACCAACGCAGTGCTCAAGAGGTAGCAAGAAGGATTTCTGGCGCCGTTGCCGGGGAGTCTACGTAAAAGTCAATATACCAAGTACCCATCACAATCCTTATCTCCCGCATTACATTATTTACCATTTGCCTCTCGTTTTCTTCTCCCCCACTTCACCCTTGCTGTTTTATTCCCCTCTCTCTCTCTATCCTCCCTCTCTTTCTCTATTTGCCTCTTTTTGCCCACTTGCTTTTTGTTTGCTTGTGTGTTGGATTGATTGCTTGTTGCTACCTCTTGAGCATTGTGTTGGTTTTCCCCGATGAGGAAGGGATGATGCAGCAAAGTAGCGTAAGTATTTCCCTTAGTTTTTGAGAACCAAGGTATCAATCCAGTAGCAGGCAATGCACAAGTCCCTCATACCTGCACAAAACAAATAAATCCTCGCAACCAACGCAAATAGGGGTTGTCAATCCCTAGAGGGCCACTTACGAGAGTGAGATCTAATAGATACACTACTAGGAAAAGGGCTATAGATGGAAATGACACTAATGGCGCACCAGACATGTGGTGCGCCATTACTATATACTAATGGCGCACCATCTGTTGGTGCGCCATTAGTGTGGAAGACACTAATGGCGCACCAGGCACACGGTGCGCCACTAGTAACAAAATGTTTTTTTTCATTTTTTCAAACATACTAATGGCGCATCCGGGCAGAGTGCGCCATTAGTAGTTAGAACTACTAATGGCGCACCAGCCATAGAGTGCGCCAGTACTGTATTTTTTTACTTTTTTGCAAAACTACTAATGGCGCACCGTTGCATAGTGCGTCATTACTAGTTTAAATTAGTAATGGCGCACTGTGCCACGGTGCACCATTAGTATATTTTTTTTTTACTTTTTTGCAAAACTACTAATGGCGCATGTCTGTGTGGTGCGCCATTAGTATGTTGGGTTACTAATGGCGCATGTGTCTGTGGTGCGCCATTAGCACCCCCCGCCCCTCCTTCCGCTCCGACAATCCCCGCGCCCCGCCTCGCCGTCTCGGTCCTCGCCGCCGACGGCCTGCCGCCATGACTGCCAGCCCGACGCCGCGGCGCACCCAGCCGTCTGAAGCCTCCGCTGCCCCGTAGCCGGCACAGGAGCCCAGCAGCGCCTCCCTCCATCGAGCAGCCGCTCCCACCAGCAACGCCGGCGACCAATCCATAGGCAGGTAGCCACCACTCCTACGTCCCCCCTTCTTCCTCCTCCCTCTTCCCTCACCCCCTCCCTCCTTCCTCTTGCATCCTCTGTCTGTTCATTTTCCCCTGATTTTTGCATTGGATGAGTACGTGCGCTAGATTGGGTATTGTGAGAATATAACGATGGCCATTTCCTGATGAATACTTGCTCCACGATTTTTTCCGGTGCATGTTAAAGTTTACTTGTGAAAGGATTTTGCATGATAGGTGTTTGTGATAATGCTTCAGATAGGCACTTTTTGAATTCATGAGGACACTCGATCTCGATCCCCCTCCATCTCGATCTCGATTCCCACTCCATCTCGATCTGGATCCCCCTCCATCTTGATTGCTATCCCCCTCCATCTCGATCTCGATCCCACCCGCACCCTCCCCCGCTAGCTCCGCCGCCGCTGCCGACCCACCGCACCCTCCCCCCCTCCACCGCCGCCGACGAGCACCCCCCGCATCCTCCCCCGCTCCAGCGCCGCCAACGAGCACCCCCCGCACCCTCCCCCGCTCCATCGCCGCCGCCGATGATATTTTCAAATAACAAATTTGATGATATTTTTTAAAAAATTATTACTATTTTTATAAAAAATATTATTGTTTCATATTCATATTTATTTTTTAAATAATAATAAAAAAAGTGTAGACTACAATTGTTGTTAAACAACAATTATTAATGTTTTTATAAAAAAATATTACTGTTTCATATTCATATTCATTTTTTAAAAAGTAAAAAAAGAAATACTTACTTATGGCGCACGGATGGCTGGTGCGCCATTGCTATCTAAAAAAGAGTATACTTATGGCGCACTGTCCCGCTGGTGCGCCATTGCTATGAAAAAAACATTCTAATGGCGCACCGCCTGGGGGTGCACCATTAGTAATCTTCCCCATCCATACAGTTCGTCCCTCCCTCATCCATCCCTCTCGCCAGACACTTCCCTCTCCCTCCACCGCGCCGCTCCCTCCCTCGTCCCTCCCTCCATCGCGCCGCCGCCGCCGCTGCCCCGACCCACTACGCCGCAGCCGCCCACGCGCCCCCGCCGCCTCCCTCTCCCCTTCCTCCCCCCCGAGCGCCGCCTCCCCCCTCCCCTCCCCCCCGAGCGCCGCCTCCCTCGCCTCCCTCGAAACCCTAGAAGCCTGCGACCTCCCCGCCGTCTATTCCCGCCTCCCCCAAGCTCGTCGTCTCCGCCCTCCGTCGTCTCCGCTCTGGCCACCACCAAATCTCTCTCATCGGAGCTGCCCCTCGACGGCGACTAGCCTCATCGGACGCTCTCCTCGACGGCGGCGCGAGCCTCCCCGCGCGGCCTGGTTAGTCTCTCTCCCTCCCTCCCTCCCTCTCTCCCCCGCTCATGACCATGCCCCACGGGGCGGCGACCTAGGGTTAGGTGCGGCCGCCGTTCCCCCGTGCTCGCGTGCTCCTGTGCTCCGTTGAATTTGGGTTGTTCTGCTCGTCATGCAGTTCATATCTCCCCCGGATCGCTGCCGAAGGGCCTGCACTCGCTGGATCTGCCACGGAACAAGATCGCCAATGTCGAGGGGCTTCGGGAACTGATGAAGGTTCGCGTGCTCAAGCTCAGCTACAACCGAATTTCGTGCATCGGCCACGGTAAGTCGCAGACTTGGGGTTCTTGCATTGCACTACACATCTTCTGTAAATTCCTTAGTACTAGATTTCTTTCTGGTCCATGTACACCTGCATCCTATCCAAGACAAACATGTAACATTCCATAGGATGTATGGATCATATCTTGAATGATATGGCAGTGGCCACATTTGTTGGTGGCTGGGACCGGCCACATTCAGTAATTATTTTTTTCCTACAAAAGTTCAATGTCTATGCATCACATGTTATCGTCCGAGGAAAAGTTCACTGAAATTGTTGTAGTTTAAAAAACAGTTAACTTAAACTGTTGTAGTCTGAAACTGTCAGGAGTTGGTAATTATCGGACTAAGTAAGTTACTAGTTACTACAAGTCTACAAGACTTTGTTTCCAGCGATGGTCATAAGCTTTCGTGTTGACGTCAGTGCGGTCTTTGTGATTCGTCACAGGGTTCTATCTTATGTTAATTCACCTCTGTGATCTGGGGGTCTTGATATATAGCAATGAAGATGGCAATTTAGCATCCTGCTTGCTAATACTTGTTACTGCCCTTCTGTAGATCCATTATTAGTTAGTACTGTTATAGAGTATCCGAGGGTGCTAGCCTTTCACTGTACTGATTTTTATGGTGAGAAGATAACTTTTTCAACTAGTTTGTTTACTCTATTTTTGGGACAAAAGCAGACATGCGCTCTATTGATTTCATTAAGAGAAAGGGTAGCAGGCTCAATATTTGTAGAAAATTCTTTCTCTTGCTGCTTTCTGGGTTTCAGAGTCTTGTGGACACATATCAACATAATTCGTTTTAAGTTTGATTCAAGACATAAATGACATTAATGTTTAGCTCACAATATCTAAAGTGTTAGGAATTCTGTGTTGTTTCTAAAAGCTCTACAATATCCATATTTTATGATATTTGTACATCCACAAGACATAGCCTGAAATCTGTGTTGTTTCTGAATATTCATAGTGAATAGTTTCAGTATTGCTTTTTTAAACATGTCAGTATTGCTTTGCATAATGCATAATGTTTTGTTCAAGCTTATGTACAGCAGTACAGTCCATATGAGGCTGCTTATTCAGTTTGTTGTGCTCTGGTGATTGGTTGCAAAAAATTGCCCCTGTTCATTCAGTTTTGCTTGCATGATGGAAGGGGGAAAATGCTAAAAAAGTGTCCTCCAATACCCCGGCCCATGCATCAAATCCTTTTGGATGTTTTGGATGTTTTGTCTCCGACCATTGTGTCGTGATGAATTTGCAGGTACCCCGAGAGGCCCTTGAGTTTGCGAAAATGTCGATTAACTTCCGTTCCGGCAAATTCGGGTACTCCATATGTCCTATTTTCAGCAAAGGTCATGCTGAAATTTTCTGTGAATTTTACCATGACTTTGCTAAAAATAGGACATATGGGGTACTTGCGACTAATGCATGGGCCGGGGTATCTTAGTACTTAGTTAAGTAGGATCAACTGCCCCGCCATTCTTGTTGCATTAAACCGTAGGTGGCAATAGAGCCAAGTGATTAGGCCCAACTTAGAATTCTCCTTAGCATCGATAAACCCTAGATGATAAACCCAACATATGCGGCAATAGAGCCAAGTGATTAGTGCCAAGTGATTAGGCCCAACCTAGGGTGCCTCGGCATCGATAAACCCTAAATGATGAAAACTTAACTTGGCTTCTATAGGGTGCCTCGGTGTCGATGAGAACCTAAATGATGTACGCTTAGGCTTTTAGGGTGCCTCGGCGTCGACAAACCCTAAATGATAAAAGCTTAGCTTTTAGGATGCCTCGGTGTTGACAAACCCTAAATGATGAGACCATGATCTTGTTCATTGACAATAACCAACTTTTTGACCAAACCTTTTTCCTATTTAGAGCGAAACATGACCCACAACGATGAGGTCGGCGGTTCGGGAGACAAGCAATTCTGGGAGCTGTCCCAGGAGTTGGAGGAAGAACCTCACCGCTATGAGGACGCCGCGGAAGACATCGATCCTGACTACACAACCCCTAGTGGCGTCGGGGATGACACCACTGATGATGGCGCTGCGGATGCCACCACTGATGATGGCGGCGCACGCACAGATGGCAGCCAACCGAAGAGGCAATGGAAGGACCGGCGCCCGAACGTGCTCGGCACCGTTAGGGAGGAATTTACTGAAGTGAACTCCGACGGGCATCCGACGGTGCCCAAACACGTAGTCAAGGGGTACTCGATTCAGCTCGGATGCATTCTCCGGAGCACCGCCTCGATCAACACCGAGAACCTAAGGCATAAGGACCCAGGGAATTTGCGCAGCCTCCTCTTCACGAAGCTGCACGAACGATACAAGTTCCCCGCTGAGTTCGCAAACACACGCCTCTCGGGTAATAAAGTGAATGGTGTCGCCCTCACGACGATGAGCACGACCCCGTCTACTTGGAAAAGCACGGTGAAGGCAATGATTGACAAATGTGATAGTTATGAGAAGATCAAGGTGAAATATCCTTTGATGAGCGAAGATGACTACAAGGAGTCAAGATCAAGTGCGAGAGCCCCGCAACCTCCGAATCAAGTCAGTGGGGGAAAGAAATGCGGCAGTTGAACATAGGGGTCCACCAACTCGGTCCCGGCGGTTACAGAGTGGCGGAGCCTGTATGGGACAAGGAGGACGCAGAGCATGCCGAGCAAGGCCTACCTCCCCGCTTCGAGAAATACAGTGACAAGCAGACCAGGAACTTTCTCAGGGCCCGGTACAAGGAGGACCCGGTAACAAAGGAGCTTACCACGGATCCGAAGACCAAGGAGCTTGAGCTTGTTCTGGTAAGGAATACACCCCCGCGTAATTAGCTCCATATGGTTGCATTCTAATTAATCCCCAATATTTCTAAATGGTTCACATTCCTTCCGCAGGACAAAGAAAGCAGTAGCGCAGGGTCATCTCAGAGCTCCCCTTTCGACACCCCTTTGAATAGGGCGTTGAACGTAATGAAAAACAGGGATAAGCTCAATAAGCCGACGTCAGCTGGTCGTGTGGCCGGCAAAGGCTTGTCCACAAAATGGTCGTCATACTAGGGCGCTGGTGGGCGAAAGGAGAAAAAGACCAGGTCGGAAAGCCAGTCGCGCGAGGTTGAAGTACTCAAGGCGCAAGTGGCGCGGATTCCGGAGATGGTCCAAGAGCAAGTGCAACAACAACTGGGATCGACGCTCACCGGCATTATGCCTGCGTGGATTGCGGGTGGCCAACAGGGGCCGCCCCCGATTCTCAGCTTCACGGCCAGCAACTCGCACAATGCGCAGGCGGCGCCATTGGTGTCTCCGGCGGCGGCGGTATTAGTGTCTACGGCGGCGGCGCCATTGGTGTCTCCGGCGGCGGCGGTATTGGTGTCTCCGACGCCGGCATTGGAGCTTAATGCACCCGGGTTCACACCGGCCGGCACCTCGCCAGCAAGCGGCCCCTCCATCAGTTGCACGCCCGCCGTTGGCGGTGCTTCGACATTAGCCGAGCTCGACGGCATCACGGTAACTAAGCCTCTCGGCCGAGGACTTCATCTCCTTGCCTTTGACTGGGCATCCCTGACGCCCTACATGTTTTCGTAGGGCGCCACCGACGTTCCTTGCACTCTCCTGCACTTCATGGGCCTCGAGTTGGTCGATGTCGCCAAGGGCAGAATCATTCAACCGGGCAACCCCGTGTTCCACGGTAATTCGATGCCACCCACAATGTATAGGGTTGAAGTGGTCCGGGTGCTGCCAGGCTACGACGAGCTATTACCTCCGATTCGACCCGCTGGGGCCGACGAAGAAGTTGAGATGACCCTCAGCGCCTGCGTAAGCTGGCCCCTGCTTTGGCCAAAGAGCCAGATTCGTTTGGGGGCGGGGGACACCACCCCACAGACAAGACCGCCAGTCGTGCCGGCGCCAAGCCATGGCAAGAACGCCACAATGCTATCGGACATGCCGGACATCCCTATGGCACAGGATCGGGGCATGCATATGGCACAGGATCCGGACGACGACGACAACGACGATGGTACATTTACCAACGTCGATAAGTACTTTGCCGAACATGGGTACGGTTACGAGTTCTGCGGGACTCCTTCTCAAGAACCCAAACAAGACGACCACGATCTAGCTGGTACGGCGGAGAAAACCAATTGCAACAGGCGTCGTCTGGCATTCAGTTCTCAGGAGACGCCTCCAACTGCCGCCTTCACCGAGCCTCAGATAGAGGAGGTGCCAAATATTATCAGCCCCAACACGCTCAAGAAGGCGGTCTGTGAGCAGAACTCGGTCCCATTACAGCAGATCAAGAAGAAGGGCCGGAAACAGCCGACTAAAAAGGCCGCCGGTGCGAGCCAACCGGCACCGAGTACGATCCGTGCTCAGGACGGGCCACCTTCACCTAAGGATATCTCAAGGAGGGTGCACGTGGAGGGTAGGGCGATGCTACCGACAAATATGCTAAATGCTGCAACCGGTGCTATGCGGAGTCTGCACGACAGTGTTCTTTCTTTGGAGAAGCGGCGTCTCAGAGAGAATGATGTGGCATACACGGTTTTCGTGGCCAAGGTGCCAGAGGGAAAGGGCTTTGTGGATGGCGCCATCGGGGGTACGATCATCCTGCGGTTTGATGACATCTTTGCTATGTTCAACCTTCATCCGCTGCACTACACCTTCATTTGGCTGTTTTCGCTGAGTATGGAGATGCGGATCATTAGAGACAAGACCCCGGACATCGTGATCGCCGACCCCTTCTACATGCGTGCCAAGCTCTTGAGCAGCGCTGGGGACCGCCAAGTCGCGAGTTCACACCTCGAAGACGTCATTCTGGCTTACTTTCCCGAGTGAGTCATCCCTTAACCGCACTGTAACATATGATTTCTTTGATTTCGATCATTCTTTTTTTTCTAACATTCCGTGTTCTGTGCAGTGACACACATTGCACACTCATCCTCTTAAGCCCAAAATATTCCATGGCCACGTATTTCGACCCGAACCGTAACTCCAAGATAGACTACACAAATATCAAGAAAGTTCTTGATGATGTTCTCCCCGGCTACGCCAAATCTGGAGGCACCTTCATCAGGGCAGTTCGTAAGTACGGCAAGCACATGTTCACCCACAGTACGACGTTATGCTGCATCAAGCAGCCGCCTGGCGGTCAGAAGGATGCCTACTACGCCCTCCATCACATGCGGGCGATCATAAGGGACCATCATCACCTTCTGCTACCAAATAATCTCAAAGATTGGGCCACGAGCTTGTCAGCAATCCAGGACGCGGACATCAGACAAGAATTCTTTCGCATCCAGTTGGAGTTTGTGGACATCATCCATCAAGATGTCCTTCATACCTCGGGGCAGTTCTTCCTCAGATATCAACCGTCCAACATTGAGATAGACGGAATGCTACAAATGCAGGCTAACAACGCCCGCGATTTCATGACCATCACGACAAACGGCGGCTTCATCCATGCTCCTGTCCATGAGTCGAGTCGAAAGTAGTGATGTGTAGTTCTGAAACATTGATGGGTTCATGTTGTAATTAAACTTTAATGAGTTGTATGTCTCTTTGGTTTGGACAGTCATTCGACTTAGATGTAATCGATGCTATTTATTAGTAGGACCATGAACCGTGCTATTAATGTCTTGCTTTTCTCTTCCGATCCTTTTATTGCATACTTATATATTGCTTATGTATGTATTGTCTGTTGTTTGGCTTGTGCATGGAGATGCCGTCGTATGTCGTGTACAAGGGTAAGGTTCCCGGAGTCTACGACGACTGGTAGGAGTGTCGGAGACAGGTTCACCGTTTCAGCGGTAACAGTTACAAAGGGTACACCACTAGGGTGGAGGCGGAATCTAGATATGCCCGCTATCTAGTGGGAGAGAGGAGGGAGCATTGGAGGAACCGGATGAAGACCAGTTTCATCGTGATGATGCTCATCGTGATGACCGCAGCTCTCTTTTATGTAATGGTAGTTTAGATGATTGATATGGACTTGTAATGTGAAGACAAACTCGATACTCGCGGTCTTGAGACTTGTAATGTTTTATCTTTGTTTGGTCTTTTGAATTCAGAGACTAATACGATGAATTGTATTTGGAGACTAATCTTCTATTGTATTCGATGAATCTGCTGTTGCTGTGTGCTACTGTCTATATTCTGTCAAATAATATATTTTGTAACCTGTGCAAAAATCAGAAAAGTAAAAAAATCTAATATTCATACTAATGGCGCATCACTACAGAGTGCGCCATTAGTATGCCAAAGTATACTAATGGCGCATCACCAAAGAGTGCGCCATTAGTATGCCAAGTATACTAATGGCGCATCCATCTGCAGTGCGCCATTAGTGTGCCAAAGCACATGGTTAAATATGGCCCCTGGGAGGCATACTAATGGCGCATGGTGTTATATACTAATGGCGCACTTGGTGGTGCGCCATTAGTATACCAGATACTAATGGCGCACCAGTGGTGTGCCATTAGTAATAAATACTAGTGGCATGATACTAATGGCGCACCAGTGATGCGCCATTAGTAGGCAAAACTGGTGCGCCATTAGTAGGCCTTTTCCTAGTAGTGATATGATAAGATAATATTTTTGGTATTTTTTTGATAAAAGATGCAAAGTAAAATAAAGGAAAAGTAAATAGCAAAGGAAATAACTAAGTAGTAGGAGATCAATATGATAAAGATAGACCCCGGGGCCATAGGTTTTCACTAGTGGCTTCTCTCGAGAGCATAAGTATTCTACGGTGGGTGAACAAATTACTGTTGAGCAATTGACAAAATTGAGCATAGTTATGAGAATATCTAGGTATGATCATGTATATAGGCATCATGTCCAAGACAAGTAGACCGACTCCTGCCTGCATCTACTACTATTACTCCACTCATTGACCGCTATCCAGCATGCATCTAGAGTATTAAGTTAAAAACAGAGTAACGCCTTAAGCAAGATGACATGATGTAGAGGGATAGACTCATGCAATATGAAGAAAACCCCATCTTGTTATCCTCGATGGCAACAATACAATACGTGCCTTGCTGCCCTTACTTTCACCGGGAAAGGACACCGCAAGATTGAACCCAAAGCTAAGCACTTCTCCCATTGCAAGAAAGATCAATCTAGTAGGCCAAACCAAACTGATAATTCGAAGAGACTTGCAAAGATGACCAATCATACATAAAAGAATTCGGAGAAGATTCAAATATTATTCATAGATAGACTTGATCATAAACCCACAATTCATCGGTCTCAACAAACACACCGCAAAAAGAAGATTACATTGAGTAGACCTCCACAAGAGAGGGGGAGAACATTGTATTGAGATCCAAAAAGAGAGAAGAAGCCATCTAGCTACTAACTATGGACCCGTAGGCAGTAGTAGAAAGTAGGGCTTTGGTCAAGGCCGGGTCAGCCCATTAGTCCCAGTTCAGTCCAGAACCGGGACCAATGTGGGCATTGGTCCTGGTTCGTGAGCCCAGGGGGCCGGCCGGTCCACGTGGGCCATTGGTCCCGGTTCATCTGGACCTTTTGGTCCCGGTTGGTGGGATGAACCGGGACCAATGGGCCTCGCTCCTGGCCCACCACCATTGGTCCCGGTTGGTGGCTTGAACCGGGACCAAAGGCTCCCCTTTAGTCCTGGCTCATGTCACCAACCGGGACCAATGAGGTGCCTATATATACCCCTCGCTCGCGAGCAGAGCACCCCAGTGCTCTGTTTTTCTCTGGCCGAGGGGGAGAGGGCTTTGTGGTGCTCTAGCTCACCTCCTATGCACATGAGGTGTTCGATTGAATGCCCGAGCCACACTACTTAAGCTTTCTCCTCTCGAAGCTCGACCTCCAAGCTCCATTTTCCTCGAGATTTGTCTAGATTTAGCGGTCCGTCACGCCCCGCCCCCGTCTTCATCGCCGTCGATCACCCGCGCCGATCTCATCACCAACACCACCGTGGTGAGCCTCTTGTTCTTATCTTCTTTCTGAAAGGAAAAATATTCTTACTTGTATGTTTAGATAGATACTTGTATCATTTTCTTAAATTTATTATTGCATCTTATATAGTGCGATGGTTTTGGTATCCGCCCCCGTCGGCCCTCGTCCTGTCTATGATTCGGATGTGGTATGTATATTATCTTTATAACTATTGGTTCATTTATTGTTTATGAAAATTATGCCGACCAACGTGACATAGATTTTATTTATCTAGGATGTATGTGAATCGGGAATGCCAACCGACCCTATTGTCGAGAGGTTAAATTTAGTTGAAGAAGAAAACAATTTGTTGAAGGAAAAAATAAAAAAAATTGAGGAGGAGAAGATGATATTGGAGTTGCATGTTGTGGATGTCGTCGATGATCACAAGATCAAGATGGATGCAATGCAGTTGAAGATTAGAAAGATTAGAAAATATGCCATTCATACCGAGGCTTGGTATCATTATGCCATTGGATCAATTGTTACCTTGGTTGCGATTATGATCGCATTTGTTTTCGCATTGAAATGTTTTACATAGTTTCAATGTATGGTTTAATTAATTAGATGCTCTGGAGAGCTATATGTTGTTAGATGAGAACTATGTATGCACTTTGGTTTTAATATGATGATGAACTTCTATTAATTTGGACACTTAATTATATATAATGCACGCAGATGAACTGGCAATGGATGTACGGTGACAGACACACCTGTGAGTACATTAACGGCGTGCATGAGTTTCTCGATGCGGCTGAGGCAAACAAGCAGAATGGTTTTATGTGTTGTCCATGCAGTGAATGTGGGAATACGAGGTCTTAGTCTGACCGGAAAATCCTTCACTCCCACCTGCTTTACAAGGGTTTCATGCCACACTATAATGTTTGGACGAGGCACGGAGAAATAGGGGTTATGATGGAAGACGACGAAGAAGAAGACTACGATGACAAATATGTGCCCCCTGAATACGGTGATGCTGCAACGGGGGGAGCTGGTGAAGATCAAGAGGAACCAGACGATGTGCCCAATGATCCTGCAACGGGTGAAGCTGCTGAAGATCAAGAGGAACCAGACGATGTGCCCGATGATGATGATCTCCGCCGGGTCATTGTTGATGCAAGGACGCAATGCATTAGTCAAAAGGACAAGCTGAAGTTCGATCGCATGTTAGAGGATCACAAAAAAGGGTTATACCCCAATTGCGAAGATGGCAACACAAAGCTCGGTACCGTACTGGAATTGCTGCAGTGGAAGGCAGAGAATGCTGTGGCTGACCAAGGATTTGAGAAGCTACTGGAAATATTGAAGAAGAAGCTTCCAAAGGCTAACGAATTGCCCGACAGTACATATGCAGCAAATAAGGTCGTATTCCCTCTAGGATTGGAGGTGGAGAAGATACATGCATGCGCTAATGACTGCATCCTCTACCGCGGTGCATACAAGGATCTGAATGCATGCCCGGTATGCGGTGTATTGCGGTATAAGATCAGACGAGATGACCCTAGTGATGTTGACGGCGAGCCCCCCAGGAAGAGGGTTCCTGCGAAGGTGATGTGGTATGCTCCTATAATACCACGGTTGAAACGTCCGTTCAAAAACAAAGAGCATGCCAAGTTGATGCGATGGCACAGTGAGAACCAAAAGAAAGATGGGAAGTTGAGAGCACCCGCTGACGGGTCACAGTGGAGAAAAATCGAGAGAAAGTACTGGGATGAGTTTGCAAAGGACCCAAGGAATGTATGGTTTGCTTTAAGCGCGGATGGCATTAATCCTTTCGGGGAGCAGAGCAGCAAACATAGCACCTGGCCCGTGACTCTATGTATGTATAACCTTCCTCCTTGGATGTGCATGAAGCGGAAGTTCATTATGATGCCAGTTCTCATCCAAGGCCCTAAGCAACCCGGCAACGAAATTGATGTGTACCTAAGGCCATTAGTTGAAGAACTTTTACAGCTGTGGAATGAAAACAGTGTACATACGTGGGATGAGCACAGACAGGAGGAATTTAACCTTAAGGCATTGTTGTTCGTGTTCATCAACGATTGGCCCGCTCTCAGTAACCTTTCAGGACAGGCAAACAAAGGATACCACGCATGCACGCACTGTTTAGATGACACTGAAAGTATATACCTGGACAAATGCAGGAAGAATGTGTACCTGGGCCATCGTCGATTTCTTTAGACCAACCATCAATGTCGAAAGAAAGGCAAGCATTTCAAAGGCGAGGCAGATCACCAGAAGAAGCCCGCCATGCGTACCGGTGATCACGTGCTTGCTATGGTCAATGATTTACACTACGTAATCTTTGGAAAGGGTCCCGATGGACTAGCTGTTCTGAATGGCGCTGAGGGACACGCACCCATGTGGAAGAAGAAATCTATATTTTGGGACCTACCCTACTGGAAAGACCTAGAGGTCCGCTCCTCAATCGACGTGATGCATGTGACGAAGAACCTTTGCATGAACCTGCTAGGCTTCTTGGGTGTGTATGGGAAGACAAAAGATACACCTGAGGCACGGGAGGACCTACAACGTTTGCACGAAAAAGACGGCATGCCTCCGAAGCTGTATAAAGGTCCTGCCAGCTACGCTCTTACGAAAGAAGATAAAGAAATCTTCTTTGAATGCCTGCTCAGTATGAAGGTCACGACTGGCTTCTCATCGAATATAAAGGAAATAATAAATATGCCAGAGAAAAAGTTTCAGAACCTAAAGTCTCATGACTGCCACGTGATTATGACGCAACTGCTTCCGGTTGCATTGAGGGGGCTTCTACCGGAAAACGTCCGATTAGCCATTGTGAAGCTATGTGCATTCCTCAATGCAATCTCTCAGAAGGTGATCAATCCAGAAATCGTACCAAGGCTAAGGAGTGATGTGGCGCAATGTCTTGTCAGTTTCGAGCTGGTGTTCCCACCATCCTTCTTCAATATCATGACGCACGTCCTAGTTCATCTAGTCGACGAGATTGTCATCCTGGGGCCCGAATTTCTACACAATATGTTCCCCTTTGAGAGGTTCATGGGAGTCCTAAAGAAATATGTCCGTAATCGCGCTAGGACAGAAGGAAGCATCTCCATGGGCCATCAAACCGAGGATGTTATCGGGTTTTGTGTTGACTTCATTCCTGGCCTTAAACAAGATAGGTCTCCCTAAATCGCGGTATGAGGGGAGACTGACTGGAAAAGGCACTCTTGGAAGAGACTCAATAATATGCAGGGACGGATATTCTTGGTCTCAAGCACACTACACAGTTCTACAGAACTCTACCTTGGTGACCCCGTATGTCGATGAACACAAGAACTGTCAGGACCCCGACTCAATGCCACATCGATCTAGCATGTAACACCTCATATCACTTTGCGGCCTCACGCACGGTATTCCCACGGGTGTCGCCTTACCTTTGCCCGGGACCGTTTGCGCCTTTTGGCACACGTATATGATAGTGTCGCTAGCATCCATATGATAAGGAGCCCGGGCTGACATGGCTAGTCGTAAACCCAAAGTGGCACAAACTTACAGGGACAGGCATCCATGACCCAGCATCGAACGTGTCGGTCATCAGCGAGTGAATTCCAGGCTGTAGCACTGGGCTAGCAGGACTCCGGTGAACCGGGCTGTAGCGGGCTAGCAGGACTCCGGTATTCATCACGTGACATTTCCCCGAAGGGACAGACACAGGAACGAAGGACACATGTCGGCCAACCTAAGTGTTTCGGAGCAGTAGCAAGCTACCATGGCTCGGTGGAAACACTAGGAGACATTTCCCGGTAAGAGAGGCTACTAAAGATAAACAACTAGATAGTCAGATCCCACACATACCAAGCATTTCAATCATACACACAATATGCTCGATATGTGCAAATACAACAAGGCATCACAACATGACTCTATGACACCAGTATGTACTCATTAGGCTCCGAGGAGCGACATATTACAAACAGGGGTCTCATGACCCAACATTCAGAGCATACAAATCAAAGCACAAGCGGAATCTATCATGTCTGAGTACAGACATCTATAAATGAAAAAGGCTGAGAAGCTTGGCTATCTACCAGATCCTGCCGAGGGCACAAGATCGTAGCTGAGGTAACAAGCTAAACGTCGAAGTCCACGCGGAACTACTAGTGAGACTGAAGTCTCTCTGCAAAAACATAAAATAGGCAAACGTGAGTACAAATGTACCCAGCAAGACTTACATCAGAACTAACTACATATGCATCATTATCAACAAAGGGATGGTGGGGTTTAACTGCAGCAAGCCAGCTTTGACTCGGTGGCTATCCTGAACTACGACTGCAAGTAACTCTTTTGAGGTGGCGCACACGAGTCCACATATTCACCATATCAATACACCACTATGGATCCACTCCCGTCTCCCTACGAGAACGCCATCCATAGCACTCACGCTTATCTTGCGTATTTTAGAGTATCCACTTTCACTTGTCTATGAACTGTACAGGCAACCCAGAAGTCCTTTTCCGCGGACACGGCTATTCGAATAGATGATATTCACCCTGCAGGGGTGTACTTCTTCACAGACGCTCTCACCACTTACCACCGTTTACACGACATGTACTCGGCAACCTTCAAGCGGAAGCCCAACATGGGTGTCGGCCATGGCCTACCTGAACACTCAAGTCTCTAGTCCAGGTTTATCGCCTATTCGGGTTCCATCCATGAGGAGATCCGGCCGGGGTTTCGCTCACAGCCCCAAACGATGTGAACAGGGTTCCGAGACACCAAACGGGCGCCCGGTATACCCGGCCACGTGCCTACCGCATCACAGCCCACCCCTCCGGTCAGCGCTGCCCACGGCCTCCAGCAGGCTACAAACAACAGAAACTACTTGCAACTCTTGGACAGAGGACAAGGGTGATTAAGAAGCCGAGAGGGTCCATTGGTTTCGGGCCCAATGCGTGGTAGTAACTGTATCATGGATCACAAACACAGAACTCAGTTCCTGAGGACGGCTGCAATGAGACAACCCACCATGTACTCCTACATGGCCTCTCACCACTACCTTTACCAAATCGTGTTCACACACTTAGCTCACCACAGTAGGACATGTTCATACACCTCTGATTCATTCCCGATGAATCAGACCTGACACAACTCTAAGCAATAGCAGGCATGACAAACAAGCATGAATGAGTAGGCACAACAGGGCTCAAACAACTCCTACTCATGCTAGTGGGTTTCATCTATTTACTGTGGCAATGACAGGTCATGCAGAGGATAAAGGGGTTCAACTACCGCAGCAAGTAACAAATATATCGTTGTTGTCCTAATGTAGTAAAAGAGAGCAGGAGCGAGAGAGTGGGTTTGTATCGGAATGAACAAGGGGGTTTTGCTTGCCTGGCACTTCTGAAGATAACATTGAGTCTTCATCAGTGTCAACGATCACATCATCGGTATAGCGTCTACCGAGGGGGAACAACACCGGCAAACACAGAAGAAACACGATCAATGTAGTGCACAATATGATGCATGCTATGACATGGCAACATGCTGGTGTTTTGAGCTAATGCAGCTAGCAACAAAGTTAAATGAAGTTGGTTTGAATCCAAGATTCAAATCCAAACTCCATATGTGATTATTCAAATGCCCTTTATATGATTTGTGCTAAACAGCAGCTATAAGTTGTTCTAACATGCATGAAAATGGTACAGATGGATAGATTGGATTTTTCTGATCATTTTTCATATATAATTTATTTCATTTGGAGTTACGGTTGAATTTCTATGAATTTTAGAAGTTTTGGACATTTTTCTGAAAATAATAAATCATTTAAGATTTATTTAAATTCCAGAAACAAATACTGCGTCAGCATGACGTATTAGTGACGTCAGCAGGTCAACATGGCTGGTCCAGGTCAAACCTGGCCAGTGGGGTCCACATGTCAGTGTCTCAGACTGGTTTGTGTCGCTGACATGTGGGCCCAGTCAACGGCCACGTCAGCGCGGTCAAAACTGACGTGTGGGGCCACTACAATTAGATTAACCCTAATCTATTTTAGTTAGCCAGTTAGTTAGGCCGTGGGGCCCGGCTGTCAGTGGCTCTGGGGGGGGGTTAGCTGGCCGTAATTAACACTAATCATGCGGCCACGTCGGACACACCGGCGGTTAGCCGCCGACGACCAAGCAGAGCGGCGGAGATGCTCGGGTTTGCATCTCCGGCGACCAAAGGGGCGGATGAGGGCGTCTACGTGGAGCTGGGAGTCGCCCGCATCCATCTATGCAAACGGCAGGGGCTGAGGTGGCCCGAGCTCACCGGAACGGGGCCCGCGGCGGCGGCCAGAGTTCGGGCGAGCGCAGGTTCGGAGTTCTGGTGCACGGCAGGTCCAGCTGGTGGTCGGGGTCATCTCCTGGGAGCAAACCGAGTACTATGACGCGCCCAGGCACGAGCTACGGCGTCTGTAGCCACGACGGCGACATGGCCGGCGGCGGTGAGCTCTCGGGCTCGGCGACATACGCGACTACGGAGCGCTATCGAGTGCGGTAATAGGGGGAAACGGATCATGAGCTCACAGTGATCACGTCGAGATGGTCAACGAGCTCGGGGAAGCGACGACGGCGACGAATCGACGATGACGGCCTTCGGTGCCCAAGGAAGAAGAAGATGATGGCGCCGGCATTGCAGGGCTTCCGGTGATGCTTGGCTTGGCGAGGATGAAGCTGGAGACGATACGGATCTCGGGAACGCAGAGAGGGACCGGAGGGAGTGGCTGGCCGCGGTGTTTCTCAGCGGAGTGGCCATGGCGGCTTCGGCCATGAGGGGAAAAAGAGCAGGGGAGTGAGAGGGAGAGAGCAGGGAGGCAAGGGAGCGGCCGAGGGGGTTCCAGGGGGGTGTCGTGGCATCCTTAGCCGATCCAGGGCGGGGCGGCAAGCAGGAGGTGGCTCGGGCGCGTGCGCGCGCGCCGCGGCCACACGCTCATCCTTCTGTCCGAGGAGGAAGACGACAGGAGGAGCTGCGGTGGTGGGCTGGGCCACTGGAGTTGGGCCAGGTGGGCTGCGAGGTGAGCGCCAGGTACTTCTTTCTCTATCTCTCTTTTCCTATTTTTCTTTTCTATTTCATTTCTTGTGTTCTGATTTAGTTTAGCAACTAAATCATTTTAATAAATTCTGTAGGTCATTATATAGCTTGCTAAAATGTACGCAAAGCCACTCACCAACTTCCAGAATTATTGGAGTCATATTTAATATATATTAAATATAAATCCAAAACAAATAGTTATTGGATTAATTCAAATGGCCAAAGTAAATATTTCTGTGACTCCAAAAATATTGGTTTGAATTTCACCTCTTACCAATATTTCTATAGAATAACATGAACATTTTCTTGGACTCATTTGAGAAGATTCAAATGTTGGTTATTTTTAGAGGTTTCCTGAGGCTTTTGAAAATTCCTTAGTTCAAATTTCATTTGAATTTAAACATGATGCACACATGGAAGCTAGCATAGGTCAGGCCAAAACTAGGGATGTGACAAGAACAGTCTGCGCTCCAAACACCCGGAGCAGTGCGACGACTGGATTACATGTGAACACATCATGACTTTCAGCAGTTGGTTGGAAACATGTCTCAGAGGTGACAACACTGTTTGTGATGAGTTGTACTTGTTGTCCAGGGGACCATCTTTGACTGTATTGACTTACAAAGGATACGAGATAAATGGGAATACATTTTACACGATCGCCCAAGATCAAAAGAGCACCAACCAAAACAGCGGTGTCCGCTTTGATGCAGCAACCGAGAGCGGAAAGGATACATATTATGGTTACATAGTGGACATATGGGAACTTGACTACGGACCTGATTTTAAGGTCCGTTTGTTTAAGTGCAAATGGGTCAATCTGTTAGGCAGTGGGGTACAGGTAGACCCACAGTATGGAATGACAACAGTGGATCTGAAAAATCTTGGGTACACTGACGAACCATTCGTCCTAGCCAATGATGTGGCACAGGTTATCTATGTGAAGGACATGTCTACCAAACCGAGAAAAAGAAAAGATAAGGAAGCGAAAACATCATACAATGAGCCAAAGCGCCACATAGTTCTTTCAGGAAAAAGGGACATCCTGGGAGTGGATGGCAAGACAGACATGTCTGAAGATTATGAAAAGTTTCATGAAATTCCTCCCTTCAATGTTAAGGCTGACCCAAGCATCCTGATAAACAATGAAGATTATCCATGGTAAGGCTGACCCAAGCATCCTGATAAACAATGAAGGCTGACCCAAGCATCCTGATAAGCAAATGACACAAGCGAAGAAAAAGTGAAGACTTTCTCCCGCAACTTTGTAACACACGAACATGCTACCATTGTCCGTTTTGTACATGCACATGCTATGTGGGTGAAATTATGATACCATCCCAACTTTCAACTTTTTCAGAGTTCATTTGAAATGCTTTCATGTCTTATGGTTCGGCCCTCGTAATACCATGACCATTAGTCCCTGGCCCATGCCAACTTTCAACTTTCAACTTTCTAAAACTAATGGCACTAACAGAAAGTTTATAATTTTGCTCCTCGCCCCTGGCCCATGACCATTAGTCCCGGTTTGTGCCACAAATCGGGACTAAAGGGTTGGTCCTCGTTGCGGGCCGAGTTTAGTCCCACCTCGCCAACCGAAGGGGGCTCACACCGGTTTATAAGCCCTTCCCTCTCTGCCTTATTGAGCTCCTCTCAAAGTGAAAATAGATGCCCTGATAGAGAAAAGTTTAACCTAAATTCATAGTGAATTTCTCTGAAATTCATAGAAATTTACTAGGAATTTAGGCTGAATTTTCTCTATAAGCGCATCTATTCTCATTTTTTAGTAAGTTAATCACAAACTTGTGATTCAAACAATTTTCAAAGAATTCAAATTTTAACTATTCAAATTTGAAAACTAATGGCACTAACAGAAAGTTTATAATTTTTCTAAAACTAATGGCACTAACAGAAGGTTTATAATTTTGCTAACCTAAAAGAAAACAGAATTAAAAATTAAAGCAAAAAAAAGAAAATAAATAATGCAAAAAACAAATCAAAAAAACAGGAAAAAACTATTTTTATAGTAAAGTTAATCACAAAATAAAATAAATAAAGCAATAAAGAAAACAAAAAAACTAAAAAAGTGTTTTCAAATCTGAAAACTAATGGCACTAACAGAAAGTTTATAATTTTTCTAAAACTAATGGCACTAACAGAAAGTTTATAATTTTGCTAACCTAAAAGCAAACAGAATTAAAAATTAAAGCAAAAAACAAAAGAAAATAAATAATGCAAAAAACAAATAAAAAACAGGAAAAACTATTTTTATAGTGAAGTTAATCACAAAATAAAATAAATAAAGCAACAAAGAAAACAAAAAAACTAAAAAAAAATGTTTTCAAATTTGAAAACTAATGGCACTAACAGAAAGTTTATAATTTTTATAAAACTAATGGCACTAACAGATAGTTTATAATTTTGCTAACCTAAAAGCAAACAGAATTAAAAATTAAAGCAAAAAACAAAATAAAATAAATAATGCAAAAAACTAATAAAAAAACAGGGAAAAACTATTTTTATAGTAAAGTTAATCACAAAATAAAATAAATAAAGCAACAAAGAAAACAAAAAAAATAAAAATTATTTTCAAATTTGAAAACTAATGGCATTAACAAAAAGTTTATAATTTTTCTAAAACTAAAAGCATAAAGAATTAAAAAATATAGCAAAAAACAAAAGAAAAAAATAAAGCAACAAAAAAACAAAAAAATGCCACCTACTGGGCCACCACGGCTTGAATACGACTAGAAACCTACCATGGCCCAGGATTCAGGCCCGCAGCAGGCCCAGTAGGCCCACAGGCATTGCAGTGACAGATTAGGCCCGAAAGCCTGGACTTGAGAGGAGCTCGGGAGGGTGGGCGCAGCAGCGCTTATAAACCACTCCCGAGCCCTCTCAACTAGCGAGGTGGGACTAAACTTTTGGGCGCGGGGCAGCACAAGGCCATTGGTCCCGGTTGGTGGCACCAACCGGGACTAAAGGGGGCATTGGTCACGGTTCGTGGCACCAACCGTGACCAATGCCCCCCTTTAGTCCCGGTTGGTGCCACCAACCGGGACCAAAGGCCGCCGCTTCCCGCCCTTTGGGCTGCTGAAAAGAGGCCTTTGGTCCCGGTTGCTGGCACCAACCGGGACTAAAGGGGGAATTAGTCCCGGTTTATGCCACCAACCGGGACTAAAGCTTGGACTATATAACAAAAACTTGTGAAAATTTTCAGTTTGCATCGCCAGTTCCCCCCTCCCCCGCCGATGACGCCATCAGGCTGCTCCACCTCACCGTCTACGCCACCACCGCCAACGTCGTCGCCTCCACGAGCCCGCGTCGTCCTCATCACCGGCATCCCCGAGCCCGCCGTCCTTGTCGTCCCCGTCGCTGCGTGCCTCCCTGAGCCCACCCCTCCTCGTCCCTGTCGCCGGTCGCGCGCCGTCCCCGTCACCGCATGCCGCCCCGAGCCCGCCGTCCTCGTCGCCGGACTCCTGGCATCGCCGCCCCCCTCGAAGTGAGCCCCCCCTTTCCCATGGTCCCGATCGAGTGCGGCCCTTGCTCTCTGCCCCTGCTCCATGGTCGCCGCCGGCCCCGACGCATTGAAGAGCAGAAGGAGAGGAGAAGGAGAGGAGAGGAGAAGGAGTGGAGCAGCAGCAAACTTTTCTGAAATTTCTGAATTTTTTTTACAGATATGAACAGTGCATATAGAGGGTGTTTGATCAAATGCTAGATGGCTTTGGGCATTTTTAGGATTTATGATATGTTTTGTGGTGAGGTACTGGTGCAAGACAAAGGTGATGGCAAAATTTCAGAATTTTTTGATTGGTTTAGAATACGTTTTCAGCAAGGAATTTGAATCTGGTTCAAATTTCATTTGAATGAAATTTACAAAATTTAAACTATGGATCAGAAGGTTTTTGGTGAAATGGAGTGTGGGTACTGTCATGAAGTTGGAGTAATTTTTGTGGTTGTAAAAGAGTTAGGAAAATTTAGAATGTGCTAAATATGTCAAAAATGTCAAAAATTTATGTGAAAAAGAATGAGAGGAAAAAGGAAAATAAGAAGAGGAAGAAAGGAGAAGAAGAGGAGAGGAAGAAGAGGAGAAATAAATAAGAAGAAGAAATAAAAATAAAAAGAAGAGGAAAAGAAGAAAGGAATAGAGGAGAAGAAGAGAAAATAGAAGAGAAAATAGAATATTCTATTTTCTCTTCTTCTCCACTATTCCTTTCTTCTTCTCCTCTTTTTTTCTTCTTCTTTTCTTTGATCTTCTCCTCTAGCTATTCCTTTCTTCTTCTCCTCTTTCTTCTTCTTCTTCTTCTTCTTCTTCTTCTTCTTCTTCTTCTTCTTCTTCTTCTTCTTCTTCTTCTTCTTAATTTTTATCGGGAACGGGGGTGTCGAGGATCGCCGAGGGGTCGAGGGTCGGGAACTAGGGTAGAGGGTCGAGGGTCGGGAACTAGGGTAGAGGGTCGAGGGTCATTAAGGGGTCAAGGGTCGAGGGTTCAAGGGTTCTATAGGGTCGAGGGATCGAGGGTCGAGGGTTCCAGGGTCGTCTAGGGGTCGAGGGTTCCAGGGTCGTCGAGGATAGGAAAGAAGAAAATAAGAAGAGGAAATAAAGAAGAAGAGGAGAGGAAAAGAAGAGGAGAAATAAATAAGAAGAAGAAAAAACAAGGAAAAGAAGAGGAGAAGAAGAAAGGAATAGTGGAGAAGAAGAGAAAATAGAATATTCTATTTTCTCTTCTTCTCCACTATTCCTTTCTTCTTCTCCTCTTTTTTCTTCTTTTTTTTCTTCGATCTTCTCCTCTAGCTATTCCTTTCTTCGAGGGTTCTATAGGGTCGAGGGATCGAGGGTCGAGGGTTCCAGGGTCGTCTAGGGGTCGAGGGTTCCAGGGTCGTCGAGGGTTCGAGGGGTCGAGGATCGCCGAGGGGTCGAGAGAGGTTTCCTAGTGTCAAAGTATTGAAGAAATCCATGGCTTCATCATTAGCCAGAAGTAACCAGGGCATGACGAAGTCCTCCAAAGTTATTTTGGAATGGTGTCCCAGATAGGATAATTTTCCTTTTTGTATGAATTTCAGCAAAGGCCTTCCAAATAACGATATTTGGAAGGTGTTTCTGAACTTTGTACCAAAAAGCAAATTATCTTATCTGGGACTCCGTTCCAAAATAACTTTGGAGAGCATCATACCATCATGCCCATGTTACTTTCGCCTAATGATGAAGACATGGTTTTGTTGAATCCTTTGACACTAGGCAACCTTCCGACCCCTCGGCGATCCTCTCGAACATGAGAGGAAGAAGAGGATAAAAAAAAGAGGAAGAAGAAAAAAAGAGGAGAAGAAATAATAGAGGAGTTCTTCTCCTCTATTCTTTCTTCTCCTCTTTTTTTCTTCTTCTTCCTCTTTTTTTATTGGGAACGAGGGTCGTCGAGGGACATATAGATGTAGTGTCATCGTTGTCGATATATACCCCCTCCCGATAGCTTCAACACATGGGGGGGGGGGTCGAGGCCACTAATTAATATATATGATTCCTTACTATGATTAGGTAGCTAGTTCTACGTTTGGCACTAATATATCCATCTGTCATGTTTGAATAATAATTGCCATGTTGTAAATATTTGTAGAAACTATGGACACCGCCCGAGACGAAGCAAAAGAAGCGTTGTTGAGGGACATAATCGCAGAAGGAAGTGATGCCTCTCGTTGTTTCTCAACGACACCGATGGTCTAGAAGGAGAGGGTGAAGAAGATGGCTACGGTGACCTAATGCCGCTGCAAGAAGAAGAACATGAGGACGGCTCCGGTGACCCAATGCCGGTGCAAGAAGGAGACCGTGATGACGACTCCGGTGACCGAACCGAGTCCGGCCAGGTATATATATTAGTTAAGCCTGTGCTGACTAGCTGATTGATGCATTCATTGTTTTGGTATGTATACATATTAATTAAGTCTTTATTCTTTTTCCTAGCCCTCCGGATCGAGCACAACTTCGGTAATGAGACGAGGCCCGAAGAAAAAGTTGAGCTCGGATGAAAAGATTGAGATCATAGCAATCGCGCCCGACGGCCAACCGATTGAACCCCTCCGGACAAAGAGCGCATTTGTTGCTCAGTGTGGGGTTCTGGTTAGGGACGAGATCCCGATAAGCATCCAGCAATGGTTTAAGCCGGCTACAGAAGACCCTGAGGTGTCTTATGTCAATGATATGCAGAAAAATGATCTTTGGACTGAGCTGAAGTCAAATTTCAACCTACCGCTAGAGGATAATCCAGAGAGGCCAGTTAAAGAGAAATTAATCAAGTCTTTTGCTCTTAAGAGGATGGCAGAACTATTCAGGAGGTGGAAGAAAGAGCTGAATAAGTTTGTCAAAAATAATGAGACACCAGAATTCAAGGGCGGATATGAGAAGATCAGAGATCACTGGCCCGCATTTGTGGCCCACAAGACATCGGAAAAGAGTAAGAAAATGTCGGCTACAAACAAGCAAAATGCTGCGAAGAAGATGCTTCACCATTGCACGGGGTCAGGTGGCTACCTCGTAGCCTGGCCTAAGTGGGCCAAGACTGAGAATGATCTGGTTGATAAGGGATCGAACCAGAGACAATTAGCTGGCCAGACCGTTGCCGGACTTGGTTCTTCGGGGCTGGCCGAACCTTGGACCCTGTAACAGGGAAGTGCATTTGGACGAACGATCAAATGGACATACCAGTCAGGAAGCTTAAGCAGTATATCGAAGCAGCGCAGCAAGGAAAGTTCTTTCCAGACAGAGAGAACGACGAGCTCACAATGGCCCTCGGGAATCCTGAGCACCCTGGACGGACACGAGGCACGCCAGGCTCCATTCCGTGGAAGGTTGGGTTTCCGGACGCAGGCGGTTACAAATCCCATGAGAGGAGGAAAAAAGTGTAGCAGACCCAAATGCAGGCACTGCAAGCAAGGGTAGACGTGATAGAGGAACGAGAAGAAAATCACATCAAATGTACTGCCGAAGCTTCCCCCGAAGCTACCCCGCCATCTCAGCGCAGAAGCAGCGTGGCTTCCACCGAGCTGCTTCAGCCGGAGCATGCCTTGATGGCTCCTGCCAGCTATCCCGTGGATGCTATCACGGAGTCTCAAAATTGCCACCTTATGACGCAATGGATGAATTTGAAGGTCAAGGCGGCTATTGGCTCTGTTTATCCTACTGAACCCGGCGCAACTTTTCATTGCCGGCCGATTCCAGAAGGATATGCTAGGGTGTTGGTGGATGAAATAACGGAGGGATTTGAGGACCTCCAGCTTGACCACCCTACCGGTGAAGGGGAGACTCGGCTGGGGTCTGCTCTGAAGACTCCATGCCTATGGCGGAAGGAGCTCATCAACCTTCCGAACTGGACGCCTCCGCCTCCTCCTCCTCCTCCGTGAGTCAGGGCACTCCGCCTCCTCCACTGCCTCCTCCGGCGAGTGACGATCAGGGCCCTCGGCCGGCTCCTTCTCCGGCGCGTGGCGGCACTCCGCCTGCGCCGGCGCGCCCGAGCAGCCAGCCTCCTCCTTCTCCGCCTCGTCAGCAAGGGCGGAAGAGACCCACCGCCGCTCCAGTAGCTGCTCTGGCGTGTCGTAGTCCTCTCCTCCGCCTCGTAAGCAAGTAAAGAAGACAACCGCTTTGTCTGCTCGCCGGCGTCTAGCAGTACAACCAGAGGCGGGAGGACATACAGATTCGGTCCTTCTCTGAAGAGTCCACAGAAGTTACCATACGAGAGGACCCCGGAGGAGAACGCGAAGATCGCGCGAACCGAAGTGGATGACTGGTTTCAAGGGTTGAGAGAAAAGAGACATCCACCTCTGGAGGAGAAGGTAGATCCGGTGAAAGTGAAGCGCACTCTGGCTTACCTGGCAAAACCACCCAAGTCTCCGCCGAAAGGCAACTATGAGCGCATTATTGCAAAGACATGGGCCGAAGCGGAGCGGTCGGGAAGTACAGTCAGTGATCAAAGGCTGAAAGAACAACGAGCAGCTGGGAAACAAATTGCCTAGCTCGGCGAACAAGCGAAGCAATCGTGCCCCCCTCAAGGTGCCTAGCGACATCGTCGATCCGAGGATGGTACGCGGTTATGGCAATGTTGACGATTACCTGCCCGACGATGTACATTATGATCCCATGGAGGTGCAGATACACAGATACGAGTACGGGAAGCCTCTCGTCAAAGATGAAAAATCTTTAACAACGATGATGCAAAGATTACATGATTGGTACTTGAAAATCTACAAAGAATCTGGGGGGAGGAGTACTTTGTATGCGAGAGTTAAACCGGAGCATGACCTCGTTGGAATTGAACTGTTGCCTATTCCATTTGAGGAGTTCTATCAGTTTTTCAATCAATTGGCCCTCGATAAAACAACAATCAACTGCTACTGTCTGTAAGTACTACTACTTCCGTCATTAAGTCTCTCTATATAGCTCATCTCTTTCATTGCATGTATTTATAATTATCCTCACTATATTATGCAGAATGAAGATCGCCGAATTAAAGAAAAGACAAATCAGTGATATTGGGTTCGTTAACACATATCTCATAGATGCAACTGAGGTTGAACATCGTCCCGGAGATACCGAGGCCAACTTGCTACGATCATTCAAAAAAATGAAAACAAAGATATAATACTCTTTCCTTACAACTTCAAGTGAGTGTTACTATCTTGTGCATATTCGGTCTCCCTTATATATTAGTCCAGGTTATAGTAATGTAATTGATGAGTTATGCATGCGTGTGCAGTTTCCACTATATTCTCCTAGAGATTAGGCTTGAGAAGGGAGTAGTAACAGTCTTGGACTCTAAACGAAAAGATCCCCAGGAGTATGCGGACATGACTAAAATCCTCAAGAAGTAAGTTAAATCGATCATTATCCACCATATCAGCAACTTTGTTCATTTCCTGATATCAAGTAATTGTTTTCTTTGTCCGGCAGGGTTTGGAGAAAATTCACCAGAAAAGTTCCGGGACTGCCGAAGGAGCTGGAATTTAGACACCCGAAAGTAAGTACTATAGTAGCATGTTCCGCGCATCTCCTAGTGATTCAAGCTCTAGTTTCATCAATACCATTTAGCATTCTTGCTTATCAGTTTGATTGACCTCTATTTCTTGTAAAGTGGTTGTGGCAGGAACAAGGGAATGATTTCTGTGGATACTACGTCTGCGAGTCCATCCGCCACACGACCTGTGAGCAGGGCGGGTACTCTGACGAACAATATGAAGTACGTAAATAACAACATTCACAATTTTATTTTATTACCATCATTTGTATTGAGTTTCATTCATTCATATATATATGTATTGACCCCCTTCTTCAAATTAGATGTTTCGGAAGCGGGATGAACTCCTAGCACCAGCTCGCATGCGAGAAATTTAAGAGGAATTGGCAGCATTCTTTCTTGACCACGTGATCGCTGAAGACGGAGAATACTATGTGGACCATGAGTCCGTATGATTATATTTGTAAGAGATAATTATTGTATATGTGTAGCCGGTAGTGTCGTATAGATATACAAGAACTTGTTGTTCGACCAATCTCTCGGAGAAGGAGAGGTGGTCGATATCACTTCTCTCTGTATGCATATATGTTCATGATGATCTTCTGTTTCCTTCATTTGCTTACTAGCTAGCTAGCATGTCTAGTCCTCTCTATACGTATGTATAGTACGTAGCGTCGACCAAGCACGGACATAAGAGAGGACACTTCTCTCTATTAATTATAGCTAGGTAACACAATATATGAAACACCTAAATTAACCCCCCAAAACCCCCAACCCCCCCCCCCCCTTCAAAAAAACAAAAACCCCAGCCACAGAAATGCTGACGCGTGGATGCCTATTGGTCCTGGTTGGTGCCACCAACTGGGACCAAAGGTTCTCCTGCCTGGGCTCCGCGCACAGGCCACGTGGAGGCCCATCAGTCCCGGTTCTGTATTGAACCGGAACTAAAGGGACAGGGCATTAGTACTGACACTTTAGTCCCGGTTCAGGAACCGGGACTAAAGGCCCTTACGAACCAGGACAACAGGCCCTTTTTCTACCAGTGAGGTCTGAGGTGGACTACTCACACTTCATCGAAGGGGCTATGGTGTTGATGTAGAAGCCCTCCATGATCGATGCCCCCTCCGGCGGAGCTCCGGAACAGGCCCCAAGATGGGATCTCATGGATACAGAAAGTTACGGCGGTGGAATTAGGGTTTTGGCTCCGTTTCTGATCGTTTGGGGGTACGTCGATATATATAGGAGGAAGGAGTACGTCAGTGGAGCAACAGGGGGCCGACGAGGGTGCAGGGTGCGCCTGGTGGGGGTGGGGGCGCCCCCTACCTCGTGGCCTCCTGTTTTATTTCTTGACGTAGGGTCCAAGTCTCTCTGGTCTTATTCGTTGAGAAACTCACGTTCTCGAAGGTTTCATTCCGTTTGGATTCCGTTTGATATTCCTTTTCTTCGAAACCCTAAAACGGGCAAAAAACAACAATTCTGGGTTGGGCCTCCGGTTAATAGGTTAGTCCCAAAAATAATATAAAAGTGGATAATAAAGCCCAATAATGTCCAAAACAGTAGATAATATAGCATGGAGCAATCAAAAATTATAGATACGTTGGAGACGTATCACTTGTCTTGATGGCTCTTCCCCGATTTGGTGATCTCCACCTTAAAAGGTTAGAAGAAATCGAAAACAACGTCAGGAGTTTTATGGTATTGCAATTTGAGCATAATAGTTTCTTTAGAAACGAGCTTAAGGAACAAAAAAGTTTTATGAGTTTTATGAATAAAGAGCTCGATGATATGTCTAAAGAATTTGATGGTTTAAGGTCCCAAATTGCTCGTCTTGCGAAATTGACTACTGAAATCTCGGATAAGCAGGCTTCCTTAGTTAATAGGATGGCCGCTAAACCGGATTCCTATGAAAATAAAGATGAAGATGTAAGAGTTATTGATGTGTACCCTATTAAATCTTTGTTTTTCAATATGAATCTTAATAATAATGGGACTGAATACGATCCACCTTTACCTAGAAGGCGTTCCAAAAATTCGGAGTTTTTAGATCTTGATGCTAAAATTGATGAAAGTGGGATCGAAGAAATTAAAACCCTAGATGTTGCTAAACCCACTATTTTGGATTTCAAGGAATTTAATTATGAAAATTGCTCTTTGATTGATTGTATTTCCTTGTTGCAATCCGTGCTAAATTCTCCTCACGCTTACAGTCAAAATAAAGCGTTCACTAAACATATCGTTGATGCCTTGATGCAATATTATGAAGAAAAACTTGAGTTAGATGTTTCTATCCCTAGAAAACTTTACGATGAGTGGGAACCAACTATTAAAATTAAGATTAAAGATCATGAGTTCTATGCTTTATGTGATTTGGGTACTAGTGTTTCCACGATTCCAAAGACTTTGTGTGATTTGTTAGGTTTCCGTGATTTTGATGATTGCTCTCTAAACTTGCACCTCACGGATTCCACTATTAAGAAACCCATGGGAAGAATTAATGATGTTCTTATTGATGCAAATAGAAATTATGTGCCCGTAGATTGTATTGTTCTTGACATAGATTGCAATCCTTCATGTCCTATTTTTCTTGGTAGACCTTTCCTTAGAACGATTGGTGCAATTATTGATATGAAGGAAGGAAATATTAGATTCCAATTTCCGTTAAGGAAAGACATGGAACACTTTCCTAGAAAGAAAATTAAATTACATTATGAATCTATTATGAGAGCCACTTATGGATTACCTACCAAAGATGGCAATACCTAGATCTATCCTTGCTTTTTATGCCTAGCTAGGGGCGTCAAACGATAGCGCTTGTTGGGAGGAAACCCAATTTTTTTTTATTCCTTGCTTTTTGCTCCTGTTTAGTAATAAATAATTTATCTAGCCTCTGTTTAGGTTGTGTTTTTTGTGTTTAATTTGTGTTTGTGCCATGTAGAACCATTGGGAAGACTTGGGGAAAGTCTTGATATCTTGCTGTAAAAAACAGAAACTTTAGCGCTCACGAGAACAGCTGCCATTTTTATTTGGAAAGTGATATTTATTTAATTATTTTTGAATATGATTAATAGATAAATTCCTCACGTCCAGAAATTTTAGAATTTTTGGGGTTCCATATCTTGCTCTAGCTACAGATTACAATGGACTGTTCTGTTTTTGATAGATTCTCTTTTTCGTGTGTTGTTTGCTTATTTTGATGAATCTATGGCTAGTAAAATAGTTTATAAACCATAGAGAAGTTGGAATACAGTAGGTTTAACACCAATATAAATAAAGAATAAGTTCATTATAGTACCTTGAAGTGGTATTTTGTTTTCTTTCGCTAACGGAGCTCACGAGATTTTCTACTTTAAGTTTTGTGTTGTGAAGTTTTCAAGTTTTGGGTAAAGATTTGATGGATTATGGAACAAGGAGTGGCAAGAGCCTAAGCTTGGGGTTGCCCATGGCACCCCCAAGATAATCTAAGGACACCTAAAAGCCAAAGCTTGGGGATGCCCCGGAAGGCATCCCCTCTTTTCGTCTACTTCTATCGGTAACTTTACTTGGAGCTATATTTTTATTCACCACATGATATGTGTTTTTCTTGGAGCGTCTTGTATGATTTGAGTATTTTCTTTTTAGTTTACAACAATCATCCTTGCTGTACACACATTTTGAGAGAGCCACACATGATTTAGAATTTGTTAAAATACTCTATGTGCTTCACTTATATCTTTTTGAGTCATATAGTTTTGCTCTAGTACTTCACTTTTATATTTTAGAACACGGTGGTGGATTTGTTTTATTGAAACTATTGATCTCTCATGCTTCACTCAGATTATTTTGAGAGTCTTAATAGCATGGTAATTTGCTTAAATAATCCTAATATGCTAGGTATTCAAGATTAATAAAAAAATCTTATGAGTGTTTTGAATACTAAGAGAAGTTTGATGCTTGATCACTGTTTTGAGATATGGAGGTAATAATATCAAAGTCGTGCTAGTTGAGTACTTGTGAATTTGAGAAATGCTTGTGTTGAAGTTTGCATGTCCCGTAGCATGCACGTATGGTAAACTTTATGTAACAAATTTGAAACATGAGGTGTTATTTGATTGTCCTCCTTATGAGTGGCGGTCGGGGATGAGCGATGGTCTTTTCCTACCAATCTATCCCCCTAGGAGCATGCTCGTAGTGCTTTGTTTTTGATGATTTGTAGATTTTTGCAATAAGTATGTGAGTTCTTTATGACTAATGTTGAGTCCATGGATTATACGCACTCTCACCCTTCCATCATTGCTAGCCTCTTCGATACCGTGCATTGCCCTTTCTCACATTGAGAGTTGGTGCAAACTTCGCCGGTGCATCCAAACCCCGTGATATGATACGCTCTTTCACACATAAACCTCCTTATATCTTCCTCAAAACTGCCACCATACCTACCTATTACGGCATTTCCATAGCCATTCCGAGATATATTACCATGCAACTTTCCACCATTCCGTTTATCATGACACATTCATCATTGTCATGCTGCTTAGCATGATCATGTAGTTGACATAGTATTGTGGCAAAGCCACCGTTCATAATTCTTTCATACATGTCACTCTTGGTTCATTGCATATCTCGGTACACCGCCGGAGGCATTCATATAGAGTCATATCTTGTTCTAAGTATCGAGTTGTAATTCTTGAATTGTAAATAAATAGAAGTGTGATGACCATCATTCATAGAGCATTGTCCTAAAAAAGTCCAAAAAAAGGGAGGCCAAAAATATATATAAAAGGGACAATGCTACTATCCTTTGCCACACTTGTGCTTCAAAGTAGCACCATGATCTTCATGATAGAGAGTCTCTTGTTTTATCACTTTCATATACTAGTGGGAATTTTTCATTATAGAACTTGGCTTGTATATTCCAACATTGGGCCTCCTCAGGTGCCCTATGTCTTCATGAGCAAGCAAGTTGGATGCACACCCACTTACTTTCTTTTGTTGAGCTTTCATACATTTATAGCTCTAGTGCATCCGTTGCATGGCAATCCGTACTCCTTGCATTAACATCAATCGATGGGCATCTCCATAGCCCATTGATTAGCCTCGTTGATGTGAGACTTTCTCCTTTTTGTCTTCTCCACATAAACCCCTCATTACATTCTATTCCACCCATAGTGCTATATCCATGTCTCACGCTCATATATTGCGTGAAAGTTTATAGGTTTGAGATTACTAAAGTACTCCCTCCGTTTTTATTTACTCTGCATATTAGGTTTGACTGAAGTCAAACTTCATAAACTTTGGCCAAGTTTATAGAAAAAAGTATGAACATCTACAATAGCAAATCTATATGATGTGAAAGTGTATTCAACAATCAATCTAACGTGATTGAGTTGTTATTGTATACTATTTTTGTCTAAAAATTTTGTCAAACTTTACAAAGTTTGACTTTGACCCAAGCTAATATGCGGAGTAAATATAAATGGAGGGAGTATGAAACAATTTCTTGGCTTGTCATTGAGGTTGTGCATGATGAGAGCATTCTTGTGTGACGAAAATGGAGCATGACTAAACTATATGATTTTGTAGGGATGAACTTTGTTTGGCCTTCTTATTTTGAGAGGACATAATTGCTTAGTTAGTATGCTTGAAGTATTATTATTATTATGTCAATATAAACTTTTATCTTGAATCTTTCGGATCTGAATATTCATACCACAATTAAGAAGAATTACATTAAAATTATGCCAAGTAGCACTCCGCATCAAAAATTCTGTTTTTATCATTTACCTACTCGAGGACGAGCATGAATTAAGCTTGGGGATGCTTGATACGTCTCCAACGTATCTATAATTTTTGATTGCTCCATGCTATATTATCTACTGTTTTGGACAATATTTGGCTTTATTATCCACTTTTATATTATTTTTGGGACTAAGCTATCAACCGGAGGCCCAACCCAGAATTGCTGTTTTTTTTGCCTATTTTAGGGTTTCGAAGAAAAGGAATATCAAACGGAGTCCAAACGGAATGAAACCTTCGGGAACGTGATTTTCTCACCGAACATGATCCAGGAGACTTGGACCCTACGTCAAGAAACAAAGGAGGAGGCCACGAGGTAGGGGGGCGCGCCTACCCCCCCAGGCGCCCTCCACCCTCGTGGGCCCCCTGTTGCTCCACCGACGTACTCCTTCCTCCTATATATATACCTACGTACCCCCAAACGATCAGATACGGAGCCAAAACCCTAATTCCACCACCGCAACTTTCTGTATCCACGAGATCCCATCTTGGGGCCTGTTCTGGAGCTCCGCCGGAGGGGGTGTCCATCACGGAGGGCTTCTACATCAACACCATAGCCCCTCCGATGAAGTGTGAGTAGTTCACCTCAGACCTACGGGTCCATAGTTATTAGCTAGATGGCTTCTTCTCTCTTTTTGGATATCAATACAATGTTCCCCCCCCTCTCTTGTGGAGATCTATTCGATGTAATCTTCTTTTTGCGGTGTGTTTGTTGAGACCGATGAGTTGTGGGTTTATGATCAAGTCTATCTATGAACAATATTTGAATCATCTCTGAATTCTTTTATGTATGATTGGTTATGTTTGCAAGTCTCTTCGAACTATCAGTTTGGTTTGGCCTACTAGATTGATCTTTCTTGCAATGGGAGAAGTGCTTAGCTTTGGGTTCTATCTTGTGGTGTCCTTTCCCAGTGACAGTAGGGGCAGCAAGGTACGTATTGTATTGTTTCCATCGAGGATAACAAGATGGGGTTTTCATCATATTGCATGAGTTTATCCCTCTACATCATGTCATCTTGCTTAAGGCGTTACTCTGTTTTCATGAACTTAATACTCTAGATGCATGCTGGATAGTGGTCGATGAGTGGAGTAATAGTAGTAGATGTAGGCAAGAGTCGGTCTACTTGTCTCGGACGTGATGCCTATATACATGATCATACCTAGATATTCTCATAACTATGCTCAATTCTGTCAATTGATCAACAATAATTTGTTCACCCACCGTAAAATACCTTTGCTCTTGAGATAAGCCACTAGTGAAACCTATGGCCCCCGGGTCTATCTTCATCATATTAATCTTCCAATACTTAGTTATTTCCTTTGCTTTTATTTTACTTTGCATCTTTATCATAAAAATACCAAAAATACTATCTTATCATATCTATCAGATCTCACTCTTGTAAGTGGCCGTGTAGGGATTGACAACCCCTTATCGCGTTGGTTGCGAGGATTTATTTGTTTTGTGCAGGTACGAGGGACTCGCGCGTAGCCTCCTACTGGATTGATACCTTGGTTCTCAAAAACTAAGGGAAATACTTACGCTACTTTGCTGCATCATCCCTTCCTCTTCGGGGAAAACCAACGCAGTGCTCAAGAGGTAGCAGTCGGCTCCACCCAAGCTCAACTAATTAGCCAGAGTCGTTCAAAGCTGAGCCCGACAACACTAGGGGTGGTGCTCAGGGAGGGTCTGACAGACCCACCAGCACCTGAGCCCACCAAGAAGAAGCAGAGGAAGAGACCGGCGGCGAGAAAATCCAATAAAGCTGGCAATGTTGGTTCTAGCAGCCAACCGCCTTCGACCAAGGTTGACCGTGTACCGATGAAACATGCGCCATTAATCCATGTCGCGGGAGAGCCAATGCATGGTACCGGCGAATGCACTAGCTGCCATAGAAGGGGATCTCAAGAGACTCCATGACCATGTGCTTTCGACAGAGAGAAGCCTCCTCGCCTTGGATGATCCAGGATACCCACTTTATACGGTTCATGTGCGGAGCAATTGCAAGATGTATGTCCAGAGATGCCCCGCGGACCTCTTCTTCCTGATGTTTGATTACATCTTCCAGATGTTTCAAATGAGGACACTCGATTTTACGTTCATCCGCCTGTATGCGCTGCACATGAACTACATCATCAGGAGAGAGCAAGACACCGGTCTTGCGGTCGCAGACCCATACTACATGCATGAGGGCTTCTTGTCAATCAACGACGCCAACCATCAATATGCGAGTCAGTACATCGAAGAATTCGTGGTCAGCAATAAGGACAAAGAAACGATTCTCCTACCTTATCATCCCAGGTAAGTCATCCGCGGATAGCACTATAACACATACATCCTTTCGTGCATTTCAATAGTTACTTTGCACGCATGGAGGCTAAACTTCATCGTGTATTTTGCGCAGCGGGGGGTGTCGTGCCGTTCTCATTGTTCTTTACCCGCGTTACTCCCGCGTTCTATATTTGGACCCGTCGAAGAACATACAGAAGAAAGATTACACACACATAAAGTATGTTCTGGACAGAGCTATGCTGGGGTTCAGCATGCGGGGTGGCTACATCCAATGCAAAAAAAAAAATAAGGACGGGCTTTGTTTCAGCCACAAGACTGATTTCTGTTGCATCCAGCAACCGACAAGAAGTGAGAATGATGGATTCTATGTCATCCATCTAATGATGGAGTACAGAAGGGATGTGCAATCACTTTGCATGAAATCTTCATCCGATACCCATATCCAGAGATGGGTCGAAGCCTTTGGAGCCGTGCCTGATAATCGACTTCGAAATGATTTCTACCGGATCCAACGGGAAATTGCGTCCATCATCATGAAAGATGTCCTCGAAGAGAATGGATGTTGTACGGTGGCCCTATATCGCGAGCTGACGTCTGAACCCGCATTGCCCTACAGCGTCAGGACATGACGCCTTTCACTAAGCTTGGGTCCACCCTTCCGGATATGGACAGATGGGAAGAGTGCACAGCTTAAAAATAATTTGTCTATTTAGTTACTTGTTACTTTCTGTACGACGAAACTTCGAATCTCTCAGTACGATGAAACTATTAGATGTATGGTGCCGCGCTCTAGTTAATTACTTTCGGTATGATGAAATTTGTTAACAATGTTTACTATATATGTTGCTTCTATTTCATAATTGTTTCGTTGAATTTGCTTCATGATATATATGTGCATCTCTGACAGGTATATAGATCAACGATGGCGAGGAAGTGGTATGCCGTGTATGTAGGGCATGTTTTGGGTGTGTATGATGAGTGGCCAGAGTGTCAGGCCCAAGTCTCTGGCTTCTCCGGTGGAAGCCAGAAAGGGTTTGATGGCAGAGTGGAAGCCGAAGCTAGTTACTTGAGATTCATAGCACAACAGGGGATTCAGAACCAGCGCCGCTGCAAAAACTACTACATACTTCCGCTCTTGATCACCGTGATCACTCTTATCTTCTATGCTGTCATATCATAGTCTACATAGATGATGAAACATGAGTATGTGACCATGTAGTTGCATGTATTGAGAACTTGTAATGACTTGTAACACTATTTTGAGACATGTGTTCGACCATGATTGATGATGATGAGATATTTGAGACATGTCGAGACTTCTAATAACTTTGGCTCATCGATGACTCACTTGCTTTTCAATGAATATGCATGTTATTGTATAAACGGTGGATCTGTTTAATTGTGTACAGAGCCAAAACGCAAAAAAAAAAATACAAAAGTTAGCAGTGGCGTGGGGGTAAAGATTACTAGTAGCACTCAAGTAACAGTAGCGCTGGTTAGCTCCACGCGCTGGAGATAAATATCAGTAGCGCTGTGTCGAAGTGCGCTACAGCTACTTTAGCTACCAGTAGCGCTGGGTTAAACAAGCGCTACTGCTAAAAAATAGCTGTAGTGCCGTAGCAGTAGCGCACCTACTGGCGCTACTAATAGTAAAAAAACAGCGCTACTGGTAAGGGTTTTCCTAGTAGTGGGTCGATGGGCCGAGGAGCCTGTGCCGGCCGTGGCCATAGCAGCGGCCGAGAGATTGGCCGGCGTGGGGCGGGCCATACCCATTTTGAGGAGGACGTGCGCCTTGGAGACGATGGACTCCTTGTCGTCGAGGTCGGCCTGGTGCTGCATCGCACGCCGCAGGGCACACTCGGAAGCGTACTGTGCGGCGGCCTTCTTCTCCTTTTTGACAATTTGTCGGTCCCTCCTCTTGGCCCATTCTCTATTGAGCTTGGCGGCCTCTGCCGACGTGAGCTCTGGCTGAGGCTTCTTCACAGGCTTCTTTTTCTTCGCCACGGGCCGGGCGGCAGGTGGTGGGTTGCCGGGATTCACCTCGTCGGCCATGGTGGATGGAGGGAGGGGGAGGCTGGGGCGTGGGAGAGTGGAGGGCGCGGTGCGGGAGCATTTTGGAGGAAAGGGAGGGAAAGTGGCTGCCTGTGCCACCGACGGGCGGGCCAGAGGAGGACAAGGGCGCGCGTCCCACCTGTCCGTGCGCTGTCTGTTCGGCCGCAAACTCGGCTCGAACTTGGGCCGGAAATGGGTCGAAAGCGGACCGAAAACGTACGGCGGTCCATTTGCCGCCGCGCCTTGGAAGGCCTGCTTTGTCCGTTTACTCTCAAATGGGCGCGTGCGGAGGATGGGGTCGCGCGTTGGAGTTTGCCTTATATCATGTGGTTTTCTTGTGTCGTGTCCTTCGCTTGGCTTCATCTCCTCCGTGTCTCCTTTTGTTCTTGACGTGGTGCTTTCCTTCACGGTTGTCGCTTCGGACATCACAGCCTGCTTGCTTTTCTTGACCGCAAGGTTTCTTCGAGCTTCGCTCCTTCTGCCACTGGACTGCACATCAATTTCTTCGATAAGCAGTGCTAAAGATGGTGCTAACTGTTTGTTGATATGGAAGAGGACAAGATAAGATCGTGCAAAAGAGAAAGCCCATGCTCCAGAATCAAAACATGGCATACTATACTACCTCAATACGCAAGGACAGCAGGCGTATTGTTGACTTTTTGTGGTGCCTCGTGATGACAATCATAGATGAGTACAGAAGATGGCAACATAGCTGTCTTTGAAAATGATCTTTAACTAACTCCCTTCACAATAATGCAATAGCTTAAGCATCTAAAAATAGTTTATAATCAATACCTTGCGATGACATAGATAAGTACAGGGATTAAGAAAGAAGAAATAGCTGGTTTCCTTCCATTTTCCTTGGGCCATCCCCGTTGTGAACTGAGCTTGTATAAACAGAGAACAACGACCCAATCGAAGGCCAAGCAACTCAAGAGATGAACGCAATGGGTGCCCTCTCGTGGGCGGCTGACGCGGTGGTGGTGATCTACTCTCTCACCGTCGCCATCACTGCGCCGCTGGTCGTCGCGCAGGGCATCCTCCCGCGCCGCCTCTTCCCGGCGCCGCTCGTGGCATTCAAGCTGTGGTACGCGGCCAAGTTCGACGACTACCTCACCGCCGAGCCACCGTCTTTCTTCCGCGGGCTTAACTGGCTGGAGCTCATCTTCCAATGGCCGCTCAACGTGGCCAACGTCTACGGCATCCTTGCCGGCTGCCCTTGGGCCGCCACCACATCCCTGATGGCCGGCGTCTCCACCCTCACCTCCATGGTAACTCATCTTCCATCGCGCGTTCTCCTTGGCTTTTCTCCGGAAAACACTAGAACAATAAAATGCACTCGTGTTCCTCTAATTTCTACGCTTTGTGGTCACTTTCACTTTCAGGCTGCCATACTTGGAGACATTCTGGGATCAGGGAGAGCAACCAAGAAATTGCTTCTGGTCTATGTCCCTTATGTTGCTTTCGCCGTCGTCGCGATTCTTCGTGGGCTCACCTCAGGCTCAGGGACTCAAGCGGGTTCTCTTGCATCTTACGCTTAGAAGAAAATCATCTAGTACTTATTTCTTTTGTTATGTTGTACCCACAACCATGTAACCAGAGATGAGTTCGTGACCATTGCAATCTTTCTTGTACAATGGATTAGAGCATTATCATCTTTCTCTTTACATATCCGCTTGCAAAATTGTTTGGGGTGTGGCTGAAATCAGTCGCGAGGACGGGTTCCTTGAGGCCTACAGGCTACACCAGTTGGCGTCATTTGTTGCTACGCCAAGGGATTGACATTATGTGAAATCCTTGTCTCACACCGTTCATATCTCCACTTCGTTTTTCTTTTGCCTTAGTTCTTGTAAGAGTTTCGTCAATGAAGCTTGGGAGAGAAACCATTTATCAAAAGAAGGTAAATATAGCAGCACATGTATAGATCCGTATAGTCACCGCGTGAGCCACATGCATGCATGCATGCATGTGGATGGCTTGTAATTTTGCTTGGGTTAAGCGAGAGTAAATATTTAACCAATTAGACAGTGCTAGCCTCTACTTGTCCATTCCGCCATCTTCCACCGATCGACATCAAGTAGACGTTTATAAGACATGTAAGCTAGCTGGTCTAATGCTGGTTTGTCGCAGTTATCAATTGTCTACAGATCACATATTAATTGTTTTGGTTAGAACTGACAAGAAAATAGGAAGAATTCACATATAGGATAGTAAGTACCGACTAGTCTTGATAACTAGAACTCCTGCTTGCAAGCCGCATGGTGTTGAATGCCGGACTCGTGGCAGACGGTGGCCACCGAAAGGTCTTCACGAGGATTCCTTCCTCTAGATCCAGTGGTTGGCTTCACGATAAGATGTAAACTATGGACAATGGTTTGACATAGAGAAATAGTTGTGCATGGGCGGCAGGAATCAAAAAATGAAATCCACAAGTGACAGTATGCAAATTAAATTTATCCAAACACAAGTGAGAAGGCCCAAGGGAAAAACAAGATGCACCAGCTGGGAATCGAACCCGTCATGCATGTATGCTGGCCTCCATTGCATATATTTCTAACTCAGTTCTTGTCTTAGCGTTTGCCACGTGCAAGCCGCATGGTGCTGAATGCTGGACTCGTGGCGGACGGTGGCCACCGAAAGGTCTTGACGAGGATTCCTTCCTCTTGATTCGGTGGTTGGCTTCACGATAAGATGTTAACTATAGACGATGGCTTGACGTAGAGAAATAGTTGTGCATCGGCGGCAGCCATCAAAAATGAAATCCACAAGTGACAGTATGCAAATTAAATTTATCCAAACCAAAGTGAGAAGGCCCAAGGGGAAAAAATGATGCAACAACCACGAATCGAACCCGGGTCTATACCATGGCAGGGTACTATTCTACCACTAGACCACTGGTACTTTTGATATAGTTTTGCTCGAGGAAACTTGTCTAATCGTAATCAGTGGACTGCCTCTTTTTTCTTTTCATTTTTGAACGGGGGACTGCCTCTTTGATTGTAAGCTCGACAGTCACAGCGACACAGTACTGTGCGGCTCCATAGTTCCATAGTCTCACATCTCTCTTCCGGTCTTGACGATGGAAGGCAACGGCCATACACATGAACATGCGCTGGGCAGTACTATATGATGCAATGCATCTTGTAGAAGACTAGAATAGGTTGTGCAATACAATTGCATTGATCGGTGCACCAGGCACGTATATATGATGTACAGAGGAGGGTCACAATCTCAACTATACAGATAAACTAAGAGGTGGGTCCAAGACACAATATACACGTACACAATATATTCAACACCCCCTCCCTCCCCCTTTCCGCCACAGTCAAAGCGGCGGCGGAGATGCAGAGACTGGAACAAAACTCCTCGAAGGTGGAAGTCGGCAGTCCCTTAGTCATCACATCGGTGAACTGTTGTGCGGTCGGAACATTGAGGACCCAAATGCGTCCAAAGGCCACCTGCTCACGCACGAAGTGAATGTCCAGCTCAATGTGCTTAGTCCGGCGATGATGAACGGGGTTGGCGGAAAGGTACACCACAGAGACGTTGTCACAGTAGACAACCGTAACCTGGGAGACATCATGATGCAACTCCTGAAGTAGCTATCGTAGCCAGGTGCACTCACGACGGCGTTCGCCACTGCTCGGTACTCGGCCTCCGCGCTAGAGCGCGAAACGGTCGGTTCTTGCTTGGACGACCATGAGATTTGTGAAGGACCGAGGTTGACGCAGTAGCCAGAGGTGTCAGGGAAGCCGGCCCAGTCCGCGTCATAATAGGCCACCATCTCCAGAGAAGTGGACGCCGTGAGAGTGAGCCCAAGAGCCATGGTGCCATGGATGTAGCAGAGAATCTGTATCACGAGGGTCCAATGGGAGTCACGAGGGGCGTGCATATGAAGACACATTTGCTGAACAACATACTGTAGATCCGGCCGGGTGAGAGTCATATACTGAAGAGCACCAACAATGGACCAGTAGAACGGAGCATCCGATGCGGGCGAGCCCTCGAGAGCAGAAACCTTGGCCTTCGTGTCAAATGGACTAGCGACAGGGTGACAATTGAGCATGCCGACACGCTCAAGGAGCTCATGCGCATACTTCTACTGATGAAGAAAGAAGCCGTCCGGTCGCCGGACAACCTCAATGCCAAGGAAATAATGTACAACGCCTAAGTCCTTGTTGGCAAACTCATCACACACCTGGAGAGTAATCTGGTGAAGAAGGCTGCGGAGGAGACTGTCAGGACGATGTCGTCGGCGTAGAGGAGCAAATATGCAGTCGTGTCGCTACGGTGATAGACAAACAACGAGGCATCCGAGCGAGTAACACTGAAGCCCAATGTCTGAAGGAAAGCAGCGATACGCTGGTACCAGGCGTGAGGTGCTTGCTCAAGCCCGTAGAGAGACCGGGACAACAAACACACATGCCTAGGAAGAGATGCGTCGACGAAACCGCTGAGCTGCTCACAGTAAACCTGCTACTCAAGATGCCCATGGAGGAAGGCGTTGGATACATCCATCTGATGAACCGGCCAGCCTCGGGAGACCGCCAGCTGGAGAATGGTGCGGATCGTGCCCGGTTTGACAACTGGTGCAAACGTCTCAGTGAAGTCGACGCCAGCATGCTGCCAAACATCACGGACCACCCAGCGAGCCTTGTAGCGCTCAAGTGTACCATCCGAGTGGGTCTTATGATGAAAGACCCACTTGCTGTTGATGACATTGGCGCGAGAAGGCCGGGGAACCAGTGTCCAGATACGGTTCCGCTGAAGAGCGTCGAACTCTTCCGGCATCGTAGCAAGCCAATGAGGATCACGAAGGGCTGATCTGGCGGACACAGGAATCGTTGACGGCTCGGTGGTGGAGGCGGCGAGGAGATACTCGTCGCTGTAGTACCGCAGACTTGGGCGGTGAACGTCGGCTCGAGCCCGAGCGAGGCGGCGAGACAGCAACTTTAGGACGAGCCCTGAGGAGGAGGCCGGCGAGACCGCTGGCGAGGCGGCCAGCGAGGGCGCGGCACCCGAGGTAGTCCGGAAGGCGCGACACCTGAGGCGCCCAAGGCGGGTGGACAGAGCGCCGGCGGCGAAGCCGGCGGGGACAGCGACGAAGCCGGCGGGGACGGCGACGGCGGCGTGGGGGCGCGAGGCGCAGCTTGTCCCACGACGCGAGGACCACCAAAGCCCGGAGGTGGACCGAGAGCCGAGCAGGGACGTCCACCTGACGGGGTCGCCGAAGGGCCGTCAGCAACGGGGCGAAGAGAGGTATCTGCTGCTGAAAAGGAAACACCTTCTCATCAAAGTAAATGTGTCGGGAGGTGAATACAACGATGTGAGACAGGATTGTAGCTGCAGTAGCCTTTTGTGTTAGGAGGGTAGCCGAGAAAGATGCAAGCGACGGAGCGGGGTGCAAGCTTATGAGGCACTGGCGGCGATGCTAGGGTAGCAGAGACAGCCGAAGATGCGAAGCTCGTCATAAGAGGGCGGTGCACTGAATAGGAGATGATGAGGTGCAAAGTTCCCGCGAGTACGACAGTGGCGGATGTTAATGAGGAGTGATGCGTTGACGAGAGCATCAGGCCAAAAGCACGGGGGCACATTGGTATGAAAGAGAAGGGTCCGAACGCAGTCATTAAGAGTGCGAAGGACACGCTCAGCACAACCGTTCTGTTGCGAGGTGTATGGGAATGTGAGACGAAAAGTCATGCCATGTGTGGTGAGGAGAGTGCGAATAGCTAAATTTTCAAACTCCTTCCCGTTAACTGCCTGAAACACGAGATGGGATGACCAAACTGCGTGAAAACATAAGAGTAGAAAGCGGAGAGAGTGGAGATGACATCCGACTTACTAGGCAACGGGAAGGTCCACACATAGTGCGAAAAATCATCAACTATAACAAGATAATAAAGATAGCCCGTATTACTTGCAACTGGAGAGGTCCAAACATCACTATGAATTAACTCAAATGGGTACGATGCAACATGAGAAGACGCCCTAAACAGAAGACGAGCATGTGTGCTGAGGCGACATGCATGACACAAGTGATCCTCGATCGTATTACACGCGAAAGAAAAACTCTGGAGTATATGACGAAGGGTGGTGGGGTTGGAATGACCCAAGCGAGCATGCCAAAGATCCACTCCGGTGATGAGAGCAACAGGGGCGGGGGAGGTGGTGGATGCGGTGGAGTGGACCGAGTAGAGCTCGTCGGGGCTATCGCATCGATGGAGTATGCTACCTGTTGAGCACTGCGTTGGTTTTCCCTTGAAGAGGAAAGGATGACGCAGCAAAGTAGCGTAAGTATTTCCCTCAGTTTTGAGAACCAAGGTATCAATCTAGTATGAGGCCACACGCAAGTCCCTCGTACCAACACAAAAAATAAGAACCTCGCAACCAACGCGATAAAGGGGTTGTCAATCCCTTCACGGTCACTTACAAGAGTGAGATCTGATAGATATGATAAGATAATATTTTTGGTATTTTTATGATAAAAATAAAAAGTAAAGGTTGCAAAATAAATGGTGCAAAAAATAACTTGGTAATGGGAGATTAATATGATGGAGAATAGACCTGGGGGCCATAGGTTTTACTAGTGGCTTCTCTCAAGATAGCATAAGTATTACGGTGGGTGAACAAATTACTGTCGAGCAATTGATAGAAAAGCGAATAATTATGAGAATATCTAGGCATGATCATGTATATAGGCATCACGTCCGTGACAATTAGACCGACTCCTGCCTGCATCTACTACTATTACTCCACACATCGACCGCTGTCCAGCATGCATCTAGAGTATTAAGTTCATAAGAACAAAGTAACGCATTAGGTGAGATGATATGATGTAGAGGGATAAACACAAGCAATATGATATAAACCCCATCTTTTTATCCTCGATGGCAACAATACAATACGTGTCGTTTCCCTTTCTGTCATTGGGATCGAGCACCGGAAGATTGAACCCAAAGCTAAACACTTCTCCCATTGCAAGAAAGATCAATCTAGTAGGCCAAACCAAACTGATAATTCGAAGAGACTTGCAAAGATAACCAATCATGCATAAAAGAATTCAGAGAAGATTCAAATATTATTCATAGATAAACTTGATCATAAACCCACAATTCATCAGATCTCGACAAACACACCGCAAAAAGAGTTACATCGAATAGATCTCCAAGAAGATCGAGGAGAAGATTGTATTGAGATCCAAAGAGAGAGAAGAAGCCATCTAGCAAATAACTATGGACACGAAGGTCTGAAGTAAACTACTCACACATCATCGGAGGGGCCATGGAGTTGATGTAGAGGCCCTCCGTGATCGATGCCCCCTCCGGCGGAGCTCCGGAAAAGGCCCCAAATAGGGTTTTGTGGTGCTCCTGGATGATTTCGAGGTATATGCCCCTATTTGAGGAAGAAGTAGGTCGGTGGAGCAACGAGGGGCCCACGAGGGAGGAGGGCGCACCCAGGGGGGTAGGCGTGCCCCCTGCCTCGTGGCTCCTCGTTGGTTGCTTGACGACCACCAAGTCCCACGGATCACGTTTGTCCCAAAAATAACTCTTCCGAAGGTTTCATTCCGTTTGGATTCCGTTTGATATTCCTTTTTGTGAAACACTGAAATAGGCAAAAAAACAGCAATTTGCACTGGGCCTCGGGTTAATAGGTTAGTCTCAAAATAATATAAAAGTGTAAACTAAAGCCCATTAACATCCAAAATAGAATATATAATAGTATGGAACAATAAAAAATTATAGATACGTTGGAGACGTATCAAGGATCCCCAAGCTTAAGTCCTGCTCGTCCTCGAGTAGGTAAATGATAAAAACATAATTTTTGATGTGGAATGCTTTCTATCATATTCTTCAATGTAATTTTCTTTATTGTGGCATGAATGTTCAGATCTGAAAGATTCAAGATAAAAGTTTAATGTTGACATAAAAATAATAATACTTCAAGCATACTAACTAAGCAATTATGTTTTCTCAAAATAACATGGCAAAAGAAAGTTCATCCCTACAAAATCATATAGTTTGGTCATGCTCCATTTTCGTCACACAAGAATGCTCTCATCATGCACAACCCCGATGACAAGCCAAGCAATTGTTTCACACTTTAGTAATCTCAAACTTTTTTCAACTTTCACGCAATACATGAGCGTGAGCCATGGATATAGCACTACGGGTGGAATAGAATATGATGATGAGAGTTATGTGGAGAAGACAAAAAAGGAGAGAGTCTCACATCGACGCGGCTAATCAATGGGATAGGGAGATGCCCATCAATTGATGTCAATGCAAGGAGTAGGGATTGTCATGCAACGGATGCACTAGAGCTATAAATACTAGATAATACCCCGCGCGTTGCGGAGGGAATTGGATGCATGTTGAGATAAATCAAGTAGTGGGGGTGAACTTCTTAAGTATATAGGATATGAAAGCTCGACAAAAGAAACTAAGTGGGCGTGCATCCAACTTGCTTGCTCACGAAGACCTAGGGCATTTGAGGAAGCCCATTGTTGGAATATACAAGCCAAGTTCTATAATGAAAAAATCCCACTAGTATATGAAAGTGAAAAAATAAGAGACTCTATCATAAATATCATGGTGCTACTTTGAAGCACAAGTGTGAAAAAAAGGATAGTAGCATTGCCCCTTTTTATTTTTTTATTTTCTTCTTTTCTTTTTTTGGGCCTTCTTTTTTTATTTGGCCTTTCTCCCTTTTTTTATTTGGGACAATGCTCTATTAATGATGATCATCACACTTCTATTTATTTATGACTCAATGATTACAACTCGATACTAGAACAAAGTATGACTCTATATGAATGCCTACGGCGGTGTACCAGGATGTGCAATGAATCAAGAGTGACATGTATGAAAAATTATGAATGGTGGCTTTGCCACAAATACGATGTCAACTACATGATCATGCAAGGCAATATGACAATGATGATGCGTGTCATGATGAATGGAACAGTGGAAAGTTGCATGGCAATATATCTCGGAATGGCTATGGAAATGCTATAATAGGTAGGTATGGTCGCTGTTTTGAGGAATATATAAGGAGTTTATGTGTGACAGAGCGTATCATATCATGGGGTTTGGATGCACCGACGAAGTTTGCACCAACTCTCGAGGTGAGAAAGGGCAATGCACGGTACCGAAGAGGCTAGCAATGACGGAAGGGTGGGAGTGAGTATAATCCATGGACTCAACATTGCTCATAAAGAACTCACATACTTATTGAAAAAATATACAAGTCATCAAAAACCAAGCATTACGTGCATGCTCCTACGGGGATAGATTGGTAGGAAAAGACCATCGCTCGTCCCCGACCGCCACTCATAAGGAAGACAATCAAATAACACCTCATGTTTCAAATTTTTTACACAATGGTTACCATACGTGCATGCTACGGGACTTGCAAACTTCAACACAAGTATTTCTCAAATTGACAACTAGTCAACTAGCACACTCTAATATCACCACCTTTATATCTCAAAACATTATCAAGTATCAAACTTCTCCTAGTACTCAATGCACTTTTTATGAAAGTTTTTATTATACCGATCTTGGATGCCTATTATATTAGGACTAAATTCATAACCAAAGCTATCATGCTTTTATAAAGGACTCTCAAATTAATATAAGTGAAGCATGAGAGATCAATTATTTCTATAGCATAAAACCACCACCATGCTCTAAAAGATATAAGTGAAGCACTAGAGCAAAATTATCTAGCTCAAATGATATAAGTGAAGCACATATAGTATTCTAAGAAATTCCAATTCATGTGTGTCTCTCCCAAAAGGTGTGTACAACAAAGAGGATTGTGGTAAACTAAAAGCAAAGACTCAAATCATACAAGACGCTCCAAGCAAAACACATATCATGTGGTCAATAAAAATATAGCTCCAAGTAAAGTTACCGATAGACGAAGACGAAAGAGGGGATGCCTTCCGGGGCATCCCCAAGCTTAGGATTTTGGTTGTCCTTGGGGTGCCTTGGCCATCACCAAGATTAGGCTCTTACCACTCCTTGTTTCATAATCCATCAAATTTTTACCCAAAACTTGAAAACTTCACGACACAAAACTTAGACAGAAAATCTCATGAGCTCCGTTAGCGAAAGAAAACAAAACACAACTTCAAGGTACTGTAATGAACTCATTCTTTATTTATATTGGTGTTAAACCTACTGTATTCCAACTTCTCCATGGTTCATACACTAGTAGAAAACAGGGCTTTGGTCCAGGCCGGGTCAGCCCATTAGTCCCGGTTCAGTCCAGAATTGGGACCAATGGGGGCATTGGTCCCGGTTCGTGAGCCCAGGGGGCCGGCCGGGCCACGTGGGCCATTGGTCCCGGTTCATCTGGACCTTTTGGTCCCGGTTGGTGGGACGAACCGGGACCAATGGGCCTCGCTCCTGGCCCACCACCAGTGGTCCCGGTTGGAGGCTTGAACCGGGACCAAAGGCTCCCCTTTAGTCCTGGCTCATGTCACCAACCGGGACCAATGAGGTGCCTATATATACCCCTCGCTCGCGAGCAGAGCACCCCAGTGCTCTGTTTTTCTCTGGCCGAGGGGGAGAGGGCTTTGTGGTGCTCTACCGCGGTGCATACAAGGATCTGAACGCATGCCTGGTATGCAGTGCATTGCGGTATAAGATCAGACGAGATGACCCTGGTGATGTTGATGGCGAGCCCCCCAGGAAGAGGGTTCCTGCGAAGGTGATGTGGTATGCTCCTATAATACCACAGTTGAAACGTCTGTTCAGAAACGAAGAGCATGCCAAGTTGATGCGATGGCACAGTGAGAACCGAAAGAAAGATGGGAAGTTGAGAGCACCCGCTGACGGGTCGCAGTGGAGAAAAATCGAGAGAAAGTACTGGGATGAGTTTGCAAAGGAACCAAGGAATGTATGGTTTGCTTTAAGCGCGGATGGCATTAATCCTTTCGGGGAGCAGAGCAGCAATCACAGCACCTGGCCCGTGACTCTATGTATGTATAACCTTCCTCCTTGGATGTGCATGAAGCAGAAGTTCATTATGATGCCAGTTCTCATCCAAGGCCCTAAGCAACCCGGCAACGACATTGATGTGTACCTAAGGCCATTAGTTGAAGAACTTTTACAGCTGTGGAATGGAAACGGTGTACGTACATGGGATGAGCACAGACAGGAGGAATTTAACCTTAAGGCGTTGCTGTTCATGACCATCAACGATTGGCCCGCTCTCAGTAACCTTTCAGGACAGACAAACAAAGGATACCACGCATGCACGCACTGTTTGGATGACACTAAAAGTATATACCTGGACAAATGCAGGAAGAATGTGTACCTGTGCCATCGTCCATTTCTTCTGACCAACCATCAATGTCGAAAGAAAGGCAAGCATTTCAAAGACGAGGCAGATCACCGGAAGAATCCCGCCATGCGTACCGGTGATCACGTACTTGCTATGGTCAATGATTTACACGTAATCTTTGGAAAGGGTCCCGGTGGACTAGCTGTTCCGAATGATGCTGAGGGATACGCTCCCATGTGGAAGAAGAAATCTATATTTTGGGACCTACCCTACTAGAAAGACCTAGAGGTCCGCTCTTCAATCGACGTGATGCACATGACGAAGAACCTTTGCGTGAACCTGCTAGGCTTCTTGGGTGTGTATGGGAAGACAAAAGATACACCTGAGGCACGGGAGGACCTGCAAAGTTTGCACGAAAAAGATGGCATGCCTCCGAAGGAGTATAAAGGTCCTGCCAGCTACGCTCTTACGAAAGAAGAGAAAGAAATCTTCTTTGAATGCCTGCTCAGTATGAAGGTCACGATTGGCTTCTCGTCGAATATAAAGGGAATAATAAATATGCCAGAGAAAAAGTTTCAGAACCTAAAGTCTCATGACTGCCATGTGATTATGACGCAACTGCTTCTGGTTTCATTGAGGGGGCTTCTACCGGAAAACGTCCGATTAGCCATTGTGAAGCTATGTGCATTCCTCAATGCAATCTCTCAGAAGGTGATCGATCCAGAAATCATACCAAGGCTAAGGAGTGATGTGGCGCAATGTCTTGTTAGATTTGAGCTGGTGTTCCCACCATCCTTCTTCAATATCATGACGCACGTCCTAGTTCATCTAGTCGATGAGATTGTCATCCTGGGGCCCGTATTTCTACACAATATGTTCCCCTTTGAGAGGTTCATGGGAGTCCTAAAGAAATATGTCCATAACCGTGCTAGGCCAGAAGGAAGCATCTCCATGGGCCATCAAACAGAGGATGTTATCGGGTTTTGTGTTGACTTCATTCCTGGCCTTAAGAAGATATGTCTCCCTAAATCGCGGTATGAGGGGAGACTGACTGGAAAAGGCACTCTTGGAAGAGACTCGATAATATGCAGGGACGGATATTCTTGGTCTCAAGCACACTACACAGTTCTACAGAACTCTACCTTGGTGACACCGTATGTCGATGAACACAAGAACAGTCTGTGCTCCAAACACCCGGAGCAGTGCGACGACTGGATTACATGTGAACACATCAGGACTTTCAGCAGTTGGTTGGAAACACGTCTCAGAGGTGACAACACTGTTTGTGATGAGTTGTACTTGTTGTCCAGGGACCATCTTTGACTGTATTGACTTACAAAGGATACGAGATAAATGGGAATACATTTTACACGATCGCCCCAAGATCAAAAGAGCACCAACCAAAACAGCGGTGTCCGCTTTGATGCAGCAACCGAGAGCGGAAAGGACACATATTATGGTTACATAGTGCACATATGGGAACTTGACTACAGACCTGATTTTAAGGTCCCTTTGTTTAAGTGCAAATGGGTCAATCTGTCAGGCGGCGGGGTACAGGTAGACCCACAGTATGGAATGACAACAGTGGATCTGAAAAATCTTGGGTACACTGACGAACCGTTCGTCCTAGCCAATGATGTGGCACAGGTTATCTATGTGAAGGACATGTCTACCAAACCGAGAAAAAGAAAAGATAAGGAAGCGAATACATCATACGATGAGCCAAAGCGCCACATAGTTCTTTCAGGAAAAAGGGACATCCTGGGAGTGGACGGCAAGATAGACATGTCTGAAGATTATGAAAAGTTTCATGAAATTCCTCCCTTCAATGTCAAGCCTAACCCAAGCATCCTGATAAGCGATGAAGATTATCCATGGTTACAGCGCAATAAGCAAATGACACAAGCGAAGAAAAAGTGAAGACTTTCTCCCACAACTATTATGATGATACCATGCCAACTTTGTAACACACGAACATGCTACCATTGTCTGTTTTGTTCATGCACATGCTATGTGGGTGAAATTATGATACCATGCCAACTTTCAACTTTTTCAGAGTTCATTTGAATTGCTTTAATGTCTTATGGTTCGGCCCTCATAATACCATTATTCAAATTTTAACTATTCAAATTTGAAAACTAATGGCACTAACAGAAAGTTTATATTTTTTTCTAAAACTGATGGCACTAACAGAAAGTTTATAATTTTTTTGACCTAAAAGCAAAAAGAATTAAAAAAAGCAAAAAACAAAAGAAAATAAATAATGCAAAAAACAAAAAAAACTAGAAAAAGTAAAGTTAATCACAAACTTGTGATTCAAACAAATTTCAAAGAATTCAAATTTTAACTATTCAAATTTGAAAACTAATGGCACTTACAGAAAGTTTATAATTTTTCTAAAACTAATGGCACTAACAGAAAGTTTATAATTTTGCTCCTCGCCCCTGGCCCATGACCATTAGTCCCGATTTGTGCCACAAACCGGGACTAAAGGATTGGTCCTCGTTGCGGGCAGAGTTTAGTCCCACCTCGCCAACCGAAGGGGGCTCACACCGGTTTATAAGCCCTTCCCTCTCTACCTTGTTGAGCTCCTCTCAAAGTGAAAATAGATGCCCTAATAGAGAAAAGTTTAACCTAAATTCATAGTGAATTTCTCTGAAATTCATAGAAATTTACTATGAATTTAGGTCGAATTTTCTCTATAAGCGCATCTATTCTCATTTTTTAGTAAGTTAATCAGAAACTTGTGATTCACACAAATTTCAAAGAACTCAAATTTTAACTATTCAAATTTGAAAACTAATGGAACTAACAAAAAGTTTATAATTTTTCTAAAACTAATGGAACTAACAGAAAGTTTATAATTTTGCTAACCTAAAAGCAAACAGAATTAAAAATTAAAGCAAAAAACAAAAGAAAATAAATAATGCAAAAAACAAATCAAAAAACAGGGAAAAAACTATTTTTATAGTAAAGTTAATCACAAAATAAAATAAATAAAGCAACAAAGAAAATAAAAAAACTAAAAACGTGTTTTCAAATTTGAAAACTAATGGCACTAACAAAAAGTTTATAATTTTTCTAAAACTAAAAGCAAAAGGAATAAAAAATAAAGCAAAAAACAAAAGAAAATAAATAATGCAGAAAACAAAACAAAAAAACTGGAAAAAAATAGCAACAACAAGTATTTTGTTGTAAGTAGAAAGAAAATAAACTAAATAAAGCAACAAAGAAAACAAAAAAACAAAAAAAGTGTTTTTAAATTTGAAAACTAATGGCATTAACAAAAAGTTTATAATTTTTCACAAACTAAAAGCATAAAGAATTAAAAAATAAAGCAAAAACAAAATAAAATAAAATAAATAAAGCAACAAAAAATGCCACCTACTGGGCCCCCACGGCCTGAATACGACTAGAAACCCATCCAAGGGCTAGGATTCAGGCCCGCAGGAGGCCCAGTAGACCCACAGGCATAGCAGTGATAAGGCCCGTAAGCCTGCAATGGAGGGAAGCTCGAGAGGGGTGCGGCAGTGGGGCTTATAAACCACTGCGCACCCCTCTCAACTAGCGAGGTGGGACTAAACTTTCGACGCCGCAGCAGCACAAGGCCTTTGGTCCCGGTTGGTGGCACCAACCGGGACTAAAAGGGGGCATTGGTCCCACTTGGTGCCACGAACCGTGACCAATGCCCCCCTTTAGTCCCGGTTGGTGCTACCAACCGGGACCAAAGGCCGCCGCTTCCCGCCCTTTGGGCTGCTGAAAATTGGCATTTGGTCCCGGTTGGTGGCACCAACCGGGACTAAAGAGGGCATTGGTACCGGTTGGTGCCACAAACCGGGACCAATACTCTGTGTATATAAGTGGGACCAATACTCCAGTTTCCCCCCGGCCCGCCCGACAACGCCGAGCTCATCGACGCCGCAAGGCTTCCCAGATCGACGCCGTCCGCTGCCCCCCGAGCCCGCGCGCCCCTGCCCTCGCCCCCAAGCGCGCCTTCACCGTCCGCCGTCCCTGAGCCTTCCTTGTCGTCGAGGCCACCTCGCTGTGAGCGCCGCCCGTTCCCCTGCTCCTCCCCTTGTACTGGCCGCCGTCGCCGCCGCCCCTGCCCTTCGCGCGCTGCCGCCCTGTGCCGCCCCTACCCTGCGCGGCCGCCGCGCACCGCCCCTGCCCTTAGCTGCCGCCACACGCCGCCCCGCCGCGTGCCTCCCCAGCCCTGCCGTGCCGCCGCCCCTGCGCGCCCTTCATTTTTATTAGTTTAATTTTTTTGTTCATATATATGCAATGTATATGTGTATGTATGTGGCTATGTGTATGTATATGTTCAAAATGTATAAAAAATTGTTCAGAGCATGTTTTTGTTCATATATGTATTTTTTTGTTCATATGTATATTAATTTTTTTCCATATATGTAATTTTTCTGGTTCATAGAAAGAAGAGGAAGAAAGAAGAAAATTTTGTTCATAGAAATTTTGTTCATATATATATAGAAAGTTTTTTGTTCATATATAGAAAGTTAGAAGAAAATTTAGAATATGCTAAAATTTAGAAGAAAAAGAAGGATATGAAAGAAGAAAATAAGAAGAGGAAGAAAGAAAGAAGAGGAGAGGAAGAAGAGAAGAAATAAATAAGAAGAGAAAAAAAGAAGAGGAGAAGAAGAAAGGAATAGAGGAGAAGAAGAAATTTTTCTATTTTTTCTTCTTCTCCTCTATTCCTTTCTTCTTCTCCTTTTTTTCTTCTTTTTTTTCTTCGATCTTCTCCTCTATTCCTTTCTTCTTCTCCTCTTTTTATTTCTTCTTCGTTTTCTTATGTTTAATCGGGTCTGTCATCGTCGATATACCCCTCCCGATAACTTCAAGACGAGGGGGGGTCGATATATCCCCTCCCCGATAATATTATTTTTTTTGTTCATATTTTTTTCATAGCATTATTTCCATGTATATATGTATGTGGCTATGTATGTATAGATGGATAGCATTTTTTTCCATGTATGCATGTCATTGTCGATATACCCCCTCCCCGTTAACTTCGACAGGAGGGGGGTCGATATAACCCTCCCCGATAACTTCGACATGAGGGGGGGTCGATATACCCCCTCCCTGATAACTTCGACATGAGGGGGGTCGAGAACTAGTTTAGGGGGTCGAGGGTTGAGAACTAGTTTAGGGGGTCAAGGGTCGAGAACGTCGGATATTCATGAGAGAGGCGAGGAAGAAGGGGAAGAAGAGGGAGAAGAAGAGGAGAGGAAGAAGAGGAAGTCTTCTCCTCTATTCTTTCTTCTCTTCTTTTTTCTTCTTCTTCCTATATGTATTAGTTTTTTTATTTAGGTTGTTAATTAGTAGATATTAATTTTGTTCATATATGTATGGATGCATGTGATATGTATGTATGTATGTATCGGGTATGTCGTTGTCGATATACCCCCTACCCGATAACTTCGACATGAGGGGGTCGAGAGGGGGTCTAGGGTCGCCGAGGGGTCGAGGGTCGTCGAACATGAGAGGAAGAAGAGGATAAAAAAAGAAGAGGAAGAAGAAAAAAAAGAGGAGAAGAAAGAATAGAGGAGATCTCCTCTATTCTTTCTTCTCCTCTTTTTTTTCTTCTTCTTCCTCTTTTTTTATCGGGAACGAGGGTCGTCGAGGGTCGCCGAGCGGTAGAGGAAACCCTAAATAGCAAGTATCGTAGGTGTGAGATACATGTGGCCATTGGTGTCGGACAGTACATCCACGTCCCACAAGTGACGCGGGCTTCGACGCCTACATCACTTGTGGGACGTGGATGTAGTGTCCGACACCGACGGCCACATGTATCTCACACCCACGATAGAGTAAGAAGATGTCGGCGACAAACAAGCAAAATGCTGCGAAGAAGAAGCATCACCATCGCACAGGGTCAGGTGGCTACCTCGTAGCCCGGCCTAAGTGGGCCAAGACTGATAATGATCTGGTTGATGAAGGGATCGAACCAGAGACAATTAACTAGCCAGACCGTTGCCGGACTTGGTTCTTCGGGGCTGGGAAGTGCATTTGGACGAACGATCAAATGGACATACCAGTCAGGAAGCTTCAGCAGTATATCGAAGCAGCACAGCAAGGGACGTTCTTTCCAGACAGAGAGAATGACGAGCTCAAAATGGCCCTCGGGAATCCTGAGCACCCTGGACGGACACGAGGCATGCCAGGTTCCATTCCGTGGAAGGTTGGGTTTCCGGACGCAGGCGGTTACAAATGCCAGGAGAGGAGGAAAAAATTGCAGCAGACCCAAATGCAGGCGCTGCAAGCAAGGGTACAAGCGATAGAGGAACGAGAAGCAAATCGCAGCAAACGAACTGCCAAAGCTTCCCCCGAAGCTACCCCGCCATCTCAGCGGAGAAGCAGCATGGCTTCCACCGAGCTGCTTTAGCCGGAGCATCCCTTGACGGCTCCTGCCAGCTATCCCGTGGATGCTATCACGGAGTCTCAAAATTGCCACCTTATGACGCAATGGATGAATTTGAAGTCAAGGCAGCTGTTGGCTCTGTTTATCCTACTGAACCTGGCGCAACTTTTCACTGCCGGCCGATTCCAGAAGGATATGCTATGGTGATGGTGGATGAAATAGCGGAGGGATTTGAGGACCTCCAGCTTGACCACCATACCGGTGAAGGGCAGACTAGGATGGGTTCTGCTCTGAAGACTCCATGCCTATGGCGGAAGGAGCTCATCAATGTTCCGAACTGGACGCCTCCTCCTCCTCCTCCTCCTCCTACGGCAAGTCAGGGCACTCCGCCTCCTCCACCGCCTCCTCCTCTGGTGAGTCAGGGCACTCTGCCTCCTCCACCGCCTCCTCCTCCGGCGAGTGACGATCAGGGCACTCGACCGGCTCCTTCTCCGACACGTGGAGGCACTCCGCCTCCTTCTCCGCCTGCGCCGACGCGCCCGAGCAGCGAACCTCCTCTTTCTCCGCCTTGTCAGCAAGGGCGGAAGAGACCTGCCGCCGCTCCGGCTGCTCCGGCGCTTCGTAGTCCTTCTCCTCCGCCTCGTAAGCAAGTAAAGAAGACAACCGCTCCGTCTGCTCTGCCAGCGTCTAGCAGTATAGCCAGAGGCGGGAGGACATACAGATTCGGTCCTTCTCTAAAGACTCCTGAGAAGTTACCATACGAGAGGACCCCGGAGGAGAATGCCGAGATCGCGCGAGAAGAAGTGAGGAACTTCTTTAAAGGGGTGAAAGCAAAGAAACATCCACCTCCGGAGGAGAAGGTAGATCCGGTGAAAGCGAAGCGCACTCTGGCAGCCCTGACAAAACCACCCAAGTCTCTGCCGAAAGGAAACTATGAGCGCATTATTGGAAAGGAATTTGTCGAAGCGGAGCGGTCGGGAAGTACTGTCAGTGATCAAAGGCTGAAAGAACGACGAGCTGGGAAACAAATTGCCCAGCTCGGCGAACAAGCGAAGCAATCATGCCCCCCGCTCAAGGTGCCTAGCAACAACGTCGCTAATGATCCGAGGATGGTGCCCGGTTATAGCAATCTTGGCGATTACCTACCCGACGATGTACATTATGATTTCATGGAGGTGCAGATACAAAGATACGAGTACGGGAAGCCTCTCGTCAAAGATGAAAGATCTCTATCAACGATGATGTGAAGATTGCATGATTGGTACTTGAAAATTTGTAGAGACTCTGGGGGAGTACTTTGTATGTGAAAGTTAAAAAGCAGCATGACCTCCTTGGAATTAAACTGTTGCCTGTTCCATTTGAGGAGTTCTTTCAGTTTTTCAATCAATTGGCCCTCGATAAAACAACGGTCACCTGCTACTGTCTGTAAGTAGTACTACTTCTGTCATTAAGTCTCTCTATATAGCTCAGCTCTTTCATTGCATGTATTTATAATCATCCTCACTATATTATGCAGATTGAAGATCGCCGAATTGAAGAAAAGACAAGTCGGTGATATTGGGTTCATTAACACATATCTCACAGATGCAACTCAGGTTAAATTTCATGCCGCAGATACCGAGGCCAACTTGCTACGATCGTTGGTAATAAATGAAAACAAAGATATAATACTCTTTCCTTACAACTTCAAGTGAGTGTTACTGTCTTGTGTGTATTCGGTTTCCCTTATATATTAGTCAAGGTTATAGTAATGTAATTGCTGAGTTATGCATGCGTGTGCAGTTTCCACTATATTCTCCTAGAGATTAAGCTTGAGCAGGGACTAGTAACCGTCTTAGACTCAAGACGAAAAGATCCCCAGGACTATGCGGACATGACTCAAATGCTTGAGAAGTAAGTTAAATCGATCATTATTCACCATATCAGCAACTTTGTTCATTTCCTGATATATCAAGTAGTTGTTTTCTTTGTCTGGCAAGGTTTGGAAAAAATTCTCCAAAAAAGCTCCAGGACTCCCGAAGAAGCTGCAATTTAGACACCCGAAAGTAAGTACTATAGTAGCATGTTCCACACATCTCCTATTGATTCAAGCGCTAGTTTCATCAATACCATTTGGCATTCTTGCTTATCAGTTTGATTGACCTCTATTTCTTGTAAAGTGGTTGTGGCAGGAACAAGGGAATGATTTCTGTGGATACTACATTTGCGAGTCCATCCGCCACACGACCTGTGAGTGGGGCTACACTGACGAACAATATGAAGTACATAAATAACAACATTCACAATTTTATTTTATTACCATCATTTGTGTTGAGTTTCATTCATTCATATATATATGTATTGACCCCCTTCTTCAAATTAGATGTTTCAGAAGCGGGATGAACTCCTAGCACCAGCTTGCATGCGAGCAATTCAAGAGAAATTAGCGGCATTCTTTCTTGACCACGTGATCGCTTAAGGCGGAGAATACTATGTGGACCATGAGTCCGTATGATTATATTTGTAAGAGATAATTATTGTATATATGTAGCCGGTACTGTCGGATAGATATACGAGAACTTGTTGTTCGACCAATCTTTTGGAGAAGGAGAGGTGGTCGATATCACTTCTCTCTGTATGCATATATGTACATGACGATCTTCTGTTTCCTTCGCTTGCTTACTAGCTAGCTAGCATGTCTAGTCCTCTCTATACGTATGTATAGTACGTAGCGTCGACCAAGCACAGACATAAGAGAGGACACTTCACTCTATTAATTATAGCTAGCTAACACAATATATGAAACACCTAAATTAACCCCCAAAACCCCCAACTCCCCCCCTTTCAAAAAAACAAAAACCCCAGCCACAGAAATGCTGACGCGTGGATGCCTATTGGTCCCGGTTGGTGCCACCAACCGGGACCAAAGGCCCTCTTGCCTGGGCTCCGCGCACAGGCACGTGGAGGCCCATCTGTCCCGGTTCTGGATTGAACCGGGACTAAAGGGACAGGGCATTAGTACCGACCCTTTAGTCCCGGTTCAGGAACTGGGACAAAAGGCCCTTACGAACCGGGACAACAGGCCCTTTTTCTACCAGTGCTACTCTTGGGGAATGTAGCAGAACTTAAAATTTTCTACGCATCACCAAGATCAATCTATGGGGTCTTCTAGCAATGAGAGGAAAGGAGTGCATCTACATACCCTTGTAGATCGCGAGCGGAAGCGTTCAAGAGAACGGGGTTGATGGAGTCGTACTCGTCGTGATCCAAATCACCGATGACCGAGCGCCGAACGGACGGCACCTCCGCGTTCAACACACGTACGGTTGGGAAGACGTCTCCTCCTTGATCCAGGAAGGGGGAAGGAGAGGTTGATGGAGATCCAGCAGCACGACGGCGTGGTGGTAGAAGCAGCGGGATCTCGGCTGGGCTTCGCCAAGCTCTAATGAGAGGGAGAGGTGTTACGGGGGGAAGAGGGAGGCGCCAGGGGATTGGGTGCACAGCCCCCCCCCCTCTTTATATAGGGGTCCAGGGGGGCGCCGGCCCCTCTAGATCCCATCTAGATGGGGGCGGCGGCCAAGGGGGGTGGCTTGCCCCTCAAGCCAAGTGGGGCGCCCCCCACCCCTAGGGTTTCCAACCCTAGGCGCAGGGGGAGGCCCAAGGGGGCGCACCAGCCCATCAGGGGCTGGTTCCCCACCCACTTCAGCCCATGGGGTCCTCCGGGATAGGTGGCCCCACCCGGTGGACCCCCGGGACCCTTCCGGTGGTCCCGGTACAATACCGGTGACCCCTGAAACTTTCCCGGTGGCCGAAACTGGACTTCCTATATACAATTCTTCACCTCCGGACCATTCCGGAACTCCTCATGACGTCCAGGATCTCATCCGGGACTCCGAACAACTTTCGGGTTACCGCATACTAATATCTCAACAGCCCTAGCGTCACCGAACCTTAAGTGTGTAGACCCTACGGGTTCGGGAGACACGCAGACATGACCGAGACGACTCTCCAGTCAATAACCAACAGCGGGATCTGGATACCCATGTTGGCTCCCACATGCTCCTCGATGATCTCATCGGATGAACCACGATGTCGAGGATTCAATCAATCTCGTATACAATTCCCTTTGTCAATCGGTATGTTACTCGCCCGAGACTCGATCGTCGGTATCCCAATACCTCGTTCAATCTCGTTACCGGCAAGTCACTTTACTCGTACCGTAATGCATGATCCCTTGATCAACCACTTGGTCACACTGACCTCATTATGATGATGCATTACCGAGTGGGCCCAGAGATACCTCTCCGTCATACGGAGTGACAAATCACAGTCTCAATTCGTGCCAACCCAACAGACACTTTCGGAGATACTCGTAGTGCACCTTTATAGTCACCCAGTTACGTTGTGACGTTTGGCACACCCAAAGCACTCCTACGGTATCCGGGAGTTGCACAATCTCATGGTCTAAGGAAATGATACTTGACATTTGTAAAAGCTCTAGCAAACGAACTACACGATCTTGTGCTATGCTTAGGATTGGGTCTTGTCCATCACATCATTCTCCTAATGATGTGATCCCATTATCAATGACATCTAATGTCCATAGTCAGGAAACCATGACTATCTTTTGATCAACGAGCTAGTCAACTAGAGGCTCACTAGGGATGTGTTGTGGTCTATGTATTCACAGATGTATTACGATTTCCGGATAACACAATTATAGCATGAACAATAGACAATTATCATGAACAAGGAAATATAATAATAACCATTTTATTATTGCCTCTAGGGCATATTTCCAACAGTCACCCACTTGCACTAGAGTCAATAATCTAGTTACATTGTGATGAATTGAACACCCATAGTGTTGTGGTGTTGATCATGTTTTGCTCTAGGGAGAGGTTTAGTCAACATATCTACTACATTCAGGTCTGTATGTACTTTACAAATATCTATGTCTCCATTTTGAACACTTTCACGAATGGAATTGAAGCGACACTTGATATGCCTAGTCTTCCTGTGAAAACTGGGCTCCTTGGCAAGGGCAATAGCTCCAGTGTTGTCACAGATGAGAGTCATCGGGCCCGACGCATTGGGAATGACTCCTAGGTCGGTAATGAACTCCTTCACCCAGATTGCTTCTTGTGCTGCCTCCGAGGCTCCCATGTACTCCGCTTCACATGTAGATCCCGCGACAACGCTTTGCTTGCAACTGCACCAGCTTACTGCCCCACCATTCAAAATATACACATATCCGGTTTGTGACTTGGAGTCATTCAGATCTGTGTCGAAGCAAGCATCGACGTAACCCTTTACGACGATCTCTTCGTCACCTCCATAAACGAGAAACATATCATTAGTCCTCTTCAAGTACTTCAGGATATTCTTGACCGCTGTCCAGTGTTCCATGCCGGGATTACTTTGGTACCTTCCTACCAAACTTATGACAAGGTTTACATCAGGTCTGGTACACAGCATGGCATACATAATAGACCCTATGGCCGAGGAATAGGGGACGACACTCATCTTTTCTCTATCTTCTGCCGTGGTCGGGCACTGAGCCGTGCTCAATTGCACACCTTGCAATATAGGCAAGAACCCCTTCTTGGACTGATCCATATTGAACTTCTTCAATATCTTGTCAAGGTATGTACTCTGTGAAAGACCAATGAGGCATCTCGATCTATCTCTATAGATCTTGATGCCTAATATGTAAGCAGCTTCTCCAAGATCCTTCATTGAAAAACACTTGTTCAAGTAGGCCTTTATGCTTTCCAAGAATTCTATATCATTTCCCATCAATAGTATGTCATCCACATATAATATGAGAAATGCTATAGAGCTCCCACTCACTTTCTTGTAAACGCAGGCTTCTCCATAAGTCTGCGTAAACCCAAACGCTTTGATCATCTCATCAAAACGAATGTTCCAACTCCGAGATGCTTGCACCAGCCCATAGATTGAGCATTGGAGCTTGCACACCTTGTTAGCATTCTTAGGATCGACAAAACCTTCCGGCTCCATCATATACAATTCTTCCTTAAGAAAGCCGTTAAGGAATGCCGTTTTGACGTCCATTTGCCATATCTCATAATCATAGAATGCGGCAATTGCTAACATGATTCGGACGGACTTCAGCTTCGCTACGGGTGAGAAAGTCTCATCGTAGTCAACCCCTTGAACTTGTCGATAATAGCGACGAGTCGAGCCTTGTAGATGGTCACATTACCATCTGCGTCTGTCTTCTTCTTAAAGATCCATTTATTTTCTATGGCTCGCCGATCCCAGGGCAAGTCAGTCAAAGTCCATACTTCGTTTTCATACATGGATCCTATCTCAGATTTCATGGCTTCTAGCCATTTATCGGAATCTGGGCCCGCCATCGCTTCCTCATAGTTCGAAGGTTCACCGTTGTCTAACAACATGATTTCCAAGACAGGGTTGCCATACCACTCTGGTGCGGAACGTGTCCTTGTGGACCTACGAAGTTCAGTAGCAACTTGATATGTAGTTTCATGATCATCATCATTAACTTCCTCTCTAGTCGGTGCAGGCACCTCAGGAACATTTTCCTGAGTTGCGCCACTTTCCGGTTCAAGAGGTAATACTTCATCAAGTTCTACTTTCCTCCCACTTACTTCTTTTGAGAGAAATTCTTTCTCTAGAAAGGATCCATTCTTGGCAACAAAGATCTTGCCTTCAGATCTGAGGTAGAAGGTACACCCAATAGTTTCTTTAGGGTATCCTATGAAGATGCATTTTTCCGATTTGGGTTCGAGCTTTTCAGGTTGAAGTTTCTTCACATAAGCATCGCATCCCCAAACTTTTAGAAACGATAGCTTAGGTTTCTTCCCAAACCATAATTCATATGGTGTCGTCTCAACGGATTTCGACGGAGCCCTATTTAAAGTGAATGCGGTAGTCTCTAAAGCATAGCCCCAAAATGACAGCGGTAGATCGGTAAGAGACATCATAGATCGCACCATATCCAATAGAGTGCGATTACGATGTTCGGACACACCATTACGCTGAGGTGTTCTAGGCGGCGTGAGTTGTGAAACTATTCCACATTTCCTTAAGTGCGTGCCAAATTCGTGACTCAAGTATTCTCCCCCACGATCTGATCGCAAGAACTTGATTTTCCTGTCACGTCGATTCTCAACCTCACTCTGAAATTCCTTGAACTTTTCAAAGGTCTCAGACTTGTGTTTCATTAAGTAGACATACCCATATCTACTCAAGTCATCAGTGAGGGTGAGAACATAACGATAGCCACCGCGAGCCTCAACACTCATTGGACCGCACACATCAGTATGTATGATTTCCAATAAGTTGGTTGCTTGCTCCATTGTTCCTGAGCACGGAGTCTTGGTCATTTTACCCATGAGGCATGGTTCGCACGTGTCAAATGATTCGTAATCAAGAGACTCCAAAAGTCCATCTGCATGGAGCTTCTTCATGCGTTTGACACCTATGTGACCAAGCCGGCAGTGCCACAAGTATGGGAGACTATGAATATGTGTAACATTACACTCGAGATTCATTAAGAATAAACCATTAACCAGCGGGGCATGACCATAAAACATATCTCTCATATAAATAGAACAACCATTATTCTTGGATTTAAATGAGTAGCCATCTCGTATTAAATGAGATCCTGATACAATGTTCTTGCTCAAAGCTGGCACTAAATAACAATTATTGAGGTTTAAAACTAATCCCGTAGATAAATGTAGAGGTAGTGTGCCAACGGCGATCACATCGACGTTGGAACCATTCCCGAGGTGCATCGTCACCTCGTCCTTCGCCAGTCTCCGCTTATTCTGCAGCTCCTGTTTTGAGTTACAAATATGAGCAAGCGCACCGGTATCAAATACCCATGAGCTACTATGAGTACTGGTAAGGTACACATCAATTACATGTATATCACATATACCTTTAGTGTTGTCGGCCTTCTTGTCCGCTAAGTATTTAGGGTAGTTCCGCTTCCAGTGACCACTTCCCTTGCAATAAAAACACTCAGTCTCGGGCTTGGGTCCAGTCTTTGGCTTCTTCCCGGCAGCTTGCTTACCGGGCGCGGTAACCCCCTTGTCGTCCTTCTTGAAGTTCTTCTTACCCTTGCCTTTCTTAAACTTAGTGGTTTTATTCACCATCAACACTTGATGTTCCTTTTTAATCTCCACCTCCATTGATTTCAGCATTGAATATACCTCAGGAATGGTCTTTTCCATCCCCTGCATATTGAAGTTCATCACAAAGCTCTTGTAGCTCGGTGGAAGCGATTGAAGGATTCTGTCAATGACCGCGTCATCCGAGAGATTAACTCCCAGCTGAGTCAAGCGGTTGTGCAACCCAGACATTTTGAGTATGTGCTCACCGACAGAACTATTTTCCTCCATCTTACAACTGAAGAACTTGTCGGAGACTTCATATCTCTCGACCCGGGCATGAGCTTGGAAAACCATTTTCAGCTCTTCGAACATCTCATATGCTCCGTGTTGCTCAAAACGCTTTTGGATCCCCGGTTTTAAGCTATAAAGCATGCCGCACTGAATGAGGGAGTAATCATCAGCATGCTGCTGCCAAGCGTTCATAACGTCTTGGTTCTCTGGGATGGGTGCGTCACCTAGCGGTGCTTCTAGGACATAATCTTTGTTGGCAGCTATGAGGATGATCCTCAGGTTCCGGACCCAGTCCGTATAGTTGTTGCCATCATCTTTCAGCTTGGTTTTCTCTAGGAACGCGTTGAAGTTGAGGGCAACATTAGCGTGGGCCATTTGATCTACAAGACATATTGTAAAGATTTTAGACTAAGTTCATGATAATTAAGTTCATCTAATCAAATTATTCAATGAACTCCCACTCAGATAGACATCCCTCTAGTCATCTAAGTGAAACATGATCCGAGTCAACTAGGCCGTGTCCGATCATCACATGAGATGGACTAGTCAACATCGATGAACATCTTCATGTTGATCGTATCTTCTATACGACTCATGCTCGACCGTTCAGTCTTCTGTGTTCCGAGGCCATGTCTGTACATGCTAGGCTCGTCAAGTCAACCTAAGTGTATTGTGTGTGTAAATCTGGCTTACACCCGTTGTATTGGAACATTAGAATCTATCACACCCGATCATCACGTGGTGCTTCGAAACAATGAACCTTCGCAATGGTGCACAGTTGGGCGGAACACTTTCTTGAAATTATTACGAGGGATCATCTTATTTAAGCTACCGTCGTTCTAAGAAAATAAGATGTAAAACATGATAAACATCACATGCAATCAAATAGTGACATGATATGGCCAATATCATTTTGCTCCTTATGATCTCCATCTTTGGGGTGTCATGATCATCGTTGTCACCGGCATGACACCATGATCTCCATCATCATGATCTCCATCATCGTGTCTTCATGAAGTTGTCTCGTCATCTATTACTTCTACTACTATGGCTAACGGTCTAGCAATAAAGTAAAGTAATTACATGACGTTATATGTTGACACGCAGGTCATAAATAAATTAAGACAACTCCTATGGCTCCTTCTGGTAGTCATACTCATCGACATGCAAGTCGTGATTCCTATTACAAGAACATGATCAATCTCATACATCACATATATCATTCATCACATCCTTTTGGCCATATCACATCACACGGCACATGCTGCAAAAACAAGTTAGACGTCCTCTGATTGTTGTTGCAAATGTTTACGTGGTTGTTATAGGTTTCTTAGCAAGAACGTTTCTTACCTACGCCAAAACCACAACGTGATATGCCAATTTCTATTTACCCTTCATAAGGACCCTTTTCATCGAATCCGATCTGACTAAAGTGGGAGAGACAGACACCCGCTAGCCACCTTATGCAACTAGTGCATGTCAGTCGGTGGAACCAGTCTCACGTAAGCGTACGTGTAAGGTCGGTCCGGGCCGCTTCATCCCACGATGCCGCCGAATCAAGATAAGACTAGTAACGGCAAGTAAATTGATAAAATCAATGCCCACAACAACTTGTGTTCTACTCGTGCATAGAAACTACGCATAGACCTAGCTCATGATGCCACTGTTGGGGAACGTAGCAGAATTTAAAATTTTCTACGCATGACCAAGATCAATCTATGGAGTCTTCTAGCAACGAGAGGAAAGGAGTGCATCTACATACCCTTGTAGATCGCGAGAGGAAGCGTTCAAGAGAACGGGGTTGATGGAGTCGTACTCGTCGTGATCCAAATCACCGATGACCGAGCGCCGAACGGACGGCACCTCCATGTTCAACACACGTACGGTTGGTAAGACGTCTCCTCCTTCTTGATCCAGCAAGGGGGAAGGAGAGGTTGATGGAGATCTAGCAGCACGACGGCGTGGTGGTGGAAGCAGTGAGATCTTGGCAGGGCTTCGCCAAGCTCTAACGAGAGGGAGAGGTGTTACGGGGGGAAGAGGGAGGCGCCAGGGGCTTGGGTGCACAGCCCTCCCTCCCCCCCTCTTTATATAGGGGTCCAGGGGGCGCCGGCCCCTCTAGATCCCATCTAGATGGGGGGGCGGCGGCCAAGAGGGGTGGCTTGCCCCCCAAGCCAAGTGGGGCGCCCCCACCCCTAGAGTTTCCAACCCTAGGCGCAGGGGGAGGCCCAAGGGGGGCGCACCAACCCATCAGGGGCTGGTTCCCCTCCCACTTCAGCCCATAGGGCCCTCCGGGATAGGTGGCCCCACCCGGTGGACCCCCGGGACCCTTCCGGTGGTCCCGGTACAATACCGGTGACCCCCAAAACTTTCCCGGTGGCCAAAACTGGACTTCCTATATACAATTCTTCACCTCTGGACCATTCCGCAACTCCTCGTGACGTCCGGGATCTCATCCGGGACTCTGAACAACTTTCGGGTTACCGCATACTAATATCTCAACAACCCTAGCGTCACCGAACCTTAAGTGTGTAGACCCTACGGGTTCGAGAGACACGCAGACATGACCGAGACGACTCTCCGGTCAATAACCAACAGCGGGATCTGGATACCCATGTTGTATCCCACATGCTCCTCGATGATATCATCGGATGAACCACGATGTCGAGGATTCAATCAATCCCGTATACAATTCCCTTTGTCAATCGGTACGTTACTCGCCCGAGACTCGATCGTCGGTATCTCCATACCTCGTTCAATCTCGTTACCGGCAAGTCACTTTACTCGTACCATAATGCATGATCCCGTGATCAACCACTTGGTCACATTGAGCTCATTATGATGATGCATTACCGAGTGGGCCCAGAGATACCTCTCCGTCATACGGAGTGACAAATCCTAGTCTCGATTCGTGCCATCCCAACAGACACTTTTGGAGATACCCGTAGTGCACCTTTATAGTCACCCAGTCACGTTGTGACGTTTGGCACACCCAAAGCACTCCTACGGTATCCGGGAGTTGCAGAATCTCATGGTCTAAGGAAATGATACTTGACATTTGGAAAAGCTCTAGGAAACGAACTACACGATCTTATGCTATGCTTAGGATTGGGTATTGTCCATCACATCATTCTCCTAATGATGTGATCCCGTTATCAATGACATCTAATGTCCATAGTTAGGAAACCATGACTATCTTTTGATCAACGAGCTAGTCAACTAGAGGCTCACTAGGGACGTGTTGTGGTCTATGTATTCACACATGTATTACGATTTCTGGATAACACAATTATAGCATGAACAATAGACAATTATCATGAACAAGGAAATATAATAATAACTTTTTATTATTGGCTCTAGGGCATATTTCCAACACATACCCTCTGATACTACTCATAGATTCATCAAAATAAGCAAACAACACGCGAAAAATAGAATTTGTCAATAACAGAACAGTCTGTAGTAATCTATTGGTTTCGAATACTTATGGAACCCCAAAAATTCTAAATTAAATTGCTGGACGTGAGGAATTTATCTATTAGTCATCTACAAAAATGATTAACTAAATAGCACTCTCCAGTAAAAAATGGCAGCAAATCTCATGAGCGCTAACGTTTCGGTTTTTTACAGCAAGATCGCAAAGACTTTCCCCAAGTCTTCCCAAAGGTTCTACTTGGCACAAACACTAATTAAAAGCATAAAATCACATCTAAATAGAGGCCGGATGAATTATTTATTAGTAAATAGAATCAAAAAGCAAGGAACAAAAATAAAATTGGGTTGCCTCCCAACAAGCGCTATCGTTTAACGCCCCTAGCTAGGCATAAAAGTAAGGATAGATCTAGGTATTGCCATCTTTGGCATGCAATCCATAAGTGGCTCTCATAATAGATTCATATGGTAATTTAATTTTATTTCTAGGAAAGTGTTCCATGCCTTTCCTTAACGGAAATTGGAATCTAATATTCCCTTCTTTCATATCAATAATTGCACCAATTGTTCTAAGGAAAGGTCTACCAAGAATAATAGGACATGAAGGATTGTAATCTATATCAAGGACAATGAAATCTACGGGCACATAATTCCTATTTGCAACAATAAGAACATCATTAATTCTTCCCATAGGTTTCTTAATGGTGGAATCCGCAAGATGCAAGTTTAAAGAACAATCATCAAATTCACGGAAACCTAGCAAATCACACAAGGATTTAGGAATCGTGAAAACACTAGCACCCAAATCACACAAAGCATAGCATTCATGGTCTTTAATTTTAATTTTAATAGTAGGTTCCTAATCATCGTAAAGTTTTCTAGGGATAGAAACTTCCAATTCAAGTTTTTCTTCATAAGATTGCATTAAAGCATCAACGATATGTTTAGTAAAAGCTTTATTTTGACTATAAGCATGCGGAGAATTTAGCACAGATTGCAACAAGGAAATACAATCTATTAAAGAGCAATTATCATAATTAAATTCCATGAAATCCAAGATAGTGGGTTCATTGCTATCTAAAGTTTTGACCTCTCCAATCCCACTTTTATTAATTTTTGCATCAAGATCTAAAAACTCCGAATCATTGGGACGCCTTCTAACTAAAGTTGACTCATCTCCAGTCCCATCATTATCAAGATTCATATTGCAAAACAAAGATTTAATAGGGGACACATCAATTACTTTTAGATCTTCATCATTATTATTATGGAAACTAGAAGAACACGCTTTCACAAAGCAATCTTTCTTAGCACGCATCCTAGCGGTTCTTTCTTTGCACTCATCAATGGAAATTCTCATGGCTTTGAGAGACTCATTGATATCATGCTTAGGTGGGATAGATCTAAGTTTCAAAGAATCAACATCAAGAGAAATTATATCCACGTTCCTAGCCAACTCATCAATCTTAGACAATTTTTCTTTAATCAAAGCATTGAAACTCTTTTGCGAACTAATAAATTATTTAATATTAGATTCAAAATCAGAGGGTATCTTATTATAATTTCCATAAGAGTTGTTGTAGGAATTACCATAATTATTAGAGGAATTACTAGGAAACGGCCTAGGATTAAAATTACCTCTATACGCGTTATTACCAAAATTGTTCCTACCAACAAAATTCACATCCATAGATTCGTTATTGTTTTCAATCAAAGTAGACAAAGGCATATCATTAGGATCAGAAAAAAAAACTCTTATTAGCAAACAATTTCATAAGTTCATCCATCTTTCCACTCAAAACATTAATTTCTTCTATTGCATGCACCTTTTTACTAGTAGATCCTTCAGTGTGCCATTGAGAATAATTGACCATAATATTATCTAGGAGTTTAGTAGCTTCTCCTAAAGTGATTTCGATAAAAGTGCCTCCCGCTGCCGAATCTAAAAGATTTCTAGGAGCAAAATTCAATCCGGCATAAAATTTTTGTATAATCATCCAAAGATTCAAGCCATGAGTAGGGCAATTACGGATCATTAATTTCATCCTTTCCCAAGATTGTGCAACATGCTCATGATCTAGTTGTTTAAAGTTCATAATATTGTTCCTAAGAGAGATGATATTAGCGGGAGGCAAATACTTAGAGATAAAAGCATCTTTGCACTTATTCCATGAATCAATACTATTTTTAGGCAAACATGAAAACCAAGTTTTAGCGCAATCTCTAAGAGAAAACGAAAATAACTTCAGTTTAACAGTATCATTGTCCACATCTTTCTTCTTTTGCATATCACATAAATCAACAAAGCTATTTAGATGGGTAGCGGCATCTTCACTAGGAAGGCCAGTGAATTGATCTTTCATGACAAGATTCAGTAAAGCAGCATTAATTTCACAAGATTCAGCATCGGTAAGAGGAGCAATCGAAGTGCTAAGAAAATCATTGTTGTTGGTATTGGCAAAGTCACACAATTTAGTATTATCTTGAGCCATCATGACAAACAAGCAATCCAACACACAAGAAAACAAGAAGCGAGCAAAAAGAGACGAACTAGAAAAGAGAAGGGGAACGAAAAAAGAGGGCAAATAAAACGGCAAGGGTGAAGTGGCAGAGAGGAAAACGAGAGGCAAATGACAAATAATGTAATGCGAGGGATAAGAGTTTGTGATGGGTACTTGGTATGTCTTGACTTGTGCGTAGACTCCTCGGCAACGGCGCCAGAAATCCTTCTTGCTACCTCTTGAGCACTTCGTTGGTTTTCCCTTGCAGAGGAAAGGGTGATGCAGCAAAGTAGCGTAAGTATTTCCCTCAGTTTTGAGAACCAAGGTATCAATCCAGTAGGAGGCCACACGCAAGTCCCTCATACCTACACAAACATATAAGAACCTTGCAACCAACGCGATAAAGGGGTTGTCAATCCCTTCACGGTCACTTACGAGAGTGAGATCTCATAGATATGATTAGATAATATTTTTGGTATTTTTATGATAAAGATAAAAATTAAAGATTGCAAAATAAACGGTGCAAAGAATAACTTAGTAACGGGAGATTAATATGATGGGGAATATACTCGGGGGCCATAGGTTTGACTAGTGGCTTCTCTCAAGATAGCATAAGTATTACGGTGGGTGAACAAATTACTGTCGAGCAATTGATAGAAAAGCGAATAATTATGAGAATATCTAGGCATGATAATGTATATAGGCATCACGTCCGTGACAAGTAGACCGACTCCTGCCTGCATCTACTACTATTACTCCACACATCGACCGCTATCCAGCATGCATCTAGAGTATTAAGTTCATAAGAACAGAGTAACACATTAGGTGAGATGACATGATGTAGAGGGATAAACTCAAGCAATATGATATAAACCCCATATTTTTATCCTCAATGGCAACAATACAATACGTGTTGTTTCCCTTTCTATCACTGGGATCGAGCACCGCAAGATTGAACCCAAAGCTAAGCACTTCTCCCATTGCAAGAAAGATCAATCTAGTAGGCCAAACCATACTGATAATTCGAAGAGACTTGCAAAGATAACCAATCATGCATAAAAGAATTCAGAGAAGATTCAAATATTGTTCATAGATAAACTTGATCATAAACCCACAATTCATCAGATCTCGACAAACACACCGCAAAAAGAGTTACATCAAATAGATATCCAAGAAGGTCGAGGAGAATAGTGTATTGAGATCCAAAGAGAGAGAACAAGCCATCTAGCTAATAACTATGGACCTGAAGGTCTGAAGTAAACTACTCACACATCATCGGAGGGGCCATGGAGTTGATGTAGAGGCCCTCTGTGATCGATGCCCCCTCTGGCGGAGCTCCGAAAAAGGCCCCAAGATGGGGTCTCTTGGGTACAGAAGGTTCCGGCGGTGGAAATAGGGTTTCATGGTGCTCGTGGATGTTTTCGGGGTATATGAATATATATAGGTGTAAGTGCATCTAGTGCCCCTTAGTGATTTTGGTGTATTGAAGACTTATAGGTTAAGGGACTAATGCGTGTGTGAGTGTACACAGGTCTATAAGTCTATGAGGAGTTTGATATTTACAGGAAAAGTCGACCCCTAAAAATGAACATCTTCGACTGAAGATTTTGGTATTTCTGAAGACTTTCATGAAGACTTTGAAAGTGAAGAAATTGGTGTGTCCGTGAAGACTTGATATTCATGCGAGAAATATGAAGCTTGAAGACTTTCGTTTTCATAGTTTTGTTTTTCTCTTTCTTGAGTCATAGGAAACACTGTACTGTTAAAGGGGGTCGAGGAAATACTAAGGAAAAATTTCCATGTGATGCTCAACTCAAAATCCTACACCTACCAATCCCTTCGAGTGTAGCCATTGGAAATCTCATACAGTTCAGTCAATTTCTTCAGTGACAGAGACAAAGTTCTTTTGGTCTCTGAGGAATTTGTCCTGACTGAGGAGTTGGGAATTCGCCAGTGCGGATTGCCTATATAGTGAGGAACATGATAGCCCTGAGGATTTTGCTACTCAAAATTCCGACCGTTGTTGTGCTATGCACCAGCTGTCCCAAAATATCTATCCACCTAACGGTCATATCATTGAAGGGCATTTATGTCTTATCATGTCGGGCTGCTCCCTAGGCTATAAATAGCCGCCCCCTACAACCACTAGCTGGTTGGCTGCTCTGAGAGAAACTGACACTTGTCATTTGAGAGCAACCCATCCTCCGAGGACTTTGAGAGAAAATCATCAAGTGAGGAAAAAGCAAAAACCCAAAACTCAAACACCTACAAACCCCAAGTGATTGAGCATCACTGAAGAGATTGATCCTGAGTGGATCCGACGCTTGTTACCTTTGAAGACTGTGCTTCTTCCAGACGGTTAGGCGTCATGGTCTAGAGCATCCAAGAGGAAATGTGGATCGCCGGGTGACCAAGTTTGTGAAGGTTCGGAAGTCGCATGAAGACTTACCACGAGTGATTGGACGAGGTCTTTGTGACCTTAGTTCAAGGAGAATACGGTGAGGACTGGGTGTCTTGGACTAAGTGTCCTTGACTGGGTGTCTGGGACTGTGTGTCCTCGAGTTTAAATACTCAGCCGCTCCAACCAGACGTACAACTGAGACAGCAGTTGGAACTGGTCTACCAAATCATTGTCTTCACCGACGAAAGGGCATTTCCCTCTTTATGTTTTGGATGATGATGACAAACCTTTGTGGTCTAATCGTGTGCTATATGTTTTAGGTTCTCGATGCTTAAGCCTAGATCGGATTGCTATTCTCTCTTGTAGGAAAAGATCGAAGACGGTCTCCCCTATGCTTTTTATCTCTTTGGTCGTAGGGAACTCGTACTATCAAGAGGGAATCCTCATTAGAAAGAACTAGGGGAATCTTTCACGTACACCTTCATCACCCCTCCTTTGTCTTTCTCAGGTGTGAGAGAGAGAGAGTTTTCCTTATCTCTTCCCTTATCTATTCCTGCTCACTGTTTCTGCCCAGCGGTTGTACCGCTCTCTGGAGCGGTTGTACCACTGGGTCTTGTCGCTCATCAGCTTTGCTCGAGCTGTTGTACCGCTGCCTCCGGGCGGTGGTACCGCCACCATGCTCTGCAAAAGCTAGGACGGTGGTTCTAGCCATGCACCGCTCAAGTACCGCTCGCGCTTCTGGTTTGATGCGGTTCTTGGGCGGTAGTGGCCCGGTTGGTCCGGTCGTTCCTTGATGACCGGTACCACCGGTGGTCTGAGCGGTTTTTCCGCTTAGAACTTAGCCGCCCAAGAGCTCAAGGCCATGCGGTTGTTCCGGCTAGGCACTGCCCAAGTATCGGTCAAGCTCCTGTTTTGATGCAGTAGTTGTGCGGTGGCTAGGCGGTTAGTCCGGTTATTTTTCTTAGCCGGTACTACCGCCTGCAAGTTTGGTTGTGCCGCTTGGTAGGGTTCTGTAGATACACCATGAGTCCCGGTTGTACCGGGACGAGGACCAGTTGTACCGCTGCAGTGCAAAAAACGCAGTAACGGCTGGAATTTAGGGTTGCTATATAAGGGAGCTTCTCCCACCTACCACTCTCACCTTTGACCTCTCTTACTCCACCATTAATGCACTTCAAGCTCTCTTGCCCAATCTCTCTCTCTAGCCACTCAAACTTGTTGATTTTCAAGTGATTGAAGGAGGAGACCTAGATCTACACTTCCACCAAAGGATATTTGCTTCCCCCATACTTTCTTGTGTGGATTTTGTTACTCTTGGGTGTTTGAGTACCCTAGACGGTTGAGGTCACCTCGGAGCCATATTCCATTGTGGTGAAGCTTCGTGGTTTTGTTGGGAGCCTCCAATTAAGTTGTGGAGAGAGCCCCAACCTTGTTTGTAAAGGTTCGGTCGCCGCCTTCAAGGGCACCAATAGTGGAAACACGGCACCTCGCATTGTGTGAGGGCGTGAGGAGAATACGGTGGCCCTAGTGGCTTCTTGGGGAGCATTGTGCCTCCACACCGCTCCAACGGAGACGTACTTCCTCTCAAAGGGAAGGAACTTAGGCAACACATCCTCGTCTCCACCGTCTCCACTCTTGGTTATCTCGTGCCTTTATTTGAGCAAGCTTATTTGTTTCATATCTCTTGCTTGCTTGTGTTCCTATCCTTGTTGCATCATATAGGTTGCTCACCTAGTTGCATATCTAGACAACCTACTTTGATGCAAAGTTTAAGTTGTTAAAGAAAAGCTAAAAATTGTTAGTTGCCTATTCACCCCCCTTTTGTCAACCATATCGATCCTTTCAATTGGTATCAGAGCCTCGTCTCTTTATTAAGGACTTTACCATCCAAAGAGTATGGTTGATACCGTAGACGGTGTGGAGGAACACTCCGGTGTGAATCCTATCTCGTCTACGGGCGATGGGGGAACCTCAGTCTCACGTGAGGAGTTCAATGTGGCCTTGGAGACATTGAAAACCTCCATGACGACCGAAGTTGAAAGCATGTTTACTAAATTTCTTGAGGGGCTTAAACTATCCACCGCACCGTTGAAAGTGGGTGATCCTGCTAACAAGGTGACGGATGCTATCCCCGACAAGGGGGAAGCTAGTAGTGAAAAGGCTCCTTATTCTAGTGGTAAGAATGGCACCGGCATCTTTGCCCATGTGGAACCACCACTTGTTTATGGTGAACCGGTTCCTTCCACTCATTTGAATCATGCCGGTCTTCCCCCTAAGATTGTGAAAAATGAGGATTTTGATTCTTGGGTTTACCGCTTTAAACGTCATTTAAATCATGTGAACACTAACCTTTGGAGAATCATTGAAGAAGGTTTCTATCCACATGATCCAAGCAACTTCACTCCTCGAGAAGCCGTGGACAATCAATTCAATGAGAATGCTCTCTTCATCATTCAAGATGCAATTCCACCCGAAGACCTTCCTCATCTTCGTCCCTTCGCCTTGGCCAAAGATGCATGGCATTGTGTCGTCTCTCTCTACCGGGGAAGCGCAAGCATTCAATGCTCCAACTATGAAGTGGTACAAGATGAGGCCGATGAGTTTGCAATGAAGGAAGATGAAGAACCTCGTGAGCTCTATCGGAGAGTAACCAAACTCGCGGTCTCACTACGAGATCACGGGAGCAAGGACACGAATGATAATTGGATCAAGCAAAAATTCCTCAAGGCAATGATGCCCTATCACAAGGCCATGTCCTCCGTCATTCGTCAAAGACCGGACTTCCACACTTTGACCTCAAGCGAAGTGTTGTATGAGTTTGTGGCCATGAACATTTTGGACAAGACCGCCGACAATGCGGTGCTCCATTCTCAACGGGCAAAGAAGCCTAATCTTGCATTGAAGGCCAAGCTCATCGTTGAAGAAGAAGAAGAGGAAGAAGAGGAGAGCAACCCCGAAGATACGAAGTATGCATATCATGAACACATGGCACTTGCTTCAAGGCAATTTTGGATCAAGAAAAACTCGAGGCCAAACTTTAGCAAAAGCAACTCGAGTGGCACAAGGGGCAAGCAACGTGTAAGGACTTGCTACAATTGCGGCAACGTGAGTCATTTCGTTGCGGAATGCCCGTATGAGAAGAGGGAAGACAATGGTGGCAAGCTCATCCGAAAGGACAAGGCCAAGTCATTCCCCAACAAGAACAACTTCACCAAGAAGACTCCTCCCAAGGCTTTGGTTGTGCAAGAAGAGTACAATGAGGATGATGACGATGATGAAGATGGAGAGTAGGTTGCCATGGCCTCCGTTGCCATTGCAACAACGTCTCGGGTGTCTCTCTTCGACTCACCCAACGAGAGCATCACCGCCAAGTGCCTCATGGCTAAAGCCACCAACAAGGTAACCTCCAACATCAAAACTACCATCATTAATCATCCTTCCCCGACGGATAGCATTAATGAACTTGAGGGAGCTAATGTGGAGGCTAACAAGTTTGAGGCCTTTATGGGCAAACTCAAGGGAAAATCCAAGAAGCACTTTGTTGCTCTCTTGGAACAACTTGGTGAAGCCAATGACATGATCGAGGCTCACGAAGACACCATCTCTAAGATGGAAGGGCATAGTCGTGACTATGCCGATGAGATTTCGGATCTTTCCAATGCTCTTGAGGAAGAGCGTGGTCTTCGTTTGGCTCTTGAGGAGTCACACAACGTTGATCATGCTAAGTTAAAGAAAGATTATGATCATGTCCTCATTGTTTCTCGTGTGCTAAATTCCGAGAAGGCCAAACTCGGGGTTGATCTTGCTAGACTCAAAGAGGAGTTTGATATACTTGACAAGGCCCACAAGGCCTTGAAGGGTATTCACGCTAGTCTCAAGGAGTCTCATGATCAACTCCAAGTGAAGCTAACTAAGGAGAAAGCAACTTTTCCTCATATGGTTCTAATTGATAATGCAAATGCTACTAACCCATGTTGTGAGCATATACATCTTGTTGAGGAAAATGCTAAGTTGAAGGAGCAACTTGAGAGAGGTCTTGCGACTTGCATACAAGGCAAGAAGAACCTCAACGATCTCTTGATCAACCAAAAGGGAGGTGTGGCCAAGGAAGGGGTTGGGTACGTGCCCGACTCCAAGAACAAGAAGAAGAATGACAAGACCAAACGACCTCCTCCCCTCATGCAAACTTTTGTGAGGGAGGGAGAGAGTGCCCCCGAGGAGAAGAAGAAGAACAATGTCAAGAAGGGCAATGTCACCCCTCTCAACAAAGCCGGCGATTTTAACCCTTCTTATGTGTTATGTCGTGCTAGTGATGGGCATGTTTATGCCAAATTTGTTGGTTCTCTTCATGAGTACATTGAATGGTCTATTTGGGTTCCTAAGACCCTTGTTACTAACATCAAAGGACCCATTACAAAATGGGTACCTAAAACCAAGCATTGATCTCTTGTAGGTGTTTGCTTCCGGTGGTGGATCATGGTTGCTCGATAGCGGAGCTACAAATCATATGACCGGAAGCAAGGACTTGGTGGTGGACGTGCACAAAGTTCCATCTATGCCCACCAATGTCGAGTGGGGTGACGCCTCATCTTCTAAGGTATTGGGACTTGGCAAAGTGGTCATCTCTCATGATCTCACGATTGAGAAGGTCATGCTTGTTGAGTCCCTTGCATACAATTTACTTTCTGTTCGTCAACTTGCTATCATGGGCTTTGCCACTTTCTTTGATATCGATACCGTGGCCCTCTTGTGGAGCAAGACTCTTAAAGTAGCTTTTGTTGGGCATGTCGAGAACGGTCTCTATGTGATTAACTTTTCAGAGCGACCCACTAAGACCGCGACATGCCTAATGGCTAAACTTGATGTGGGATGGCTTTGGCATCGCCGTTTAGCCCATGTCAATATGAGATCTTTGCAAAGTCTCCTCAACGGGGACCATGTCCGTGGACTAACAAATGTTAGTTTTGCTAAAGATCGTGCTTGCAGTGCCTGTATCGAAGGAAAGCTACATGAAAAGGCTCACCCTCCCATGACTATCATTTATTCAAAGAGGCCTTTGGAGCTCCTTCACATGGATCTCTTTGGGCCTCCATCCTTCGATAGTCTTGGAGGTAGGAAGTATTGCTTGGTGATTGTGGATGACTACTCAAGGTACACGTGGGTGTATTTCTTCAAGAGGAAGAGCGAGACCCAACAAACCGTCATTGACTTTGCAAATGAAGCTCAACATCAACACAATGCAAAGATGTTGACAATAAGAAGTGACAACGGCACCGAGCTCAAGAACTACACCTTGGATGAGTTTCTTAGTGATGAGGGAATCAAACATCAATATTCCGCACCCTACACCCCTCAACAAAACGGTGTTGCGGAGAGGAAGAACCGGACGTTGATGGATGCGGCAAGGACCATGATGGCGGAGTTCAAGTCTCCGTATAACTTTTGGGCCGAAGCCATCAACACAGCATGTCATGCATCCAATCGGCTCTACCTCCGCAAGGGGTTGAACAAGACTCCATATGAGATACTCACCGGTAACAAGCCCAACCTCAAGTACTTCCGGGTATTCGGGTGTAAGTGTTTCATTCTCAAGAAAGGTGTTCGGTTGTCTAAATTTGAGGCTAGAGCTTATGAGGGCATATTTGTTGGTTATGCTACAAACTATCATGCTTACCGTGTCCTCAATAAATCCACGGGACTTATTGAGGAGACGTGTAACGTGGAGTTTGATGAGAATAACGGCTCCCAAGTGGAGCAAAGTGGCACTTGTGATGTAGGTGATGAAATTCCTCCTCAAGCCATAAGAAGAATGGGTGTTGGTTTTATCCTACCCATTAAGGAACCCCTTGTGGCCGAAGGATAAGGACAATGCTCCACTCAAGTGGAGCCATCACCAACCCAAGGCCCACATGCTTCTGAAGAACAAAGTGAAGGCCCTCAACCTCGTGAACAAGACCAAGGGCAAGATCATACTCAAGACAGTGTGGACACACCAAGTGATGCCCAAGGTCAAGTCCTCTCTCCCGAGCAAGTTCAAGATCAAGAACAAGTTCATGACGGCGCTCAAGATGATCAAGTAACCGCTCCTCAACTCACCACCGAGGAATTAGAGCGTCGTGCCGCCAAGGTTGCTTCCAAGCTCTCCACCAAGGATCATCTCATGACGAATGTGCTTGGAAGCTTAAGAAAGGGGTTAAGCACTCGTAGACAATTAGCAAATTATTGTGAGAATCACGCGTTTGTCTCTTGTGTGGAACCCCACAAGGTCTATGAGGCGCTAGAAGATCCGGATTGGCTCAATGCCATGCATGAAGAACTCAACAACTTCGAGCGCAACAAAGTGTGGAGATTGGTGCCAAGACCAACCAGGAATCACAATGTCATAGGAACCAAGTGGGTATTTAAGAACAAGCAAGATGCCCATGGGATTATCATTCGCAACAAGGCTCGTTTGGAAGCACAAGGCTACTCCCAAGTCGAGGGTATCGACTACGGTGAAACCTTTGCTCCCGTTGCTCGTCTTGAATCCATTCGCATGTTGATTGCATATGCTTCTCATCATAACTTTAAGTTACAGCAAATGGATGTGAAGAGTCCTTTTCTTAATGGTCCTATTAATGAATTGGTTTATGTCAAGAAACCCCCCGGGTTCGAGGATCCCTACTTTCCCGATCATGTGTATTAACTCGATAAGGCATTCTATGGCCTTAAACAAGCCCCACGTGCGTGGTATGACCACCTTACCGAGTTGTTACAAGACCGCGGTTTTGAAGTTGGGCTAATCGACCCCACTCTTTTTACTAAGAAGGTCAAAGGGGAGTTGTTTGTGTGCCAATTATATGTTGATTATATTATCTTTGGTTCTCCTAACAAAGCTTTCAATGAGGAATTTGCCGCTCTCATGACTTCAAAGTTCGAGGTGTCCTCCATGGGAGAGTTGAAGTTCTTTCTAGGGTTCGAAGTGAAGCAAAGAAGAGAAGGGACCTTCATCAATCAATCCAAATACACTCAAGACATGCTCAAGAGATTCAAGCTAAGTGACGTCAAGCCGGCTTCTACTCCAATGCCCACCAAGTGCCAACTTGACTTAGATCCCAATGGTAAAGTGGTGGATCAAAAGGTATATCGTTCCATGATTGGATCCTTGCTTTACCTTTGTGCATCTAGACCGGACATCATGTTGAGTGTGGGAATTTGTGCACGGTTTCAAGCGCACCTAAGGAAAATCACTATGTGGCGGTCAAATGAATCTTTCAATATTTGGCTCATACCCCAAACTTTGGCTTATGGTACCCAAGAGGATCAAACTTCAAGCTTGTAGGGTACTCGGATTCCGATTGGGCGGGAGACAAAGTGGACAGGAAGTCCACTTCCGGAGGGTGCCAATTCCTTGGTTTCTCTTTGGTAAGTTGGTCTTCCAAAAAGCCAAGTTGTGTGTCTCTCTCGTCCATCGAAGAGGAGTATGTGGCGGCCGGTAGTTGTTGTGCACAACTCTTATGGATGAGGCAAACTTTGACGGATTACGGTGTCACTTGTGACAAAGTGCCTCTTTGGTGTGACAATGAAAGTGCCATCAAGATCTCTCTCAACCCGGTGCAACACTTCAAGACGAAGCATATTGAGATCCGGTATCACTTCATCCGGGATCACATTAGGCGAGGAGAGATCGAGCTCAACTACGTCAACACTCATGATAACCTTGCAGATATCTTCACGAAGCCCTTGGGTGAAGCAAGATTTCGCGAGTTAAGGCATGAGCTAAATATCATCGATTCAAGCAATGTTGCTTGAACCCTTGCACACCCCACCCTACTCAACGTGTTGTCCTATTTAGATGTAGGCATGGACATAGGGGGAGTGATGTTCTCTCAATGAACTCTCCCTCCCCCCATTATGCATAAATCAATCAAGTCTTTCACATTAGCCATGTTTGATGTTACTTGTGCTTCAAAGACGAGTTTTGGTCATGGACCCAAGGATAATTCTTCGCGGTGCCATACCAATTGACTCAAACATAGGTGGCCTCGGCCACCATCCTCTCTTCGAGAGGTTGGAGTTAGCCTTGTTGTTCTTTGTGTTGGGTTCTCCTAGGGTGTTGCTTCTCTCCTGTTTTGTGCCCCTTCCTCCTCCCTTCGGATTGCACTCATTTGATCTTGGCTTGGGCATAGGTGGTCGGGCGATACAACCGGTATCACGGGCGGTTCTACCGCTGGTACCGGGTTGTGCCGTCCCGTTGGGTCTCCGTTCGGTGCTTGGGCGGTTCCACCGCTCAAACCCACGGTAACCTACGTCCGGTACTACCAGTCGACGTTGAGCGGTACTACCATTGCCTCCCTTGCACCGAAAGTATTGCCTCCAACCACCGGTTTGTACCAGACGAGCGGTACAACCGCTCACCTAAGCGGTTCTACCGGGGCGTGTCTACGGGCCTTTATATACCCGACGGGGCTGAAGGGTTGTCTTTTTCCCTTCGTCCTCGTTCCTCTTCTCTTTGCCCTAGCCGCCGGCCATCTCTACCTCTGCCCCGGAGTGCGTCTCGTGCTTCGGATCCTTGGCTCTCTGTGGATTCTCTCCGTGGAGGCCTCCCGATCTCTTCCCATGGATGGTGGTAATGCCTCATGTTCTTTACTTCTAGTTCTTTCTAGGGTTCTTCCTTGTCTAGGGCATTACTTAACATTCCGCGTTTAGTGTTCGAACTTTGGTTTAGAAGAGATCCTTGTTAGCCTCCTATCTTGTTTGCAGCACTTAGAATTCGAAATATTACTTGTTTGATTCGTATGCCTCGGTTAGATTTATCTTCCCTGGTATTGCCACTGTCAGCGGTTCTACCACCCCTACAGGCGGTACAACCGCTGGAGCGGTACTACCGGCGAAAGATCCGGTACAACCGGAGTATATCAACCACAAAGCACTATTCTATCTTCTCTATTGTTGCAACTTGTTCCTTTTCTGCTAGTGGGTGCAATCCTCTCATCCTTGTTGGGTTTTTGTGTGTTCTTTTCGTGTGTGTGTTCAGGTGGCTCTAGTTCTCGCTCCGCTCCTCGCAAGACCAAGAAAAGGGCGGAGTGGCTCTGAGAAGAGCATCACCCCAGAAGTGTGTTGGATTTCTACCCATAGCACCTGGACTGATGATGAAGCCCCTCCCCAGCCATCCGCCTCGTTTGCAGCAGCTGACAATGCCATGGAAGAATCTGATCACGATGACGATGACGACTCTGATGATGAGGATCCAGATGCGACCGAGGAGTCAGAGGAGGACGCCTGAGCTTTGGGACGCTAGCTTCGCTCTTTTCCTTTTTGGTGTCTTGATGCCAAAGGGGGAGAGGGTTCTATAGGTCTCGGGGATTTGCTTGAGCTTTGGGTTTTTCTCTCTTTCTCGTGTTTAGTGTTGGTTCCTTGCTGTGTGAGAGACTTATGTTACTCCTTTTACCTTTCCGTTCTTCGGTCATTATCGTTATTATTACCTCTAAGTATTATATTGTCTCTCCTTTTCGTGCTTAGAGTGGTGAGTCTATAAAATCTAGGGGGGGTCTAGTCCTAAAAGTGTGCCCATGCTTTCTAACAGCTAGTTCCTGTTGGGGCACACATTCAGGGGGAGTTCCGACTAGATTTCACTGACTTATCTCTTGCAAATCGTGTTGTTGTCATCATCCACCAAAAAGGGGGAGATTGAAAGGGCATTTCCCTCTTTATATTTTGGATGATGATGACAACCCTTTGTGGTCTAATCGTGTGCTATATGTTTCAGGTTCTTGATGCTTAAGCCTACATCAGATTGCTATTCTCTCTTGTAGGAAAAGATCGAAGACGGTGTCCCCTATGCTTTTTATCTCTTTGGTCGTAGGGAACCCGTACTATCAAGAGGGAATCCTCATTAGAAAGAAGTGGGGGAATCTTTTCACGTACACCTTCATCACCCCTCCTTTGTCTTTCTCAGGTGAGAGAGAGAGAGAGAGAGTTTTCCTTATCTCTTCCCTTATCTATTCCTGCTCACTGTTTCTGCCCAGCGGTTGTACCGCTCTCTGGAGCGGTTGTACCACTGGGTCTTGTCGCTCATCAGCTTTGCTCGAGCGGTTGTACCGCTGCCTGCGGGCGGTGGTACCGCCACCATTCTCTGCAAAAGCTAGGACGGTGGTTCTGGCCATGCACCGCTCAAGTACCGCTCGCGCTTCTGGTTTGATGTGGTTCTTGGGCGGTAGTGGCCCGGTTGGTCCGGTAGTTCCTCGATGACCGGTACCACCGGTGGTCCGAGCGGTTCTTCCGCTCAGAACTTAGCTGCCCAAGAGCTCAAGGCCATGCGATTGTTCCGGCCAGGCACCGCCCAAGTACCGGTCGAGCTCCTATTTTGATGCGGTGGTTGTGCGGTGGCTAGGCGGTTAGTCCGGTTATTTTTCTTAGCCGGTACTACCGCCTGCAGGTATGGTTGTACCGCTTGGTAGGGTTCTGCAGATACACCATGAGTCCCGGTTGTACCGGGACGAGGACCGGTTGTACCGCTGTAGTGCAAAAAATGCAGTAACGGCTGGAATTTAGGGTTGCTATATAAGGGAGCTTCTCCCACCTACCACTCCCACCTTTGACCTCTCTCACTCCACCATTAATGCACTTCAAGCTCTCTTGCCCGATCTCTCTCTCTAGCCACTCAAACTTGTTGATTTGCTAGGGATTGAAGGAGGAGACCTAGATCTACACTTCCACCAAAGGATATTTGCTTCCCCCATACTTTCTTTTGTGGATTTTGTTACTCTTGGGTGTTTGAGCACCCTAGACGGTTGAGGTCACCTCGGAGCCATATTCCATTGTGGTGAAGCTTCGTGGTTTTGTTGGGAGCCTCCAATTAAGTTGTGGAGAGAGCCCCAACATTGTTTGTAAAGGTTCAGTCGCCGCCTTCAAGGGCACCAATAGTGGAATCACAGCACCTCGCATTGTGTGAGGACGTGAGGAGAATACGATGGCCCTAGTGGCTTCTTGGGGAGCATTGTGCCTCCACACCGCTCCAACGGAGACGTACTTCCTCTCAAAGGGAAGGAACTTCGGCAACACATCCTCGTCTCCACCGTCTCCACTCTTGGTTATCTCGTGCCTTTATTTGAGCAAGCTTATTTGTTTCATATCTCTTGCTTTCTTGTGTTCCTATCCTTGTTGCATCATATAGGTTGCTCACCTAGTTGCATATCTAGACAACCTACTTTGATGCAAAGTTTAAGTTGTTAAAGAAAAGCTAAAAATTGTTAGTTGCCTATTCACCCCCCCCCCCTCTAGTCAACCATATCGATCCTTTCAACCGAGCTTACTGGTTCTATTTCCTCAACTCTTTCATTTCCTCATAACTGTGTTGTATGTTTGTTCATATCTGTGTTTGAAGACTTTGACTGAAGACTTTCTCAATTTCCTCAGTTCAATTTCTTCAGTCTGTTTGTCTTCATCATGTGTTATCCTGTGATTACACTTCCTGTACTCTGTGCCTGTCTTTATTTCATCATGATGACTATGCTTGTATTCTGTTATGTTTACTTTTGAGTACTTATTCCGCTGCTAGTAGTTCTTCGCTAAGGAATTTCCTCACCGGCAAATTCCTCAGTGAAGAATTTCATAAAAATCGCCTATTCACCCCCCCTCTAGTTGATATAACACACTTTCAATTGGTATCAGAGCAAGGTACTCCCTTGTTCTGTGTGATTTTGGTTTAACACTACTAGAAAAAGGGCTGCTAGTGGCGCACCTATTTTCGCTACTAATGGCGCACTACAGGTGCGCCACTAGCATCACGCCATTAGAATTTTTTTCTAATGGCGCACCTGTGGTGCGCCATTAGAATCTGGTATTCTAATGGCGCACCGCTGGTGCGCCATTAGTATGGCCCGCGGTGCGCCATTAGTATCTGGTATACTAATGGCGCACCACATAGAAGTGCGCCATTAGTAACAATTTTTTTCCAAAAAAATTAGAATTTTTTTTAATTTTTTTCAAAAAAAATCAATTTTTTTTTCATTTTTTCTTAATCTCAAGTCATTATGTCTTAATCTCGGGTCAATATGCTTAATCTCAAGTCAAATCGCACTCCATGGTCAAACTTCCCAAAAGGTCACCCTTTAGGTGGGGGGGTGCATTCGGTGGAAGCCGGGCAAACTAGTAATGGCGCACCGTGGGGTGGTGCGCCATTAGTAGTTAAACTAGTAATGGCGCACCACACCCACAGTGCGCCATTACTAGTTTTGAAAAAAAAAATAAAAAAATTTGAATTTTTTTTGGAAAAAACTTAGTAATGGCGCACCAGTGGACAGTGCGCCATTACTAGTTAAAAACTAGTACTGGCGCACTGTCCACTGGTGCGCCATTACTAACAAAAATTTTTTTTACTTTTTTTACTTTTTTTTAAAACTTCTAATGGCGCACCGTGGGTGTGGTGCGCCATTACTATGTCAACTAGTAATGGTGCACCACACCCATGGTGCGCCATTAGTAACAAATTTTGTTTTTATTTTTTTTCAAAACTTCTAATGGCGCACCGCACACCAGGTGCGCCATTAGTAATATATTACTAATGGCGTACCTGTATGTGGTGCGCCATTGCTATATTCTAATGGCGCACCACACACGTGGTGCGCCATTAGTGACCATTTCATCTATAGCCGTTTTCCTAGTAGTGTAACCGCCTGGAGTTTTAGTTATGTCGACCGCAGGTATGATCAAGGTCTCTGCTGGGTGTCCTACCTTCGATGGGATGGACTACCCCTACTAGAAGAATAAGATGTGAATGCATCTTGAAGCAATTGATAACGATCTCTGGTATGTTGTGGAAAATGGTGTTCCCTCAGTCACACCTTCTCTGAATGTTGCCGATGTGAAGAGATTCAAGCAACTCGACTCTCAAGCGAAGAATATCATATGTGGCCATCTGAGCAAAGGACAGTATGGCAGAGTGAGTGCTTTGGAAACAGCAAAGCTTATCTGGGACAGGTTGTCCAAAGTGAATGAAGGAGTCTCAACTCAGCGTGACTCTCGAGTTGATGTTCTTCGCAATCTCTTCAACCGCTTCAAAAGACTCGACAATGAAAATGTTCAACAAACCTTCGATCGCCTCACTGATATCTCAAATGAGCTTCAAACACTTGGTGCCACTGACATCACTGACCATGAGGTGGTGAACAAATTGCTGAGATCGCTTGATTCCTCATTTGACACTCTGGCATTGATAATACAAGAACGTGCTGATTACAAGTCACTTGATCCCGCTGATATTCTCGAGAGGCTAAATACTCATGAGTTCCAACTTGCTGAAAAGAGAGATCTCTATGGTTCAAGCTATGGCAGAACACGTGCACTGAAGGCCAAGGCAGTATCTGAGTCCGAAGATGAAGACTCTGGTACCAGCCTTGGTGATCCTGAAGAACTGAGCCATGATCTGGCTCTGCTCGTGAAGAAGTTCCAAAAGTTCTCAAGACGTGGTCGCCTTGGAAGATCCTCAAGGAGCAATGATTCCTCATCCAGTGAATACAAGAAGAGGCTCTGTCACAAATGCAAGAAACCTGGACATTTCATTCAAGATTGTCCTCAGTGGGAAAAGGAATCAAAGAAGAAGAAATACAAGGATTACAGTTCTGATGATGCGAAGAAAAAGAAGAAATCCACAAAATCCTCATCATCAAAATCCTCCAAGCCTTCATATCACAAGAAGAGCATCTCCAAGAAGGCCAGGGCATTCATTGGCAAGGAAATGGACTCTGAGGCTGAATCTGAAGAAAATGAGGAAGAGGAGTCATCTGAGGAGTCTGAATCCGGAGTGGCGAGCCTATCTTCAACACTGAAGAAAATGACCTCACCAACAAGGCTGATGAAGGCGATGATGACTACGCTCTCACCTATTGCTTCATGGCAAAGAGTGCCAAGGTACTCAAATATACCTCCTCTGAATCAAGTGAGAATGAATCTGATGAAAACCTTAAGCCCAGCTATTCTAAACTTGCTAAGAGAGCTATAAAACAAAAAAGGGCTTTAGAAACGGTTCAAAACATGTTAAATAAAAGTGATGATATGTTGGGTGAAGAAATGGATCGCACTGAAACTTTAACTGAAAATCTTCAGAGACTTCAGTCCAAGCTTGACAAACTTCAAAGTCATCATAACACTCTCTTATCGGATCATGAGAAGCTTTCTTATGAATTTCTTCAAAGAAAGCAAGACCTTGAGAAGCTAAGAGTGAGTTATGAAGATCTTCAGAAGGAGCGCGATTCATTACTTGCTCAACAAATCAGCGCATCTCAGGAAGAATTTGTTCCTCCATGCTTGAAGTGCATTGAACGTGAATCTGCTAATTCTTCACCTGAATGTTAAAATGTTTCTTATGTTTCAAATTCTTCACATGCCTCTGCTATCACTAATTCCTCATCTGAGGACATTGCTAGTATAACTAACGATGCAGGGCTGAAGGAATTGTACACGACAGGCATGTACAAAAGCCTCAAAGGGCATCAGGCTCTTTGTGATGTGCTTAAAAAGCAGATCCTCAACAGGAACCCTAGGAAAGAGGGTATCGCCTTTGAGAGGAAACTCAATGCGGATGGTACATATTGGAAGCCTGAGCAGTACCCCAAAACTACATGGGTTGCTGCAAAGGGACCTCCAGTTGATCCATCTAACTTATCTGGATTTGCATGTGAATCTCCTCATTCTGATGATGAGTCAATTGACTCCAACTATAAGCTATTCAAAAATCAGAATGGTGAAGTATTTGCTAGATATATTGGCACTAACTGCAGGAACGGCTCCCCTATGAAGAAAATATGGGTTCCCAAAAGATGTCTTGAAAATCTTCAGGTGAATGTCATCATGACACCACCTGTGAAGAATAGGAACCCCAGATCAAATTCCTCATACGGACCAAATTCCTCATATGGATCAAAGTCCTCATATGAACATCATCGTGCTAACCCGTCTGTTTCGCAGGGAAGATCTAAGGATTATGGATATGTGCATTATTCTTCAAATCATTATGTCCATATGTCCTCGAAGAATTTCTCTGCTTACTCTTATGCTTACCCTAACCCCTCTTATGTGAAACGAAATGGACTGGCTTCTATGCCATTCTTCTCATATGGAGCTCGCAGAATGATGAACTCTTTGCTACCCCTTCAGATGTGGGTGGTGAAGAAAAAGAACTAATCTCTTCTGCAGGGTCAAGTCTCCAGACGCACATAATCGTCTGAAGAATTTGCTGGAGACCTGAGCATACCTGAAAGGACGCAGGCTAACCATGAAGAAATGAACTTCCATTTCTCACGTCCTCATATTGCTTTATCAGTTCTTTTACTTGATGAAATTGATCTGATGAATTGATGTCATATTCTTCACTGATGAAGTATATGTGTTTGTAAGCTGCACTAATTCATCTGCAGGATGATCAACCCAAAGCCACTGAGTGGGTCCTCGATAGTGGATGTACAAACCACATGACTGGTGACAAGAATCTATTGATGGATGCTTCATTATCTCCGTCGCATCTGAAGCATATCATCTTTGCTGACAAAGGCAAAAGTCAGGTATTGGGTCTAGGTAAGGTTGCGATTACAAAGGATCGACACATGAAGAAAGTCATGCTTGTTGAGTCCTTAGGATACAACCTTATGTCTGTCTCAATGCTTTGTGATCTTGATATGGTTGTTGTCTTTGGCAAGTACCGTTGTGTTGTGATTATGGAAGCTGACAATTCCAAAGTCTTCGAAGGCTTTAGGAGAGGAGACCTGTATATTGTTGATTTCTCTACAGGACCACAACCAGCCGTGTGCTTACTTGCAAAAGCTTCAGAAGGCTGGCTCTGGCATCGACGACTTGGTCATGCAGGCATGAGGAATTTGCACACGCTTGCGAAGAAGAAGCATGTCATTGGCATCGAGAATGTCAAATTCCTCAAGGATCACCTATGCGGAGCCTGTGAAGATGGGAAGATGACCAAGGCCAGGCATTCAGCGAAGACTATCATGACCACCACTCGCCCATTTGAATTGCTTCACATGGATCTCTTTGGTCCTAATCATTATTCTGCTATTTCAAATGAAGCATCTCAATATGGCTTTGTTATTGTTGATGATTATTCTTGCTACACATGGGTACACCTTGTTACTTACAAACATGAAGTGCAGGAAGTCTTCAAACGATTCTCCTCGAGGGCTTCAACCAACTTTGGTGTGAAGATCAAGCACATCAGAAGTGACAATGGCACTGAGTTCAAGAATTCTGGTCTCGATGACTATCTTGATGAACTTGGTATTACTCATGAGTTATCTGCTCCTTACACTCCTCAGCAGAATGGCATCGTGGTGCGCAAGAACAGGACTCTTGCTGAGGTGGCTTGCACTATGCTTGATGAATACAAAACGCCTCGTCGTTTCTGGACTGAGGCAATTGATACTGTGTGCCACATCATCAACAGAGTATATCTTCACAAATTCTTCAAAAAGACTGCCTATGAACTCAATGTAAGTTATTTCAAAGTCTTCGGTGCTAAATGTTGGATTAGAGATCCTCATCACAACTCAAAATTTGCACCGAAAGCACATGAAGGTTTTATGCTTGGTTACGGAAAGGACTCGCACACCTACAGAGTCTTCAACAATGTTCTTCACAAAGTTGTTGAAACTGTAGATGTGCGGTTCGATGAAACTAATGGCTCGCAAAGAGAGCACCTACCTACTGTGATAGATGAACCAGCACCTGAGGAAACTATCAAGTTCAAGGCTACTAAGGATGTCATTCCTACTGAAGAATCTGTTGAAGAATTCATTCCAGAACATGAAGAACGTCGAGCTGAAAATGTTGAAGAAAACACTGATCAAACTCTTCAACGACAACCAGCTCATCCTCGCATTGCAAAAGAAGTGCAAGTTGAAAAGATCATCAATGACATCAAAGCACCAGGTCCTCTCACACGCTCAAAAGCTTCACATTTTTCTAAATTTTGTGGGCAGTATGCTTTTGTCTCTATTACAGAGCTCACTAAGGTAGATGAAGCATTTCTGGAGCCTGAGTGGATTCAGGCCATGCAAGAAGAATTACATCAGTTCGAGCTCAACAATGTCTGGGAACTGGTCAAATGTCCAGATCCTCGCAAGCACAATATCATCGGCACAAAGTGGATCTACCGCAACAAGCAAGATGAAAATGGCCTTGTGGTGAGGAATAAGGCACGACTTGTAGCTCAAGGCTACACACAGGTTGAAGGAATTGATTTCAATGAAACTTTTGCACATGTTGCTAGACTTGAGGCTATTCGCATATTACTTGCTTATGATAACCATCATGATATCATTCTGTATCAAATGGATGTGAAAAGTGCATTCCTCAATGGTAAGCTTGAGGAAGAAGTATATGTTGCTCAACCCTCAGGTTTTGAAGATCCAAAGAATCCTGACAAAGTCTTCAGACTCAACAAGGCCCTTTATGGCCTCAAGCAGGCCCCACGGGCTTGGTATGATACCTTGAAGGAACTCTTCATGAAGAAAGGCTTCAAACCCGGTTCACTCGTCCCTACTCTTTTCACTAAATCTTATGATGGTGAATTGTTTGTGTGCCAAGTATATGTTGATGATATTATCTTTGGTTGTACTGACCAACGTTATAGTGATGAATTTGCCTATATGATGAGTGAAGAATATCAAATGTCTAGTATGGGAGAGTTGAAATTCTTATTAGGTCTTCAAATTCGTCAACAACACAATGGCATATTCATATCTCAGGAGAAATGCCTCAAGGATGTACTGAGGAAATTCGGCATGCAAGATTGCAAAGGCGTCAAAATTCCTATGCCCACAAATGGCCATCTGTGCACTGATGAAAATGGTATTGACTTCGATCATAAGGTATATCGCTCCATGATAGGTTCCTCATTATACTTATGTGCATCTAGGCCAGATATAATGCTTAGTGTTTGCATGTGTGCCCGATTTCAAGCTGCACCGAAGGAATCACACCATAAGGTTGTGAAGCATATTCTTCGATATCTAGCTCACACACCAACACTTGGATTACGGTACCCAAGGGCTTGACTTTTGATCTTGTTGGATATTCTGACTCTGACTATGCCGGTGATCGTGTGGATCGCAAGTCAACATCTGGAACATGTCATTTCCTCGGACGATCTTTGGTCTGTTGGTCCTCGAAGAAACAGAACTGCGTATCACTATCTACTGCTGAAGCTGAGTACATTGTCGCTGGTCCTTGCTGTGCCCAATTGCTATGGATGAAGCAAACTCTCAAGGACTACGGCGTCAACATGAAGAATGTACCTCTCTTCTGTGACAATGAGAGTGCCATCAAGATTGCTCACAACCCAGTTCAGCACTCGAAGACAAAGCACATTCAGATTCGTCATCATTTTCTTCATGATCATGTGTTAAAGGGCGACATTTCTATTGAGCATCTGAAGATTGAAGAACGGCTAGCCGATATCTTCACAAAGCCCTTGGATGAGAAGAGATTTAGCAAGTTGCGGTGTGAGCTAAATATCCTAGAATCTTCGAATGTTCTTTGAAAAGGACACTCATCTTAACACTTACGCAAAATTGATGACTTAGATGTTCAACACATGACGAAACGTTTTTCTTCAATCAATGAAGAATAACACTCTTAGTGTGAAGAAATTAATGAAGAATTTGATTCTCAGAAACCTACGATAATTGTACGCGGTGTCTGAAATCATCATTCTTATACGGTGGGTCACGCCACCACCAAAAGTTGAAATTCCTCAAATTATTCATATTCTTCAACTTTGCATAGTCTTCACTGGTTTCGTCGTTTTTCTTCATTGGCTATATATATATATATGAGTTTATGTCCTCTACAGCATTAACTTATTGCTATTTCTTCAAGTTGGTTTTCTGCTAAGTGAATGTGATAGGACCCTTCCCCTCTATGCTATACTCAACCCAATCTGTTCACAAATTCTTCATGTGCGTTCTATTTGAAACTCGTTCAAAATCTTCACTGTGTCCTTGTCAGCTGAAGAAATTGCGAACGGAACTTTAAAACCTATCTTATCGAAATTTTCGGTCTTGCCGCTCAAACCGTTCCGCATCCCTCAATACACTTATCCACTCACCCACGATCTAACACGATCTCCACCTCTCACTACATGGGTGACACATGTCGTGCGAATGAGATGGGTCAGGGGGACGTTCGTCCAATTTCTGCGGGCGAGCAGTTTTTTCACCGTGGCTATAAATACCCCTCCTTCCCTTCCTCATTTCTTTTACTCCACTTGACCTCTCTCTTCGGGTCGAGCTTCTCAAACCCTAGCGCCATCACTACTTCATCGCCGCCGGTGAGGAAGAGCTTCACTGCCTTGACCTCATCGCCGACGTACTCGCGCCGACCGCAGACATCTTCACTCCGCTGCCGCCGTAGCTGTCTTCCTCCGCCAAGTTAGGGCGTGGAAGATCTGCACAGACTAACTTCACATCTCCTCACTCCATTTCGTCATGTTCTTCGTCCAGGGTAAATAAAAGTTACTTTTACTGCCCTCGTTGATTCGAATGATTATCTACAAAATCTTCAAAAGTGTTTTTCTTCATATCTTCACACACTGAACACCTCACAAAGTCATCTGTTCTTGATTCGTTTCTCTAAGCATCATTTTTCTTCAACATTCCTCAATTGTGTGGATCTTCGATCTATACAACTCTGGAACCTAAGACAAAGAACGCTTAGTGAAAATCTTCAAGACTCATCTGGTCAAATTCCTCAAACCTGTTCATTTTGAAAAACCTTCTAAGAACGCATATGACCTCTCCAAATTCCTCGCAACTATACTCTATTCACAGGTACACATGTCAGCTGCTGAATCACTAGGTTCTCATCAACTTAACTCATTTGCAGCATTCCTCGAGGAAAAGTTGCATACTTCTTCAGAGAATTTGATTGTTCAAATTCCTCAACTGAAGAAAATGGCTGATGGTAAAAGGCCACAGAAGGGAGGAAAGAGGCCTGAGGTAAATACAGTGTTTGAGATCCCTGATGACATATATGCTGGGTACTGCACACCTACTAAGGAAACCAAGAATGAGCGCAAAGTGCGCAAACAGAGGATAGAGAGGAGATGGGCAAGAGAATGGAGGGAGTACAGATATGTCACTCCTAAGTATATGAAGAAATTCACACTCAATCCTCCATGCCCAAGAACTCCAGTGGCACCTGGCCAAATTGCTAATCCCACCAGCCTCAAGCGAGGTGAGGACTATCCTGATGAATGGGCCAAGCGCCAAGGCAAGTTGGCTAAGCAAGCCAAAGAAGCAGTGAGGAAATTCAATGAAGACTCTGCCGCTGCTGCTGCCTCTGCTGAGGCCTTTGCTGTCAAGCCAAAGAAGGCTATGTCAAAGAAGCCTGCGCGCAAGCCAAGTGCTTCATCAGCAATGCCCTCACGACCAGAATCATCAAAGCCCTCACGGTCAATTCCTCATGCTGCTCCTGTTCCTCCAAAGTCCTCAGCTCCTCCACCAAAGCCTTCAGTTGTTTCGACCAAATCCTCAGCACCTGTGCATCTCGCTTCATGCCAAAGGACTGCCGGCATCTCCATTGCCTCAGGTGTCTCAGCTAGTTTCTCAGCTGCACCAAGTTCCTCAGCTGACCCCTCACTGCTGAAGACAAAGGCCACTGCTGGACGAGGTCCATGCCCAAGTCCTCAAAAGAAGCAAGTCACTTTCCAAGTGTCGTCTGATGAAGACGAAGCTGATGATGATGAACTTGCAGAAATCATCATAGACAGGCAAGTCAGGGCCGCTAGAGCCAAAGGATCAGAGGTGCCACTCCTTTTGGATCCCAAGTTGATCCTCAACTACATTGATGATTGGCACAAGGACCCCAACACTCCCTTGCCTGACTTCAAGCTGACTCCTGGCCAAAGTCACATGCTGACCCACTTCATTCAACAAAAGTGGAAATTTGAGAAGGCCAGGCAGATCAAGAAAGCGCAGTACAAGAAGGAGAAATTTCTGAAGAACAACGTTGTCACTATGACAACTGATGAACTTGTAAAAATCCAATCTGAAATCAAAACCCTCAGCGATGACTTCAAAGCCTACTATGCTGATTGGCAAGGAGCCAAAGTTAGATTTGTAACGATAACTGAACAGTTCACTTTAAATGTTGCGCGACATTGATGAACATGAAGATTTGGACGACACTGCGGCAGGCCCTACATCAACCAACGACCCCAACAACGCTGGTGCTCCTTCATCAACATGATTATCTTCAGGGGCGTTAGTCCTCATTTTCGATCCTTTTGGTCATTCGATGACAAAGGGGGAGACATATGAGTTAGTCTTCAAGCGGGTCTACTATATGGGCATTTTTTTGCTAAGTTACAACTCTTGTTCTTCTGAAACTTTATTGGATCGAGTTGTAATCTTAAACCCGATGGTGCTCTGATACTTTTGATGCACTGTGCTCTGATACTTTTGATGCACTATTCTGCATGCTTATTCCTCGTTAAATATTATTGCACGCATGCTGAATTTCATCAGGCACCATATTTCATCATGCATATCAAATTCTTCATACTATATGTTAAATGCGTGTATGAATTACAAGATATAGGGGGAGATCTCCATGATTCAACTCTTCAAGTGTGCATTGCTTCAAAAGCAAATTCCTCACTATGCACATCTTCAGGGGGAGTTCTTCTATATCTTGCAATCCAATTCCTCAATATCAGTATTTAAACTTCATATGTTTATCCCCATTGAAAACTTAACCTATATTGTCATCAATCACCAAAAAGGGGGAGATTGTAAGTGCATCTAGTGCCCCTTAGTGATTTTGGTGTATTGAAGACTTATAGGTTAAGGGACTAATGCGTGTGAGGTCTATAAGTCTATGAGGAGTTTGATATTTACAGGAAAAGTCGACCCCTAAAAATGAACATCTTCGACTGAAGATTTTGGTATTTCTAAAGACTTTCATGAAGACTTTGAAAGTGAAGAAATTGGTGTGTCCGTGAAGACTTGATATTCATGCGAGAAATATGAAGCTTGAAGACCTTCATTTTCATAGTTTTGTTTTTCTCTTTCTTGAGTCATAGGAAACACCGTACTGTTAAAGGGGGTCGAGGAAATACTAAGGAAAAACTTCCATGTGATGCTCAACTCAAAGTCCTACACCTACCAATCCCTTCGAGTGAAGCCATTGGAAATCTCATACAGTTCAGTCAATTTCTTCAGTGACAGAGACAAAGTTCTTCTGGTCTCTGAGGAATTTTTCCTGACTGAGGAGTTAGGAATTCGCCAGTGCGGATTGCCTATACAGTGAGGAACATGATAGCCCTGAGGATTTTGCTACTCAAAATTCTGACCGTTGTTGTGCTATGCGCCAACTGTCCCAAAATATCTATCCACCTAACGGTCATATCATTGAAGGGCATTTATGTCTTATCATGTCGGGCTGCTCCCTAGGCTATAAATAGCCGCCCCCTACAACCACTAGCTGATTGGCTGCTCTGAGAGAAACTGACACTTGTCATTTGAGAGAAACCCATCCTCCGAGGACTTTGAGCGAAAATCATCAAGTGAGAAGAAACCAAAAACCCAAAACCCAAACACCTACAAACCCCAAGTGATTGAGCATCACTGAAGAGATTGATCCTGAGTGGATCCGATGCTTGTTACCTTTGAAGACTGTGCTTCTTCCAGACGGTTAGGCGTCATGGTCTAGAGCATCCAAGAGGAATTGTGGATCACCGGGTGACCAAGTTTGTGAAGGTTTGGAAGTCGCCTGAAGACTTACCACGAGTGATTGGACGAGGTTTGTGTGACCTTAGTTCAAGAAGAATACGGTGAGGACTGGGTGTCTTGGACTAAGTGTCCTTGACTGGGTGTCCGGGACTGTGTGTCCTCGAGTTTAAATACTCAGTCGCTCCAACCAAACGTACAACTGAGACAGCAGTTGGAACTGGTCTACCAAATCATTGTCTTCACCGAGCTTACTAGTTCTATTTCCTCAACTCTTTCATTTCCTCATAACTGTGTTGTATGTTTGTTCATATCTGTGTTTGAAGACTTTGACTGAAGACTTTCTCAATTTCCTCAGTTCAATTTCTTCAGTCTGTTTATCTTCATCCTGTGTTATCCTGTGATTACACTTCCTATACTCTGTGCTTGTCTTCATTTCATCATGATGACTATGATTGTATTCTGTTATGTTTACTTTTGAGTACTTATTCCGCTGCTAGTAGTTCTTCGCTAAGGAATTTCCTCACCGGCAAATTCCTCAGTGAATAATTTCATAAAAATCGCCTATTCACCCCCCTTTAGTCGATATAGCACACTTTCAATAGGAGGAAAAAGTAGGTCGGTGGAGCAATGAGGGGCCCACGAGGGGGAGGGCGCGCCCCCCTGCCTCGTGGCCTCCTCGTTGGTTGCTTGACGTCCACTCTAAGTCCCATGGATCACGTTTGTTCCAAAAATAACTCTCCCGAAGGTTTCATTCCATTTGGATTCTGTTTGATATTCCTTTTCTGTGAAACACTGAAATAGGCAAAAAAACAGCAATTTGCACTGGGCCTCGGGTTAATAGGTTAGTTCCAAAAATAATATGAAAGTGTAAAATAAAGCCCATTAACATCCAAAACAGAATATATAATAGCATGGAACAATCAAAAATTATAGATACGTTGGAAACGTATCAGAGTGCCATCCGGGTACGAGTGTCCTTAACAGAAAAACCACATTCGTCAAACTCAATGGTAACAGGATTTTCACGTGTAAAAGAACGAACAGAGACAAGATTTTTAATAAGATTAGGAGAAACTAAGATGTTAGATAATGACCATGGAGTAGAAGTAGATGGAAAAGATGCATGTCCTATGTGAGTAATGGGAATGGAGGAACCGTCACCGACGGTGATGCGAGCGGAAGTGTGGACGGGATAGGAGGTGTGGAGGTTACCGGGATGAGCGACCATATGTGCGGTAGCTCCAGTGTCCGTATACCAGTCGCCGCCGCTGGTCCGCCAAGAGAGTCGTGTCCCACGACGCCGGTGGGAGCGCAGGCTGCTGGAGTGGGCTGTCAGGGGGAGCAGCGACAGCCCACCTAGCTGCGGCGGCTGGCCGTAGGAGAGGGGCCCGTAAGGCGCCGCATAGGGCTGTGGCACGACGTAGAACGCCTGATGGGACGGAGGCCGCGTGCCAAGGATACCCGATGCAGGGGCGCGGGGAACCGGCATGGAGTAGGCGTGCACAATGCCAGTCCAAGGATTTTGGCCGGCATACCACGGGGCCGGCTGGTACTGCTCCTGCTGGGGGCGAGCGGCTCCTTCCTGAGCGCCGGTGCCCTGCTGCTGCTTACGGCCCCTGGGGCGGCCTAGGTTAGCAGCCGGCGGGGGTGGCAGGAAGGGGGCGGCCGGCGCCTGAGGGAAGGCCGGCGCGGGATGCGGCGGCGGCGCCGAGCCCCCGCGGGTGCCGGCGACGAGAGCGGTGTGGGTCGCCCGAGTCCGGGCCATCTTCATCCGTCGCTCCTCCATCTTGAGGTACGCCACCACCTTGGCAAAGGTAGGCTCCGGGATGAAGGTGAGATTGGAGCGACCTTTCCAAAGTCCTCGTTGAGGCCGGCAGTGAGGATGCTGATGAGGAGCTCGTCGCCGACCGTCTCACCGAGATCGCGGAGCTCATCGGCAAGCTTTTTGAGGCACATGCAAAAATCGCCGATGGACGAGTCAAGTTGCTGGCACCCGTAGCACTCGCCACGGAGGAGGACCTTGTGCTGCAGTTTGTTGTCGGTGAAGAGGCCGTTGAGCTTGGTCCAGACGGCGTAGGACGCGGTGGATTGATCAAGCACCACCGGAACGCGCTCGTGGATGTTGAGATCACGGATGAGGGTGACATCGGGACCGGCGAAGGGGTTGAAGACGGTGGAGGAGGAGGAACTCATGGCGCGGCGAGGAGGGAGGTGGAAGGCGCGGCGCGGGTGGAGTGGCTAGGGTTAGGGTTCGGCGCGGGTCGGGAAGGGTGGCGGCGCGGGTGGGGTAGGCGGGTAGGTTTGGCGCTGGGTGGGAAGGAAGGAGCGGCGTGGCGTGGGCAGGAAGGGTGCGGAAGCTGGGGGTCGCGACGGCGACCGGCGGCGGCGGCGGCGGCGGCGGGTGGCGCGACGGGTGGTGGGAGGGCGGCGGCGATTAGCAGCGTCGGCGGCGACCGGAAAGCCCGGCGGCGGCGGCGGCAGCAAGTGGCGGCGGCAGCGGCTAGGTCTAGAAACTTTCTGCGATAGATACCATGTAGAAGACTAGAATAGGCTGTGCGACGCAATTGCATTGATCGGTGCATTAGATACGTATATATGATGTAAAAAAAGCTATAACCTTAACTTTTTTTCTTCGGAAAAGCCATAACCTCAACTATACAGATGAATTAGAAAATAGGCCCAAAACATAATATACGCGTACACAGTATATTCAAACATCTCAACAACAGAAGCGATGCAAGTTGACGAGCATCGTCTCGTCTCGTGGTACCAAAAATAGCGACCATGTGTCCCGCACTCCCGCTCCGGGTGTTGTATAGGACTCTGGAGGATCTCGTTTCGCCATATAATGGCTTGCGGCCATCTGCGTGATCAGAGGCATCGGTGGATTGTTCGCCCAAGGAAATTAATTAGTTTGGCGTGGATCACAGCAGCAGTATCGTGGGAATACATAGCTCGATTAATCAAATCCAACTGCTTATATTCCCATATGCACGGCAGATCACAGCAGCCTGGCATCACAGATCACGGCGGAGACTATCGTGCACGCGCCACGCCACGTGGGTCTAGCACCTTCACTACTGCTACTTGCATTGCCCGGCGTTGACCTCGTCGGCACCTGCCGGCCGGCCGTACAAGTGTGTGGATGCAGCCATGCAGGTCCCGTCGCTAGATAGCAGCTCCTACGATGTTGGTGCCATCTATTGTAATTTTGCAGTTATGTTTTGGTGTTTTGATGAAGATATTGTGGTGCACTTGTAAGGGATTATCTCCGGCCCAATTATATTCAGTGCCCATGGCTTTGCATATTTTTTGATGGGCGACTGAAGATGGTTTCTGAAACCTATGAAGGTTGTCAAATTCATGAAGGGTGGCATGCATGCACATCGTGAGATCACGTGCGCATTCGGTGTATTGTTGGTGACACCATGTTTATCGGGCATGTTTTGCACAGAGTATGCCTCACAAGGAAAATCGACACCTTAGTTACAAAAAAGAATCCCAAAAGAGCATGCTTGGACAGAGTACGTCTAGCGAAGGAAATCGACACCGTAGTTACAAAAAAATAATTCTAGAAACAGAAACAGCGCCACAAGGAAATACCATAAAGTATTACGTTTTCGTTCCAGGATAAAAAGATGAACTATAAACATTGTGGTTCTGTGGCATCTCATAGGCCATTGTTCACATTATTTTGGCGTGTTGTTTGTACTAAGAGTGGGACTTACGATGTTTGCTAACCATACCATCAAAGGAGGGGGAAATGTTGAAGTTACTCCCAAGTTGTTATTGACTGAGAGGAAGAAGGGGAGTCCTTTCCCACATTCTGGGCACCCAAAACCATTAATTGGTTTCGGTCCCTAGCCCATCAGCACCAACAACTACAATTGTTCCATTGCCCATCAGCACCTCACGTGTAAAAGCATGTATGTACCTTTGTTGGATGCACGATAAGAGAAACGATGCTAGTTTTGGAAGACCTCTATTTCTCAGCTCCCTTGAGGGGTATGTCGGCGGTAATCATGCTCTCCTACATCGCCTTTGTTGCATCTCCACCATCGGCAGTCACCAGCGTCATGCCGACGAGGCTCCTAAACCCTATGATTGCCTATGCACGACTATGCTGTTGCGGCTTTACTTTTTTTTTCCATCATGCCTGCAGCAAGCAAGCAAGCAAACGAAGGACTTTAAATGTGTCGTTCTAATCACATGCACATTTGGTGGGCTGTTGGTGCCATTTTTTGGATGACACCCACATCAAGACATCACGAACCAACCTGTGGTTGGATGGTTAGGAGGACAGTAGTATCACCAGTCCACGAGAATTGAAGTCCTGATGCTCGACTATGAGGCGTCTACGGTGACTTCATAAAATCTTAAGACAATATGCCGGCTCAATCTCTTAAAGATACACGTAACACTATATTATACTTAAAAATTCTCCTTTTTTTTCTTCAAAAAACACAATGCACCAGCCGCGAATCGGACCCAGGTATGCACCAGCTTCGATTATAAGCTCGACATGACGATACAGTACCGTACGTGCAGCTCTCGCATCTTTGCTGACTGTCGTTTTGCTCCGTACTACTTCCATAATCTCACGTCTCTCTTTGTCCCTAGCTCTTTACCACGTCAGACGGCCATACAAATCAACATGCGCACGGCAGTATGATGTGACATGCATATCTTTTATTTTTGATTGACAGTACGATGACATGCATTTCCACAAAACAGCGAATATGGACCATGTGTCCGGCTCCGGGGGTTGTATAGGACTCTAGAGTATCTCGTTTCGCCGCCATGAATCTGTGGAATCGGCAAGATATACAAGCGAATGATGTCTGCTCTTTTCTCCCATGAATACTATCTTCGTCATGGTTTATTAGTCCCTCTCGTATTTTTTAAGTCATACTTTGATCATTATTTTAATTAATAAAATGCAAGTTATACGTAATAAATATAATGTCATCAAAAACTATATTTAAATATGTTCAGTGATATAATTTTTTATGACACGCATTAATATTTTTTAATTAAATATGTGATCAAAATTTGGCATAAATTACAAAGAAGACTAATAAACCAGGACGAAGGTAGTATCAATTAGTCTGGCGTGTAAGGGGGATCGCAGTAACAGTATTGTAGGACCGCTGGGATAAATATGCGAATCGAAGGTATATAGTCGATGGGAATCGGTACTAGCTTGATTTCCCTCGCTTAATCAATCCAGCTGCTTATATTCCCATGTTCACGGCAGATCACAGCAGCCTGGCATCACAGATCACGGCGGAGGCTATCGTGCACGCGCCACGCCACGTGGGTCTAGCACCTTAGCTACTTGCATAGCGCGGCGTTGACCTCGTCTGCGTCTCCCGGCCGGCCCGCCGGCCGTACTAGCACTGCTAGTAGCCTAGTACGGTGTATACATGCACTTCCCTTCCGTCACTTGATAGCAGCTCGCGCTGATATATATTACTACCTGGGTAGAGAGAGAGAGAGAGAGAGAGAGAGAGAGAGAGAGAAGTGCTAGGTGCAGCAAGGCAGGTTAGTAGGTAGCAGCAATGGCGGCGGCGGAGAGCCTGGCCGTGGAGAGCGGCACCGGGCGGCAGGAGTACGTGCAGGACGGCTCGGTGGATCTCCGGGGCAACCCCGTGCTCCGGTCCAAGAGGGGCGGCTGGACCGCCTGCTCCTTCATCGTAGGTAGGCACCATTTCCGACCAACCAGTTGATCATGCACACACATGCTTGCTTCTATTCTTCATGCCGCCAGCCGATCCATGGCAGTGTACGAGCTGTTCGAGCGGATGGCGTACTACGGGATCGCGTCCAACCTCTTCGTCTATCTCACCGAGAAGATGCACCAGGGCACGGTGGAGGCGTCCAACAACGTCACCAACTGGTCCGGCGTCGTCTTCATCACGCCCCTGATCGGCGCCCACCTCGCCGACGCCTACCTCGGCCGCTATTGGACCTTCGTCATCGGCTCCGCCATATATTTCATGGTAACCAACCCTCTCCTCTCCTAACTAGATTTTCTAATCGGTGGCTACGGCGGAGTCCTCGAGGGTCGAATCGAGATTTGTATCGTATTTTTATTTAATCACACACAAGTTTCTTGAACAATAGAACAACAATATTGGGGACTAATCATTTGTCAACACGTAGTATGTAGTACTCCCTCCGATCTAAAAAAGTGAGACTAGAAATGATGTCCATGCCTTGATGCAGGGGATGCTGCTGCTGACGCTGGCTGTGACGGTGGGAGCGCTCAAGCCTCCGCCATGCGTCGACAAACTTTGTCCGTCGCCGTCAGCCCTGCAGGTCGGCGTCTACTTTGGCGGGCTGTACATCGTCGCCTTGGGCAACGGCGGCACGAAGCCTAACATCTCGACCATGGGCGCGGACCAGTTCGACGACTTCGACGCCCGGGAGAAGACCCACAAGCTCTCCTTCTTCAACTGGTGGATGTTCACCATCTTCACGGGCATCCTCTTCTCCTCAACAGTCCTCGTCTACCTCCAGGACAACGTGAGCTGGTCTGTCGGCTATGGCATCCCCACTCTCGGCCTCGTCGTCTCCATCGTCATCTTCCTCGTCGGCACGCCTATGTACCGCCACAAGGTGCCTCAGGGCAGCGCGATCACGCGCATTGGCAAGGTGCTCGCCTCCGCGCTGTGCAAACAGCGCCTACCCTTGCCGGCAAACGCCGATGAGCTGCATGAGCTGGAGCAAGAGGCGTACACGAGGAAGCACAAGTTCCGGATGGACTCCACGAACGAAATGTGGTTCCTCAACAAGGCTTCTGTGAAGGACGTAGGTGGCGCGTCCTCGACCTCAAAATGGAGCCTCTGCACGGTGACGGAGGTGGAGGAGACGAAGCAGATCTTGAAGCTGGTCCCTTTTGTCGTGACCATGTTCGTGCCGTGCACGCTCATCGCTCAGACCAACACCCTGTTCGTGAAGCAGGGCACCACCATGAACCGGCACATGGGGCCACACTTCGAGATCCCGCCGGCCAGCCTCGGCGCGTTCGTCACGCTCGCCATGCTCATCACCAGCGTGGTCTACGACCGGCTCTTCGTCAAGGCCGCGCGAAGGTACACCAATAACCCAAGAGGCATCACCCTCCTCACGAGGATGGGCATCGGGCAGGTGATCCAAGTCGTGACGATGGCGACGGCGGCGCTCACCGAGAACCGGCGCCTGAGCTACGCGCGCAGCCTTGGGCTGGACGTGACCGGCGGCCAGCTCCCCCTCACCATCTTCGTCCTCCTGCCGCAGTACGTGCTGATGGGCCTGGCGGACGGGTTCGTGCTCGCGGGCGAGATCGAGTTCTTCTACGACCAGGCGCCCGAGAGCATGAAGAGCCTCGGCACGGCACTGTCGCTCACGGCGTACGGCGTGGGCAACGTCCTTAGCAGCTTCTTCTTGTCGCTGGTGGCGCGGGTGACGCGCGAGAGGACCGGCAAAGCCTGGGTCTCCAACAACCTCAACGCCTCACACCTCGACTATTACTACGCGTTCCTCACGTTGCTCGCGGTCGCCAACTGTGTCGCCTTCGCTCTCCTCGCTAGCAGGTACAAGTACAAGGTGGAGTCTACTAAGACCATCGACGTCGACGTGGACGTGCAGCTCAAGCGGCTAGGCCCCCAAGAAGATTCACTATGAGTCAATGGCTTGACAGTTGACACTATAGAGAAAATATAGTCCATCCGTTCCAAATTATTTGTGATGGAAATGAATGTATCTAGACGTATTAATAATTTTAAATATATCTATTTCTATCCATTTCTGTGATAAGTAGTTTGGGACGAAGGGAGTAGAAAGTGAAGTATTTCAGGTGTATTGATCTAACCATGGTGCGCGGAGTATACGTAGTGTCAAGAAGTGCTTCACACTGTAAAGGAAAAATAGGAATCAGAAGTATTGCATGTGTATTGGTCAATCCATCATAGGGTATATATAGTTTATGAGTCTTTTTACGTACTCCCTCCGTTTCTTTTTAGTCCGCATATAAGGTTTGGTCAAAATCAAACTTTGTAGAGTTCGACTAACTTTATATTAAAAAAATATAAACATTTACAATATGAAATCAATATTATCAGATGTACCATGAAACGTACTTTCATACTATATAGTTTTAGTATTGTAGATGTTTATATTTTTTTATATAAATTTGGTCAAACTTTGTGTAGTTTGACTTTGACCAAATCTTATGTGCGGAGAAAAAAGAAACGGAGGGAGTACCTACTGCTAAAAAGTATGAACCGTCCATTATAGGTAAGGCAATGGCCTAGATCCACTGATACTACTTCTTTCGATAAAAGTTGGATTTTGTCGGTGTTTTGATCGCTTCAGGGTCTTTTTTTCTCCCTGAGGCATAGAAATCTGAAGCGGATGCTTTTTCCGCCGCTCCAACATAGCCTAGTCCATCCATTTGGCGAGGTGGTGGTGAGGCACCGCGGCGAGCGGGGTACTATTCAGTACTCACATGTTAAAATATTCAGGTATTTTCGAAGCATGATTAATAATATAGTCAATTACTAGTTATAAATCATTGTCATGTCATGTATAGCACATCTTATAGTCAATATGTACAATAGTTGATTAGAAGAGTGTACTATTTTTTATTATATGACCAACCTTTTACTCTCATAAAGTGCCTAGGAGTACGTGCTAGAGCTGACTCTTCACCAAGAGCCTGTTTACCTTCTCTCTCTTCTTTTATTTTCTCCAACTAAGCAAGAATATACTAGTTTGTTTTTTCTAGCTAGCTGACTCGGCTTTATTGTATTTGCTCTCATTGTCTCGTGGTGTACTACTTGCCTTGCCACCCTGTCTCATGGACTAGCCACATGGCGAAAGTGGCTCGCATAGGGTGGCATGCGGTAGGGAAAAGCGAAAGCAGCGGCGGAGAAGCAAAACAATGCGGAGACCGATCGTTGAGAACTCGACACAGTCCCCTGGATCCAAATCTCTAGTTCTCGTGTTGCACACACATATATAGACGCATGGATTTGTTGGTCAATGCAGTCCTCTCGTCCAGCTCTATCAGATTAATTCCTGTCCAAGTCTCATTGAGCATGATCACTTGTTCTGAGATGTGAACTATATACATAATACTTCCAAAGTTGCTATGGAGAGCCGGCATGTCCAGAACCGGCAAATGGAGCCAAGGTTTTGTTTTTTTACCGGGCCCGAACTAAATGGGCGAAATCCACTATTTTGAGAACTCCGGAAAATTCAAACGAAATGCAACAACTAAAATTTGAAATTTAGTACAAATGCGCCGGAGAGCATGAAGAGCCTTGGCACGGCGCTGTCACTCACGGCATACGGCATGGGCAACGTCCTTAGCAGCTTCCTCTTGTCGCTGGTGGCGCGGGTGACGCGTGAGAGGACGGGCAAAGCCTGGTTGTCCAACAACCTCAACGCCTCACACCTCGACTATTACTACGCGTTCCTCATGTTGCTCGCCATCGCCAACTGTGTCATCTTTGCTGCGCTCGCCAGCAGGTACAAGTACAAGGTGGAGTCTACTAAGACCATCGTCATCGACGTGGACGTGCAGCCGAAGCGCTATCCGCAAAGAAGATTTACTCTAAGTCAATGGCTTGACATTGTTAAAAAAAGGTGTGGCAACCTAAAGCAACCTAAAATATCTTACAAAGGGTCATGATGTGGTTCGTATGTGTTTCTACGCTCAAGATAAACCTAGCGGTGTTTTTACTGTGCTTTCTCCTACCGGCAGAAACGAGATTGACGAGTACATCAAATGCAGGTTCAAGATAGATTTAGTTAAATTTATGTAACTTAATGTAGTGCTGTTATAATTGTTGAACATATGGCTAGGTACCTTTCTGCTTGTGAGGCATTTTGGAGACTGTTTGCGTATAATATTCACGGTCGTCAACCTTCCATCGAGAGATTGATTGTGCATATACCTAATATGAACAGAACAGGGTCATATTTGCCGAGACTGATTTTTTTTCGATAAAGGGTGGATTTGTTTGACTCAAAGTGAAGCATCAAGAGGATACAAACAAATGAGTACACATCCGGACTCTGCATAGCTAAGATGCACACAGCCAACACCAACGCACGCACACAAAACAAACCGACCAATAGCAAAGTCATACTAGACCAAAGCTATGCGTAGGCGAGGAAAAAAGAAAAAAGCCCCAAAGCGATCAGATCACGATCGGCAAACTATAACAATGACCATATATGCACCGACAATCTCATGACACCACACGGACAGCGACGTTCTTCAACAGCAACGCCTTAAGGAAGGGAGCGACACTCAAGTGTCACCGTCACCGGATCCAGCCATCCAAGACTAGAATCTAGGTTTTCACCCTGAAGAATCAGTCCGAGCATTCCGAACAATGCCTTCAACAAGGTAACGATGTAAAAACATCGCCATTGTCAGGTATACCCAACACGGACGAGACCAAGGCTTTCACCCCGGAGCTCTAGACTGGGTGCTCAAGTAGCACCACCATCGAGGTCATTCATGTGTTGTCGCCACCACTTTTCCATGATCCCAGTAGCTACAGGCGACATGCCCGCCGCCACCGCACAACAATCCCTCTGCATCAAGACATCGTCCACAGTTTGCATTTTGCCGCCGAAGTCAGCCATCACATCTGCAGAGATGAAACTCTCATAAACTTTTGATGGAGGCCATAATCCACGGCGAGGCCGCCGCCGTCCCAGATCCAATCTCCCATGACATAGTCCTAGGTGGACACCAACAGCCAGCACCATAGGTTGTAGCTAGCCGACAACCTGGGCGGCCGCCGATCATGTGCATGCATGTCCACGCATGTGTATGCATATGCCTCCATGCACCAGCCCCATGTGCTTCCCCTGATCATACTCCAAGCCATAGAGATCATCCAGATCACAGCCTGAATCACCAGCTAGCTGCCAGATCTGAAAAGATCGGGAAACTAGCAACATGGGACGACAACGGCCAGATCGGGAGACACCATGCCATGGACAGATCAGGAAGCGAGCGGCATGGGACAACGACAGCCAGATCGGAAGGCAATCACCTGGGGAAAGAATAGAAAAAAACGGGCTGGGACACCCCGCCGCCGCCGTCCGCCGGGCGGCCGGCCTCCTCCGGCGGCGGCAAGGTAAACGGGGCTGCGTGGAAGGGCCTCCAAAGATAGCTGCGGCGGCGCCTCCGGAGTCGCCGGAAGCGACCCGGGAGGCTAGCGGATTGTTTTTCCCACCTAGACTGATAACCTAGGCAATGTTTTGGATGATCCTTCGGCTGCTAAAACTATGCTTACTGAATGGTTTGCTGCCAACCAAAAGCATGTGTCTGCTAGGTCATTAACATACCTTGATTTTCCAAGTCAGTGGGTTTGGAATAAAAGTGGTAAGGTGTGGACTAAGCAGAAGATTAACAAGAAGCAAAAGAAAGAGCAGCTAAAATGGCTTTAGAAGATTTTCAAAATGATAGTTTCAGAGAATCCTCCATAACATATGAAGGAGAACCAGCAAATACAGAAGATTAACTAAAAGAAAAGGCAGCTGAAATGGCTTTAGAATGTATCTGTGCAGATTATAATATTTCCGTCAATGATCATAATTACTATGCTCTTGAAGTTACAAAGGAAAAACTGTTTACAGAGCACAGACAAAGCAATGGCAGTTCAATATGGCCCGTCAGCAAGTAGCTACACAGCAAAACGAGCTTACAAGACAAACAATAATCCTAGCAAAAATATGCAACAACTTGTTTGATATATTGCCACTCCATATGTACCCTCAACGCCCAGACATCGATGATCTTGTCATCACGTACACAAGCGCGCATCCTCTTGTTGGATGTGTACAAGAATTTGCAAAATCTCTGTACCACTTTATTATGGACGCCAATCCTGCAGGAGGATATACCAGGATGATGTAATCCATCAGAGATTTCTTTTAGCTTACTTACGCGTTGTGTTTGTGTCTCTATATATAGTCCACTACGTAGAATGGCCTGTATATAGTTTGAACAATTAGTTTGTTTCATGAGTGTGCCACTTTTAATTGCTCTCTTTGTACCCATCCATTTGCAAGATTTTAATAAATTTGCATCTTTAGTGCCTCCAATGTTTCTATATACCGTTTGACTTGCTTCAATTGGAAAATAGATGATTATGTAATCGACTACATAAATTCGCAAGTAATGACCAAGCGCGGCGTGCCGCCGCGCGGGTTAGGCTAGTTAAGCCGAAGAGCATGTTAATAAAATTTGCCTTTTGCAAGAGACTACAATGCTGGTGGACGTGGACCTGTCCTGCCTGTAATTACAGTAAGGCACTGGCCACTTGTCTAAGCCAATATCCCTAGACTTTGTGTAATGAAATGTACATTTAAAAGAGATGCCTAACAATCTGCCAAGTCCTCCATTCAAAAATCACAACGTAAATGACACAATGAAGCAAATGGACCGGCACAAAAAGCATACATCTACTGTAACTTCAATTAGGAAGCTGTGGAACTAACCTGGCACTGGCACACAATTTCGTGCATCAGCTGGTGACGTCCTTTTCCCCATCTCGATTTTCCATGCCGAATACCGAAACCATTCTCCCAAGCAAATAGGTTATACTGCTCGTACGCTTCTTGGCAAGAGTCAAACGACATGCCTACCACGGGAGCAAAAGTGTCAGCCGCGTGCTTTCCTTCGGAGTTCAGAAGGCATCTTTCAATAGAGCTCACTTGGCGTTGCCCTCGCCGTAAGTTCAGAACAGGATCGGTTCCTATTTGAACGAACAGTCAGAACAACAAGATTAATTAGAGCAGTGCGACGGATTGATTCAGAAAGAAAATAAATCTTCCAAACACGCAGACGCCAGTTAGAACAGCAGCGATTAAGCACTGTGCCATACATTGCATATGCGTTGACAGCTTGAATCCTAACTTTCGGAATCTCCAACCCAGATTTGAATGTAGGACGGCTCCTCAGCTACAAAACTGCGTTTCCAATCCAACATCCAGGTGCCTGGTATGGACCAGTCTTCAAGTCGTCGTGGTCGAAGTCGCGTGCATCGCCGGCTCGGCTCAGACGCCACACGAAAACGGATCGCAGGAGCTACCATCTACCACTTCAGATCTGGAAAAGGGGGGATCGGATTTATAGCAGAACTTAAGTGAGAATCGAGGTATATTGCCACTGGATACGATGAAGTATGTGGACACTAACCTGGAGCTTGCCTCAAAATCCAGATCGGTGACGATTGACGATCTTTTCCATTTTTTGAGAGCAGCCCGACATGTCAATCCTGCCGTACACTTGTCGGTAACACGCGAGGTGGAATCCACCTACGAATAAACAGTGTGAGTACAGGCACAAATTTCATTTTGAATATTGCCAGGCTCCCACGGGTAGCTCTCCTAGGCCTGCTAATCAAACTTCTCGTACAGGACCTGGCGAAAATCTCTACGTGCTAAGTTTCCGCACGAATGGTGGTGATAACTGGGTGCCTAGAGTGCTGAAAAACCAGTCTCGTGCACTAAATCAATCCTAAGTAGTTGTATGTGATGTGCAGGTAGGCATAGTCGATTAAGAGCGGGTGCAAAGGAAATGATAAAATCAGAACTATGGCATCCTTTGCTCTGTCGTGCGGTACAATTGTTTAAAATTTCTATCTTAACTCCGTCATACTTCCTCTGTCCGCAAATAAGTGTACATCTAGTTTTTGTTCTAAATCAAAGTTTTAAAATTTTGACCAACTTCATAGAAAATAGTAATAACATATATGACATCAAATTGATATATTATGAAAATACATTTCAAAACGAATCTAGTGATACTAATTTGGTGTCATAAATGCTTTTACTTTTTCCTAGAAAGATGGTCAAAATATTAAAACTTTGATTTAAGACAAAAGTTAGATGTACACTTATTTACAGACAGATGGAGTATATACAAAGATAGTAGAAAAGGTCAAAACTAAATGCTTAATCATGCTTAGTTGCAGAGAACAAAATAGTTGCAGAAAATAATACACCCTCCGTCCCAAAATTCTTGTCTTATATTTGTCTAAATACAGATGTATCAAATCACATTTTAATATTAGATACATCTGTATCTAGACTAATCTAAGACAAGAATTTTGCTACAGAGAGAGTACTTGATAATAGGACCACAAGCACTTTTTTTTGCGAGTAAATAAAGTAAATGTATGAAAGACTAACCTTCATAAGCCTAGATAGGTGACATCACGGCAAATTAAACTATATGAAAGACTAACCAACATGGTGATCTGGTCTGCTTTGCTGTTCGGCATCGCGTACTAGTACTTTTTTGTTCTACTGAATTTCTATATATTAATCCCTCCCTATTTTTTTATTTTTTTTTATAATAAAGCACGATTTGATTTTGTTGGGTTCACCGTCATAATACGCTTCTTCACATGAATTTACACTTTTAGTTTTTTTTTCACCTATATTATTTTCTATATACGAGGTGATACTATTCATCCGAGGTGGTAGTACTATGTCATATCAGTTTTTTTCCATCTATATTGGTCATTCCCGTACATCTCACGCGTCTCTCAGTTGGACTCCAACTCTCCATCACTCGCCTCCTCTAATTTCTCCCATAAATATTGATTGAATCCCATGGACGTGGAGGTGGTGGCGGACATCTCCGAGGCGTGGATCGGCGGCTGGAACACAGCGACCGGCTCCATTTATGAGCCCAGCCTAGAAGACGTCATTAAGCGGTGCCGCGGCCACAACCTATTCTTCAACACCGACGTTGGCGAGGTGGATATCGTCTTCTTCTTCGTCAACACTGACATAGAGACCCTCGGCCTCGGCGCCGGCAAGGCCGGTGATCTCGGAGAGTGCTCTGCACATGATCACCGACGTCTCCTGCTCCGATAGGACCGTGATCGAGAAGTCCACCGTGTCCGTCAATACCCACCGAGGCCATCGAGAAGATCTTCGCCCACAACAGCCGGTGCTTCCAGTACCAAATCCTGTCCAATTTGGCGTTCCTCGCCGAGGGCACCGCCGTGCAGGACCTATTCGTGCCCCACCGCGTCCTCATCGGCAGCTGCGAGATGCCCGAGGGGCAGACCACCGTGAAGGTCCTTAACCTTAAGGACGTGTACGCGCATTGGGTCACGTGGCCTGCGTCATCACAATCAACCTCTGGTCGGCCGAGTTGTCCAAGCTCGCCGCCAACGCCTTCCTCGTGCAGCGCATCTCCTCCGTGGACGCCATCTCTGCAATGTCATCGAGGTGGCCTACTCCATAGGCAAGGACTCGCACATCGGCCCGCGCTTCCTCTCTGCTAGCGTCGGCTTACGAGGCTCGTGCTTCCCGCCGGCCATCGACGTGTGTCGGGGTCTGCTAAAAAACAAGGCCGTAGTCAGCATCTACGACTCGCAGGTGACCAAGGAGCAGGTGCGGCGCGACCTCGCCATGGACAAGTTTGACTGGAACCACCCGCACCACCTGCAACCGGTGGGCGAGCACGCCGGGCAGCCCGTTGCCGTCACGTCGGATGCGTAGGAGGCCGCCCGCGTCACGCACGCTGTCTGCATCCTGACCGAGTGGGAGGAGTTCAGGAGCCTCGGTTACAGGTGTGTGCATGATGTCATGCAGAAGCCGGCTTATATCTTCGACGGCCACAACATCGTTGACCTGGAGAACCTCCAAGACATCGGATTCATCTTCTACGCCATTGGCAAGCTGCTTGACCAGTGACTCAAGGACATGCCAACCGTTGCCTGTGAGGCGATGCACAAGTGTTGGCCGCGCGTCCGCAATCGTTCTTCTTAATTAATCACAACATAAAGCATTATTAAATTTTAAGAGAATTCATATACTTTGTATTATAAAAACAAAAAAATTCACATATATGAGGACTTGATTTCTTATTATAATTCATATACTTTGTATTATAAAGCTTAGTGATTTCTTATTATAATTATTTAAAATTTATATTTAACTGATATGATTCACGGGAGAGCATCTAATTTTGCTTCTCATTTTCCGCTGGATTGGTTCCAAATTACACTGAACATGTTAGTTTGATGATCTGTGACTAACAGTTATATGCATGTTCTCCTCTCTTCTCAGTTGTGTGAGTTGGATTACTAAATTTTAAAGAATGTATATGTTTTAGGATTTTTGGTGATGTTTGTTCAAGCATAGAAGAAATTTAACTAGGCTTGAACTTTTGGTAGAGAATATCTGTATAATGTCCTTCCTCTTGATTAATTACTTTGTTGTCGGAACTTTTTATCAAATGTTTATCCCATGTGTGACACCAAAATATGGAGTCATAATCAGCCCTTTTTTTAGTTTTGGAGATACACTAAATGGACATAGAGAAAAATACGAAAATATATCATATATGCATGTATTTCCGGCTTTTCATTCCGAGAGTTAGATGGCCTGTAACTGTTAAATGAGATGCTTTTAATTCCAGTTCTCAATTTTTTTAAAGTTAGATCCCTTGACAAGCTTGCGATTTTGCATATGTTGTGCCACATATCTCATTCAAGACTTACCGTCTTCAGTTCATTATAAATCTCCTTTTTCTCTCTCGGAGATGCTTGATGTCATAAATAGTTTATGAGTGATCTTAGTATTCTTGCAGACCTATGCAATAGTGTAGCCGCAATGCTCTAACATATACTAACTAGGTAGCTGCTCTCAAGTTATGCACTTCTTGAGTTAATCTTCGACGATCAATATTGAGCATTCAACATTCTAAGAGCAAGTGCCAAAGGATGACGTAGGCGGGCTATAAGCCTTTAAATATTAGGGTTTTTATCAGTTATGCCACCGGTTGTGTCCCACTACTCAGTTTTGCCATTAGAAATTTCAACTACTCAAAAATGCCATCGCTTCATTAGACACATGCTCAAAAATGCCACTAAACAGTATTATTGTAATCTCAAATCTCTTTTGCCATGTTATAATGACATAAATACCTATGAACCAACATGCCAACTCTCCCTCTATCTCACTACAATAAAGTATGAGACCCACTTGATCTCAACAGCGTTATTATTTTCTTATAAAATTATTCGCTTGGTTACTTCTGACAAGTGGGCCCACACATATCATTGTGAGATAGAGAGAACTGACATGTTGGTCTAGGCTTATTTTTGTCATAGAACATGGTCAACGGGCTTGACGTAAAAATAACAATGTCTAATGGCATTTTTGAGCAAACATCTAACAGAACGATGTCATTTTTGAGATATCTAATGGCATTTTTGAGCAAGCATCTCACATATTGATGGCATTTTTGAGCAGTTGTAACTTGTAATGGCAAAACTGAGTAGTGGGACACAACTAGTGGCATAAATAATAAAAACCCATATTATTATATTTTGGGTGAGGTGCAGGAGAGAGAAGGGAAGCGGGCTACTGATTAACAATCGACTGCAGCACATGCATGGTATTCCTTCCGTTCCAAAATAAGTGTCTCAACTTTGTATTTGCCATGTGTGTGTGTGTGTGAGAGAGAGAGAGAGATGGGCCATGTATCAAAAAAATAGTACACAATTACATGCAATTATTGTACTTGCCGGCTATAGGCTTAGCTATAAATGATGTGGTAAGATCATATAGCCAATAGCTGGCTATACTATTAACCATGCTCTAATTATCACTTACGCGCCTGTATGCACTTTCTGAATTAGTGGTCGGCAATCAATATTATAATTGTCTTTATTTGTTGTTGCTTCTTCATCATTGGCTTAACCTTGACATTTCTCTTATTCTGAGGTACCAATTTACGATGCCCCAAAAAATATAATTCATATATAGGATGTAACTTTTATGTTAGGATGAGCCATATAATGTACTCGCTCTGTTCCAAAATAGGTGTCTCAATTTTGTATTAACTTTAATACAAAGTCTTACTAAGGTCAAGACATTTACTTTGGGACGAAGGGAGTACTTCATCCTGATGCCACCAAGTAATCTGCTTTGCCGCTTAAGTCCCTCCTCCTTGCCAATGGCTCCCATCCATGGTGGCCTCTCATACAAGCACTCGACACTACCACGAAGCTGGTTGTACATTCCATCATTTTCTGCCGTTGCAACGCACGGGCAATTTTCCTAGTGCTAATTAAATATGTACATGCATAAAAGAAGAGAGGCCAAAAAAGAAGGGAGAAAAAAAAAACCGTGCAATGCCTGTTGGGCATGGTGTACTGGTGTTGGGTTACACCGAAATCGTCATATTTCCAAATGAACATGAGTTTTGCTGTATTTTTAGATTTCTCGGATTACGCCCTTCAGAATTCTCAAGGGCTTTTGAGTAACTGAAATAATGCTACACAGATAGGTTCAACCATAATTCCAACTGAACACAAGTTTTCCAGATAGTATTATTTCTGAAGGACCTAATATGAAGGGTGAGTCAAACAAGCTCCATAGATAAAGCCCAAAGCTAACCTGTGGTCCCTCTGTTGTGTGTCTTACAAGAGACAAGCGTATATCTATCTACACACGCAGCCAAAACCCATCTGAATTTCGACGACCAGTCTTAACTGAATCATCATTCATAATAATATCAGATCTCATTATCTTTTTCTTTTGTCTAATATACGATATTTTGAAGACGAGATAACACAACGAGGATACACGTACTGAACTTCATATGCAAGTAAGATAGCGGTAGCGATCGATTTGAACAACGACCACTCCAACCGGTGAGAAATCCAAATAATATTACCACACTGGTCACATTTTTTTGTTACTGTAACAATCAGAAGAGGAACCACCAAGATCATATTCACAGCAGAGCTGGACCGAGCATCTCCAACTTGTATCCCGCACGCGCTGAATTTGTAACACCCGAAATTGATACCCTGGATGTGGGAGGGAGGGAAGGAAGAGATGAGGGAAGGGGCCGAAGTACCTTGCTCCATTGGTCAACCACTACGACCAAGCCTAGCCCGTGATTCACCTCCAGGACCTCACGCCAGCGTGGTCGCCTCGAGGACCTTGCGTCGTCGCCGTCTCCCAGCTCACTGCCCCGGCGCCTCCCTGTCATGAGATGGATTGGGCTAGATGCGTGTGATTGACCCAACATTGACAAAGATTATTAAAAAAACAGGAGCATAATACCTATGTTGATTAACCTTAATTAATATGTTAAAATCAACGGTGAAAAATAATAAAAGAGGGGGTTACATGAAATTACAAATGATAACTCTCCAATCAACGTAAAAGAGCTCATATTTAGATAACATAAATCTTCGTTGAGTACAAATCAATGGCTTGACTCTTGTGTTGTGTGTCGCTTCGCTGGCATCCCAAACCCCGTCTACATTTCATCCATGCGCATACATGCGTACTTAACTTTCGCAGTTTTGTCTTGATACTTGATGGAAATCAATTGATTTTCATCATTGCTATTCCTCCAGAAAATCCGATCACGACACTGCACAAGTTTGATAACAAGTAAGAAGTGTAAGACAACCATATGCATCATATTGATTGGTTGCTGCGCATTCCACTAGATGATGTTCGTTTGGGAGGTGGTAAACTTTTTACGCCCTCGGCGTAAGCGAAATTTAAGACATCTCGAAGTTTGAAGTCAACCGAGTTCTCGTAGCTGCAAACCAATACTATTATTTAGCCTGCGCACGTATGTACGTGGTCGACAGAGAAACCGTGGAAAGAGAGAGAGAGAGAGAGAGAGAGACGTTACCAATCAGTATCGAAGTTGTACAAAGAAATAACATTTCCCTGTAAAGTCATGACTAGCAACGGACAGTCTGGACGTACCACACCAACGCATCGGCTGTTATCAGTTTGGAGCCCACTGATTTGTCGAATGCACGTATTTGTCTTCACATCCCAGATCTGGTGGGGAAAAAAAAGAGAACTGAGGATACGCATATTGATTGGGGTGAAGAGGAAAAAATCCATGTATACTGCATATATACTCGAGCTTTCCCGGACACGGATCCGGTGACAATGTACTGCCGGTCACCACCCGGATGAAAATAATCGACAGTGAGCTGATGCTCGTCGCAGTCCAGTACGGTGACAGGAAGTGGTGAAGAAATTTTCCAGATCTGTGGATTTTGGAAAAGAAATGCGTACATCTTATATAGAAAAGCCGACTAAGTACTGCCTCTATCTAATGATATAACATGTTGTTATAACCAATGTATTATATTGATTGTACCAACATCTTATATCTTATATTATGGGGCGAAGTGAGTATGTAACTAACTAACCTTGAGCATGTTGTCCATGCCGACGCTAGCCAAGCAGTTGCTATCCCAGGGGTTAAACACAACTTTCTCCACGTTGTTCAAGTGCGCCTTGAGTTTCCGGACGCACTTCCAGCCAGCCTCCCAGTTCCAGAGCTTGATATGGCGATCGACAGAGGATGACACCACTAGAGGGTCGCTTGGATGAACCACCAGTGAAATGACTACGCCGTCATGCCCCTTGAATTTCGTCACCTCGTCGTTCATCGCGAACGAGTGCACATGGATCCACCCGTGAAAGTCGCCTGCCATGAACCAGCGCTTGCGCGCTATGAACTTGACGCTACGCATCATGTCTGTGGGCGCCAGATTTTTCAACCTCATCACTCTTTCCTGCACGCCCAGACGTATAAATGAGGTCAGATCAGTTCATTTGAAAGAGGTACTAAAACCAGTCTGACACATAAGCATTACCAAGACTGGCATCACAAAAAATCTTGCCTTGCTATTTATTTCTAAAATAAATGAAATATTTAAAAATCAAGACGATACACCCAGCACCTACAACAAACCAGCCCCTTATAAAGGTTTAACTCCTTATAAACTACTCCCTCGTCTCATAATATAAGTGTTTTTTACACTAATGTAATGTAAAAAACACTTATATTATAAAACAATATAGGACTAAACTTTAGACCCACGTAATGGAGCCATGCATGAATTGGGCAATTTAGCCTTTGACGTTTTCACTAGAAATTATTGGATTGCTAAATGGGCTGGCTCCGAACCAATAATTCCACCATTATTTAGTGCATCTCGTTTGGTCTGTGGAGTGTCATGCTCTGAAGCAAGGCTTCTTATTAGCCCCCCGAGACTCTAGGGTGCAACAGATTGGTTAAACTCGAGTGGAGTCAGAGCTCCTTCAAGTTGACTATGAATACAAATAATGCAACACATGGGTTAGATGATTCTCCCCCTAACAGTGTACCTCTTCTAGTAAAGGATGTACTCCCTCAGTACCGAAATGTAAGTCGTTTAAGGGTTTGACGTGCAATTGTCGTAACCCTACGAATATTTTTCACTTTCCTGAAATGCCCTCCCACCACCGCTCTCACCCACTCAGCTCACTCCACTACCAGAATAAATGACGCTGCCGACGGTGTCAGCTATGCCGACGGCCCCTGTCGGCATAGATGGAGATACGCCGACGGCCGGGGCAAAGCAGTAGGCGTACAGAAGCCGTCGGCAAAACTTTGTCTATGCCGACGGGCACCGTCGGCGTAGATTAGCCGCCGGCATCTCCCCCACTATACCTACGGGGACCGTCGGCATATATACGCCGTCGGCACACATATGGGCCCGCCGACCCAGGACCGGATGGGGAGTTGAGGGCCATCGGCATAGTTAGTACATTTTTTTTAGTTGTCAGAAAACACGTGTGCTATCTACGCCGACGCCCTGGCCGTCGGCATATCTGTGATCTATATATGCCGACGGCCAAACCGTCGGCATATATGTTTAAATCTAATTTATATAGACTTAAACATACAGAAACTATATGTTTTTTATTTCTGTGGTCTATATATGTTTTTTATTTCTTATTTTATATTTTTAAAATTTAGACTTGATTAGTTTAAATCTAATTTATATAGACTTAAACTTACAGAAATTATATTGCCGACGGCCAGGCCACACAAAGGCTAGCTGTGTTCAAATGCCGATGGTTCGACCCATATGAGGGGCTGAGACATACGCCTTCCCTTGGTTTGGTCGAAGTTAGACCATCCACTGTCTATGCAGGAGCTGATCTCTTTATTGCGGCTACCCAGGCCACACAAGTTTATTATCTGCCCTACCCATGCCAGAAAGAGTACCTAAAGGGTTGGGAAGTTGTGTTCAAGGTGGCGCCACATGGTAAGCTACCGGACCCGAACGATGACAATTATTACTATATTAACCCCATGACATACGAGGGAGTGTTCTATCAAGAGCAACCTGATGATGTTGATGTGGCCCGATCCAATGTCGCTGCCCCGTTGGGTGTTGTTGATGTGGATCCAAATGATAATGATGCACGGAATGATGGCGAGGCCATTGTGAATGACCAAGACATACTTATGCTAGAGAAATTAAATGAAGACGTCGAAGATGATGAAGAACCTCCACCTACGTCAGACAACGAAGATGATATGCGTGATAGTGACGATGAGACCGATCGAGGCACCGGTTACAATAGTGATGATTCGTATGGGTTCTAGTAGATGTATGTTTCATGTCTTTTCTTATATGGTTTATTTATGAATGTCCTTTTTTATTCCTTTTTGTTATATCTTTTTCTTCATTGTTAATATACTAACTTTTTATTCTCTTTTCAATGCAGGTTCGCTAAGCATGGGAAAGGGCAAGGCCGATGGTAGTGGTTTGCTAAGCAAACTCGCCGCGAGGGTTAGTCGGAGTGGTCGACCCCGTAGTCTCCCCCCCCCCCCCGACTAATTGACGATGAGTCCTCATAGGGAGGTCGAGGGAGAGGTGCCCCTAGAGGAGGAGGGGTGGGGGAGAGGCCCAAAAGGACGGTTTCGGGGCCAAAAATTGCGCTCTGTGATAGACATAGGGGGGTCGTCTTCGCGGCCCTCCTCTAGTGAGGTACCCTCTGAGGAGGAGGAGGAGGAGGAGGAGGAGGAGGTCCGGGAGGAGGAGGAGGATGAGGAGGAGGCACGCGGGGAGGATGGTTGTGGTGGGGAGGATGGTGGTGGCAGGGAGGATGGTGGTGGCGAGGAGGATGGTGGTGGCGGGGAGGTGGGTGGCAAGAAGAAGGCTTGGCTGCATGGTGGTGCACGACTCCCGGATCCTACTGCTACTGAGGAGATGAAGTGGCTCATTGAGCCCACGGGGAAAAAGTAAGTTCCCCTTAATAATATTTTAAACACATACTATCATTTTTATTGTGCACATACTAATATTTTTCATTCTTTTGCAGCTCCTGGAAATATCCTAATGGTTCCCATCTTCCAAACGGCGTCATGACTATCCTGTTGAAGAAATATTCGCTGGGGATGTTCACTCTGGACCCAGTCAACCACCCGGAGCGCAAGATTTTGGCCACGTGTTGGGATCACTACGAAGCAGCATTCCACCCGGCCCATGAGACGGCTGCTAAGGCCGTGATATCAAACTTTTGGGTAAGTCCTCTTCAGAAGCACTAGTCTTGAGTTTCTTTCATAGTTTATCATCGAATCGTTTAACTCGTCGCTTGTTCCATTCTGGTTTTATGATTGCCTCTAGAAATTCTATAGAGTTCTTGAGGAGCACAAGGCCATGGCTGATGAGTATGTGCTGCGGGATGCGAGGAAGCAGACCCATCAGATACAGTACGAGGTGCGCTGGGTGGCCATCTCACGGTATTATCACGACAAACATGGCGTGAAGGTGACCAAGGAAGAAGCTAAGGCACAGGACCTTACCTTGGAACGGGAGCAGTACATGTTGGTAAGCATAACGGACTTTTCATTCCGACGTTTGTGGTAAATTTCACTGTTTCATGTTCACATGCCATTATGCTTCATTATGTAGGTGGCTCCTGATTGGTGCTATCGCCACCCTGAGGGATGGGCGGGATTGGTGGATATGTGGGTCGGCGCGGACACAGAGTTTGCTGCCAAGAGTAGCATAAACAAGGCTAATCGAGGACGTGACAGAACACACGGTCAGGGAAACCGAAACCACTGGCACACCAAGAAAATTCAGGTATATCTATGTACATGAAACATTCTTGATCTTCTATTTGCCGTATGTTCTTATGTATGACTAACCTTTGTTTGGTGGTGCAGGAGGAGAAATTGAAGCGGCCGCTCTCAGACATCGAGTCCTGGAGGTTCGCCCGTGTGCGGCCAAATCGCAAGGATGACGAGAGTGTGTACTATGGCAAGGCCGGGGAGAACCTGGAGTCCTACAAGAAGGAGTTTAAGAAGTAGAATCCTGACAAAGAAGACCCCATGTCTGCGGATTCCGATGAGACGGCGGTGGTGAGCATAGGGCTGAGGAGTCATGGTCGGTCGGCGGTTCTGGATTCGGTGATCACGATCACCCCTTCTATCTCCTACAGACGGATCCGAGCTACCAACCCGAGGCCGAGCCCGCGCCCGAGCATGTCCACTGCACAGGCCATCCTAGCCCAGCGCAACTCTGTAAGTATTTTCCCTCTTATCTTCTTTCTTTCTACTTTTATTTTCCGCTTTGTTATGTATTATGAGTTGCATCATGTCATATTGTAGGCCTACATGGAGTTCCAACGTCAGCAGCTCTACGACTGGAACCAGAGAGTTGCAGCAGTCATGGAGCACAACAGTCGCATGACGCAGCTTATGTTTGCGTCTATGGCAACCGGGCAGATTCCTACAATGGAACCACCACCACCACCTCCTGGACCACAACCAGTGGTGCCTACGTTTGAACAATTTCTGGCAGACCACTACAATGTCACTCCGGTTAGTACATCACCAACCTATTCAACCACAACTTCTCGTTTATTCAATACAATCATATATTGCCTTACCATCTCTTTCCAAACATACAGGGAACCGGTGGTGGTGCTACTGATGGTTCCACTCCTGAGTCACGGAGCCCAGTCACTCCGGTCTGGCTTGGCGGCGGCGGTGGCGGTGGCGCTAGCGCTAGCGGTAGTGGTGACGACCTCGGCTTTGGCGGCCTCGGTTTTGGCAGTGGAAGTGATGCCGCTTAAGCCTTTTATTGTGATCATGTTGGACTTGCGGTGATGATGCTTCTATGTTGGACTTGCGATGATGATGCTTCTATGTTGGACTTGCTATTATGTTTATCATGTGGGACTTGCGATGATGATACTTTTATGTTGGACTTGTGAGGATGTTTATCATGTTGGACTTGCGATGATGATGAACTTGTGATAATTATCTTCTCTTTTCTGTTGTGATGATGATGATATATATATGCTGTTATTTGAATTGAAATGTAACAAAAACAGAAGAAAAAAAAGAAAATAGTGCATAACTACGCCGACGGTTAAATCGTCGGCATAGCCCCCGGCGTGTTACCAGCGGGCGACACGTGGCTGTTCCTGGGAAGCCTGGCGTGAGCTACGCCGACGGTTGGGCCGTCGGCATAGACCCACAAGCTATGCTGACGGCCCAACCGTCGGCGTAGCTAACACGTGGCAGCTTCTGGGCGACCATGGCCTGGCGATACGCCGACGGTTAGGTCGTCGGCATAGCTTTTGAGCTATGCCGACGGCCTAACCGTCGGCGTATCGCCAGGCCACGGTCGCCCAGAAGCTGCCACGTGTCAGGTGGCGCCGTCAACATCCGTCAGGTGGAAAATGTTGCCGACGGGGTATGTATGCCGACGGTGGTACGGCCCCCGTCGGCTTAGCTCACTATGCCGACGGCCGACCTGAGGTACGCCAACGTACGAGTTGCCGACGGGGATATGCCGACGGGGGCCGTCGACGTAGCACTTTGCCGACAGCTTTTGGCCCTATGCCGACGGTCATGGGCCGTCGGCAACGTATCAAATTCTGGTGGTGCTCTCTTGTTCCCTCTCACCAACCCCACCTCTCGCTCCCCTCCAGATACTCGTCGTCGATGGCATCTCCTCGCCGTCATCGCCGGCCTCTCCTCACCTCCCTTTCTCCCCACCACCGCGCACCCCATTTCCTCCCACCACACACCCCGTACCGTAGGTCAAAAGCTTGATCTTTTTGGCGCTGGCGACGAGCTTCAGGGCGGCGGAGGCTGTATTCGCGTGCGTCGACACCGGCTTCGCAGCGGCGCTTGATGTGGAGCGTGCCGGAGCAGAGGAGCAGGGCCTTCTTCCTCACCTCACAGTGTTGTCCTCCTCCACGACCACGCAACCGCAGCAGCGGAGGACCCGAATCCCTAGCCAGCAAGCTCAGGCAGTCATGGATCTACCGTCTCCCACCCCCCGTCTCCTCAGGCAGCTATGGACATGCAGGCCGCTGCCCTCCCTGATGCATCATGCGCGCAGGCCACAAGGAGGGAAGACCACCGCTCTACTACTTCCTGGGTCACCATGGAAGGTACTGGAGTAATCCAGTCAAGATAAAACTACAACTTACTGGAGTTATGTTCCATGTTATGCTTGCTGCAACTTACTGGAGTAATTCAGTCCAGATAAAACTGCAGAAATCTGAAACTTTAGCATGGACTGAATTATGTTGGTGCATAATTCAGTCAAATTCAGTTATGGATTTTGTTAGTATTGTTACTGGATCATTCACGGATTGAATAATTCAGTCAAATTCAGCTAAGATAATTAAGTCAAATTCAGATGTCCCTTCTGTTTGCATCATTCATGGACTGAATAATGCTGGTGCAAACTTTAGTGTCTCATAATTTTGGAGTGACGGCTTGCTGGAATTAATGCTTGAGCTGGAGTAGACTGCTACTGTTAATGAATGCTTGTTTCTCTTCCTGCTACTGTTAATTTGCATATGAAGCTACTCCTCTTGTGTCCTCCATATTGTTTGAAACTACTGAAATGAATGAGGGCATATGAAGCTACTGCTAATGGAGTAACTTAAAATGGATTACTGTTAATTTTGCAAATTAACCTACTGTTAATTTTGCAAATTTACTTAAAATGGATTTAACTTGCAAATGAACCTACTATTAATTTTGCTACTGGAATCATTTCCCATAGTGTTTTTTCGAAGCACTACTGCAGATTTGCATACTAAGAATGGCCGAGTATTTTATTTACATCAAATTATATCAAACAGTTTAGATTTTTCAGTCATACCATAGTGTTTAAAAAGTTTGGACATTCTGAAGATTCAAATAAAAATAGACATATGCACAGTTTACTTGATCATGTCAAGTTATAGGTGAAAGTGACCCTCTTATGGGAATAATGAAGTACAGAAATGAGAGAGTTCAAAGTAAGGCCGGGGTAAAATTTTCAAAGGCCATGCTCTATGTTTTACCACTACCCTTCCTGATATTCATACTTCTATTCCTACTCAATTTTACCTGAAATGAGAGTAGCAATTATTTCTGCGCGTTAAATCATACTCCTACTGATTTGGGGTACTGATGAAACTAAGTCCAAACCTATTATAAATTGGCAGTACATGTTCATTTTTTCTATTGATAGTACAAGTCCAAACCAGTATTGACAGTACATGTTCTACTCAGCGTCCATCTTTCAGTGTTCAATATCTTTGTTCAGTTTCAGTGTTAAATTTCAGTATAACTCCAAGATTGTACTGCATGCAGTTATTCAACTTATTCAAGACAGATGATTACGGCAAGTTTATGATCATCAAATTGTTTACTCAGATGCTGAGCGAGTACTGGGCGAGGAGATGAACCTAGGCAAGAAAAATTGAGAACTCCAGCTGGAGCAGCTTTTGTGCAGCGGCGAGGACTTCAGCGGCAGCAGCACATGTGCGTGGGGAGGTACAGCCCCTTGGTGCGCGCAGGCGACAGCTCGCCACAACAAGCGGCCGGCAGCAGAGCACTAACTTGCCTCCACCGGCGGGCGGCAGCAGAGCACCACTTGGGCGCGCGCGGGCCAGGGGGAGCCCCTAGGCGTGGGAAAGGATGAGCGCGTGGGCGGGGATGGAGGTGGAGGTGGAGGGCGGGGAGCGGATGCAGAGGTGGAGGGTGGGGGCGGAGGTGGAAGACGCTGAGAAAGAAGACAGGCTGATTCAAAGTTTGAACTAGGGGCATAAAGGTACATTTACCCATTTTCACCTGGTCGGAACATATTCCCAGTGACTTACATTTCGGAACGGAGGGAGTATTATGTTGTAAAAAACATTAATAAGACCCGCTCTTGCATCGCATGTGTGCTTCTCCAACTGGCCGTGTAAATACTACTCCCTCCGTCTCAAAATAAGTGACTCAACTTTGTATTAGCTTTAGTACAAAGTCGAGTCACTTATTTTAGAACGGAGGGAGTACAAGTGAAAGCTGATATTATTCAGCAACATACCTGGGTCTCGTAGTTCCAGATTGAGACACCGCCACGGCGATGACTTGCCAAAATCCTGCGTCACACTTGCATACTTAGAAAATATATTGAAAGTAGTTCTACGGAGTACTTCAAAAGATTACTTGAGTCGTGTTAAATTATCTAAACCATCTGTCATCCCACGTCTCTATAGGTGGGATTTGATCCTTAGTCCTTACTACAGCTGGATTTGGATCGTCCTCCAGAAAGTGTGGAGGAGAGGAGGGAGTGGGCCACATCGTCGCATCTCTCGGGCTCCGGCAAGGAGGCAGTAGAGGAGGATCGCATCTCTCGAGCTCTGGCAAGGAGGCACTAGAGGAGGATCTCGTGCTTGGGCAAAGAGAGGAAGAAAGGCACAAAGAAGAGATGAGGAGAGAGATGCCTTGGCGGGCTCACGTATCAACATTCAAATCTACAAACGGTACTTATCCGCTCCGCTGCAAATCTTATTGAGATTTTTTAGGTACACCGTACTACTCCCTCCGTCCGGAATTACTTGTCATCAAAATGGATGAAAATGGATGTATCTAGAACTAAAATACATCTAGATACATCCATTTTAATGATAAGTATTTCCGGATAGAGGAAGTACTTAATAAGATGAGTAGTATTAGGTTGATCAAACTGCTGATATAGATCGGTACAGAATTTGGCTTAAGGACAGATTGGTAATTTCTGTTAGGGATTTATCATTTAGTATAATCCTAATCAACCAAATCAAATTAATCAAATGAAGAAGGCCCCTCCATCCTCCACGATGCGTGCTGGTCCATTTAGTATAAGATTTAGGTTTGCTAGAATTAATCAAGATTTAGCTGTCTGGTCCGATACGTGCGTCTTTGTGCAGCAGAAAATCGATTGTATGCGCATGTGTCGTCGGGTCGAATACATCCAGAAGCTAGCTTTGGCTAGCCAGCCTATGCAGCGTTGGCCAAGAGCACGGCGAGTAAGAGCATCTCCACTAGGCTCCCCAACAAGCCCTCCAGAAGCATTTTTTTAACGCCGGTTGTAAAAAATAGTCTCAGTCAGGCATCCAAGACTTCATTTTTAGCTGGATTTGGCGAATGTTACGGCCGGCGCGCCCACCCCACACCCAGCTCCCGGGGGGGGGGGGGGGGGGGGGGCAGCTGGGGCACTGCATGCGCAGGCCCACCTGCCAGCGTCTCTCCCGTCCCTTTCCCTCCCTGGGCCACCCACGTGCTCCCCTCCACACACCCATCCCCTTTCTCTCGGCTGCATCTCCTCTCTTCTCCTTCTCCTTCTCTCGCCTCGCCGCACACAGGGACGGCAGGATGAAGGAGCTTCGGGCCGGCTCTGCGCCTCCGCATCTCCGCATCCCCTGGCTCCGCTCACCGGCGGCCTCCTCCGTCCCTGCGCCCTCCGGTCCTTCCGCACGCACGCCGTCGCAGCCATGGCGACCTCCTTCACGTTCGGCAATTCCGGCGGGGCGGGATCCACCTCGTCCTCCCCCTTCTCCTTCTCCACTGCCCCATCCGCCTTCTGCTCCTCCCTCGCCCCCGCGTTCGGCTCGTCCCCCGCCCCCGCCTTCGGCTCCTCCCCCGCGGCCGTCCTCCCCTTCGCCGTCGTGGCCCTGGCGTTGGCGGAGGAGGAGGAAGCCACGTGGAGCGCGTCGGAGCCGGCGTGCTTGGCTCCGTTGGCGAGGAGGAGCTCCGCGATGAGGCACTCGTCCTCGGCGTCTGCGGCGCGCCACGCGGGGTCGCTGCAGTCGAGCGCCTCGACGGCCCCGGTGACGACTACTTCCCGGAGTCGAGTGCGGACACGGGCTCCCTGACGGAGGCGCCGGGCACCACCACGCTGTGCAGCAGGAAGGCGTCCTCCCCGCGCCGTGCACCATGCCGTGCTTGGGGGTGGACACGGCTGGGCAAGTTTTCATCCCCAGGCAAAAAAAATCGCCGGCAGCCCCCCAAGCGGCGAAAAAATGCCTCCTGGGGGGCTCAACGGCTGGAGATGCTCTAATGCATCAGGTAAGTGAGGTAACTAACACCTCCTGGTAGCCCAGGAACGTGAGCTGGTCGCTGGCGAAGATACTGCCCATGAGCTCGAGCGGCAGGTTGATACGGAAACGCGGACGCGTGCTGCCATGGAGGACCGCCCAGTGGGTCATATATATTGCCGAAGGAGTATTTGGCAAAAAACTACCACATTTGAGGTTGCCGTCCCACTAAACTACCACATCCAAAAAAGTGACCGAAAACTGTGGCGAGGGTTGCCGGGAGCGGAGCGACAGGGCACAGCGGCAGAGGGAGCCCTAACGCCGGGGTGTTTCGTGTTCTCGTGAGGAGAGAGAGGGTCTGTACAATTGTTTTTTTCCAGATTAACAATACAGGGATGGCGGGTTTAATTCCTAAAAACCACAAAGACTTTTGTGTAAAAAGGACACGATGGTGAAACCCGACAGACTCAATCCGTGCTTTATTAGTAGGTAAAGATTTTATGATAAAAAAACTACGACTTTCATAAAATGGCCAGTTTTAACGATTTAAACACATCTATCAAAGGAGGGGCCCGCTTGTCAGGGCTGGCATGGCTTTGATTGTTATGTTAGACCATTATGACGGTTGGGGCCCACATGTCATTCTTCTTCTTCCCTGTCTGAGATTTTATAAACACTTCATGTGCATCGGGAGAATTGGTTTTAACCCCCTCAGTTGGCCCGCCTTGGATCTTTTACCCCTTTGTTCGCTCGCCTCCCTCTGAGCCCCCCCTCCCGGTACGACTTGATTCTCGTTGATTGCCCCCTTCTTGTTGTTATCTGTTCAATTAGCTAACAATGGAAGAAAAACGGTCTTATAATATTCCAATGTGACTATTCTGCCCTCGTGCAATTTCTTGAAGTGCCCAACACGGAGAAACAGAGAGGAGGCCGCTCGTTCATTCTCTTCGCTTCGGGCTGGACCTAGCGACCAGCCGCCAGAGCCACTGCGGCCCGCCGTCCGTCGCCACTGCTGTTCTGGCGCGTCTGTACCCCCCTCCCCCCCCCAATCCGCCTCCCTCCATATTGCTGCCCCAAGGTAAGGCAAGGCTCTTCCCTCCGTTTTCTGTGGATCTTGCTATCACAGAAACCCTAGTGTTGAGGAAGATTGCCATGGGGATTTGAGAGGGAAATGTTGGATCGGCAAAGGGGTGTCAAGAACCTGAAAACTTAAGGATAATTCTGTCAATTCTTTTTTCTATTTGGTTATATACTAGAATATTTATTGAACATGCCAAAGGGGGGAATCAGCAAGACCAAGACAGAACTGGGGGGCTCATAAAAAGGCAAACGAAGAAAGGGGCATAAGATCCAAGGTGAGCGAACCGGGGGGAGGGGGGGGGGGGGGGGGGGGGTGTTTAAAATCAATTCTCCCCATGTGCATCGTCTGACCATGGACGCGGCCGTGAGTGCCACCACGGCTATTGGCGGGGTGCTCCCCTACACCATCATCCGGAGCAGCATCCCATGGTCGGGCAGGGTGCCGCCGCTCCTCCGCCGTCACGTCCACCCAACCCGTCGTCGGAGTGGTCCGTCCATGCGAAAGACCTCCTCCTCCGCACGAAAGAAGCCGGCTCGGGCGCCCTCAGGCCAGTGCTCACCCGCGCCGCCCATGGGCACCTCCTCTCCTATGCTCCGCGCTCTCCTCCTCCACCTCCGCAGGAAAGAAGCCGACTTCGGCGCCCTCAGGCCAGTGCTCGCCCGCGCCGCCCATGGGCACCTCCTCTCCTATGCTCCGCGCTCTCCTCCTCCTCATCCGCATGAAAGAAGCCGGCTCCGGCGCCCTCAGGCCAGTGCTCGCCCGCGCCGCCCATGGGCACCTCCTCCTCTCTTCGGCGGCCGGCGTCCACGACGCGTCTAGCTCTGGCGTCGTACCCTGTTTGCCGCTAGACCGGCTATGTGGCAGCCTAGGCAGCTCCGCGCGCGCGCTACCAGGCTCCTCCTGCCGCTTCACCTCTGTGTCGACGCCTTCTCCTGCCACTCCGCGAGCGGTGCGCCGGAGCTCGCGGCGGCCAACGCCATGGCGCTCGGGAAGCTTGTAGACAAGGCCACTAGCGACGCGGTAGGGCGAGCTCCGCGTCCTCAACAGCGCGCAAATGCTTCGTTTCACCACGCGGGCACGAACACTAGGTGTTCGTTGAAATGCCTAAGAGAGAAAGAGGATGACATGTGGGACCCACATATAATAACGGTCAATCTATCTGTCGAAATAAAAGGAGTTGACCTTGCCGCCATGTCAGCCCTGACACTTGGGTCCCACATGTCATAAATAGGTTTAAAATCATAAAAATGGTCATCAACTTGACTTAGTAATTTTTGTCACAAAATTAGTACTCAACTGGAGTTTCGGTCACTTTTTTGAATTTGGTAGTTCAATGGGATGGCAACCCCAAATATGATAATTTTTTTTTGTCAAATACTCACTACCGGAGCGATAAAGATTGAGAATAACATCGTACTGTCCCAAAATACACCTTACGCGTTAATATACTACCTGAATTCTGCTGTAGTATTGCGGCATCTGGGCCATTGAATCACAAAAATAAATGGTCCAAATTTATTTGATGTGCCGTAAAAGGACTCGAAAAAAATATGGTAAAGTACATCGTGCAATCAAAATCTGTTATGGTCCATTCACCCCTAGATATCTTGCATGTCGGAGAATAGAAAGCCGCCCTTATTTCCTCCAAAGTGGCAAATTCAGAGATACTATACTATATCAAGCTACATTTGTGTATGAATTTGTTAATGACTTTATTAGAAGAATTTTATTGTTTGGATTATATATATCTTACTCATGCCAAAAGAAATCATTTCTGATTGAACTTTTTTCTCGACATAATTAACAATCCCATTTAATTACTAACGTGCATATATATGTATATTTTTTATAAAAATGGTTATCGTTAAAATGAAGAATATTTTCAATGTATCAGCTGGCCAATGCGAATGTACATGTGGAGGAACTAAATTAGAAGCATGAACTCACCATGGCTCTGTTGGATGCACATCTATTTGTGTTAAATGATGATCCACAGGCACAGCAGCATCCACCCGGTATATGACCTAAACGTACAAAAATGATGCATGGTTGGTAAAGCAATTCGTTGGAATTACTAGGGAAGATGTAGGGAGAAAATTAAAGTTTCCACCTTGGTTACTCCTGATCGCGTCCGCTGCATGACACACCACAACAAGTCCAAGAGCGATCCCCGCGAGTTTAAAGAAAGGAAGAAACGTTAGTCACAGCTCAAGTTCAAGTTTGTAATGAACGAAGCCTTAATGAGCCTCTCACCTCAGAGGTGACCGCCATTAATGTCACCTTATGCACCTTGTTGCCTTGAGTAATTCTAGGACTTCCGGTAAGAACTGGTCGTCCCCGTCTGCTATGTCCTCGTGCGCTATGCAGCTCTCCAGGGTCACAGCAAACTCGCTCGTGTTCGCCGGAGGCTGCTTTTTCATCACTAACCAGTAGGTTTGGGTGGACCTTGGTGGCACAACGCCGCTCAGCTCCGAAAGTTCCTCCATGTGGTTCTCGGAGAGAATTCTGAAGGCAACATTATCTTCTGTGCTGTTACTTAAGAGGAGAGGGCAAATGGCCTTGTTTAGCTCGAAGAAGGGAAAACGAAGCTGGTGAGGATGAACCTCCAGGAATCCACTCTCATCCTGTTGTGGTGCAGGGCGGGCTAACCGTTAATTAAGAGGCAGCACCTTGGCTCAATACGAGAACATAGTCGCTCAATCTTCGTATAAAAGGTCACACTTACATTTTGGGTCTGAGTTCGACATTTGTTTTTTCGAAACGGATAGTTCGACATTAAAATTCTAGTACAATGACTTATATGCCAAAAAGTTATATTGTTGGATTCACAGTTGAAAGTCTGATAATATACTTTTAGTGGCCAAAAAATTATATTGTTGGATTCACAGTCGATCAAATTATTAGTCAAAGTTAGGAACAAAGTACAAAGACCAAAGGAGTATAGAAAATTCTTTCTTTTCTTGAAAATGAATACTGAAACATGGCACCCTGAGTAATCGCACCTGCTCGTCCAACGACGTAGACCCGGTGTCAATTGTTAATGCTTGAGAAAACTGTGTCATAATCTCGGTCTCATCCAGCTCCCTGATAATGTCTCCTATATTGGGCCTTTTGTGTCGATCGGCGTCAACACAATTCAGAGCTATCCTGATGCATGTCTTCACAAGTTCGGCGCATGAATCAAAATCATCAGTTGATGCCCCTTGTATCCTATTTTTCCACTTCTCTTGTACCTGGCAATTTGGGTAGGTGGCACAAAATGGTAGTAGATAATATAATGTTTTTTGCAAAAAAAATTACAATCGATCACGATGAATTAAGTCAGGAAATTTTTCTTACGAGATCAATGAACTCTTCAGAAGGCATTTCAGCACTTTGGGAGTAGCCCAAGTGTCCCGTCATTGTCTTTATGATTATTACCCCTAAGCTAAATACATCCAATTTATTTGAGACAAGACTACAATTTATGTACTCCGGCGGCAAGTACCCACTGCACACACAACATATCACATATGTTACTAGTTTATTCATAGAATTTCCAGCTTATTGAATATATATGATTTGAAGTATTTGGCTTACATTGTTCCAATGGCGCTGGCTGATACACGTGTTCGTTCATCTCCAAAGAATTTCGACAATCCAAAATCTGCAATTTTGGGGTTCATTTGCTCATCCAGCAATATATTGGCCGGCTTCAAGTCCAAATGGTAAGCTGGAGGATTTAGTTCCTCGTGGAGGTATTTCAAACCCTTGCATATGCCTTTAATTATTTTATAGCGTGTCTTCCAATCATGTCCACTTGATTCCTCTGTAGCAACCACAAAAGTGAATAATATCAATATATAAATTGTCATTGGTTCTTAACATGCTACATTTAGTACACATAGAGCACCCTCATACCTTGAAGACAGTTGTCAAGACTTCCGTTGCACATGTACTCAAAGCACAGCGCCATGTGTTGGTTTTCAGCAAAAATCGTCCTTCCATTGAACTCTATGTATTCTCCACGAGTTTCATGGCAATAACCAAGTAACCTCACAATATTCTGATGCTGGAGAGTTGCAAGATTAAGATATTCCTTTTGGAATTGTTGGTTATTAAGTTCTGGCATAGAATGAAGCTTCTTGATGGCAATAATTTCCCCATTTTTATGCTGTCCCTGTTAAACACGCAACACCATTTCATTTTCTGCTTGCAGCAACATATCTACTCCCTCCGTTCCTAAATACTTGTCTTTTTAGAGATTTCAACAAGTGACTACATACGGCGCAAAATGAGTGAATCTACAATTTAAAATATGTCTACATACATCCGTATGTTGAGTCCATTTGAAATGCCTAGAAAGACAAGTATTTGGGAACGGAGGGAGTAGAAGATAGTATAAAGCAAAAAATGGCCCTGATCATAAATATGCCGTGACACTTGCCTAAATTTGCATTGTTATGTGAGGTCAAATGGGAAAGACGCCATAAGTCTTAGTCTGGCCAATTTTGAATCGTTCACCATACAATATGTATTCTACATACAATTAATATCTATTCGTGAGCTGTCCCTAATGACTGTAGGAAAAATGTTAAGGTGAACTATTAATAAAAGAAAAAATAGATTAGCAGTGTATGTTAGTGAAGATAAGAGTCTTAGCTTGCCTCCTTAGGCAGTGACTCAATTCAACAAATGAAAAGGTCTATAAGCCAAAAAAACGACAATGGGGATATATTAATATTGCGAAGATATCAATTACACCTAGTCTCTACAACAAGAATTATTCTAAAGAAATCACGGATGCACACAACCCAACAAAAAAGAGAAGAAAAAACAAAAGATCCTGCTACGGTGATCAAAACCTTGTAGCTGCAAAACAGACCACTACCAAGACAGCACCCGGAATCCAAATTCTCCAAAAGCGATGCCTCTAAAAAGGAAACAATGCACAAGCATCGTCCCCACCCGATTAAAGATCTTTGGTTTTCACCCTGAAGAAAGTTCACTCTCTCAAAACAATGTCTTCAACAAGGCCATTGTCAAGCACAACCAATTTAGGCGAGACCTTGGATTTTGACCCTGAAAGATATGACTCTGTACTCCTCCTATGTTGCCGCCCCCGCTTGCCGATGCCACTCCTATAAGTCAAGAAACACCAAGCAAAGTCCTCATCTCCCCAAAGACTCAGTCCGCCATTACTAGATCTCAGACCTCAGCTACCATGACATTCTCTGCCACTGTCTTCACCATGGAAATCAAAACGCCGATAGGTCCCATGATGGCATCAGAGAGTGAAGCTTCGCATCACTCCCTCCTGAAGCAGCACGGCAAGAAATATGGGTGCACACGACCAAATCTCATCTGACCCAACAATCTACAGGCATCAGGTGCCCAATGGAGATAACGGCGGAGCTTTCCGAAACTCATTATCGGAGAGATCAATGAGAGTAGTCATCAAGCAGAACACCATCTTGGTACGAGAAGAAGCATAGGACCACCTCCTTTATTAGGCCGAACGGCAGGCCCACACGCCGCCGCCCGCCGGCTCCCAATAGCAGGTCGGATATCTTAGCGGACACTGCTGCCACCACCCGCACCACACGGAGATTATGAGCTGAGCCGCACCGAGTCCCCTGAACTAGGCGTCGTGCCGCCCTCGCGGCCACAATGGTCGCCAAGGTCACCGAATAAGTCCGAGGCCGCCGCCCCGGCGTCCATCTCCGCCGGACTAGTCGTGCCGTCAAGGGCCACCCCAAAGCTCCGGCCGGAAATCCCGCCACACAAGGAGGAAGAGGCCCCTGCCGCTACCAGTTGCGCTCGGGGATGAGAGCCCGCCACCGCCGTCAGCCGCGGCCTTTAACCGGCGGCATCCTGCTGCTGCGGTGGGAGGAGCGGGGGCGGAGGGGAAGGGGAGGCGGCGGCTCTAGGGGTCCGTCCGAGCCGCCCCTCCTGGGAGCGACACGGGGGTTTGGAAATTGATGATTCAAGTTGTATCAGGTTATCACATCTTTCTTAGATGCAATTACCTTGTTTAGGTACAACACGTAAAAGACAATGCCTGAAAGCTATCACTAGCGAGTCCATGATTTTCAAGTCCAAGGATGAAAAGGTAACAGCCATGAAGACTACACGTCCCGTGTTAGTGTAATTTCTGTTTAAAATAGGGGGCTATGGCATTTAGCAGCAACATTTTCAGAAGCTAAGAAAGGCTATAGTGCAGCTATGGCGGGCTTATCTATTTAGCGTTGTTTAAAAAGAACTGTGCAAATTCCAGTCATAACTAGCCAAAAAGGGGGGAAATTATGACTCAAACATGATTCGAGCTCCAACTCATTAAACTATTCAATGCAAACAAATATATGCAACCATTCAGCTCACAAGTTGTATCGAATCAGATTGAATGGAAATAAATATAGCTGGCGCTGCCTGCAATTCTCCTCTGTTTTAGTGGCTAATGAGAGGCTATTTATGGCTAAAATAGCTGGGGCTATTTAAGTAACTTCACCCACTACAGATGCTAGCTTAATCTTTAGGAGTATTAAGTTAAATGAAGTGTGATGTTTTTAGATCATCTGGAGGGTACAATCCCCCACCCGGCAAGTAACATAAAGAAATCTCACATGCTAGTCATATGTCCACGCTCCAGTGGAGCAGAGAAAAGGAAAGATAGGAAACTACAACATTATTACAACTCTTAAAGCTGTTCCACTACAGCTACTTCCTCTGTTTTTAAATATAAGGCCCTCTTTGATTCGCAGGATTTTCAAATCGTAGGAATAGGAAAAGTATAGGATTGGAGTGGCATGCACACATGAATCCTACAGGATTAGTATGGAGTGTTTGATGGCACAGGAAAAGCAAAGGAATTGTAAAAAGAGGTTGGAGTGGATGTTAGATTTCCTATGAAATGTAGTACAAAAGATTCCATAGGAAAAATTTCTATGGGATCCAATCCTATGAATTAAAGGATCAACATAGGAAAAATTCTTAAGGATTTCAATCCTCCAGAAATCCTATAGAATTCCTTTGAATCAAAGGAGCCCTAAATCTTTTTAGAGATTCCAATACAAACTATATATAAAGCAAAATGAGTGAATCTACACTCTAAAATATGTCTATATAGATCGGTATGTAGTCTTTATTGAAATCTCTAAAAAGATTTATATTTAGGAACTATATTTGGAAATGGAGGGATTAACATTATTTCAACTCTGAAACCAAAACAGCAAGAAAATCTATTGGGGTTTTCAGCAGGGCAGTAATTGACAGCGCCAGAAGGCATCAGAAAGACTGGTCCTGCTCCACCTCGCCAGCCGTTCCCCATCCCAGCCCCGTGGAAGCAAATGATGTCTGTATAACCGAGGTGAAACCAAACCCAATAGATTTCTACTCTGTACAAAAGCTGGGTGGCTGAAAATTCTTACCTTGTAAACACTTCCATACGCACCAGCACCAAGTTTTCGCTCCTCGGAGAAACCATCCGTGATTTCTTCTAATAAATGGAATGGTAAGGGCCTAGGCGCCACTCTTGCACGGTCCATGTCCTGCCAGCTAGAAGAAACAACCAGGTTTACACAGGATGCAAACCAGATTTTGATATGAAGCTCATGGAGCATCGGCAAACGGGTAACACTGGTAAACTCAGTAGCAGATAGATGAGAGGAAGAAATACCAAAAGGAAAAGCATTCACCTTGAAAAAAATGAAGTCCTGCATTCACCTCTTGGTCGATGCAGCAGGAAAGAGGATTAGGTCGGTGTGGAGCTACCAAAGAACTGAAGATGCAGCTCCACACCGCAGTAAGACGAATGATCCTCTTGGTCGATTTGGTCGACGATACTCAATTTGGGGATAAGGAGAAGCTCGGCCGATCTGTGGCTCCAATTGTCGTGAACCAGATCCAGATGTCCGGATTAAACAAAGTCTAGTTGCGTGTACTTTGCTTTTTTAAGCACAACACGTCACAGTGCACTAGTCGGATTAGGGAATGGCTAATACGCGCGTGCCCGCGCTAGTGCGCGGTTTCCGACCAGCCGAAAGTGCAGAACACATCACATTTGTTTAATAGGAAAAAACAGAGGGCCCACCCCTGAAATCAGGGGGCGGAGATTATATGAGGTTTAATAGGTAATTAAGGATGGCCCACCCCTGAAATCAGGGGGGCTGAGATTAGATGGAGCCTTAGGCTAGCCATAGTGGGGTAACTTAGGTAGTAACTTAACACATTTCAAGACAATTTTGTTTATGTGGCAAGTATTTAATAAAAAAAGAGGTGCTTGTGGTAACATAATATGTTACTGTAACATAGCGCTTCCCAAGGCAAAATGAGTATAAGCTAATAAATGAAATCATCTATGACACTACTACTTAGTTACTTTGCACTATGGAGATAGTAACTTAGACAGTGTCATATGCATGACACTAGTATAAGTTATTCCCCACTATGACCAGCCTTATTACATGGAAAGATTATACTTCCTCCATTCCAAAATATAGTGCGCCCGCGCTTCCCGAGGTCCAACTTTGACCATAAATTTAACCAACGAGACCAACTGTGGCGGGAGAAAAAATTATATAATTGAAAACTTCTTTCGAATACGAATTCACTGATATAATTTTTGCCCCCGCCGCAAACGGTCTTGGTAGTTAAATTTACGGTCAAAGTTGAAGCACGTGGATAGAGGAAGCACTACATTGTAGAATGGAAGGAGTAACATGTAGTGTGGGGGTTTAAAAGGAAACTAGCCCCTCCCTATTCGGTGCCTCACCTGGTCGGACGAGGCTTGCCTGCTCGTCCCGTCCTGGTCATATTATAGTATTTTAAATCTTTTCTTTATATAATAATAAAGCAAATTGGGTTTCGGTCGTCCGTCATGGCATTTTTCAGAAAAATCTTTGTGTTTTGATGAAATCAATCCGCGGTCCGGATTTAAGTAACACTCAAACCGTTATTTTACTTTCTTGAAAATCCCCCTGATGTTTTAGGTAATTCATCCGCGGATCATATCTAAGTCAAACAAATGCTTTTTTAAATCATCCATATCTTTTAAACCGTAACTCCGATTTGAACATGTTATATATAAAATTTGATTAGAAAAATATGTAGAATATGAATATGAGATTATTTTTACCTGTTAAGTATTTTAAATATTATTTTGGAATATATTTAAGTCAAACAAATGATTTTCTAAATTATTCGTATCTTTTAAACCGTAACTTCGATTTTAACATATTATATATGAAATTTTATTAGAAAAATGTGTGGAATCTAAATATGTCGTTAATTTTAACTTTAAATATTTTTAAAATATTGTTTTGGAAGCAAACTTATAATTTATAGCGCAAGATCCATTTTTCTTTCATACCGGCGGTGATCCGAATTGCAAATAAACACCCCACTACAATCATATAGGGAAAAGAAAACATCATAACTACACATGCATACCTCTGAAAAATGTCACAGGGAAAAACAATAGATTTCTCATCGCGGGAGTGAGAGATAGCGAGAGAGAGAGAGAGAGAGAGAGAGGGAGAGAGAGACGCCTTAGGATTAACCATATTCAAACACATTTTTTTATTTTGTGTGAATACCGAGGCCATCACTAGCAAGGGTGAGAAGGAGGATAAGCGGCAACACAAATATGATGCCTCGTAAAAATAAAGAAGATGGACCTATTGTGGTCTTGAGTGATGATTGTTGAGTTAAGAGTGTGTGTTCTGTTTTCTCTCCCGTTGCAACGCACGGGCTCTTTTGCTAGTCAATCAAATAGGATTAGGAATACAACATCAAGCCTGGTTCCCCTTCGGTACACCCACCAAAAACGTATAAAGAGTAATATGAACCTTTGACATATGGTACACGGTTTTTTTAAACACCTATAATTTTATTCGTACTCATAACAATTACAGGTACACTTATTTGGACCTAAGATCTAAGAAAAATACAAAGATCTAAGAAAAGACAAATTAACTCCTATGACTAAGAATTACAATGAAGAGCGTGTTCGGATTCACTCCGCTCCACAACTCTGCTCTAGGAGCGGGGCGAGCGGTGCCGAACGCAACTACTCCGCAGAGTCAGAAGAGCGGAGCGGAGCAGACCGTAGTTAAATCCGGCAGAGTCGCTGCAACCGAGCTCCGCGTGCCACTCCCCGGCCTCTCCCGCAAAACTTACGGGTTCGCTTGATCCTATTCTCTCGCTAGCGCGCAGCAACTACCTGAACCTCACACCCCGTCGTGTAGGGAGTGGAGTTAGTTAACAAACGTGATAGCTACTCCCGATTTTTGGGGGCGGAGCGAACAATCCAGGAGCAGGGAGTGGAGTCAAGGATTCGAAGGAGTGGAGGGGATCCGAACACGCACGAAATATCTTGAAAGCAACTTCTTCGCGGTATCAGTCTCTTCTCGAAGAAATATTCCAAAAACTTCGGTAAATATGCTGCAATTGGACTGAAGCAACAATATTGTTACTCTTTCACCCACATGAACTATATCAATAATGGTTTTTCAAAGCGTCTTGAGTCGCCCATCCGAAAAGATGCGAAGCCTTGATCGATGAATGTACTGGGCCGAGGATGATCCCCTAGAAGAGCAAGTCATCAAATCGCTATATCTTCATCATGATGTCGATGAAAGATTTCACCTCCATAAAGAATTAGATCAACAAAAAAAAAGATTGACACAACATAAACTCATCAGATTCGAATAATTGGATCTACGAGGGCAGAAAACTCTCTAACCTCATGACACCGTGAGAAGAAACGAGAGAAAATTTATTTTCATACAAAACTATGATGATCACTAGACGTAGAACATAGAGGTCTTGAAGACCCAAGGTGACCCCCCCCCCCCCCCCCCCCCACACACACACCTCTCAGCGCCAAGATGGCAGCCAGAGACGAGAGGACCTAAATTTCTCAAATCACAGTGGCCATATGTTCACCTAGGCGTCAGTGTTATTTGCACCTTGGGCGGGCCTGGCCCATTTATGTTTTTTTCTTTTATTAAACTTCAAAAAGTACAACTTGTTATTTGTGGGATTCGAAGGCAGATGATCCACCTCTGGAAGTGATGCTGCTAACCACTGGGATAGTTCAAAAAGTACAACTTGTGATTTGTGGGATTGGACCCCAGATGATCCACCTCTATAAGTGATGTTGCTAACCACTGAGATAGTTTAACTGTTGTGCCATAAAACTTCTTTCCTCCTTGTTATCGAAATATAATGCTAATATAAAAAAACATGGATCTGATTTTTTTTTCAGTTTGGCCATTTTTCTGTGGATTTTTCTTTTTTCCTTATTTCTTTCTATTTTCGTTTTATTTTCTTCATTCGCAGAGTTTTTAAAAATTCTTTACATTTCCCAAATTTATGAATTTTTTAAATGAAATGTTTCCAAACTCGAGACCTTTTTAAAAATTCACTAAAAAATTTGAAAAAAACTACCATACTGTTATTAAGGGAAACTCTGCGATTTTATTTCAAATTCATGAACTTTTTGACTCTATGATTTTATTTTTATCATGATTGTTTAAAAAAATTCATGAGCCCACGGGATATTTTTCAGTGGTCAAGAACGTATCCTAATCCATGCGTTCATACGCTCACCCGCGCTCGCTCACCTGCTCGGCCGCTCGTGTGTGAGTGCCGGTTTGTTAGACCGGCCCAAAAACTACACCATGTGAGCACCGAATGGCTTACCAAGTGCGACAATCGCTAATTAGGAGCTCTCGTAAGTTTGGGGGATAGCGTCAAATAGACGACACCACGCACAGGAGGCCGGCCCAGTTGGGGGCCGGCCCATGAACTAGCGTTCAACAGTGGATGCACACTGTAGCCCTCCAAAAAAGAGCAATGCTACACACACGGGGTAGTTTTTACAGATTCAATGGACTGTGATTAGGTGGTGCTTTTTGATTGGAGATTAGGAGAGAGGCGGCCCCACCCCACTGAAAATCAGAAAAGGGGATTAATTAGCGTTGTTGACAAACACAGGGTCTCCTGAATGGACAAACGTGCTACAACTAGTTCAGCTAGTGAGCGTTCATGGTTTTATAGCACTACAAAGCCTTAAGGATATCACCCACGCAGAATATTTTCTAAAACTTCGAACGCCAAACATTTTTTAAGCAAACGTGTATGTTTTATGAAACGCAAACAATTTTTAGATTTGTGAAGTAATTTTAAAAACTGGGCATTTTAAGAAAATGGAGATGTTTTTTTACAATCATGTCCAAAAATAGATCATATTCAACAGAAGTATTCGGTTAGGTCAGAAGGGTCTGTTTGAGAGCATATTTTTTCAAGAATGATAAAACTAGATTATTTCAACAGAAGTATTCGGATAGAGTATTGGTTGCAAAAGTTGGAGTTATTTCAAGAATGATAAAACTAGATTGTGTTCAACAGAGTGTGTTCGGGTAGGCCATAAGGCTCTATCTAAGAGCATGTTGTTTCTCGACATCGTTGAACTGGCCTCAACTTTTTTCATGGCCTCGTATGAACAGTTCAAGGCATCATGCCAAGTTGTTTGGATTTTCAATAATTTTCGCATTTTCTGGAGTTTTCACGGGAAAAAAGGTTGATAAATGGCCCGACGTGTCGCAACTTGCATATGGTGTCAGAAATCGTTCAACCCTAGCATGGATTCCCATCATGGGCATGTCCACCTCCACCTTCCTGCAAAAGTTGGGTTCAATTTAAGGATGTACGGAAGTAGGATGTGTTAAACAGGTGTCTGGGTAGGCTAAAAGGCTCCGTTTGAGAGCATATTTGTATCTAGACATCCTTGAAATGGCCCCAATTTTTTTTACATGACCTTGTATAACCAATTGAAAGCAGCATGCCAAGTTGTTTGAGTTTTTCATAATTTTTTTATTTTCTAGAGTTTTCCTGGTGGAAAAAGGCCAACAAATGGGCAGACGTGCAAGGACACCTAACATGTGCATGCCCACCGGATTGCAAAATTTGAGGTTAGTTCTGAGATTTCTAAAAAAAAATGTATTCAACAGAGAGTGTTCGGGTAGGCGAGAAGGGTCCGTTTGGGAGCACCTTGTTTTTCTACATTTCTTAAATGTCCCCAATTTTTTTCATTGCCTTGTATGACCAATTCAAGGCACCATGCCAATTTGTTTGAGTTTTCAAAAAGTTTAGCTTTTATGGAGTTTTCTCTGAAAAATGTCGATAAATGACCAGACGTGTTGCAACTTGCATACGATGTCAAAAGTCATTCAAACCATGGTTCATTTGAAAGCATGTTGTTTTTCAACATCCGTCAAATGGCCCCAAATGGGGCACAGAGCTCTGCTATATAATGCAACGGAGTGTCATAACACAAAGCAACACATTCGACGAGTTTGCTCGGTGTAAACTGAACACCAAACCGAATAAGGCGGTTAATATTGGTATCAGTTTAAAGGTTTTGGTGCAAGGAGTTCAAATATTAAAAAGAAAACCTAAAAAAGTTTTATGATTTAAAAGATTTGGATGCTTTAAATTAGAGGTGAAAGAAAATATTGAATTTATTGTGTGGAAGAAGAGAGAGTAGGTCTGCCACATTACTGTGCCTGTCTTGCATGTGAAGTACCGTGATGGGCCGGCTGCTGAAATACCAATATTTCATAAACGTTGTAGAAAAGTAATATACAATTCAAGATCACTAGCTTTCTTTTAACCCGGTACAGACGCAAGCGCTCATATAAACGCGCATACACTCATCCCTACTTCTACGAGCATCTTCGAGAGACTGAGGCTCCTGAGGCGGCATTATCATATTGAGATTTTACGAAGTCATCGTAGGCGCCTCGTAGTCAACAGGAACGTCTCCTCCCACTGAAAGTGTATCGCCGGAAATTCTGAAATAAATCCAGAATAAATGCGAGCACCAGGATTTGAACCCTGGTGCGCTGGGGATACCACTGTTCACCTAACTATCTCAACCATAGGTTGATTCGCACGAGATCACTAGCCGGTAGGTAAGGTTAACGCTCAATTTTCCTCTGTAGGCCCAACGCCCCAATAGGCGCTCCCATGGCCGAAGCCCCGAACCCTTGATGCAATGCACAAAGGGAGGGAACCCTAGTTCCGAAGCCGCCGATGTCCCATTGTCACCTCCCCTTCCTAGCCGGCAAGCTTGCCCGTCTCCCGCAATGAAATCCGAGGTGACCCGCTGACGAGACTCAGCGGTGACCACCCTTGGAAGGTCCTCTCCCACGTCCTCCTCGCTGGGCTCTAGGCTCTAGCTCACCGACCGCCGCGAGTCCCTTGGTGCGGGGACTGGGAAAGGACAGCGCCGGCCGATCATCCGCTCCCCTGAGCACTACTAATGCCATCGCCTCCCAAATCGCCTTTCAATTTGCTATGCCGTACAGAAAATAGTCCGCCCATCTCGCTTGTCGCTCTATTCTCCATCCATTTCTTTTCTTCAAGTTGATCACAAAGTCCACCCTGACTTTTAGACAAAAAGGGATGTCACAGCAAGGCCACGTTCATTTCTTCAAGTTGATCACAACAGCCCGTCCCCTTCCCAACTTGGGGCGTGTTCCGATACAACATCAGCACTAAAAAGACTGTCCGAGTGACTTCAGAGATGTCGAATGCGGTGACTCCAGCAACCATCAGTGAGACAAAGGTAGTTGTGGCGACCATCCGCTGGCCCCTAGTCGGCAGTGCCCGCATGATGACACAGTACCGGCACATTGATATCTTCGATATGAATGGGCTGCCACCGGTGCACATCACCCAGACGATGAGGCCGGAAAGCGACCATTACAACCCCTTCGTGCTGGACTGTGGTGGCCGCATTGGATACCACCGCTGCAGGAGTGGGAGTGACCTTGTACAACACGGAGACCACGTCCCCAGGAATTTGCACAGGCTGGAGTCCCCGATGAAGGACGTTGGTTTGTTTCGGGTGTCTGGTGTGTTCCCGACCATCTCCAAGGACGGCTCCAAGCTCGCCTTCATCGATAAAGAGTTCAAAGCTGTGTGGATTGCTGACAGCCAAGGGTTGCGCATCGTGTATGAGACAAGAGAGCGGGACAGCATCATTTCCCCTGTGTGGAACCAGAACCCTGACAAGGACATCCTCTACGTTTGCATTAGCACTAGCACTAGCACCTACTTGAATGCTCGAAAGTTGCCGGAGATCTACACCATCAGTGACGCCTCTGGTGATGCGGTGTAGCGACAGGTCCAGAGACTCACCTATGGCGGGTTCAACAATGCATTCCCATCGAGCAGCCCGGATGGGAACAACTTCGTCTTCCAGTCCACGAGGGATTTTGTTGCAGAAAAGGGCAACTCACTGCAATAGCAACGGCCTTTGGGGTGGGGGGGGGGGGGGATGGAGGGAGAGTGCGCCTTTGGGGTGGGGGGGGGGGATGGAGGGAGAGTGCATTGATACGTCCATTTTGCATCATGCTTTTATATCGATATTTATTGCATTATGGGCTGTTATTACACGTTATGTCACAATACTTATGCCTATTCTCTCTTATTTTACAAGGTTTACATGAAGAGGGAGAATGCCGACAGCTGGAATTCTGGGCTGAAAAAGGAGCAAATATTAGAGACCTATTCTGCACAGCTCCAAAAGTCTTGAAACTTCACGGAAGTTATTTTTGGAATTAATAAAAAATACTGGCGAAAGAATCCACTAGAGGGGCCCACACCCTGGCCACGAGGGTGGGGGACGCATCCTACCCCCTGCCTCGTGGGCCCCTTGGCAGGCCTTCGGTGCCCATCTTCTGCTATACGAAGTCTTTCGTCCGAGAAAAAAATCATAAGCAAGCTTTCGGGAAGAAACTCCGCCGCCACGAGGCGGAACCAATCTAGGGCTCTGGCAGAGCTGTTCTGCTGGGGAAACTTTCCTCTGGGAGGGGGAAATCATCGTCATCATCATCACCAACGATCCCCTCATCGGGAAGGGGTCAATCTCCATCAACATCTTCACCAGCACCATCTCCTCTCAAACCCTAGTTCATCTATTGTATCCAATCTTTGTCCCAAAGCCTCAGATTGGTACCTGTGGGTTGCTAGTAGTGTTGATTACTCCTTGTAGTTGATGCTAGTTGGTTTAGTTGGTGGAAGATCATATGTTCAGATCCATTATGCATATTAATACCCCTATGATTATGAACATGAATATGATTTGTGAGTAGTTATGTTTGTTCCTGAGGACATGGGAGAAGTCTTGCTATAAGTAGTCATGTGAATTTGGTATTCGTTCGATATTTTGATGAGATGTATGTTGTCTTTCCTCTAGTGGTGTTATGTGAACGTCGACTACATGACACTTCACCATTGTTTGGGCCTAGAGGAAGGCATTGGGAAGTAATAAGTAGATGATGGGTTGCTAGAGTGACAGAAGATTAAACCCTAGTTTATGAGTTGCTTCGTAAGGGGCTGATTTGGATCCATATGTTTCATGCTATGGTTAGGTTTACCTTAATACTTCTTTTATAGTTGCGGATGCTTGTAATGAGGGTTAATCGTAAGTGGGATGCTTGTCCAAGAAAGGGCAGAACCAAGCACCGGTCCACCCACATACCAAATTATCAAAGTAACGAACGCGAATCATATGAGCGTGATGAAAACTAGCTTGACGATAATTCCCATGTGTCCCCGGGAGCACTTTTCTCTATATAAGAGTTTGTCCAGGCTTGTCCTTTGCTACAAAAAGGATTGGGCCATCTTTCTGCACCTTGTTTACTTTCATTACTTGTTACCCGTTACAAATTACCTTATCACAAAACTACCTGTTACCGATAATTTCAGTGCTTGCAGAGAATACCTTACTGAAAACCGCTTATCATTTCCTTCTGCTCCTTGTTGGGTTCGACACTCTTACTTATCGAAAGGAATATGATAGATCCCCTATACTTATGGGTCATCAAGACTCTTTTCTGGCATCGTTGCCGGGGAGTGAAGCACCTTTGGTAGGTAGAATTTGGTAAGGAAAAATTTATATAGTGTGCTGAAATTTACTGTCACTTGTTACTATGGAAAGTAATCCTCTGAGGGGTTTGTTCGTGGTATCTTCACCCTGACCAGTAGAGCAAAGAGTTGCTCCTCAACCTACTGAACCTACTGAAAATTTTTACTTTGAAATTCCTTCGGGTATGATAGAGAAACTGCTAGCTAATCCTTTTACATGAGATGGAACATTACATCCCGATTTGCACTTAATCTATGCGGATGAAGTTTGTGGATTATTTAAGCTTGCAGGTATGCCCGAGGATGTTATCAAGAAGAAGGTCTTACCTTTATCTTTGAAGGGAGAGGCATTGACATGGTTTAGGGTATGTGATGATATGAGATCATGGAACTACAACCGATTGAAATTGGAATTTCATCAGAAGTTTTATCCTATGCATCTTGTTCATCATGATCGTAATTATATATATAATTTTTGGCCTCGCGAAGGAGAAAGCATCGCTCAAGCTTGGGGGAGGCTTAAGTCAATGTTATATTCATGCCCGAATCATGAGCTCTCAAGAGAAATGATTATTCAAAAAATTTACGCTCGGCTTTCTCTCAATAATCGCTCCATGCTCGATACTTCTTGTACTGGATATTTTATGATGAAGACTATTGAATTCAAATGGGATTTATTGGAAAGAATTAAATGCAACTCTGAAGATTGGGACCTCGACGAAGGTAAGGAGTCAGGTATAACACCTAAATTTGATTATGTTAAATCTTTTATGGATACCGATGTTTCCTGTGAATTTAGCACTAAATATGGACTTGACTCCGAGATAGTAGCTTCTTTCTGTGAATCCTTTGCTACTCATGTTGATCTCACTAAGGAGAAGTGGTTTAAATATAATCCTCCCATTGAAGTAAAAGTAGTTGCACCTATTAAAGTTGAAGAAAAGATTATCACTTATAATGATCCCGTCGTTCCTACTACTTATATTGAGGAACCACCTTTCCCTGTTAGAATAAAGGATCATGCTAAAGCTTCTACCGTGGTCAATAAAAGTAACATTAATACACCCAAACCCCCTGAGCAAATTAAAGTAGAACCTAGTGTTGCTATGGTTAAAGATCTCTTGGATGATAACATTGATGGGCACGTTATTTACTTCTGTGAGGAAACTGCTAGAATTGCTAGACCTGATACTAAAAATAAACATAGACCTGTTGTAGGCATGCCTATTATTTCTGTTAAAATAGGAGATCATTGTTATCATGGCTTATGTGATATGGGTGCTAGTTCAAGTGCAATACCTCATTCCTTATAAAAGACATTATGCATGATATTGCACCCGCTGAGATAGAATAAATTGATGTTACAATTAAGCTTGCCAATAGAGATAGTATTTCACCAATCGGGATTGTTAGAGATGTTGAAGTCTTGTGTGGGAAAGTTAAATATCCTGCTGATTTTCTTGTTCTTGGTTCCCCACAAGATAGTTTTTGTCCCATCATATTTGGTAGACCCTTCTTGAATACTGTTAATGCTAGGATAGACTGCAAAAAGGATGTTGTTACTATCGGTCTGGGAGATATGTCTCATGAGTTGAACTTTGCTAAATTCCGTAGATAGCCCCGTGATGAGGAATTGCCTAGTAAATATGAAATTATTGGTCTTGCTTCTATTGTCATGCTCCTAATGATCCTTTAGAACAATATTTGCTAGACCGTGAAAATGATATGTTTATGAATGAAAGAACGGAAGTAGATGAAGTATTCTTTAAACAGGGACCTATTCTGAAGCACAACTTGCCTGTTGAAATCTTAGGGGATCCTCCTCCACCCAAGGGTGATCCCGTGTTTGAGCTTAAACCATTACCCGATACCCTTAAATATGCTTATCTTGATGAGAAAAAGATATATCCTGTTATTATTAGTGCTAACCTTTCAGAGCATGTAGAAAATAAATTATTGAAAACTCTGAAGAAGCACCGTGCTGCTATTGGATATACTATTGATGATCTTAAGGGCATTAGTCCCACTCTATGCCAGCACAAAATAAAATTGGAGAAAGATGCTAAACCAGTTGTTGATCACCAACGACGGTTAAATCCCAAGATGAAAGAAGTGGTAAGGAAAGAAATACTAAAGCTTCTGGAGGCAGGTATAATTTATCCCGTTGCTGATAGTCAGTGGGTAAGTCTTGTCCATTGTGTTCCTAGGAAGGGAGGTATTACTATTGTTCCTAATGATAAAGATGAATTGATCCCACAAAGAATTATTACAGGTTTTAGAATGGTAATTGGTTTCCGCAAATTAAATAAAGCTACTAAAAGGGATCATTACCCTTTACCTTTTATTGATCAAATGCTAGAAAGACTATCCAAACATACACATTTTTGCTTTCTAGATGGATATTCTGGTTTCTCTCAAATACCTGTGTCCAAAGAGGATCAAGAAAAGACCACTTTTCCTTGTCCTTTTGGTAACTTTGCTTATAGACGTATGCCTTTTGGTTTATGCAACGCACCTGCTACCTTTCAAAGATGCATGATGGCTATATTCTCTGATTTTTGTGAAAAGATTGTTGAGGTTTTCATGGATGATTTCTCTGTATATGGAACTTCTTTTGATGATTGCTTGAGCAACCTTGATCGAGTTTTGCAGAGATGTGAAGAAACTAACCTTGTCTTGAATTGGGAGAAGTGCCACTTTATGGTTAATGAAGGAATTGTCTCGGGGCATTAAATTTTTGAAAGAGGTATCGAAGTTGACAAAGCTAAAGTTGATGCTATTGAAAAGATGCCGTGTCCCAAGGACATTAAAGGTATAAGAAGTTTCCTTGGTCATGCCGTTTTTTATAGGAGGTTTCATTAAGGACTTCTCTAAAATCTCCAGGCCTCTAACTAATCTCTTACAAACGGATATTCCTTTTGTCTTTGATGATGATTGTGTAGAAGCATTCGAAATACTTAAGAAAGCATTGATTTCTGCACCTATTGTTCAGCCACCCGATTGGAATTTACCCTTTGAAATTATGTGTGATGCTAGTGATTATGCTGTAGGTGTTGTTCTAGGGCAAAGAGTTGATAAGAAATTAAATGTTATTCAATATGCTAGTAAAACTCTAGACAGTGCCCAGAGAAATTATGATACTAATGAAAAAGAATTTTTAGCAGTTTTATTTGCTTGTGATAAGTTCAGACCTTATATTGTTGATTCTAATGTAACTATTCACACTGATCATGCTGCTATTAAATATCTTATGGAAAGGAAAGATGCTAAACCTAGACTTATTAGATGGGTTCTCTTGCTACAAGAATTTGATTTGCATATTATTGATAGAAAGGGAGCTGAGAACCCCGTTGCAGACAACTTGTCTAGGTTAGAGAATGTTATTGATGACCCACTACCTATTGATGATAGCTTTCCTGATGAAAACTTAGCTGTCATAAATGCTTCTCGCACCGCTCCATGGTATGCTGATTATGCTAATTACATTGTTGCTAAATATATACCACCTAGCTTCACATACCAGCAAAAGAAAAAGTTTTTCTATGATTTAAGACATTACTTCAGGGATGACCCACACCTTTATAAAGAAGGAGTAGATGGTGTTATTAGACGTTGTATACCTGAGCATGAACAAGAACAGATCCTACGCAAGTGTCACTCCGAAGCTTATGGAGGACACCACGCCGGAGATGGAACTGCACATAAGGTATTGCAATCCGGTTTTTATTGGCCTACTCTCTTCAAAGGTGCCCGTAAGTTTGTCTTATCTTGTGATGAATGTCAAAGAATTGGTAATATTAGTAGACATTAGGAAATGCCTATGAATTATTCACTCGTTATTGAACCATTTGATGTTTGGGGCTTTGATTATATGGGACCGTTTCCTTCTACTAATGGGTATACACATATTTTAGTTGCTATTGATTATGTTACTAAGTGGGTAGAAGCTATTCCAACTAGTAGTGCTGATGATAACACCTCTATTAAGATGCTTAAAGAAGTTATTTTCCGAGGTTTGGAGTCTCTAAATATTTAATGACTGATGGTGGTTCACATGTTATTCATGATGCCTTTCGTAAAATGCTTGCTAAGTATGATCTTAATCATAGAATTGAATCTCTGTATCACCCGCAGTCTAGTGGTCAAGTAGAATTGCGTAATAGAGAGCTCAAATTAATTTTGCAAAAGACTATTAATAGATCTAGAAAGAATTGGTCCAAGAAACTTGATGATGCATTATGGGCCTATAGAACTGCATACAACAATCCTATGGGTATGTGCTACCTCTTGAGCACTGCGTTGGTTTTCCCTTGAAGAGAAAAGGGTGATGCAGTAAAGTAGCGTAAGTATTTCACTCAGTTTTTGAGAACCAAGGTATCAATCCAGTAGGAGACCACGCTCGAGTCCCACGCACCTACACAAACAAATAAGAACCTCGCAACCAACACGATAAAGGGGTTGTCAATCCCTTCACGGTCACTTACGAGATTGAGTTCTGATAGACATGATAGGATAATATTTTTGGTATTTTATGATAAAGAAAAATAAAGATGCAAAGTAAAATAAACGGTAATAAAAATAGCTAAGTGTTGGAAGATTAATATGATGGAAAATAGACCCGGGGGGCATATGTTTCACTAGTGGCTTCTCTCAAGATAGCATAAGTATTACGGTGGGTAAACGAATTACTGTCGAGCAATTGATAGAATTGAGCATAGTTATGAGAATATCTAGGTATGATCATGTATATAGGCATCACGTCCGCGACAAGTAGACCGAAACAATTCTGCATCTACTACTATTACTCCACACATCGACCGCTATCCAGCATGCATCTAGAGTATTAAGTTCATAAGAACAGAGTAATGCTTTAAGCAAGATGACATGATGTAAAGGGATAAACTCATGCAATATGATATAAACCCCATCTTTTTATCCTCGATGGCAACAATACAATACGTGCCTTGCTGCCCCTGCTGTCACCGGGAAAGGACACCGCAAGATTGAACCCAAAGCTAAGCACTTCTCCCGTTGCAAGAAAGATCAATCTAGTAGGCCAAACCAAACTGATAATTCGAAGAGACTTGCAAAGATAACCAATCATACATAAAAGAATTCAGAGGAGATTCAAATATTGTTCATAGATAAACTTGATCATAAACCCACAATTCATTGGATCTCGACAAACACACCGCAAAAGAAGATTACATTGAATAGATCTCCAAGAAAATCGAGGAGAACTTTGTATTGAGATCCAAAGAGAGAGAAGAAGCCATCTAGCTAATAACTATGGACCCGAAGGTCTGAGGTAAACTACTCACACATCATCGGAGAGGCTACGGTGTTGATGTAGAAGCCCTCCGTGATCAATGCACCCTCCGGCGGAGCGTTGGAAAAGGCCCCAAGATGGGATCTCACCGGTACAGAGGGGTGCTGCGGTGGAAATAGGGTTTTGGCTCTGTATATGATGTTTCCAGGGTATATGGGTATATATAGGAGGAAGAAGTACGTCGGTGGAGCAATGTGGGCCCCACGAGGGTGGAGGGCGCGCCTGGGGGAGGTGGGCGCGCCCCCCTGCCTCGTGCTCTCCTCGTTGATTGCTTTACATAGACTCCAAGTCCTCTGAATCACGTTTGTTCCAAAAATCACGTTCCCGAAGGTTTCATTCCATTTGGACTCCGTTTGATATCCTTTTCCTTTGAAACACTGAAATAGGAAAAAAAAGCAATTTGGGCTGGGCCTCCGGTTAATAGGTTAGTCCCAAAAATAATATAGAAGTGTATAATAAAGCCTAATAAACATCCAAAACAGAATATAATATAGCATGGAACAATAAAAAAATTATAGATACGTTGGAGACGTATCAAGCATCCCCAAGCTTAATTCCTACTCGTCCTCGAGTAGGTAAATGATAAAAATAGAATTTTTGATGTCGAATGCTTACTTAGCATAATTTTCAATGTAACCCTCTTTATTTGTGGCATGAATATTCAGATCCGAAAGATTCAAGATAAAAGTTTAATATTGACATAAAAGTAATAATACTTCAAGCATACTAACTAAGCAATTATGTCTTCTCAAAATAACATGGCCAAAGAAAGTTCATCCCTACAAAATCATATAGTTTGGTCATGCTCCATTTTTGTCACACAAGAATGCTCTCATCATGCACAACCCCGATGACAAGCCAAGCAATTATTTCATACTTTAGTAATCTCGAACTTTTTTCAACTTTCACGCAATACATGAGCGTGAGCCATGGATATAGCACTATGGGTGGAATAGAATATAATGATGGGGGTTATGTGGAGAATACAAAAAAGGAGAAAGTCTCACATCAATGCGACTAATCAACGGGCTATGGAGTTGCCCATCAATTGATGTTAATGTGAGGAGTAGGGATTGCCATGCAACGGATGCACTAGAGCTATAAATGTATGAAAGCTCAACAAAAGAAACTGAGTGGGTGTGCATCCAACTTGCTTGCTCACGAAGACCTAGGGCGTTTGAGGAAGCTCATTGTTGGAATATACAAGCCAAGTTCTATAACGAAATTCCCACTAGTATATGAAAGTGACAAAACAAGAGACTAACTATCATAAGGATCATGGTGCTACTTTGAAGCACAAGTATGGAAAAAGATAGTAGCATTGCCCCTTTTTATTTTCTTTTCCTTTTTTGGCCTTTTTTTGGGACAATGCTCTATGAATGATGATCATCACACTTCTATTTATTTACAACTCAATGATTACAACTCGATACTAGAACAAAGTATGACTCTATATGAATGCCTCCGGCAGTGTAGCGGGAAGGGCAATGAATCAAGAGTGACATGTATGAAATAATATGCATGGTGGCTTTGCCACAAATACGATGTCAACTACATGAGCATGCAAGGCAATATGACAATGATGAACGTGGCATGATAAACAGAACGGTGGAAAGTTGCATGGCAATATATCTCGGAATGGCTATGGAAATGCCATAATAGGTAGGTATGGTGGCTGTTTTGAGGAAGATGTAAGGAGGCTTATGTGTGATAGAGTGTATCATATCACGGGGTTTGGATGCACCGACGAAGTTTGCACCAACCCTCAAGGTGAGAAATGGCAATGCACGGTACCGAAGAGGCTAGCAATGATGGAAGGGTAAGAGTGCGTATAATCCATGGACTCAACATTAGTCATAAAGAACTCACATACTTATTGCAAAAATCTACAAGTCATCAAAAACCAAGCACTACGCACATGCTCCTAGGGGATAGATTGGTAGGAAAACACCATCGCTCGTCCCCGACCGCCACTCATAAGGAGGACAATCAAAGAACACCTCATGTTTGAAATTTGTTACACAATGTTTACCATACATGCATGCTACGGGATTTGCAAACTTCAACACAAGTATTTCTCAAATTCACAACTACTCAACTAGCACAACTTTAATATCACTACCTCAATATCTCAAAACAATCATCAAGCATCAAACTTCTCTTAGTATTCAACACACTCATAAGAAAGTTTTTACTAATCTTGAATACCTAGCATATTAGGACTAATTTCACAATTAAAGCAAATTACCATGCTGTTTTGTAGGACTCTCAAAATAATATAAGTGAAGCACGAGAGAACAATAATTTCTATAAAACAAATCCACCACCGTGCTCTAAAAGATATAAGTGAAGCGCTAGAGAAAAAACTATATAGCTCAAAAGATATAAGTGAAGCACATAGAGTATTCTAATAAATTCCGAATCATGTTTGTCTCTCTAAAAAGGTGTGTACAGCAAGGATGATTGTGGTAAACTAAAAAGCAAAGACTCAAATCATATAAGACGCTCCAAGCAAAACACATATCATGTGGTGAATAAAAATATAGCTCCTAGTAAAGTTACCGATGGACGAAGACGAAAGAGGGGATGCCTTCCGGGGCATCCCCAAGCTTTGGATTTTTGGTGTCCATAGATTACCTTGGGGTGCCATGGGCATCCCCAAGCTTAGGCTCTTGCCACTCCTTGTTCCATAATCCATCAAATCTTTATCCAAAACTTGATAACTTCACAACATAAAACTCAACAGAAAATCTCGTGAGCTCCGTTAGCGAAAGAAAACAAAACACCACTTCAAGGTACTGTATTGAACTCATTATTTATTTATATTGGTGTTAAACTTACTTTATTCCAACTTCTCTATGGTTTATAAACTATTTTACTAGCCATAGATTCATCAAAATAAGCAAACAACACACGAAAAACAGAATCTGTCAAAACAGAACAGTCTGTAGTAATATGTAACTAACGCAAACTTCTGGAACTGAAAAACTTCTACCAAAATAGGAAGACCTAAATAATTTGTTTATTTATCTTCTGCAATTGGAATCAGTATTTTATCACATTCTGGTGATTTTTAACAATTGTTTTGGTGAACAGAAAGTTTCTGAAATTTTCAGCAAGATCAAATAACTATCATCCAAGAAGATCCTATAGGTTTCACTTGGCACAAACACTAATTAAAACATAAAAACAAATATAAACAGAGGCTAGATCAAATATTTTTTCCTAAACAGAAGCAAAAGCAAAAAACTAAAATAAAATTGGGCTGCCTCCCAACAAGCGCTACCGTTTAACGCCCCTAGCTAGGCATAAAAACAAGGATAGATCTAGGTATTGCCATCTTTGGTGGGAAATTCTTCAATAAGACACCTATAACCCTTAGGAGTTTCTTTCTTTTTATTAATTATCAAACTCCTAGGTACAAAATCTAGAAAATCATTTGTTGCAAATGGTTCCTTAATGATAGCAAAAAGATTGGGATGAACACTTATTGATTTTAAATCCGCAGTTTCCTTACTAGAGGATGCACCCTTATTTTTAGGAACAAAAACAAGCTTGGCAATTTTGGTAGGAGGATTTGGAGTATTTTTAATGGAAGAAAAAGCGGACCCCAAGTTGGTGATAGTTCCCTCAAGTTTATCGATTCTAGTAGAATCTTGGTCTATTCTTTCGTTAACTATGTGTTCTTTTTCCTTAAAACTTTTCAGAGTAACTCCCACCTTAGATCCATATTGGGTAATTTGGTTGTGGAACTTTTTATCCAAATTCTCAATCAACTCTACAGTAGCAAATTTATTTTCAATAATTTCAAGCCTTTGCATTACATGTTCCAAAGTTAACATAGTTCCATTAACCAAGAGAGGTGGTGAGCCAAATAAATCTATCATAGCATTATAAGAATTTAAAGTATGGCTACCCAAGAAATTCCCTCCGGTAATGGTATCAAGAATATATCTGTACCAAGGAGTAGCGCCTACATAAAAATTGCGGAGGAGAAAGGAAGTAGATTGCTTCCTGGTAGATCTATTTTGAGCATTGCAAATTCTATACTGATACGTCTCCGACGTATCTACTTTTCCAAACACTTTTGCCCTTGTTTTGGACTCTAACTTGCATGATTTGAATGTAACTAACCCGGACTGACGCTGTTTTCAGTAGAATTACCATGGTGTTATTTATGTGCAGGAACAAACGTTCTCGGAATGACCTGAAACTTCATGGAGCCACTTTTCAGAAAATAAGAAAAATACCTGCCAAAGATGAAGGCCAGGGGTCCCACCACCTGTCCACGAGGGTGGGGGGCGCGCCTGCCCCCCTAGGGCGCGCCCCCTACCTTGTGGGCCCCCTGTTGCCTCTCCGACTCCAACTCCACCTCCATATATTGTGTTTCGGGGAGAGAAAAATCAAGGAGAAGAAATCATCGCGTTTTACGATATGGAGCCGCCGCCAAGCCCTAAAACCTCTCAGCAGGGCTGATCTGGAGTCCGTTCGGGGCTCCGGAGAGGGGAATCTGTCGCTATCGTCATCATCAACCATCCTCCATCACCAATTTCATGATGCTCACCGCCGTGCGTGAGTAATTCTATCGTAGGCTTGCTGGATGGTGATGGGTTGGATGGGATCTATCATGTAATCAAGTTAGTTTTGTTAGGGTTTGATCCCTAGTGTCCACTATGTTCTGAGATTGATGTTGCTATGACTTTGCTATGCTTAATGCTTGTCACTAGGGCCCGAGTGCCATGATTTCAGATCTGAACCTATTATGTTTTCATCAATATATGAGTGTTCTTGATCCTATCTTGCAAGTCTATAGTTACCTATTATGTGTTATGATCCGTTAACCCCGAAGTGACAATAATTGGAATACTTACCGGTGATGACCGTAGTTTGAGGAGTTCATGTATTCACTATGTGTTAATGCTTTGTTCCGGTTCTCTATTAAAAGGAGGCCTTAATATCCCTTAGTTTCCATAAGGACCCCACTGCCACAGGAGGGTAGTTCAAAAGATGTCATGCAAGTTCTTTTCCATAAGCACGTATGACTATATTCGGAATACATGCCTACATTATATCAATGAACTGGAGCTAGTTCTATGTCACCCTAGGTTATGACTGTTACATGATGAACCGCATCCGGCATAATTCTCCATCACCGATCCATTGCCTACAAGCTTTCCATATATTGTTCTTTGCTTATTTACTTTCCCGTTGCTACTGCTATCATCACTACAAAATACCAAAAACATTACTTTTACTACTGTTACGTTTTGCTACCGTTACCACTACTATCATATTACGTTGCTACTAAACACTTTCCTGCAGATATTAAGTTTCCAGGTGTGGTTGAATTGACAACTCAACTGCTAATAGTTGAGAGTATTCTTTGGCTCCCCTTGTGTCAAATCAATAAATTTGGGTTGAATACTTTACCCTCGAAAACTGTTCGATCCCCTATACTTGTGGGTTATCAATACTATTTTCTGGCGCCGTTGCCGGGGAGCATAGCTCTATTCTTTGAGTCACTTGGGATATATATATCTGCTTATCATTATGAAGAACTCGAGAGATCCAAAAACCAAGATCTATCCCTCAACTACGAGGGGAGGTAAGGAACTGCCATCTAGCCTTGCACTTGATTCACCTTATATTTTGAGTAAGCTTGCGACACCTACACCTGCTTCTGCTATTCGTTCTGATATGTCGCATGTTATTGATGATGCCGCTTCTGCTATGCATGATACTTATGATGAAACTACTTCTATGCCTAATACTACTGTGCCACTTAGTGATTTTCTTTATGAAGAACTTGCTAGGGCTAGAGAGATTTAAAATATTGAATCTGATAATACTGATGAAAGTGATGATGAAGAATCACTTGTTATTCCTGAGGGTTATGTTTTTAATCAAGAAGCTTCTTTAGCTATTTTAGCTTGCAAAGATAATTATGAACTTAAAAGGTTATTAGCTAAATGGAGTAAGCAATCTCTAAATGCTAGAATGAAACCTGGCCCTACTTTTGCTACTTCACCTATCTTTGTTACTGATAAGGATTATGAATTCTCTGTTGATCCTGATATAATTACTTTGGTTGAATCTGATCCTTTTTATGGTTATGAATCTGAAACTATTGTAGCACATCTTACTAAATTGAATGATATAGCCACCCTGTTCACTAAAGATGAGAGAACTCGTTACTTTTATATCCTTAAAATATTTCCGTTCTCATTAAAGGGTGATCCTAAGATATGATTTAATTCTCTTGATCCTGGTTGTGTGCGTAGTCCCCAGGATATGATTTATTACTTCTCTGCTAAATATTTCCCTGCTCATAAGAAACAAGCTGCTTTAAGAGATATATATAATTTTGTGCAAATTGAAGAAGAGAGTCTCCCACAATCTTGGGGGAGGCTTCTCCAATTACTTAATGCTTTGCCTAATCATCCTCTTAAGAAAAATTAAATACTTGATATCTTTTATAATGGACTAACCGATGCCTCCAGAGATTACCTGGATAGTTGTGCTGGTTCTGTTTTCAGGGAAAGAACACCAGATGAAGCTGAAATTATATTGAATAATATGTTGACAAATGAAAATAATTGGACACCTCCGGAGCCAATTCCTGAGCCTATTCCTAAACCAACTCCGAAGAAGAGGGGTATTCTATTTCCCAGTCCTGAAGATATGCAAGAGGCAAAGAAATCTATGAAAGAAAAAGGTATTAAAGCTGAAGATGTTAAGAATTTACCTCCTATTGAAGAAATACATGGTCTTAATTTACCGCCTGTTGAAGAAACACAAGATCTTAATCCATTACCTATTGAAGAAGGAAATGGTCCTGATAACCCGACACAGGTAGTAAAGGTAAATTCTCTCCATAGATATGATAAAGCTGAAATCACATTACTAAGTTTGCTAGCCCATGCTTAGATGAGTTTGATTAATTTATGGCTAAGCAAGAAGATTTTAATGCTTATTTTGGTAGACAATTTAAATACAATTCAAATATGCACTACAAAAAAATACACTTCCGTGATGATACGTGTTTGTCACAGTAGGTCGCGTTTTTTGTCATGCATGTACATCCATGACAAATTTATGACAGAATCAAGATAGTCATACCTGTGCTATCGTAGAAGTGTTCAATGACATTACCAAAATTATCATCACGGAAGTGTCCACTTCCATGACGATAAATCGCGCGTCACAGAAGTGCTTTCGTCAAGGGTGACCGACACGTGGCATCCACCGTAACGGAACGCCCTTAAGCTATCGGGTCAGATTTTGGATCCGATAACCCAGACCAATGGGAAATTTCCACGTGTAAAATTCTGATTGGCCGAAGGAAACACGTGTTGCCTCACCGTTGGGACAGATGTCATCCACTCATTGGACAAGAGGCGCCTATGATAGGTCGACACGTGGCACGGCCCAACAGTGGCCCATTCCGGTGAAATAGGCCGGCCCAGTAAAAATTAGCAGGCCAGCCCATATAAGGCCTACTTGTGTCAGGTCCATTTAAGACCACAACCCATACGAGAAGTTTCAATTCGGCCTGTCAACGGCCCGTTAAAGATTTCACACCATTACAGCCCATCGTCAGTTCGAGCCCGTTAATAGCCCGCTATATATTTGGGCTCAATATCGGCCCGATGAGATTTCGGCCTGTTAATGACCCATTTAATGGATGGTCCAATTTTCAGGATGTACATCTTTCGGCCTTTTAGTGACCCATTTAAATGTTGAGCTAATTTCCAGCCCGGTGTGTCTTTCAGCCTGTTGACGGCCCATAAATCTGATGGGTCATTTGTAGTCGGACCTGAGTTTCGGCCTTTTAGCGGCCCATTTAAGTGTTGGGCCAATTTCTGGCCCGGTGTCACTTTCAGCCTGTTGACGACCCATAAATCAGTTGGGCCATTTGTAGTCGGACCTGAGTTTTGGCCTTTTAGCGACCCATTTAAGTGTTGGGCCAATTCCCGGCCCTGTGTGCCTTTCGGCCTGTTAACGGACCATAAATGAGTTGGGCCATTTGTAGTCGGACCTTAGTTTTGGCCTTTTAACGGCCCATGCCCTTCATGGTCCAATACCAGTCCGGTTTCTCTTTCGGCCTGCTAAAGGCCCACAACACAGTTGGGCCGTTTACAGTATGACCTTACTTTTGGCCTTTTAGCGGCCCATGCTCTTGATGGTCCAGTACAAGCCCGCTGTCTCTTTCGGCCTGCTAAAGGCCTACAGTATAGTTGGGCCATATGTAGCCCAAACTTAGTAACGACATGTTAACGACCCAGGAGGTAAGAGGGCCGACCATTAACTTTCGGCCTAGTAACGGCCCATTAACTTAATGGGCCCACTAAAGTTTGTTCATGTATTTAGGCCAAATTAGATAATTTGATCCCATTACGACGAGCAATTATGCACAGGACCAAAACCGATCAAGCAAAGGTACGACATACAGGGAATAACGTTGCACATCCAGCATATATTACAGGAAATTACATCCACTAGGCAATCAAAGATTGATGCCAGTGCAAATAAATGAGCAGAACCTAACCATCTACAATGTCACAATCTGCAACCTCGGCACAGATGACGCCCATAAGCATGTGGGCAAGTTCTTGCTGCTTTTCTACACTGTCTCTGAAAACATTGATCAGTTGTTGTGTCGCACGACTCTGCACCTCTGATTCATCCACCATTTCCATCATTGCTTCAGCCATTAATTGGTTCACAAACATACATTTATTTCGTTGCATTCGAGACAGAGGATACTGAACAGATTTAGATGGCGATTTTGGCAGGCTTGTATTATTGATAGTGGAGAGTGTCTCGACCACTGCATCATAACATAAATTAGGACGGGAACCAAACAGATTAATCATGAGTTATTGCCATATCACCTGGCCTAGATTTACTGGAAAGAAACAATGGGATTGCCTTGTTGTTTTCAGAGTTTGTCTTCTTATCTTCAGCAGCCTGCACAAAATTAACACACTAGCATTGCTATCATTGGCCAAGTTAGATAATAGGAAAGCAACATTGACACAACGAACGTTTGGGCAACTAGACTACACCAAATTAACACAATATGGCACAACTATTATCAGCCAGGTAAGGTAATACGAAAGCAACATTGACACAATGAATGAATGGGCAACCAGAGAAGCACTACAATTCAGTAATGTGCATGATATGAGATAGTACATTCATGCAGCTCAGTATGCAAAACTACCAGGCAGTTTTCCTTACAAAAATCAACATTGGCACCTTTAACATTTTTCTACAACTACTTTTAGATCAAATAAAGGTTAGATTCACGCTGATTAACAAAATACATGCTGATGTAAAAATATAGTGATATACAACAGGTACTTACATCAGCATTGGAGCATAGAGAATTCCCGCCAAATATTTTCCTCGAATACGATCCCAATGGAGGAAGTCTTGTATCGTTTAACCTTATTTTTTAAAAGAGAGATGGGTAAGAAACATGTAGAAAATATGATCAGAATGATATAAAATTTCATGATGCGAGGATACGCACACACTTCTTAGAATGGAGTTGACATTCTTTTGCTGGGCTGGAGCGGACTAGTTCTTTGGCCACTGGAATCTGCTTATTATCAGTGGGAGTTGGGTTTCTCTGTGCTGGAGCAGTATCTATGAAAAATGGAGTTGGTTTATTATCTCCTGACGTTTGGATCTTTTCCAAATACCTGGTTTGTAACCCTTCAGATTCTAACATAGTCGTCTTCCCCTTGCATGCCTTATATAGAAGAATGGTAATTCAGTTATAAAACATGCTACAACAGAGATGGAATAGGTACCGAAGAATAGAAAGGCATGACATATTGACATGTATTCCCTCCATCCGGAAATAAATGGATGGGTCTAGGCGTATTTCAGTTCTAGATACATCCAGTTTTATCCATTTCTGCGACATTTAATCCGGACGGAGGGAGTATGATGTAAGAGCTAGGGATATGACAGGACAACACAGTAAAAAAACACTAAAAAACCCATTGCATAACCAAAGTATGCAAACCCACTGATATGAGATAGTACACTCATGCAGCTCAGGATGCAAAACTACCAGGTAGTTTTCCTTGCAAAAATCAACATTGTGGCCTTCAATCATACATTTTTCTACAACTAAATTTAGATCAGATAAAGGTTGGATTCACGCCGATTAACAAAATACATGCTGATGTAAAAATATAGTGATATACAACAGGTACTTACATCTACATTGGAGCACAGAGAATTCCTGCAAGAATCTTTCCTCATAAAAGATACCATTGCAGAAATTATTCTATCTGTTAAGCTTATTTTCTAAAAGAGAGATGGCTAAGAAACATGTAGAAAATATGATCAGCATGCTATAAAATTTCATGATGCAAGGATACGCACACGCTTCTTAGAATTGAGTTGACATATTTTTGCTGGACTAGAGCGGACTAGTTCTTTGGCCACTGGAATATGCTTATTATCAGTAGGAGTTGGGTTTCTCTGTGCTGGAGCAGTATCTATAAAAAACTAGAGTTGGTTTATTATCTCCTGACGCTTGGATCTTTTGCAAAGACCTTGTTTGTAACCCTTCAGATTCTAACATAGTCGTCTTCCCCTTGCATGCCTTGTATAGAAGAATGGTGCTTTAATTATAAAACATGCGACAATAGAGAGATGGAATAGGTACTGAAGAATAGAAAGGCATGACATATTGACATGTATTCCCTCCATCCAGAAAAAAATGGATGGGTCTAGGCATATTTCAGTTCTAGATACATCCTTTTTTATCCATTTCGGCAACATGTAATTTGGACGGAGGGAGTATGGTGTAAGAGCTAGGGATACGACATGACAACACAGCAAAAAAACACTAGTTGAATGTAAAACTGTATGCTAGCGGAATACGTACAGAAATAACTAAGACAACATACACATGTATGATTGGGAAAAGATGGCATTGCAACAGAGCACTAGAATAGCACTTCAATGTAAAAAAAACATGGTATGGTAGACAGATGAAGTACATACTGATGAATAACAATGCATAAGATATTCATAAGCATGATGTCCAAATTAAGCAGATGGCATTGCGATTGAGTAGAATGACAGTACTTGAATTTGAAACAATGTTATCATGAATGGAATAGGTACTGAAAAACAGGAAGGCATGACATATTTACATGCATGATCAGCATGCTAAGCACATGGCATTGCAACAGAGTAGATACACTCCAAGATATTATATGCATGTTGTACCCATATCACAGGCCAAGTTAGAGCAAGGACCTTGTGGGGTGAAGAGTATTCATCATCTTTTTGCAAGTCTTCTGAAGAACTGCCTTTACATGTTCCATCATATTGGGTATCATTGACATCAAGTTTATTGGCCTTTACATTGCTCCGTGAGGTTCTTGTGGTTATATCAGTGTGTGCAATTATATCTGACATGCATAGAAGACAACTAGTAGTTAGATTTATGTAATGAGTGCCTGTAGGAGACGACATAAATAGTAGGACTGGGGTTAACTAGCAGCAACAGGTCTCATAAACTAAAGGAAGAACACAGATGAACGTTACAGAATATGTATCGTTTGTACTCAAGATTAACTAGATGGCACACAAAAGTATTAAAGAACAACATAGGTAATACTAGAAGTGGTATAATACTATAATCACCAGCCTGTGGGATAGCATTGGCTGATGGATGATAACTATAGAACAACGTTACCTAAAGAACAAGTATCTTAGCTGAACTATGGAATAGCGTTAACTCTTGAACAAGACCCGTAAGAGATCAGCATGAATATACAGTGAAATGTGATGATCTATTTGCCATGCTTAGATGAATAACAAAGCCGTAAATGTTGCACACAAGTAAGATGAGGGTACAACCTTTCTGGCTGCCATCCACAGGAGTGAGCATCATGTGCCGACTTGTCGATGGCCATGTAGTTGTTGTGGCTGTCCATGTCGGGCACGCGCATTCGATGCAGGGAACTATTGAGTGGGGACTATAGCTCCCTTCTGGTGTATGCTTCCCTTGTTGGAGCAGCTGCGGTGAGTTGGAAGACGGTGTGTCTGAAGATGCAGATAACGCATAATGTTAAGAACGACATATCTCTTTGATCTGAAGAAATACACTAAGAGATCAACATCAAGGTATGAGAGTGGTCACATGTCTGTTGACTGAAGACTAAATTGGGGTCACACGATTTTATTTTTTTTGGTATTGTCTGATCTACGCCGGATGGATGGCCGTCTTGTGCCTTCCGGATGACACTGTTCGGAATCTTCCCCGAAGAGCCAGCGACCAACGGCAGAGCAGCCTGCCTCCGCCGTCCGTGGCCCCGGCCAAAACCCCGCTCCCCGCCCCACCGCACTGCCGTGGTTGCGCCGCCCCCGGGCCAATCCACAAAGACTCCCCGTCACACAGATCCGGCAGCGGCAGTACCTTCAACCCATGCAACTCTAAAATATAGCCATCTAAGTGCTGCTTTTGCGGCGAACATGCGGCCCCGCACCCTTATGTTAGACACCAGCCAACCGGCAGCCTAGGAGCTCCGCCGCCTCGAGGGGTGGTTCTTCCCATTGGGAATCGATTGGCCCAGAATAAAAATTCAGACAACTGACGCCTAAATAAAGTGATTTGAGATGAGGGCGCGACCTATCTGGCGGCATGCTGAAGTAGGCAGGTCCAGCTGCCGAGTCGATGAGGCCGGCGCGGTTGCGGTGGCGACCGGCAGCAGGGAAAGAGCGATGTCGTGACGGTCGACGGCTACGTGGAAGCAGCGCCAGGACTCTGGACGGATCCGAAGTTGGAGCCGCTCTGGCGCCGTGAACAATGGTGGGGGTGAATCGGCTCCAGTACGGTTCACGCGGCCGTCGTCGAGGCAGCACCAGCAGCAGGAGTAAGAGGCACACGACCCAGTGCACGACGACAAATGGACAGCGTCTCCGGCATTAGGGAGGAGGGCGGCTGTGAAATTGGTGCGGTGGGGGGCGCCATGGAGGTGGGGCTGAGGTTTCGCGGCTCGGGAGAAGGGAGCTTTCCGGGGAGAAGGTGATTTGGCGCCCACGAGGTATGAATGGGGGGGGGGATTGGGAGGGGAGTGGAACCATGTCTTACGGACGCATTTGTCTGAAATGTGAGGGGGAGTTATAGTTCTACCCTTGCCTATAGGCTTCTCGGCTTGGGTCTGTGTACTGAGGGTTGTGGATAGTAGAGTAACTTTGCTTCTCCCCAAATAGTGGGCGGGAGCGATTTCGGGCGAGGAGGGCGTGTTTTGAACTATAGTGGGCGCGAGTGATTTCGGGCGAGGAGAGCGTGTTTTGAAATAGTGGGCGCGAGCTATTTTGGGCGAGGAGAGCGTGTTTTGCCGACCATGGTTTATGAATTATTCGGCACATGTCATTTCGGCCGAGGAGAAGGCGCGCTTGGATGAAGTTACGAACCTACCCTCGATGTACAACGGGCCAATTGATGCGTGTCCCACATAGGACGGTAATTTCACGTCTCCCATTTATTTGCTCGGGCAAATTCCACCGAGTAGAGAGGATGTTTAACGGTTCGTTCAAATTTTGGGAGAACGAGCATCCACGTCTACCTTACGAAGTTGTTTCGGATCAAATTTTGAAATATTAGCTTGCCACTTCTTTTTTAGATGGAGAGATGATGCTCGGGAGTAATGTGTTTTTACATGCTCGTTGCTAGCGATTTACTATATGACAAATAGTTGACCCACTCAAAAACGCGAATCAAACCCAAAATGAAATATCTCGATTCAATGAAATAGCTCGCTCAGTAGGTCAAAATAGTGAACTAAATCCAAAATCGAACACCTCAATCGAGTAGCATGTTGTACAGTATTATAGTACTCCATGAACATGTTGAAAGTCAAATTAATGAACTTGTTTGATATACGCATAGATTCGTTCATGTGTGGATTGCAGACAACATGTTCTCCAATTTAAATATTTGAATGCAAGTTTATATCGAAACATGGTTTATATCAGTCTTTGATGCATAAAACGCGACCTCCCCCTCTCCCGGACTCCTGTTCTCTGTCTCCCTCTCTCTCGCCGACAATCTTCAATTCTGTCGCATGCATCTGACACAAAAACCTTCTTGGTCCCTCTCCCTTTCTCTCCATCTCTCTCTCTCTCTCTCTCTCTCTCTCTTTGTGTGTGTGTGTGGGGGGGGTCTTTCTAGTTCGCATGCATATATACACCATCTATAGGTCTCTCTCGCACACTATGTATGATGCTCTAGCTAGTCCAAGCTAGATATCTTGGGTGCACTCATCATACACACAAAAATTCCTTGGCTCTTTGCCTGTAACTCTCTCATGCACCACTATGTCGTCTCGGAGCTCTTCCCCCCCTCTCTCAAACTCTCCATCCACCCGGGTCACACATACACATGCATATCTCACTCGCACTCGATAGGCCCATCTAAAACTCTATCTCCCCCCTCGTTCTCTCTCCATCTCACACGCGCACACACACAATCTCATGCCCAGCTAGCCAAGTATGATGGTCCCTCACTCAATTGTAGGCACACGCAGTCCCCCCTATATGTATATGACTAGCTAATCTTAGTCTCCATCACAAACATGTGCATGGTCTATCTCGATTTCTCTCGGGGCATCTTTCTATCACGCACGCACTCCCTCGATGGGTGGAAAGTCAAACCTCAGAAAAGTTTGACCAGGTATATGTGGAGAAAAACATTTACATCTGGAACGATCATTAGATTCATCACAACATGTACTTACTTCATACTATCATTTATCTTTGGTATTGTAGATATGAGTAATTTCTTTATAAACTTGGTCAAAGTTTCAAAAGTTTGACTTAAAAAAAATGGTGGAACTACATTATCGAACGGAGGGAGTAGCTCTTTCTCTCTCTCTGCTATCTCTCACGGGCCTCCCCTCTCACTTGAACTCTCTATACCGATGGATTATACGCTCACTGTGTCAGCGTATAGCTCCGTATATTGTTTAGTTGACCGGTCAACCAATCCACATGCTGCCTTGTCAGCTGGTGTTCTGTATCTTCGTGTGCTGGCCCATGTGGCAGTGGGTGAAAATAAGTAAACTAGAGGCCCATCTGACACGCGGTGAAGTAAAAAATGTTGAAACCACTCGGGGTAGCACTCCGCACGCTAGTAAATTGAGGGCGCATTGAGGACAAACTTCTTGCGCGCGAAGGACGCACTCGCACACAATTCACCACTGCGCGGCGGCATGCACAGAAGGACGCACTCACGCACACCCAGCACACAACACACACCAGCACACGTGTACACCGGCGTCGCCTCCGGTTGAGATGGACGGCGAGGCAGCCAACAAGCGGAGGTGGCTCGAGCCAAAACCGCATCCGGCGAGCCTGGACTTCATCAGCAGCCTCCCCGATGACATGCTTCTCGTCTTCATCGGCCTCCTCCCCACAAAATCTATCGTGCGGACCGCCCTGCTCTCCCGGCGGTGGCGCCCCCTCTGGCACTGCGTCCCCTTCAACCTCACCGTCAATAGCTGCCTCTGCGACGGGGATTGCAAACGCATGGCCGTAGTCTCCAAGATCCTTTCGTCGCACCCTGGGCCAGCCAGACGCCTTGACATCCACATGTTCAGTACCAACTGCAAGGTCCAACCCAAGTTCGACGAGTGGTTCTTATCCCCCGCCCTAGATCAGCTCGAGGAGCTCAGCTTTGAAGCTGGACGATGTCGCTCTCTGCCGCTGTCCGCGCTCCGCCTCACGCCAATGCTGCGCCGCGCCAGCTTCAGCTCCTGTCTTCCCCAGATTAATGTCGAGCCCACCCTTCTTCTCCCTCAACTCAAGTAGCTCGACCTCTTCGATGTTGTCATCTCAAAGAAGGCTATGGAGCACCTGCTCCGCAGCTGTACTGCGCTCGAGTACCTTCGTCTTGAGCAGATCCACGGGTTCATTAGCCTCCACATCGCCTCGACGAATCTCCGATGGATTTATGTGTCTTGTTGGCCCCGCAACAAGACATAAATTGGGAAGAGATCACTCCAACTGTTCCACGTTATGGTCATTGAGAATGCGCCTTTCCTTGAGAGATTGCTTGTATCATATCTAGAAGGTCCAACAAAAATTAGGGTCATTGACGCGCCGAAATTTACAGCGTTTGTGTATCATCTTCCAAATTGTCCGAACTCTTTATTGGATCTATAATCGTTCAGGTACAACACTCATCTTCTTATCCGTCTTCTTGAAATTCACAATTTTTAATTTCTTCTTGACATATTTACGACCGTCTTCCAGAAAATGATTCCCACAAGCTTGACCCAGTCCATGCGCACAGTGAAGATCTTAGCACTAAAATCTATAGGCCCCAATCTAGATCAAGTTGTTGGATTCCTTACATTCTTTCCGTGCACGGAGAAGCTACTCATCGAGGTGAAACTTCTTTCCTATAAGTAAACGGTAATCACAACGTAGCTCAATTTTTTTCGTAATTTTCCCGAATTACGATGACACGTGTAGTGTTCAAAACTGCATCTACGCACTGCACCGAAATAAATGTTTTTAGTATTTTTTCTCACGTGATCACCTGCATCATTTTTATGCTGTACTATTGTAGTAGCCTAGGCTAGTCATAGTGGAAAGTAACTTAGACTACTCCAGTAACTCTATGGTTACACTAAGAGCAACTACTACCTCCGTCCTGGTTTACTCTTCCAATTTTGTAGTATCAAAATTTGACCATAGATTTAACTGACAAAATGTTAATGCATCTCACTAAGAACTATATCGTTGGATTCGTATTTGAACATAATTTCAATGGTGTAATTTTTAGTGACATGCATTGGTATTTTCTTAGGTAAATCTATGGTCAAAATTTTATAGTAAATACGAGGTAGTATTCCCTCCATCCCAAAATTCTTGTCTTACATTTGTTTAGATACAGATGTATCTAACACTAAAATGTAACTAGATACATCCGTATTTAGACAAATTTAAGACAAGAATTTTGGGACGGAGGGAGTACAAAAGTGGGCTATGTAGGCCAAAACATGTGCCAAATTCACTTGTGATGCATTTTGCATCGATGCCCCTCCATTGCTCACATGGTGCCCCAATCTGGATCACCTACTTTGCTCCGGTGCCAAATTAACTCACGCAATGAAAAAACACTGTGTGGGAGAGAGAGAGGACTGAGGCAATAAAAACATTTGTTTGGGAGAGTGAGAGGCTGGTGTAGTTTGTTTGAGTGATTTGTTTACACATGTGGGTCTGTGTGCACAGCGGTGCCAACTCTCTCACATCGCGAGAGTGGTGCCAAAATATTTTGATTTGACATTGATGCGTATTATGTGGCATGCTTTTGCGAAATATGGCATCGGCCACATAGTGGAAGGCAACAAATGCCCAAGCTCTTCACGTGCTCCTAGTTAAATGAGAGGAAACATAATGAGAGAGAGAGAGAGAGAGAGAGAGAGAGAGAGAGAGAGAGCGAAAATATATCACTAGCCAGCCAACCCTATCGTATGAGCGAATGATATTGGTACCTCTTGATGACACGACAATCTTATGCAGCCATCTGCTCTAATATGTTCTCTTCTTTTACAGATAAAAAAAGACCCGAAAGTGAAAAATGTGCTGCACTATAACAATCTCATCGAATGCCTTGATCTCCATCTTACAAAAATTGATTTGATCGACTACCGAGGCGGCACATCTGAGATTAAATTGGCCAGGTTCTTTGTTCTGGAGGCAAATGTGCTCAAGGTAATGAGGTTTGGCGTTCTCTGGCGCAACAATGAATGGCGTGCTGATCACCGCAAGCGTCTAAGCCTAAATGACAAAGTCTCTGAAGAAGTTGAATTTGTTTTTGAAACATCAAGTGGCCAGAGACTCGAAAACTTATTTGCCCATTAGTGACTTGTCAGGGCGGTGGATTTTAGTTTGTACGATAATGCTGCATCCACCTAAAGTAACGAAAGTTTCTATGTAAACTTCCTAGTAATTCCCTCTTCGTAGGTGGAGCGTTACTCCTAACATTTGTAATATTAGTTTGAAACATGTAATATTTCCGTGTCCTATTCCTGTGTTTTCAAAATCCTGCGAATCAAACAGGTCCTGAGTTGGTGATGATGTTGTGCGTCCCATCTTTCACCAATAGCCGTCGGATCTAGATCTGACGCATACAAACCAAGCCTCTCCATTTTTGCAAAAAGATGCCTGCACTTGTTCCCTATTTACAAACAACTCCTTGTCTCTCACAATCAGCCTTATCTCCTCCCCACCACATGTAGAAGGCCGTGAAAAAATCTGGCGCGATGGCCGCTGCTGGAGCCGTCCACCCCCAATCTTGGTGTTCCGTGCAATGCACGGGCATCTACGCACGGGAAATTATGTTGAACAAGGCTAGTTGTAAGCAGGCTAGCTCTACAGCCATGATGATAGTGACTGCAGACGGTGAGGCTGACTATGGTATGCCGAACATGGCGCCTATACTCAGGTGTCATCTCCGGCGCAGAGTCTTGTCACTTCACTGTGAGGAGCAGCACGTAATAATTTGACCAACGGGTAGTACAGTGCTAGTACTCCTACTACTACATTGGTAGTACTACTACTAGTACTAGTAGCACCACCGTCTGGATTTAGGAGTACTACCACGTCCATCTGGATTTTAGTATTTGACTAGCAATATCTAGTAATGCATGTCACAAAAAATGTACTACTCCCTATGTAAATAAATACATGGTGTTTTATTCCTATCGGCGAGAGAACTTAATGTTTTTTTGCTAACTAGAGTACTAATAGGATTACATGCAATGAACTAAACACTTCATGTCATGTTTGGTAGTCTCAAATCATTGAAAGCATGCACGGCCCACATCTCTCATTGGTTGATATGTCACGAAATAAGAAACAAGGAGGGAGTTAATGCACTGTGCCTAAGTATTTTGGGATTATTTGGTTTTCGTAAGGTGACTTACACAACATTTTGGTTTACATGCATTAACATTTTATTAGTTAAATCAAAGGTCAAAACTTGGCGCTAAATGCAAAGGGGACCAATAAACCAGTAAACATCAAACTTCTCTCGTTTGGCCCCAACTAGAGGTCCGGCGAGATGACTATACTGCATCGGCACGGAGGGGGGCGCAGCTTCATTGACTTACGACAACTGCCTTTGGGTGAATGACACCACTACAAAAAAAAGACACATCCGTGACATTTTGGGCCGAACGAAAAAAAATTCTGTCATACATATGACACTTCTATGACGATAATTGTGACAAAACCCGGTATCATCATAGACGTGGTGGGCTCCTACTTCTATGACAAAAAATCATGACAGAAAATGGGCCTTTCATCCTGGGCGGGCCAGAGACGCAGCTGCATGACATTCTTTGGGCCGTCCGTGCGGAAAAAACCGTGGTAGAAGCGAGGGGGAGGAAAATTTCGGGGAGTTCCCGGTTACGGTGGGAGGTCGGGGGCCGAGCGATGCGCGTTTCTCTCGTACACGTACGCGCGTGTGTGCGAGGCATTGGCTCTAACTGAACCCGAGCGATTGCATTGCAGGCTATGCGTTACTGAACCCGAGCGATTGATCGATGGCTGTTAACTGAACCCGATCGAGCGATTGCTTCGCTACTGCTGCTAACTGAAGCCGATCGATGGGATGAACAGTGAGCGTTGCGGGGGGGGGGGGGGTTGGATGAATAGTGAGCGGTGGCGTTGCCTCTGGATGAACATGACCCTGTGGTGTGGTGGAGGGTTGGATGAACAGTAGACAGTGGAGGGGTGCCCGTGGAGGGGTGGATGAACAGGACCCCGTGGTGTGGAGGGCTGTATGAACAGTAGACGGTGGAGGGGTGGCTGAACACTACCCCGTGGTGTGGAGGGCTGGATGAACAGTAGACGGTGGAGGGGTGCCCGTGGAGGGGTGGTTGAACAGGACCCCATGGTGTGGAGGGCTGGATGAACAGTAGACAGTGGAGGGGTGGTTGAACAGTAGCCGGTGGAGTAGCGCGCGGTGGAGGCTAGATGAACAGGAGCCCGTGGAGGCTGGAGGAGGTCGACGGTGGAGATGAATAGTATCCCGTGGAGTCCCGTTTTGCGGTACGCCACACCCCTCCCGATGAACAGGACCCCCATTCCGACCGTAGCGCTCCAACACAAGTCCGTTTCCTACGTTTTGCGGTACGCCACACCCCTCCCGATCAACAGGACCCCCGTTTCGACCGTAGGAGGTCCGTTTCCTCCGTTTTGCGGTATGCCAGACCCCTCCCGATGAACAGGATCCCGTTTCCTACGTGGCCGGTCGAACACAAGGCCGTTTCCTCCGTTCTGCGGTACGCCAGGCCTCGTTTCCATCGCCTGTTCCGTCCAAGCCCTCCCGATGAACACGACACATTCCGTTGCCTCCCTATAAACGCGACGCATTCCGTTGCCTCCGCATGAACACGACGACGATGCTGTTTCTCCGTTCCGACCCAGCCATGTACACGAGCCCTGGCCATACGTATGCGCGAGTAGGCGTTCGAGACCCCGCACGTATGTACACATACATGGCCGTATTTGATTCCTTGCACCCTAGCCGTTGTACGTACGTGTAAATGCTATGTGTGCGCCTCTACTACGACACGTGCGCGCCTCTACTACGACACGTGCGCGCCTCTACATCGACCAGTACGTACGCTTCGACCAGGTGGGTCCCGACTGTCAGGCGCTTCCTTGCCTGCAAAGACGTAGCTGGTGGGTCCCAGCAGTCAGGGGGCGAATCGTTTTTTTGCCCGGACGCACTTCCTTGCGTGCGAAGATGTAGCTGGTGGGTCCTAGCAGTCAGGGGGAAACGTTTTTTTCGTGAAATACGGTGGCCCGTCCGGTGGGTCCCGCTGTCAGGTGGAGGAATAATTATTTTGCACGTAATAAGGAGGCACTTCCTTGCTGCGGCCGTGGACCCAGCTGTCAGCCTCTCCACGTACAGTGCATGTCCGATGGAAGCCGTTCCTTGACCACGTTGACCACGCCGCGCCGAGAACACCAGGGCGGTGGAGGACGGCGAGGCCTAGGAAGGGGACGACACGGAGCCGGGGAAGACGCAGCAGTGGATTCCCACGTGTAGAGGAGTACGAGGGTTCACTGGTTAGCTGCAGTGTGAGGCTGCCATCGCCGCAGAATATCAGGGGGTGTGGGTGAGTAGCGGGATGGCCTGGCCAGCGGTGGGAGTGGTAGGGGGCGGTGAGGCCTCCGCCGCATAGCAGCCGGCCACGGGAGGCAGGAGCACGAGGCATGACCGGCGCTGGTTCGGGCGGCTGGAGCAAGAAGACCAGAGGTTGAAGAAGCTCTACGGCCGTTGGATGGACATCGTACGGTCACTAGAGCTAGAATCGTGCATATTGACTAAGTTGACAAAGCCCCCCATCCCCGTCAACTTAGTAGGACCACAAGTCAGCCTCCCACCAAGGTGGGTCCCAGCTAGCAGGGGGTATTCATTTTTTTGAGCGTAATAAGGAGGCACTTCCTTGCGTGCAAAGATATAGCTAGTGGGTCCGAGCTGTCAGCGGCGGTAACGTTTTTTTCACGAAATACAGAGACCCTTTTGGTGGGTCCCTGATGTCAGGTGGAGGAATCATTATTTTGCGCGTAATAAGGAGGCATTTCCTTGCGTGCGGCCGTGGACCCAGCTGTCGGCCTCTCCACGTACAGTCCACTTCAAATGCATGTCGGTCATTGACCACGTTGACCAGGCTGCGCCGAGAGCACCGGGGCGGTGGACGACGGTGAGGCCTAGGAAGGGAACGACACGGAGGCAGGGAAGACTCGGCAGTTGTTTCCCACGCGGAGGGGAGTACGACTGTATGAGGGTTTACTGGTTCGTCTGCCGTCGCCGGAGAATAACAGCAGGTGTGGGTGAGTAGAGGGATGGCTAGGCCAGCGATGGGAGTATGGTGGGGCGGTGAGGCCTGCGCGGTAGCAGAGCCGGCCGTGGGGAGGAGGGAGCAGGCAGTCCCGCCGGCGCCTGTTTGAGTGGCTGGAGCAGGAAGAGTAGAGATTGAAGAAGCATGACGGCCGTTGGATGACCATCCAACAGTCACTGCTTGTGCGTCAACCTTTTTTTAGGAAAGCCTCAAATCTGTGGAAAACAGCATACAACCCATCTGCCTTTATTTCTAATAATTTACAGCCCATTTGCTAATTATTAATGTTTTTTTGGAGCCCATATTCTTTTTGTTAGCATTACAGCCCATATTGTGGCCACGGTTAAAAAATTATATGAAATTTTGCATATTTCGGTGCGGTCCGAACTGTTTTTAATCCCGAAATTTCGACTCACATTCAAACTGATTTAAAAAATAAATGTATATCAATATAAAATCCAACAAATTCTACACGCATAAAAATTAATGTAATTTCAAATCTCAAAATGAAGAAAAGATATTTGAAACTAATTGCCGGTTTGATGTGTTTTAAAAATGTATAACCAATTTCTCTTTACTGATGGGCCATTTCCTCGGCCAGCCAAATGAAAGCTCTCCTCGTCTTGAAAGATTTGTAGCCCAACGGGCCTGACAAAGCGACTTGGCAAATCACAAAAAAAACTGGGCTCTGGCCGTGGACCCAGCTGTTAGCCTCTCCACATACAGTACTCTTCCGATGGAATGTCGTTGACCACGTTGACCACGCCGCGCCGAGAGCACCAAGGCGGTGGACGATAGCGAGGCCTAGGAAGGGGACGACATGGAGCCGGGGAAGACGCGGCAGTGGATGCCCACGCGGAGAGGAGTACGAGGGTTCACTGGTTCGGCTGCGGTGTGGGGCTGCCGTTGCTGCAGGGCCTGGCTAGTGGTGGGAGTAGTAGGGGGCGATGAGGCCTCATCGACAGCACAGCCGGCCACTGGAGGCAGGAGCAGGCGATCTCCCCGGCGCTGGTTTGGGCGGCTGGTGCAAGAAGAGCAGTGATTGAAGAAGCAGCAGGACTGTTTGATTCAAATCCAACGGTTACTGCTGCTAGAATCGTTTGTTGACTAAGTTGACAAGCCCTGCGTACGCGTCAACTTAGTAGGCCCACAGGTCAGTCTCCCAACCAGTGCGCCCCAGATGTCATTGGGAGGAATCATTTTTTTTTCACGTAATAAGGAGGCAGTTGATTGCGTGCGGCCAGGCCAGCGGACACTAGTAGAAAACAGGGCTATGGTCCAGGCCGGCTCAGCCCATTAGTCCCGGTTCAGTCTAGAACTGGGACCAATGTGGGCATTGGTCCTGGTTCGTGAGCCCAGGGGGCCGGCCGGGCCACGTGGGCCATTGGTACCGGTTCGTCTGGACCTTTTGGTCCCGGTTGGTGGGACGAACCGAGACCAATGGGCCTCGCTCCTAGCCCACCACCATTGGTCCCGGTTGGTGGCTTGAACCGGGACCAAAGGCTTCCCTTTAGTCCCGGTTCATGTCATCAACCGGGACCAATGAGGTGCCTATATATACCCCCTCGCGCAAGATCAGAGCACAGTGCTCTGTTTTTTCTGGCCGAGGGGGAGAGGGCTTTGTGGTGCTCTAGCTCACCTCCTATGCACATGAGGTGTTCGATGGAATGCCCGAGCCACACTACTTAAGCTTTCTCCTCTCGAAGCTTGACCTCCAAGCTCCATTTTCCTCGAGATTTGTCTAGATTTAGTGGTCCGTCACGCCCCGTCCCCGTCTTCACCGCCGTCGATCACCCGCGCCGATCTCATCACCGACACCATCGTGGTGAGCCTCTTGTTCTTATCTTCTTTCTGAAAGGAAAAATATTCTTACTTGTATGTTTAGATAGATACTTGTATCCGTTTCTTACATTTATTATTGCATCTTATATAGTGCGATGGTTTTGGTATCCGCCCCCGTCGGCCCTCGTCCTGTCTATGATTCGGATTTGGTATGTATATTATCTTTATAACTACTGGTTCATTTATTGTTTATGAAAATTATGCCGACCAACGTGACATAGATTTTATTTATCTAGGATGTATGTGAATCGGAAATGCCAAGCGACCCTATTGTCGAGAGGTTAAATTTAGTTGAAGAAGAAAACAATTTGTTGAAGGAAAAAATAAAAAAAATTGAGGAGGAGAAGATGATATTGGAGTTGCATGTTGCGGATGTCGTCGATGATCACAAGATCAAGATGGATGCAATGCGCTTGAAGATTAGAAAGATTAGAAAATATGCCATTCATACTGAGGCTTGGTATCATTATGCCGTTGGATCAATTGTTACCTTGGTTGCGATTATGATCGCATTTGTTTTCGCATTGAAATGTTTTACATAGTTTCAATGTATGGTTTAATTAATTAGATGCTCTGGAGAGCTATATGTTGTTAGATGAGAACTATGTATGCACTTTGGTTTTAATGTGATGATGAACTTCTATTAATTTGGACACTTAAATATATATAATGCACGCAGATGAACCGGCAATGGATGTACGGTGACAGACACACCCGCGAGTACATTAAGGGCGTGCATGAGTTTCTCGATGCGGCTGAGGAAAACAAGCAGAATGGTTTTATGTGTTGTCCATGCACTGAATGTGGGAATACGAGGTCTTACTCTAACCGGAAAATCCTTCACTCCCACCTGCTTTACAAGGGTTTCATGCCACACTATAATGTTTGGACGAGGCATGGAGAAATAGGGGTTATGATGGAAGACGACGAAGAAGAAGAGTACGATGACAACTATGTGCCCCCTGAATACGGTGATGCTGCAACGGGGGGAGCTGGTGAAGATCAAGAGGAACCAGACGATGTGCCCAATGATGCTGCCACGGGTGAAGCTGCTGAAGATCAAGAGGAACCAGACAATGTGCCCGATGATGATGATCTCCGCCGGGTAATTGTCGATGCAAGGACGCAATGCATTAGTCAAAAGGAGAAGCTGAGGTTCGATCGCATGTTAGAGGATCACAAAAAAGGGTTATACCCCAATTGCGAAGATGGCAACACAAAGCTCGGTACCGTACTGGAATTGCTACAGTGGAAGGCAGAGAATGCTGTGGCTGACAAAGGATTTGAGAAGCTACTGAAAATATTGAAGAAGAAGCTTCCAAAGGATAACGAATTGCCTGACAGTACATACGCAGCAAAGAAGGTCGTATGCCCTCTAGGATTGGAGGTGGAGAAGATACATGCATGCTCTAATGACTGCATCCTCTACCGCGGTGCATACAAGGATCTGAACGCATGCCCAGTATGCGGTGCGTTGCGGTATAAGATCAGACGAGATGACCCTGGTGGTGTTGATGGCGAGCCCCTCAGGAAGAGGGTTCCTGCGAAGGTGATGTGGTATGCTCCTATAATACCACGGTTGAAACGTCTGTTCAGAAACGAAGAGCATGCCAAGTTGATGCGATGGCACAGTGAGAACCGAAAGAAAGATGGGAAGTTGAGAGCACCCGCTGACGGGTCGCAGTGGAGAAAAATCGAGAGAAAGTACTGGGATGAGTTTGCAACGGACCCAAGGAATGTATGGTTTGCTTTAAGCGCAGATGGCATTAATCCTTTCAGGGAGCAGAGCAGCAATCACAGCACCTGGCCCGTGACTCTATGTATGTATAACCTTCCTCCTTGGATGTGCATGAAGCGGAAGTTCATTATGATGCCAGTTCTCATCCAAGGCCCTAAGCAACCCGGCAACGAAATTGATGTGTACCTAAGGCCATTAGTTGAAGAACTTTTACAGCTGTGGAATGGAAACGGTGTACGTACGTGGGATGAGCACAGACAGGAGGAATTTAACCTTAAGGCGTTGCTGTTCGTGACCATCAACGATTGGCCCGCTCTTAGTAACCTTTCAGGACAGACAAACAAAGGATACCACGCATGCACGCACTGTTTAGATGACACTGAAAGTATATACCTGGACAAATGCAAGAAGAATGTGTACCTGGGCCATTGTCGATTTCTTCCGACCAACCATCAATGTCGAAAGAAAGGCAAGCATTTCAAAGGCGAGGCAGATCACCGGAAGAAGCCCGCCATGCGCACCGGTGATCACGTGCTTGCTATGGTCAATGATTTACACTACGTAATCTTTGGAAAGGGTCCCGGTGGACTAGCTGTTCCGAATGACGCTGAGGGACACGCACCCATGTGGAAGAAGAAATCTATATTTTGGGACCTACCCTACTGGAAAGACCTAGAGGTCCGCTCCTCAATCGACGTGATGCACGTGACGAAGAACCTTTGCGTGAACCTGCTAGGCTTCTTGGGCGTGTATGGGAAGACAAAAGATACACCTGAGGCACGAGACGACCTGCAACGTTTGCACGAAAAAGACGGCATGCCTCCGAAGCAGTATAAAGGTCCTGCCAGCTACGCTCTTACGAAAGAAGAGAAAGAAATCTTCTTTGAATGCCTTCTCAGTATGAAGGTCACGACTGGCTTCTCGTCGAATATAAAGGGAATAATAAATATGCCAGAGAAAAAGTTTCAGAACCTAAAGTCTCATGAGTGCCACGTGATTATGACGCAACTGCTTCCGGTTGCATTGAGGGGGCTTCTACCGGAAAACGTCCGATTAGCCATTGTGAAGCTATGTGCATTCCTCAATGCAATCTCTCAGAAGGTGATCAATCTAGAAATCATACCAAGGAAAGGAGTGATGTGGCGCAATGTCTTGTCAGTTTCGAGCTGGTGTTCCCACCATCCTTCTTCAATATCATGACGCACGTCCTAGTTCATCTAGTCGACGAGATTGTCATCCTGGGGCTCATATTTCTACACAATATGTTCCCCTTTGAGAGGTTCATGGGAGTCCGAAAGAAATATGTCCGTAACCGCGCTAGGCCAGAAGGAAGCATCTCCATGGGCCATCAAACAGAGGATGTTATTGGGTTTTGTATTGACTTCATTCCTGGCCTTAACAAGATAGGTCTCCCTAAATCGCGGTATGAGGGGAGACTGACTGGAAAAGGCACTCTTGGAAGAGACTCAATAATATGCAGGGACGGATATTCTTGGTCTCAAGCACACTACGCAGTTCTACAGAACTCTACCTTGGTGACCCCGTATGTCGATGAACACAAGAACAGTCTGCGCTCCAAACACCCGGAGCAGTGCGACGACTGGATTACATGTGAACACATCACGACTTTCAGCAGTTGGTTGGAAACACGTCTCAGAGGTGACAACACTGTTTGTGATGAGTTGTACTTGTTGTCCAGGGGACCATCTTTGACAGTATTTACTTACAAAGGATACGAGATAAATGGGAATACATTTTACACGATCGCCCAAGAACAAAAGAGCACCAACCAAAACAGCGGTGTCCGCTTTGATGCAGCAACCGAGAGCGGAAAGGACACATATTATGGTTACATAGTGGACATATGGGAACTTTACTACGGACCTGATTTTAAGGTCCCTTTGTTTAAGTGCAAAAGGGTTCAATCTGTTAGGCGGCGGGGTACAGGTAGACCCACAGTACGGAATGACAACAGTGGATCTGAAAAATCTTGGGTACACTAACGAACCGTTCGTCCTAGCCAATGATGTGGCACAGGTTATCTATGTGAAGGACATGTCTACCAAACCGAGAAAAAGAAAAGATAAGGAAGCGAATACATCATACGATGAGCTAAAGCGCCACATAGTTCTTTCAGGAAAAAGGGACATCCTGGGAGTGGACGGCAAGACAGACATGTCTGAAGATTATGAAAAGTTTCATGAAATTCCTCCCTTCAATGTCAAGGCTGACCCAAGCATCCTAATAAACAATGAAGATTATCCGTGGTTACGGCGCAATAAGCAAATGACACAAGCGAAGAAAAAGTGAAGACTTTCTCCCGCAACTATTATGATGATACCATGCCAAATTTGTAACAGACGAACATGCTACCATTGTCCGTTTTATACATGCACATGCTATGTGGGTGAAATTATGATACCATGCCAACTTTCAACCTTTTCAGAGTTCATTTTGAAATGCTTTCCAATTTCAGAGTCATTTAGCTCAAATAATGAATTAATAGCAAACAGAATGAACTACAAAATGCTATGTGGGTGAAATTATGATACCATGCCAACTTTCAACCTTTTCAGAGTTTATTTTGAAATGCTTTCCAATTTCAGAGTCATTTAGCTCAAATAATGAATTAATAGAAAACAGAATGAACTACAAAACTTTTATGAAAATAGAAACAACCAATTAAAATATTATGTTATGATCAACTAAAATAAAACTATAATATTCTTCAATAGCAAAAAGAATATAATTTTTGTGACCTAAAATCAAACTATAAGTATTTAATTGTAAGTATAAATAAAAAATAAATAGCAAAGAAGAAAAAAATTCTATTTTTATAGTAAAGTTATTCATAAACTAGTGATTCACACAAATTTTATAAAATTCAAATTTAAACTATTCAAAATTTTAAAACTAATGGCACTAACAGAAAGTTTATAATTTTTGTGACCTAAAATAAAAAAGAAATCACTAAAAAACTATAAGTATTTAGTTGTAAGTATAAATAAAAAATAAATAGAAAAAAAATCTATTTTTATAGTAAAATTATTCATAAACTAGTGATTCACACAAATTTTTAAAAATTCAAATTTAAACTATTCAAAATTTAAAACTAATGGCACTAACAGAAAGTTTATAATTTTTGTGACCTAAAAGCAAAAAGAAATCACTAAAAAACTGTAAGTATTTAGTTTTAAGTAGATATAAAAAAATAAAAAACCAAAAAAATGTAGAAATAAAAAAGAAAAAAAGAAAAAAAATGCCACCTACTGGGCCTCCACGGCCTGAATACGACTAGAAACCCTACATGGGCCAGGATTCAGGCCCGCAGAGGCCCAATAGGCCCACAGGCAGTAACAAGTTTAGGCCCGAAAGCCTGCATTAGAGAGGAGCTCGAATGGGGAGGCACATCAGCGCTTATAAACAAGTGCCGGCGCCCTTCAGCTAGCGATGTGGGACTAAACTTCAGCTAGCGATGCAGCACAAGGCCATTGGTCCCGGTTGGTGGCACCAACCGTGACTGTCCCGGTTGGTGCGACGAACCGTGACCAATGCCCCCTTTAGTCCCGGTTGGTGCCACCAACCGGGACCAATGGCCTTCGCTTCCCGCCCTTTCGGCTGCCGAAAATTGGCCTTTGGTCCCGGTTCGTCGCACCAACCGGGACTAATGCCCACCTTTAGTCCCGGGTTGTGCCATGAACCGGGACTAAAGGCTTTGCTATATAAGTTCACACTTTGGAAATTTTCACTCTCTTCTCTCGCAGTTGCCGCCCCGACGCCGACGCCGCCAGGCTGCCCCGTCGTCGCCGTCGCCTCGCCCGTGCCCGTCGTCGCCCGCGCCCTCGCCGTCGCCCGCCGTCGCCCGCGCCCTCGCCGTCGCCCGCCGTCGCCCGCGCCCTTGCCGTCGCCCGGGCCGCCCCCGTCGCCGTCGCCCGCGCGCCGCCCCTGCCCGCCCTCGCCGTCGCCCGCACCCCTGCCCCGACGCCATCCTCGCCGCTGACCTCTCCTTAGCTTGGTCCGGCCGCCGGCGCCCTCCCTTTGCAAATTTTTTTAGGTTATTTTCATTTGTAGAAATTTTTTATGTATCTAGGAATATTTTTGTTCATAGATGATAGATGATCAAATGATGTTTTTTTGTTCATAGATGATCATATGATTTTTTTAGGTTATTTTCATTTGTAGAAATTTTTTATGTATCTAGGAATATTTTTGTTCATAGATGATATATGATCAAATGATGAATTTTTTGTTCATAGATGATAGATGATCAAATGATGTTTTGTTTTGTTCATAGATGATCATATGATTTTTTTAGGTTATTTTCATTTGTAGAAATTTTTGTTCATATATGGATATTTAGGGGGTCGAGGGTCGAGAACTAGTTTAGGGGGTCGAGTGTCAAGAACGTCGGATATTCATGAGAGAGGCGGGGAAGAAGGGGAAGAAGAGGGAGAAGAATAGGAGAGGAAGAAGAGGATAAAAAAGATCCCCTCTGTTCTTTCTTCTCTTCTTTTTTCTTCTTCTTCCTCTTATTTTTTTATCGGGAACGAGGGTCGTCGAGGGGTCGAGGGGGGGGGGGGGGACGGCGAACATTCATGAGAGAGGCGGGGAAGAGGGAGAAGAAGAGGAGAGGAAGAAGAGGAAAAAAAGAAGAGGAAGAAGAAGAATAAAAAGAGGAGAAGAAAGAATAGAGGAGAAGAAGTTCTTTTCCTCTATTCTTTCTTCTCTTCTTTTTTCTTCTTCTTCTTTTTTTTATCGGGAACGAGGGCATGTCGAGAGTGTCGTCGAGCAGTCGGGAAACTAGGGCTTACCCGAAGAAGGAGAAGAAGAGAAGAGGAAGAAGAGGAGAAAAAAAAGAAAAGGAAAAAAAGAGGAAGAAGAAGAAAAAAAAGAGGAGAAGAAGAAGGAATAGAGGAGAAGACTTTGTCAGTTCTTCTTCTCCTCTAGCTATTCCTTTCTTCTTCTCCTCTTTTTTCTTCTTCTTCTTCTTCTTCTTCTTCTTCTTCTTCTTCTTCTTCTTCTTCTTCTTCTTCTTCTTCTTCTTCTTCTTCTTCTTCTTCTTCTTATTCTTCTTCTTAATTTTTATCGGGGGTTCGAGGGTTTGAGGGGTCGAGGATCGCCGAGGGGTCGAGAGAGGTTTCCTAGTGTCAAAGTATTGAAGAAATCCATGCCTTCATCATTAGCCGGAAGTAACCAGGGCATGTTGGTACGAAGTTCTGCAAAGTTGTTCTGGAATGGAGTCCCGGATAGAATAATCCACCTTTTGGTACGAATTCAGCAAAGGCCTTCCAAATAGCGATATTCAGAAGGCTCTTTCTGAACTTTGTACCAAAAAGCGAATTATCCTATCTGGGACTCCGTTCCAGAACAACTTTGAAGAGCTTCGTACCATCATGCACATGTTACTTTTGCCTAATGATGAAGACATGGTTTTGTTGAATCCTTTGACACTAGGCAACCTCTCGACTCCTCGGCGATCCTCTCGAACATGAGAGGAAGAAGAGGATAAAAAAAGAAGAGGAAGAAGAAAAAAAAGAGGAGAAGAAAGAATAGAGGAGTTCTTCTCCTCTATTCTTTCTTCTCCTCTTTTTTTTCTTCTTCTTCCTCTTTTTTTTATCGGGAACGAGGGTCGTCGAGGGACATAGATGTAGTGTCATCGTTGTCGATATATACCCCCTCCCGATAGCTTACTATGATTAGGTAGCTAGTTCTACGTTTGGCACTAATATATCCATCTGTCATGTTTGAATAATAATTGCCATGTTGTAAATATTTGTAGAAACTATTGACACCGCCCTAGACGAAGCAACAAAAGAAGCGTTGTTGAGGGACATAATCGCAAAAGGAAGTGATGCCATCTCGTTGTTTCTCAACGAAACCGATGGTCTGGAAGGAGAGGGTGAACAAGCTGGCTACGGTGACCTAATGCCGGTGCAAGAAGAAGAACATGAGGATGGCTCCGGTGACCCAATGCCGGTGCAAGAAGGAGACCGTGATGACGGCTCCGGTGACCGAACCAAGTCCGACCAGGTATATATATTAGTTAAGCCTATGCTGACTAGCTGATTGATGCATTCATTGTTTTGGTATGTACACATATTAATTAAGTCTTTGTTCTTTTTTCTAGCCCTCCGGATCGAGCACAACTTCGGTAAAGAGACGAGGCCCGAAGAAAAAGTTGAGCTCGGATGAAAAGTTTGAGATCATAGCAATCGCGCCCGACGGCCAACCTATTGAACCCCTCTGGACAAAGAGCGCATTTGTTGCTCAGTGCGGGGTTCTGGTTAGGGACAAGACCCCGATAAGCATCCAGCAATGGTTTAAGCCGGCTACAGAAGACCCTGAGGTGTCTTATGTCAATGATATGCAGAAAAATGATCTTTGGACTGAGCTGAAGTCAAATTTTACCCTACCGCCTGAGGATAATCCAGAGAACCCAGTTAAAGAGAAATTAATCAAGTCTTTTGCTCTGAAGAGGATGGCAGAACTTTTCAGGAGGTGAAGAAAGAGCTGAATAAGTTTTTCGAAAATAATGAGACACCAGAATTCAAGGGCAGATATGAGAAGATCAGAGATCACTGGCCCGCATTTGTGGCCCACAAGACATCAGAAAAGAGTAAGAAGATGTCGGCGACAAACAAGCAAAATGCTGCGAAGAAGAAGCTTCACCATCGCACGGGGTCAGGTGGCTACCTCGTAGCCCGGCCTAAGTGGTCCAAGACTGAGAATGATCTGGTTCATAAAGGGATTGAACCAGAGACAATTAACTGGCCAGACCGTTGCCGGACTTGGTTCTTCGGGGCTGGCGAAACCCTGGACCCTTTAACAGGGAAGTGCATTTGGACGAACGATCAAATGGACATACCAGTCAGTAAGCTTAAGCAGTATATCGAAGCAGCGCAGGAAGGGACGTTCTTTCCAGACAGAGAGAAAGACGAGCTCACAATGGCCCTCGGGGATCCTGAGCACCCTGGACGGACACGAGGCACGCCAGGCTCCATTCCGTGGAAGGTTGGGTTTCCGGACGCAGGCGGTTACAAATCCCATGAGAGGAGGAAAAAAGTGCAGCAGACCCAAATACAGGCGCTGCAAGCAAGGGTAGACGCGATAGAGGAACGGGAAGCAAATCGCAGCAAACGTACTGCCGAAGCCTCCCCTGAAGCTACCCCGCCATCTCAGCGCAGAAGCAGCGTGGCTTCCACTGAGCTGCTTCAGCCGGAGCATGCCTTGACGGCTCCTGCCAGCTATCCCGTGGATGCTATAACGGAGTCTCAAAATTGCCACCTTATGACGCAATGGATGAATTTGAAGGTCAAGGCGGCTGTTGGCTCTGTTTATCCTACTGAACCCGGGGCAACTTTTCACTGCCGGCCGATTCCAGAAGGATATGCTAGGGTGATGGTGGATGAGATAACGGGGGGATTTGAGGACCTCCAGCTTGACCACCCTACCGATGAAGGGGAGACTCGGCTGGGGTCTGCTCTGAAGACTCCATGCCTATGGCGGAAGGATCTCATCAACCTTCCAAACTGGACGCCGCCGCCTCCTCCTGCTCCTCCGGCGAGTCAGGGCACTCCGCCTCCACCGCCTCCTCCTCTGGCGAGTGACGATCAGGGCCCTCGGCCGGCTCCTTCTCCGGCGCGTGGCGGCACTCTGCCTCCTTCTCCGCCTGCGCCGACGCGCCCGAGCAGCCAGCCTCCTCCTTCTCCGCCTCGTCAGCAAGGGCGAAAGAGACCTGCCGCCGCTCCAGCTGCTCCGGCGCGTCGTAGTCCTTCTCATCCGCCTCTTAATCAAGTAAAGAAGACAACCGCTCCGTCTGCTCGGTCGGCGTCTAGCAGTACAACCAAAGGCGGGAGGACATACAGATTCGGTCCTTCTCTGAAGACTCCAGAGAAGTTACCATATGAGAGGACCCTGGAGGAGAACGCCGAGATCGCGTGAGAAGAAGTGAGGAACTTCTTTGAAGGGGTGAAAGCAAAGAAACATCCACCTCCGTAGGAGAAGGTAGATCGGGTGAAAGTGAAGCGCACTCTGGCTGCCCTGACAAAACCACCGAAGTCTGATCTGCTGAAAGGAAACTATGACCGCATTATTGGAAAGGAATTTGCCGAAGCGGAGCGGTCGGGAAGTACTGTTAGCGATCAAAGGCTGAAAGAACGACGAGCTGGGAAACAAATTGCCCAGCTCGGCGAACAAGCGAAGCAATCATGCCCCCCGCTCAAGGTGCCTAGCCACAACATCGCTAATGATCCGAGGATGGTGCCCGGTTATAGCAATCTTGCAGATTACCTGCCCGACGAAGTACATTATGAACCCATGGACGTGCAGATACAAAGATATGAGTACGGGAAGCCTCTCGTCAAAGATGAAAGATCTCTATCAACAATGATGCGAAGATTGCATGATTGGTACTTGAAAATCTGCAGAGACTCTGGGGGGAGGAGTACTTTGTATGTGAAAGTTAAAAAGGAGCATGACCTTGTTGGAATTGATCTGTTGCCTGTTCCATTTGAGGAGTTCTATCAGTTTTTCAATCAATTGGCCCTCGATAAAACAACGATCGCCTGCTACTGTCTGTAAGTAGTACTACTTCTGTCATTAAGTTTCTCTATATAGCTTAGCTCGTTCATTGCATCTATTTATAATCATCCTCACTATATTATGCAGATTGAAGATCGCCGAATTGAAGAAAAGACAAGTCGGTGATATTGGGTTCATTAACACATTCTCATAGATGCAACTCAGGTTAAACTTCATGCCGCAGCTACCGAGGCCAACTTGCTACGATCGTTCGTAATAAATCAAAACAAAGATATAATACTCTTTCCTTACAACTTCAGGTGAGTGTTACTGTCTTGTGCGTATTCGGTTTCCCTTATATATTAGTCAAGGTTATAGTAATGTAATTCATGAGTTATGCATGTGTGTGCAGTTTCCACTATATTCTCCTAGAGGTTAAGCTTGAGCAGGGACTAGTAACCGTCTTAGACTCAAAATGAAAAGATCCCCAGGACTATGCAGACATGACTCAAATACTCCAGAAGTAAGTTAAATCGATCATTATCCACCATATCAGCAACTTTGTTCATTTCCTGATATCAAGTAATTGTTTTCTTTGTCCGGCAGGGTTTGGAGAAAATTCACCAAAACAGTTCCGGGACTGCCGAAGGAGCTGGAATTTAGACACCCGAAAGTAAGTACTATAGTAGCATGTTCCGCGCATCTCCTAGTGATTCAAGCGCTAGTTTCATCAATACCATTTAGCATTCTTGCTTATCAGTTTGATTGACCTCTATTTCTTGTAAAGTGGTTGTGGCAGGAACAAGGGAATGATTTCTGTGGATACTACATCTGCGAGTCCATCCGCCACATGACCTGTGAGCAGGGCGGGTACTCTAACGAACAATATGAAGTACGTAAATAACAACATTCACAATTTTATTTTATTACCATCATTTGTGTTGAGTTTCATTCATTTATATATATATGTATTGACCCCCTTCTTCAAATTTGATGTTTCGGAAGCGGGATGAACTCCTAGCACCAACTCACATGCGAGCAATTCAAGAGGAATTGGCGGCATTCTTTCTTGACCACGTGATCCCTGAAGATGGAGAATTCTATGTGGACCCTGAGTCCGTATGATTATATTTGTAAGAGATAATTATTGTATATATGTAGCCGGTAGTGTCAGATAGATATAGGAGAACTTGTTGTTCGACCAATCTCTCGGAGAAGGAGAGGTGGTCGATATCACTTCTCTCTGTATGCATATATGTTCATGACGATCTTCTGTTTCCTTCGTTTGCTTACTAGCTAGCCAGCGTGTCTAGTCCTCTCTATACGTATGTATAGTACGTAGCATCGACCAAGCACGGACATAAGAGAGGACACTTCTCTCTATTAATTATAGCTAGCTAACACAATATATGAAACACCTAAATTAACCCCCCAAAACCCCCAACCCCCCCCTTTCAAAAAAAAACAGAAACCCCAGCCACAGAAATGCTGACGCTTGGATGCCTATTGGTCCCGGTTGGTGCCACCAACCGGGACCAAAGGGTCTCCTGACTGGGCTTTGCGCACTGCCCACGTGGAGGCCCATCAGTCCCGGTTCTGGATTGAACGGGGACTAAAGGGTCGGGGCATTAGTACCGACACTTTAGTCCTGGTTCAGGAACCGGGACTAAAGGCCCTTACGAACCGGGACTATAGGCCCTTTTTCTACCAGTGGGAGGGAGTAGGGTGGGCCGGGGAAGCCTGTGCGGCATCACAGCGGGCCACAAGAGGAGGGAGCAGGCAGTCCCGCCGGCGCTAGTTTAGGCGGCTGGAGCAGGAAGATCAGAGATTGAAGAAGCACGTCGGCCGTTGAATGGACATCCAACACTAACTGCTATTAGAATCGTGTGTTCGCTGACAAAGCCTTGCGTAAACAAGTCAGCCTCGAAATCTGTGGCGTGTACAACCCATTTGCTATTATTTTTTATAATTTTTACTCATTTTCTAATTCATATGGAATTTATTGCAGCCCATTTCCCATTTTTAGAATTGCTGGCCATTTTCTGGTCAGTACCAGGGTCAAAAAATTAACTAAATATGTGGGAAATTTTGAAAATTCGCAAATTTTTGCTGGGGAACGAAATATTCTCAATCCAAAAATTAATAGCCATACTAAAACAAATTTAAAGATAAATTAGTACTATGTCATGTTAAATCCAATGAAATACGTATAAGATATTAGTGAAGAGCAAAAACAAAAAAAGAAACTTATATCCCATTTGCTATAATTTTTTTGGAATTTTCAACCTTTTTTGATATTACTTTTAACAGACATTGACCATACTCTTAAGCCAGGCCGGAATGCATCCCTCCTCGTCTTGAAAGATTTGCAGCCCAGTAATTCGGAGAAAACAAATAGGCCTAGCTTGGGTATTCTTCAAAAAGAAATACTGGGCTACCTCTTTTCCCAAAGAACTGGTGCATGAGCATTTAGCTTTATTTATTTATTTATTTACTTATTTATGTTTAGGGGACCATGAGTATGTACCTAGGCCGGATTCATGTGAGAGCCTCCCTTCCAGTTAATTATGGGCTTCTCTATTGGGCCTTCATCAGTGGGTTGCATGTTATCAACAAGTGTAAAATGTGTTCCGAGTTTCAAAAAAAATGTGTTCCGTATGATAAGTAGTATGCGCTACGTACGGTACGGGGCACTAAAGGATCGAACCGTGCAACGACTTCCAAAACATTATGTTTGTCGTTCTAACAACACATTTATTCAACCAACAGACGAAATATACTACTGATTGTACATTGAAAACAGCAGCAGCAGCAACCAGGGCCGGGGGTGCAACAAAAGCAGTAAGCAGGCCAGAAGAGTGAAGACGCAGCTCTCTCTTCCAAACCAAACATCAGCCATCATTACAAAAGGGCTACCAAAAAAGAACAAGTGTATGCATCAAACTAAATAAAGATCCTACTACACCAAGTGTACGCATCTAACTAACTGGCTCAGTTAGACGTTACTATTTATTAAGCAGTGGAGATTGGCTGACGGCTTGAACCAGATGGGTGCCTGATGGGGGAAACTCCAGCCAGCAGGTCAAAGTCTGATACTTGCGACCCTCTCTCCTACTTTGGGCTGTAGAGCGTGGCGGCATATATCAGGGTATGGTGCATGCAGAGACGCATGGTACGCCGTGTACACACAGTTTTTCCTGATGAACGAAACCGCGCTGCCATCATGATCCTTGCCGTCGGTTATCTCCTGGTTAATCGGATAATTCAGTCTGACAAACAGAGAGCATGTACCAAGGCTACTTACCAGCCTCCAGTCAAAAATACCTGAAGGCCCAGAGAAGCTGGGATCCTGCTCAAAGACCTTGCATTGACTGTGATTGTATTCCGTGAAACAACACGTCCGGTACGTGCGAACGATTGTCAATCTTTGGCCGTCGTCTGATCGAGCCAGGAACCACCTGCAACTGCCATGCTGCTTTTCTTTGAAAGGTTCTGGGATTAGGAAGGGTAGGGACATCAGGTGGCCTACAACATCATATCAAGTTGGAGTCAAATAAAAAAAGGGCTCTTGGTTTAGTCAATCTTAAGAACAACATGTTATGAGCATGAATATTTTTCAGCAAATGTTGATAGTAATATAAGCAAGCCATCATGATATCATAGGAAAGTAACATACTGCTGTAACAGCTGTCGGAGTAATGGGCCACGGGTAGGCTGACTCGGGTCCCAAGATCTTTCAAGACATCGGGGCAGGCCGTGCCCCTCAGCCGAGTCCCAGACGGCGACCTTCGAAGAAGGCCGAGTCCCGGCTGGCGACCTTCAAAGAAGGCCGAGTCCCAGCTGGCGACTCTGAAGCAAGCCGACTCCGGGCTTGCGACCTTTCAAGGGGCCGACTATGAGAGTCGGCCCGCGACCTTTTCACGAAGACCGACGCAGGGTACGGTCCCGACGTGGCCGTCCCCTCAAACCTACGGGAGGCAGGCATGGCTACAGTGAGCCGTACCACCAGGAGATCTCCGGTAAGGCGCGGCACTGTTGCCATGCCTCCCCTGACATCAACCACAGTGCGCAAGGCACTGTGCCCATGACGGCGGCCTGTACGGCCCGAAGACCGCCGGGCCCCCCGTCAGTGAGGGAGAAGAAGATGGCCGGAGAGTCCGAAGACGGCCCTGCGGGAGTCGGCCTTCCCAGAGTCGGCCGCCTCTCAGTCAGGGCCCCACGAACCGTAAACCAGATTGGACGGGGAGTGGCGACAGTGATCGCCCGACAGACGGCGGCACTGTTCCCACGACCCCATGACCGAGCTTGCGTCATCAGGAGTGTCGCACAGTGCCCGGCCTGTCCGCGGGGCCCGCCAGTCGGCGGGCCCCAGAAGCCGGCAGGGGGGGGGCGGCATGAGAGACAGATAGCTGGGGGCCACACCCAGTCAGTTTACCATTGTACCCTCGGGGGGTAGGCCTATATAAACCCCCCGGGGCACCCATGCAAAGGGTTCGGCCCTGGATAGGTTTTTAGACACATAGCAAGCAAAGGAAGGAGCCAGCCTTGCTCCCTCCCGCCGCCCGAAACAGCTCGAGGAGCACCTTTGTATTATCGTCCCATAGTGATCATGCGGAGACCCCGCAGAGCAGCAGTAGGGGTGTTATCTCCCCGGAGAGCCCCGAAGCTGGGTAAGATTCGTCGGCGTGCATGTCTGCGCCTCATCCCATTTCCAGGCACCGGCGACGTTCTACTCGCCCCCACCATGATAAGCCACCCGTTGGCATATGTCGCATCCAACCCCCGACATTTGGCGCCCACCGTGGGGCTAGGTGCATCGTCGTCTGGAGATCTGTTCTGGACGGGAACCCTCTTCCTCCCTGGCGAGCGCAGCCAGCCCGGCTCGCCAGATGGAGTCTGCATCGACACGCTGCGCGGCGCTGAAGCCGCCTGCGCTGCGAACGGCCTCGCCGAACTCATTGGCGAGGTGCGCCTCTCCGACGAGCCCACACCGAGTGCGGGGGCGGGTGGCCCTGAGAGACTCCTCGCGGGCCTCCTCGACCAACTCCACGTCGCCGGTGAGCCCGCCGTAGATTTGGAGTCCATAGACTCCTCCGACCCGATGCTGGTCGACTCCGACGCCGTATCGCTCGATATCTTCCCCACCGACGTGGTGGTCTACGATGAGCCGCTTCCGTACGAGGAGAGTGGCAGAATCGCCGTCACGGAGGTGCTCGTCATCGGCCACGGCGAGCACTCCGGCGAAAACGCCCAGGACCCGCTGCCAGCGGCCCTGCAAGACCTGGCCGCGCCCATCCCAGAGGACGCGGACGCGGAGATGCTGGAAGAACGCCGCCTTCAGATCATCGAAGGCGCCAAGAAGTTGGCGAGCATGAGACGCTTGTCAGAAGCATACCAGCGCGAGATGGATCATGCTGTAGGCGGCTCGCCGGCTCCGACTGGGCTGAGCCGTCTAGGTGCGGTCCGAGAGCGCGGCGCGGCCATCGCCGACTTGCTCGGGGCGAAACGCCCCGTGTACGCCACCCCTGCGGAGAACATCCGCGCCGCCCAAGCGGCGACCGAAGAACTGAAGAACTTCGAAGGCGAAGAGCGCCGTGTAATAACGGAGCGAGTCCAGCAGCTCCTCGATGCGGTTGCAGCACAAAACGCGGCAGGCGGCCGCGCAGACGCGCTGCAGCAGCCGAACGACGACTTACCCCCTCGCCGAGATCAAGGCGCGACCTCCCGGATGCCGACTGGCGGAGTCCGTGGGAGGAAAGAGAAGGAGCCGGCTGCCAGTCACAGCCGGACTCGCATCACCATCGAGCGCGACCAAGACGGCCGCCCCAGAGCAGTGGAACGGCGAGATGATTATCTGCCTCCCCCACCCCGAAGAGAGCGGCGAGTTTCTCCACCGCCTGTTGAGCATCCGACTCTCGGAGGTCACCTTGGCCACCGAGAGGGAGTCGGAGAAAATGACGCCCGCCATCGGATCGACCGACTCCACAGATCCCTGGCGTTAGAAGAAGAAGATGAGTTGGGTCCGCCTTGCTTCGGGCCCCGCATCAGAGATGAGCCCTTCCCCAAAGGGTTCACGCTCCCCCGAGACACGCCCAAGTACACCAGCTCCGTGAAGCCGGAGGATTGGCTGACAGACTACTCCACAGCCGTCAACATAGCCAACGGCAACTAGCGAGTCGCCGTGAAGTATGTTCCCCTCATGCTCCAGGGCACGGTCCGGACATGGCTGAACAGCCTGAAGCATCGCAGCATCAATAGCTGGGTCGACTTTACTGAAGCCTTCATTCGCAACTTCACCAGCACGTACAAGCGACCTCCCAAGCCGCGCCAGCTCTCCTTGTGCGTGCAAGGCCCTGAAGAATCAACACGCAACTACCTCACGCGCTGGGGCGAACTTTGAAACTCCTGCGAGGGCGTGCACGAGGTGCAGGCCATCGAGTACTTCACGGCCGGGTGCCGAGAGGGCACCCTCCTCAAGCACAAGCTCCTCTGCGACGAGCCCGAAACCCTCGACGAACTGCTAGTCATAGCAGACAAGTACGCCACGGCCGACTCTTCTATGAAGACAGAGATTCAAGTCAACGCGGCTGGCAAAGTGATTCCCCAGGCCCCCAGAACCCCGGCTGGAGACGCCAGCCGGCAACAGCTGCAGAACGACAACAAGCGCAAGGCCCCTCAGCCGACTTCCAATAGTCGGCAGGTCGCAGCAGTAGAAGATCAGCAGCCGGAGGGGCAGCCTCAGGCCAAGCGGCAGAAAGGCGGCAAGTCCAATTGGTTGCCGGCTTTCTCCTATGAGCAGACTTTGGATGGACCTTGCAAGTTCCACAGCGGCGCGAAGCCGTCGAACCACACCACCAGGAAGTGCCATTGGCTCGCCAGGATCGCCAAGGGAGACGGCCTCGCCCCTACGCCGCCTGCGGGGCCGCCGCCTCCGCCGCCACCCCCGCAGTCGGCGGCTCGGCCAGTCGGCGCGGTCCAAGACGAGTTCCCGGAAGAGCACGGAGCCTACGTAGTGTTCACCAGCATGGCAGATGACCGGCGCAGCAGGCGCCGACAACAGCAAGAAGTCAACGCGGTAGCAACTGACGTCCCAGAGTTCATGCACTGGTCCGAGAAGCCTATCAGCTGGAGTCGGGCGGATCATCCAGAAGTGATGCCGAGTCCGGGCTCCTACGCTCTGGTCCTAGGCGCGACCTTGGCCACTGATAGGCGGGCCGCCCATTTCTCATGGGTCCTGATTGATGGAGGCAGCAGCATAAACATCCTGTACAAGGACACAATGGAGAAGCTTGGAATCAGGCGAAGGCAGTTACAGAGCAGCCGCACCGTATTCCATGGAATTGTACCCGGCCTCTCTTGCTCACCGATCGGCAAGATTCTGATAGACGTCCTCTTCGGAGACAAAGATCACTTCCGCCGAGAGCCTGTCTGGTTCGAGGTGGTAGACTTGGAGAGCCCGTACCACGCCCTGCTTGGCCGGCCTGCCTTGGCCAAATTCATGGCGGTTCCCCATTACGCCTACCTCAAGATGAAGATGCCGAGTTCCAAGGGGATCCTGACTGTTGCTGGCGATTACAAGAAGTCGTCCGCTTGCACGGCCGAGAGCAGTCAGCTGGCCAAGTCTTTGGTGATCGCAGCCGAGAAGCGGCTCCTTGACCGCGTCGTGGCGATGGCTGGGAAGCAGCCAGAGATGTCGCCCGACCCCAAGGAGTCGGAGGCAGAAGGATCATTCAAGCCGGCTAAAGAAACTGAGAAGATACCCTTGGACCCGGAGCACCCAGAGAAATATGCTGTCATAGGCACAGGCCTCGACGGCAAATAGGAAGGCGAGCTCGTCGATTTCCTCCGTGAGAATCGGGACATCTTCGCATGGTCCCCCAAGGACATGCCGGGTGTACCGACGGAATTCGCCGAGCACAAGCTACACGTCAGGCCGGATGTAAAGCCCGTCAGACAGCCCTTGCGCCGCCTGTCAGAAGAGAAGAGAAGAGTTGTGGGAGAAGAGATAGCCCGGCTCCTGGCAGCCGGATTCATCATGGAGGTGTTTTTTCCGGAGTGGTTAGCCAACCCTGTGCTGGTATTGAAGAAGAATAAGCAGTGGCGGATGTGCATAGACTACACCAGCCTCAATAAAGCCTGCCCGAAGGATCCATTTGCTCTGCCAAGGATCGATCAGGTGATAGACTCCACAGCCGGATGTGAGATGTTGAGTTTCCTAGATGCATACTAAGGATATCGCCAGATCAAGCTGAATCCAGCAGACAGACTAAAGACCGCATTCATCACGCCGTTTGGAGCCTTCTGCTACCTGACAATGACGTTCGGCTTGAGGAATGCCGGCGCCACCTTTCAGCGTTGCATGCAGAAGTGCCTCCTCAAGAAACTCGACAGAAACGCCCACGTTTACGTGGATGATGTGGTGGTGAAGACGGAAAAGCGTGGGACGCTACTGGAAGACCTCAAAGAGACCTTTGACAATCTGCGCCGATTCCAGATCAAGTCCACCCTGAGAAGTGCGTGTTCGGAGTCCCGGCCGGCCAACTCCTCGGCTTTTTGGTCTCCGAACGCGGCATAGAGTGCAACCCCGTGAAGATCAAGGCCATTGAGAGAATGGAGGTACAAAGCCGACTGCTGGATGTGCAGAAGTTCACCGGCTGCTTGCATCAATCAGCCGATTCATCAGTCGGCTGGGCGAGAAAGCTCTGCCTTTGTATCAACTGATGAAGAAGACCACCTTTTTCGAGTGGAACCACAAGGCAGACGAGGCATTTCTCCAACTAAAGAAGATGCTGGCGACTCCCCCTGTGCTGGCGGCTCTGACTCTCAAAGAGCCCATGCTCTTGTACATCGCCGCCACCAGCCGGGTAGTCAGCACGGTTATTGTAGTCGAACGCAAGGAGGAAGGCAAAGCGCTTCCGGTCCAGAGACCGGTGTATTACCTGAGTGAGGTACTGTCGACCTCCAAGCAGAACTACCCTCACTATCAGAAGATGTGCTACGGCGTGCATTTTGCCGCCAAGAAGCTGATGCCCTACTTTCAAGAGCATCCAATTACGGTGGTTTGCACCGCCCCACTCGCCGAGATCATTGGAAGCCGAGATGCCTCCGGTCGAGTGGCCAAGTGGGCTATCGATCTAGCTCCTTACACCATCTACTATCAACCTCGTACCGCCATCAAGTCGCAGGCGCTGGCCGACTTCCTCGTCGACTGGGCCGAGACTCAGTACTTGCCACCAGCGCCCGACTCTACTCATTGGCGGCTGCACTTCGACGGCTCCAAGATGCGCACCGGCCTTGGAGCCGGCGTCGTCCTCACCTCCCCCAAGGGTGACAAGCTCAAATACGTGCTGCAAATCCACCTTGCCGCCTCCAACAACGTCGCTGAATATGAAGCGCTCATCCACGGACTCCGGCTTGCCAAAGAGCTCGGCATTCGCCGGATCCTGTGCTACGGCGACTCCGACTTGGTGGTTCAGCAATCATCCGGCGACTGGGACGCCAAAGACACAAACATGGCAAGCTACCGCTTCCTGGTGCAGCAACTCAGCGGATACTTCGAGGGGTGCGAATTCCTTCACGTACCAAGAAACGACAACGATCAAGCAGACGCCTTGGCACGAGTCGGCTCTACTCGCAAAGCGATACCTTCCGGCGTCGCCCTTCAGCGCCTCCTCAAGCCGTCTATCAAGCCTTCACCAGAATCCGACTCCATCTTCGTGCCGGCTCCGCCAGAGATAGTCAGATCCGACTCCAAGGCCCCGGCAAGCGACTTCAAGAAAGCCACAGTCGGCCCGGGGACTGCGCCAGTCGGCTCGGGGACTTCCAAGCCCAGCCCGGGGACTGCGCCAGTCGGCCCGGAAGCTGCGCCAGTAGGCCCAGAGATTCCCTCAATCCAGCAAGCGGCGGCAGACTCCAACCCACCGCCTCCCAGCCCAGCCACCCTTGTCCAAGTCGCTGTGGTAGCAGTTGAAGAGATAGCAGCACCTTCATGGGCGCAGCCCATCCTCAAGTTCCTAGTAAACAAGGAGTTACCAGCAGACGAGACCCTGGCTCGGCAAGTACAACGCCGAGCAGCAGCCTACACCATAGTCAACAGAGAGCTAGTCAGGCGCAGTGTCACTGGTGTCCACCAGCGCTGCCTAGAGTCAGAGCAAGGCCAAGCGATCCTCAGAGACATCCATCAGGGCGAGTGCGGCCACCATGCGGCTTCAAGGATGCTCGTGGCCAAAGCCTTTTGGCACGGTTTCTTTTGGCCGACCGCCCTGGAAGAAGCTAAAGAACTAGTCAAGAAATGCAAGGGGTGCCAGGTGTTCCGCTCCAAGCCCCTCCAGCCGGCTTCCGCGCTGAAGACAGTCCCCATTGCCTGGCCCTTCGCAGTCTGGGGCTTGGACATGGTGGGACCATTCAAGACGGCCCGAGGCGGCCTAACTCATTTGCTTGTCGCGGTGGACAAGTTCACCAAGTGGATAGAAGCAAAGCCCATCAAGAAATTAAACGGGCCCACAGCTGTGACCTTCATTGCCGACATCACAGTGCGGTACGGCATACCGCACAGCATTATCACAGACAACGGCACCAACTTCGCCAAGGGCGCCCTGGCACGTTTTTGCGTGACGCAGGGCATCCGACTAGACTTAGCGTCCGTTGCCCACCCGCAGTCAAATGGCCAGGTAGAACGAACCAACGGCCTCATCTTGTCCGGCATCAAGCCTCGATTGGTCGAACCACTCGAGCGCTCGGCCGGCTGTTGGGTCGAAGAGCTGCCTGCCGTCCTCTGGAGCCTGCACACAACCCCAAACAAGTCAACCGGCTTCACGCTGTTCTTCCTCGTCTACGGTGCCGAAGCCGTCATCCCGACGGACATACAGTTCGACTCTCCGCGAGTCTCCCTGTACACCAAAGAGGAGGCTGAGGAAGCACGCCAAGACGGCGTCGATCTGCTGGAAGAGGGCCGACTGTTGGCACTCAGTCGGTCCGGCATCTACCAGCAGAGTCTGCGCCGATACTACAACCGCAAGGTCAGGCCAAGATCATTCCAAGAGGGCGACCTTGTGCTCCGGCTGATTCAGAGAACAGCCGGCCAGCACAAGTTGTCGGCGCCTTGGGAAGGTCCCTTCATCATCAGCAAGGTGCTAGGGAACGATGCCTACTATCGGATCGACGCTCAGAAGCCTCGAGCGCGCAAGAGGGACGACTCCGGCAAAGAAACAGAGCGCCCGTGGAATGCAAATCTTCTGCGAAGATTTTACAGTTGATGCAGTATGTATCACGCTACCCTCTTTTGTATTAAAGTACTAAGACCTTAGGCCCCCCGGGACAAGCTCGGGGACTGCCTTTTTGATTATCTGTATGATATGGATTACGCTTCCTAGTATGTTTTCCCCTTTTATCATACTATCTGGCGCCGGGTCTGACTAGTCGGCCCGGGGACTCGCCATCTTGCGCTATGAAATGCTCCCTGAAGTCAGACAAGTAATGTGCCGCGCTCAAAGCCGTCTCCTGCCGGAAGCCGCAGCTCGCAGAGCGACTGTCGGTAAGCAGAGGACGGGAAAGAACGAGTGCACACATGAAAAACGGCTAAGGACTTAAGAGCTACGCATAGCCCAAGCCGGCTGCCAGCCTCCCCTTACCGAGCCGACTCGCGAGCAGTCGGCTCGCAGTCTCAATTTTCATCAAGAATAGCCGACTCTCGAAAGTCGGCCTGTCGATTTTCAGCCAACTTGCTAAGTTATTCTAAACGACTAAGTACTTGCCTCCCTAAAGTGGCCGAGCACTTGACCCAGCGGCAGTCCGCAGAGCGGCTGCCCAGTCGGCAAGGCGGCAACTGAAGGAAGGCGGCAAAGGAAAAAGTCTAAAGAACCAAAGCAAGGAAAGGCAGAAATTTGATAAATATTTACATAAGGCCCTTGGCCGAATACACCCCGTGGGTGGAATTGTTCGAAACTGACAAGTTTTTTAAAAAAGAACAAAAGAGACAGGTAAAACTGAAGCACTCTAGGGGGCTGCCTCCGGAGCCGGAGGGTCGGAGGTGGCGGCGGTGTCGGACGTCGGGGCAGTCGGCTGGGCGGTCTCGGCTTGGCCGCCTCCAGCGATAGTCGCCTTGTTCTTCTGAGGCTCGTTGCTGGAGGCGCGACCAGGCTGGGGCTGGCCGCCCGCTTCGTCCTCTGGCGCCTCCTCCTCGCTTCCGTCCTCCGACTCGTCCTCCTCCTCGACGCTGGAGCCGATCACCTCCGCCGAGTCCTCCTCGTACTCTGGGTGCATCCCGAACCATTCCGGCGGGACCTCCTCGCCGTCTTCGGTCCGCTCGGGCACGAAGACACTAGTGTCCGTGTACTCGGCGATGGCCGCCGCGCGCTCGACAAGGGCGCCTTCCACGGCCTCCAGCTCGACCTGGGCCTCTGACCGGAACGCGGCCAGACGGTCCAGGTCCAGCCCTGGATACCACCCTTTGACGAACTCCAAGGCCCGGCGTGCTCCGGCACGGGCCGAGGAGCCCCTCCAAGCCTCGAAGCGAACGGCGGCAACCTCCAGCCAGTCGGCCGTCCGGCTGGCGGTGCGAAGAGCTGGCACCTCCGGCCACAGAGCGGCAACGACTTGAGCGCCGGCGCGTTGAAGACGGCGCAGCAGACGATAAGCAGGACGAAGGCGAGCCTCGATGCCCAGGAGCTGCTCGTCGATGGTTCGGGGGGCGTTGGCGGCAATCACTTCGCCCTTCGCCCTTCGCTCCTCCCAAGCCGCCTCGATGACCAGAGGAACGGCCTGCGAGTGGCCAGGAAAGAAGTCTGCCAAGACAGAAAAGAAGACAGTCAGAAAAATCAGAAATCAGCCCGACACAAGAGTCGGAAGACCAAAGAAGAGAAAAAAGAATTACCGTCGACGATGTCCTCAAGCGTGTGGTAGCCGGAGGTCAGCATCGCCTCCCGGTCGGTCCAGGCGGAGTGCTCGACCTCGAACTCGGCTATGAGGGCATCCTCCCGCGACTTGGCGTCTTCCTGCGCCTTCCGGAGCAGCTCTTTCTGCTCGGCCAGCTGCGTCGCCAGCAGGTCGTGCTCTTGGACGAGCTTGTCGCACTCCTCCTCCTTGGCGCGGCGAGTGGTGTTGGCCTCGTTCAGCTGCTCCTGGAGGGCGGCATTGGCGTCTGAAGATTGAGAGACGTTATCAGTAAGAAAGGTCGCCGGGGAGATCCGGCCGGACTGCTCAACGGTCGGCCCGAATCTCGGGGACTACAGCCCGCGGGCGCGCCAGCGCGCCCCCACGGAGAAGAAGGAAGATAGATCGCCGGGGAGATCCGGCCCGACTGCTCAGCAGTCGGCCTGAATCTCGGGGACTACAGCCCGCGGGTGCGCCAGCGCGTCCCCGCAAAGAAGAAAGAATTAGCCCACCTCGGCTTTCCGTCAGATCGGCGGTCCGCTTCCGCAGCTCTTCAACATTACGGTTGAAGGCAGTGGCGCGGAGATTGTGGTATTCCTGCAAAGCCGGCAAAGCAAAGTCAGCCTTCGGAGCTCGCCAGAAGGAGTTCCGAGTCGCCTGCTCAGCAGCCGACCCCGAACTCGGGGACTACACCCAGTGGGTGCGCTGGCGCGCCCCCACGGGAAAAGACAGAAACTAAAAAAGGAAAAACGAAACATACCCGGACGGAGGTCCGCATGGCCAGATGCGCTTTGGTGTAGAGTTGGAGGGCGTCGCCCTCTTTGCGCAGCTTCGATTGGACGTCCAGAAGGGCCTGGTTCAGCGGGCCGGTGCCGCCTTCATGCAGCCAGCCGGTGGGCGCGGCACTTGAGGCCTCGACGTCCAAGTTCGCCGAGCTTGCAGCGCCGGTGTCCCGAGCTCGCGGCGCTGAGTTCGTCCTCTCAATCCGGCAGCGCGCTGGCACGGCGACCTGAAGAAGTAGCTGCGCGTCGGCATCGTCCGCAGTCGGAGGATCCTGCGGGTCCACCGGCTGTTTGCCGTGCGGCCTTGAAGACGGAGGCGGCGGGGGCGGCGAGGGCGGCGCGTGAGTATCCGAGTCTGAGACGTCGCCGCCCTCCTCCGCGAGAGGGTTTGCGGTGCCGACCTCCCCGGTCTGCCCCGTGAACTCAGTTGCCGGCGGCGCCGACGACAGTGGGGGGACGAGCATCACCGATCGACGACGCGCGACCTCCTCGGCATGCCGCTTCGCCGCGGCCGCAGCCACGGCCTCCTCCAGGTGCTGCTGGGCGTTGGCGGCCGCCTTCTCGGCCTCCGCCTTCTCCAGGCGGTCGGCCTCCTCCTCCTCGTGCTTCTCTCGCGCGTTCCGTGCTGTTGCCTCCCGAAGGTCTGTGGCGGGATCAATCCGCCGTGTGTTGGCAGGCGTCTCCACCGACCCCATGACGGAGGGGACGGCGGCTCTCTCAAGAGAGAGGGGAGCTCTGGAGAAGGTCGGAGGGAAAATCAGAAAAAACTCCAAGCAAGATCCAGGAAAGAAACAACAGAGTAAGAAGACTCACGAAGAAACTAGCGGCGGCCTTCTCACTTCCTTTCGGAAGCGGTTGGCCTTCGCGGCCGCCTCCTCCCGCTTGGTCGCGGCGGCGGCTCCCTTGAACTTCTTCGACTTGCCGCCGGGCCCACTCGGCCCGACGTGACGCCTCGTCGCGCCGGCTTGGCTGGAGGAGCCGGCTTTCGGCTGGCGGCGCGGGGCAACTTCCGCGTCAGCGTCGCCCTTGGGCCAGTCGGCGAAGGTCACCAACGGTCTGAGGCCGCCGTCTGCCCCCTCTCCGCCGCCTTCGGCGTCGGCCTCCAGTGCCGCCGCTCCCAGGTCGGGGTCATCAGCGTCGCTGACCTCGCGATCTGGGACGTAGTCGCGAGGCTCTCTTGTGGTGCCGGCTGAGGGCGCCGTAAGGGGATTCTGCCCAGAAGACGCCAACAAAGATCAAAGCTCGAGGTCTGACGGAAATAAGATCGAGCTGCAGATAGATGCGACTTACCATTGGAGGGGGGTTGTCGCGCGAGTACGGATCCTTGCCGAACTGCCACTCCTCCGTGAACCCGCAGTGGGCGATGTGGTTCACCAAGTTCGCCACCTTCCCACGCGGCATGTCCCTGGTGCACAGCCGGCTCGGATCGTGTCGGCCGCTCATCTGGCAGATGAGGTGAGGCCGGCCCTGGAGCGGAAGAACCCGGCGCGCCACGAAGGCGGCCAGAAGATCGGAGGCGACGAGCCCCTCCGACTGCAGCATGACTCGGAGCCGCGCCACGGCGCCGTTTCCGGAGGTCGAGAGACACTTGGATCAATGGGACCAACTGGCCAGCCGGCCAGTCAGCGGCTCGGGGTCGAAAGGCGGCAGGTTAACCCAGTCGCCGTCGGTGGAGATGTTCTTCACGTAGAAGTAGGACTTCTGCCACATCTTCACCGACTTCACCAGCGGGATGGGCGGAAGAGGATTGTCGGCCGTCGAGCGCCACACCGCGATGTAGGTGCCGCACTGAGCCGGCGTGCTGGCGGCCTGAGTGCCGAGTTTGGCGGAGAAAAACTCCCCCCACAGCTCGAGGGTGGGGAGAACGCCGATGTAGCCTTCGCACAGGGTGGCGAAGGCGGAGAGAAGCACCACCGCGTTGGGGGTGAGGTGGTGCGGCTGCAGTTTGTGGAACTCGAGAAACGAGCGGAAGAATCCGCTCGCCGGAAGCCCCAGCCCGCGCATAAGATGCGAGCGGAAGATGACCCGCTCGCCCTCCTCCGGCGCGGGCCGGATCTCTCCCGCCGGCGCGGGACGGGCGTGCACCAGGTCCGCGCTGGGGAGACGGCGAGTCAGGCGAAGGAACTCAATGTCCTCCGCCTCCACGTCCGAGCCATCCCACTCGCCGGAGCGCGAGGCGGGCGGTGCGGCGGAAGAAGAGCTCATCGCCGGCGAGGAAGAAGGTTTTGGCTCGCGGCGGAGGAAGAATGTCGTGGCTCGCGGCGAAGGAAGGAGAAGGGTGGGAGAGCGGGCGAGAGAGTGCGCGTGCAGTGCCGCCCCGCTCCTCCCCGCCTACCTATAGCCCTACGGGCTGAGAAGCCGAGGGGGCGACAGGGGGATTAACTACGCCCGCGGCCCCACGCCGCCCACGATCAACCCCCACGAAGTTACTGCGCGCAGTAGCGACGTGGGGATGCCAACCGCCCTCGGCCACAGCGGATCCGCTCAGGGCCCGAGGCGCGGTAATGGCGGGCCCCACCTGACGGCCCGTCCCGTCACGCGCGTGGGTGGACAGACTATCGCCTCCACGTGGCGCCGCGCGACAGGACCGTCTCGATAATGGCAGGGAGGCGTGACCGATACGCCTCCCGTTTTCCCGCCACGACTTGCGGATGGCGGCCCCTCGCCGAACGAGTCCGACTTCGGCAAGGCGGCCCAAAGCAACAGCAGCCGAGTCTCAGAGTCGACACTAGATGAAATGAAACTGCTGAAGCCCCTCGAGGTGGCACCCGCCGGGCTTCACCAGCTTCGGGGACTACTGTCGGAGTAATGGGCCATGGGTAGGCTGACCCGGGTCCCAAGATCTTTCAAGACATCGGGGCAGGCCATGCCCCTCAGCCGAGTCCCAGACAGCGACCTTCGAAGAAGGCCGAGTCCCGGCTGGCGACCTTCAAAGAAGGCCGAGTCCCAGCTGGCGACTCTGAAGCAAGCCGACTCCGGGCTTGCGACCTTTCAAGGGGCCGACTATGAGAGTCGGCCCGCGACCTTTTCACGAAGACCGACGCAGGGTACGGTCCCGACGTGGCCGTCCCCTCAAACCTACGGGAGGCAGGCATGGCTACAGTGAGCCGTACCACCAGGAGATCTCCGGTAAGGCGCGACACTGTTGCCATGCCTCCCCTGACATCAGCCGCAGTGCGCAAGGCACTGTGCCCACGACGGCGGCCTGTACGGCCCGAAGACCGCCGGGCCCCCCGTCAGTGAGGGAGAAGAAGATGGCCGGAGAGTCCAAAGACGGCCCTGCGGGAGTCGGCCTTCCCAGAGTCGGCCGCCTCTCAGTCAGGGCCCCACGAACCGTAAACCAGATTGGACAGGGAGTGGCGACAGTGATCGCCCGACAGACGGCGGCACTGTTCCCACGACCCCATGACCGAGCCTGCGTCATCAGGAGTGTCGCACAGTGCTCGGCCTGTCCGTGGGGCCCGCTAGTCGGCGGGCCCCAGAAGCCGGCAGGGGGGGCGGCGACATGAGAGACAGACAGCTGGGGGCCACACCCAGTCAGTTTACCATTGTACCCTCGGGGGGTAGGCCTATATAAACCCCCCGGGGCACCCATGCAAAGGGTTCGGCCCTGGATAGGTTTTTAGACACATAGCAAGCAAAGGAAGGAGCCAGCCTTGCTCCCTCCCGCCGCCCGAAACAGCTCGAGAAGCACCTTTGTATTATCGTCCCATAGTGATCATGCGGAGACCCCGCAGAGCAGCAGTAGGGGTGTTATCTCCCCGGAGAGCCCCGAAGCTGGGTAAGATTCGTCGGCGTGCATGTCTGCGCCTCATCCCGTTTCCAGGCACCGGCGACGTTCTACTCGCCCCCACCATGATAAGCCACCCGTTGGCATATGTCGCATCCAACCCCCGACAACAGCCGTTTGTAGCAATGACTGGAGTAGGCCAGCAATACGTCAAGCCATAGAAGGAGTCGACACCGTAAATGAAGCCCTTGTGTTCAATGGCATCAGAGAACCATGGAGGATGTATGATCCTGCGATGGACGTGCAGATTTATCCACTTACCGCAGTGACCTGTCAGATAGGCGAGACCGCGGTTTAAGAACGCAATTAGCCTAAAGTCTTTATAATTCGCAGATCTTGTGGGCACTTGGCAGATTACAACCTTGAGCAAATCAAACTTGCTATCATGTTGGCTACTATAAGATTCTGAGTATTCTGGGCCGCGGTGCCAAAGCAGTGCAGTGTTAATCGAAGGAAGGGGGATCCATCGCCGGGTGTAGACCTCCACGAGCATCCACCTGCCGCGACCGTCGACGAGCACCATCCAAGACATGTTCATGCCGACCCAGTACATACCGTTAATTTAGTTGAGGCTGACGGGGTTGGATCGCAGTCAAGGGGGTTGATGCTCGCCACCCTACGATCGTTATGCTACGTGACACGCCGTTTTTGAATATCAGGCGGCATCAGCAAGCAAGGAGCTAGCTTAAAAAGCTCCGGCCTAAGGGCTTTGAGTAAACGGTACAGCCCGGACGAGCATGCGGCGAGCGGCATGGTACTAAGATTGTCCACACGCGAAACAATGAGCTTGATTACCTCTGTGGGGAGCGAATTCCAGCCACTCTTTCGGCGGACGCTGCTCGGTTCTGCCATTGTTAGTGCTTGGGTTTCGGATGAGGGGGGAGGCACCTCAGCGGGGATGGAAGATTGGACGAGATTATGTGTAGACAAAGATGGAGACGCGGATATGTGTTGCAGGAAGTGGACAGGTGATGATGACTACAGCACGCCACTTGACTTACGAGACACATACCAGCAGCGTAGGGTCATGTCGATGCCAGACAACTTGCTTGAGTGATCACAGTACTGGTACTCCCTAAAATGCTATGCCCTAACTTGCTTGAGTAGAGTAGTAGAGTAGGACTCTGCTCTACTACTAGCACCAGAGGAGTAGTATATTCTAATCTAAAATAGTTACAAACTTCAATGCCCGAGCGTGGAACGCCTACGAACCGTGCTCAAAGACCGTGTCTACGTGGTGTTTGGACTTGGCGACAACCTCAATGCCAACGGTGGAGCTCCCGTTGCACCGTATGTGTTTCTGTCCTTCCTCTTCAAAATCATGGTAAAATTCATGTTTCTACTCTGTATCCTACTACTATGCTAGTCCACATGATTAGTTGCAAACGACGACTTCTTCCCCGACCTCGGCAACCTCATCCTCGACGACATGGGCGACAACGTCAACGCTGGCAACCAGTGAGATACAGGGTGTAGGAAGCGGTTTGGGAATTTGCATGCCTTTCCAACCAGCGAGATACTTCGTAGAAAGTATGACAGAGGAATAACCATAGAGAAGGAAGCTAAAAGTAAACAATCAAACGAGCATTTTTGCTTTTGTTTTGCATTGAATCGTTTCACAAGCTTGACTAGTGCTGTTTTTCTACTTTTACAAAAACCGCATCGTAATGTTAAAATGTGCAGTTGCACGTACATAAGTAATAGTAGTACTCCCTCCGTCTAGGTGTATAAGTCTTCCCTCCTTCTTGGTCACGGTGCACAACCAAAGATGACTTATTGACCTGGACGGAGGGAGTAGCACAGTCTGCAAGCATATATTGAGAGAGACGTGTAGTGCGATAGTGGAAAAAAATTACTCGTATATGAGACCAGGTCTCACGGTTAGCAGGTGAGACCCATCCTGACGGATGACACGTGGCTTTTAAGTGGGGGGTGGGGGATGCTTTGTGATTTGTGAATGCCACGTGTCATCCATCAGGATGGGTCTCGCGTGAGACCTGATCTCATAGAATTTTTTTCCTGCGATAGTATATAGTAAAGTTTGTGCTATATGCACGTACTTGCAAAATGCGTACGAATACACAAGGTTTCCAAACTTTCCCTTTTACATACTTAATTAAGGACGCTAAAAATTCCTGAACTTTCGGGATTTATCATTTGTGTCCCAAAACTAATGAGATCGCCTTACGAAACAAAAATTATACTCCTCCTAAAAACCACGGCGCTCGCAGGAGCGCTTGCGGCACGCCACAAGTGCCCTGGTGCGCGGCCGTTTCCCAGCGCGCCGACACAATGCCTCTTCCTCAGCCTCACAACTCGCGAGGTGCTCATTGGCGGCTTGCCGGTGGGCGAGCGCGATCTCACCCGTGTGGTGATCCGGCGCTAACAGGTACTCCTCCTCACTGGAAGCGTGCACCCGGTCCACGTACTGCCAAGTGTAGATGAGGCGCTTGGGCCCGACTGCACTCAGGGCATCGGCACGGGCGTCCTCCGCCACCCTCACGGCCCTCGCACGAGCCTTCTGCCAAAGAGCAAATTGCCTGACTCTCTCGGACGCGACATAGACCTCCCAGGCAGCTTGTTCCGCGGTGCGCTTCTCTTCCTCGGCCTTCTTCTCCGCCTCTATTTTGGCGCGCTCTGCTGGAGGCAAAGCCTGCCACAAGGCGACATCCATTTCTTTCCAAAGCTCCTCAAGGCTGGGGGGCTTGGCGGGCGGCGCGGCATTATCCTCGTAGCGGGGAGCCTACGCGTCCTCCGGCGCGCGTGCTAGCGAGATTGGGAACGCCGACGCGTCCACCTCGACGTGTCGCGGCGAGGAGCGGAACACCGACGCGTCCTCCTCGACTAGTGGCGGTGAGGAATGGAACGGCGACGCGTCGCGTAGCGGCGAGGAGCGGAACACCGACGCGTCCACCTCGACTAGTGGCGGCGAGGAAAGGAACGGCGACGCGTCGCGTAGCGGCGAGGAGCGGAACACCGACGCGTCCTCCTCGACTAGTGGCGGCGGGGAACGGAACGGCGATGCGTGACCGTCCGCGCGGTGCAGCGAGGGGCTCCTAGGGCTTGGGAGGGGCGATGCCATGGTGGTCGACGTGAGAGGGAGGGGGAGGAGATAGCGATGAATGTGAACATGAGGGGGGGGGGGGAGATAGCGATGTCGTGGGAGGCGCAATATTTATAGCGAGCAATGGCACACCTACGTAAGATATGGACTGAGCTGCACTGACTTAACTACCGGTCCAGTTGTGTCACTGACATGTGGGCCAGACCCCTGTTGGGCCCATATGTCAGTGACCGAATGCACCTGCAGTTAAGTAACAGCTATGTGGGCATATTTGTTGGAGTAAATTATGGGGGAGTGAAGGGGTGGAAATATTGCTGGTCACAACGGATTGGACGAGCGTGGGGGAGGAGAGTCATGCATGCAGATTTTTTCACACGGGGTGGAGTGGTGGGACCGCCGGAGGGAGAAGGAGAGTTTGGCAGGCATATTGTTTCACACATGGAGAGGAAAAAATTTGGAGACGAACGGGCTTCCTGCAGGTATGGGGAACGGTGCACAATAAGTCATCTTGCATGCCAGGCTAGGTATAGTCTCAAGTCATTAAAAACAAACACGCCCCACACATGTTCATATTTCAAGGTGCACTAAATTATTGCATGCGATGATTAAGGCTGGCCATAATGGTGGTATCTTAGCTGGTATCATGCACACGGGAATAGCAAACATGCTGATGTGGCAAAGAATTAAAGAAGAAAGGGGGTTAGAGTAACTAGAGTTCATGCATGCATTGGTAAACACATTTTTTTGTGGAGAACGACAGCACTAGTTGAGTACTTTTGCAGACTTCAAAAAATATTCCACAATGTGTCAACATTCACAATGTCAAATCAATATTTTTACACTCATTATAAAACGTAGTTCTTATACTAGTACTAGTTGAGTACTCATTATAATCAGTACTCCCTCCGTCTAGGTGAGCAAGTCATCTTAGATTGTGCACTGTGACCAAGGAGGAGGGGAAAACGAGAGATCTTAATGTTTATAATCAGTACTCCCTCCGTCTAGGTGAGCAAGTCATCTTAAATTGTGCACTGTGACCAAGGAGAAGGGGAAACGAGAGATCTTAATGTTTATTTGCTAATTAATAGCATTGCATGCAATGAGCTAACCACTGCATGTCCTGTTTGGTAGTCTCAAGTCATTAAAAGCATGCACACCCACATCTCCTATTGGTTGATATGTCAAGAAACAAGAAACGAGGTAGAAGTTAATGCACCACGCGTAAGTGTTTTGGGAGTATTGTAGATATTGATATTTTTAGTATAAATTTGGTCGTGGGATTTCACTGATGCCTGTCAAAGGGTTGACAGGTCTGGTATGTGTGACCTGAAGATGAAAGCGTTGAGCATCTCAAAGTTGATCAACAATCTTCAATTGTCAAAGATTAGTCGTTCGGCCAATAAGGTGGCACACTTAATCGCTAAGTATAGCTTTAACAATAGATTAGATGGTATTCTTGTAAATAAGATACCGCCCTGTGTGGTGAATATTGTATCGAATGAGTGTACTGGTGTGGCTGGTTAATTAATATAAGGTGGTGTTCAAAAAAAGTATAAATTTGGTCAAACACTTTGCAAACGGTTGACGGGAGTAAAAAGGACCAGAGGGAGTATCATGCATGCGGAGTAGGCAAAAAAAATTGCTTGTCTAAAAAAAGGCAAAAAAATTTGCTCATTTATAGCCGGTCGAAGTCTCAAAGGGCGCGACCGCGTGAGGGAGGCGAAGGTCGTGGGAGGCACGATGTTTGACGGAATTAAGTGAAGTTACATCCACGTGTCGGCATGGCGTGCGAACAGGCAGAAGCTATACCGTCAGGCCTACGGTATGGGTCTAGTAGACATGACATCTAGTGGGTCCTGCATAGTTCTCGAGAACTCTTTGGGGGCTTGCAGCCGTTTATCCACCGGGCAAGCTAGCAACCCAACGCCGTTCGCATGCCCTACTCGTCCCCGTCTTCTACCTTACAACAGTTCGCTCCCAGTCGTCCCGTCCTTTCACATTAGTTCGCTCCCAGTTTTTTTGCAGGGTACAACAGTTCAACTTCTCCTAACCCTCCTCCAAAATCCATGGCCTCCCAAATCCCCATGGTCGCCGCTGAGTACCAGGTTAGAGCCATCACCGGCGATCAGTTCATCGTCATCTACACACATGGATCCGAGAGAGTGAAAGCATGGCTTGCTCGCTTCCTACGCATGTTCAACAGTTCAATGGATGGGTGGGTCGCTGGGCTAGATGTTGAGTGCACCACAGTCCTGGGACGAGAGAAGGATCTAAAGGACAAAGAGAGGAAGAAGCCCGCCGTGATCCAGGTTTGCATACATAACGTTTTCTTGGTCTACCACATATGCCATGCCGATGTTGAGTGCCAGGATTTTAAGAACTTCCTCAAGGACAAAAGAGTGAAATTCGTTACTGTAGGCTTTAAGAACGACAGTGATGTCCTGCGTCGGATAGGTCTCGTTGTAGGCCAGCCCTTCAATCTCCAGAAGGCAAGCCCGGTGTCCTCCTCTCAACCTTCACTGCTGACCCTGACAGCAGCCATGATTGATCCTTCGTACGCTAAACTGAAGAAACCTCATCGCGAGTTTCATCATGCATGGGAGTCGAAGACATTAGATGAAGATCACATCCTGTACGCAGCAATGGATGCCTACCTTTGTTTAAATGTCTACAAGGGTTGGATGAAGAAGCAGATCCCAGTGTCCGGCTCAAGCAAAGAAGTGTCGGCGAAGAGGAAGAGGGACGAGGACGAAGTCGAGGACGTGGACTCAGACTCCAAGTAGGTGGCAGTGCCGTCGCTCATGCTGGTTCTACTGCAGTGTCAAGCGGACTAGTTTCTTATTAGTTTATTTTCAAGGGTGTGTTGTGCTGAGGCCCCACCAGAACTATGGGGCTGTTTGGATTGTGACTATCTTTGCCATATGTTGCCACATGATTTTTGCCACATTTGTCACACTTGCCTTACTTGAGTTTCTCAAATTGTTAGCCATACTTTGGCTTGCCTAAGGGAATCTTGCCACACTTTTTGTGTCTATGACATGTGGGGTTCACTTCTCATAAAAAATTCCTTGTCTCAAGTGTGGCTAGAACCAAACACCTACCTAACTTGGTCAAACTTGCCTAATGTTAGGTGTGGCAATGTGTGGCTAGGAACCAAAGAGCCACTATGTTTATGTTCTTTCTCGTTATTTGAACTCTTTAGTACGTACAGTAGTACTAGTACTATGTCTTACTACTGTTCTTCTTGCAGTTGGTACTACTGCTCGTATCTTCGTGTTCCTACTGTACTTAATACGTTCGTACTAGTAGTATAATTTGGGTCAGTCGATTTGTGAAAGAAGTTCGACGGAGCGAAGGAAGAAGACGACAGAAGAGGTGGAAGAAGCCCTTCTAGCCATCCATGTTGCATCAAATGGCTCACATGAGTCGACTGAACCAAATTGCTCCTTCAGATTACAGGATCCACGTGGCATTCAAGGTCTCGAAGGTAGATTCCGCGTCCGCACCCGGTTTGCGGGCTCGACGTGCGCGCGACCGTCTTCCGCCGCGACAGCCACCATGCGCGCCTCCTCCGCGCGGGTGGAGACGACAATGACACGCTAGTTCCTACTCACCGGCGTGCTGGAGCATGCGCTCGTCCTCCTCTTCGTACGCTGCATGCATAGACGCGGCTCCACCAGCTGCTCGCGTGCTTGGCAGCGCGGCGGCATCGCGAGGAGGGACTGCAGACGACGTGAGCGGGCGAGCCTTCGGCTTCATGGCACAGGGATGGCGGCGACACGGCAGTGATGGGAGAGAAATTGTTGGCTGGAGCAGGCGGGCGCCGGCATGCGCAACGGCGGCGGCGGCATATTGATGAGTGCGCATGTGGGAGCTTACTTTAGTTTTATATATAAGGTTGGTCAAACTTAAAAGAAAACCGTACTAGCACACGTAAACATTAGACTTAGGCAACGCTTTTATTAGTTACTAGCTTATGTTCTTGCCCATTGTGACCAGCCTTAGTACCACGGCAATGATACGGAATCCTGTGCAAGTGCGTGAACCGCGGCCGCGCGGTCGATCGAATGGTGCGTCACCGTGTCGCGCTCGAAGGACATCCACCGAACCTTTTTGTGTGTGTGAAAACAATTCTCGAATATTACTCAACTTTTTTTTCCTGTGAAAGTTCTTGACGCTGCAATATTTCCATATATTTGAATTTAGCTCCAGTTCGTGTTTATTTGGATTTGGACGTTTTAGGTGCGCCCTAGTTTTTTTAATACTGATTTTGTGTGTGTCACTGAGAGAGAACGTGTGTATGTGTCCATATGTGTGTTGTGGCGGAAGGGCAATTTGGATACGGTGTGCGTGTGATACAGACATAGAGAGGTGTGAATGTGCAAATGATCGTGCATGAGTGAGAAATAGACAGATGCCGATATGTTGTGTATACATGAGAGAACGGTCTTCTAGTTTACTTGTGTGTATGAGAGAGAGAGAGGGAGAGAGAGAGGGAGAGAGAGGGAGAGAGAGACAGAGAGAGGAGCATCCGTAACACAACAACCATCTCTCTCGATTTGTCAATCCCTCGCACGGTCGCATGCAACACATGCATCAACGCGCACATTTTGACACCCTCACCCGGCCCCTGCCCACCTCAAGGCCCGCACAATCTCTTCGTGAATACCCATTTCTCTCCTTAGGTTTGTTTCCTCTCAATATCTGACACACACACACACCCACACCCACACACACACAGACACACGCAGCACAACACACACACACACACACACACACACACACACACACACACACTCCTCCGAACACACAATTCATCCCCATCCAAGGTTATACGGCGACCACTCTCGCTTGTGCTTCTTTGCACCCTAACATGCACAACACCTCAATCTTCAAAGAGGGCAACGAGCGGATCGAAGACGGCGACCACACCGCTCTAGAGAATACGGGGTCATTTGGAAGTAGGGTGATGTGACGACGGCTGACTGACTCCTTCCCCCACCCTCTCTCTCTCTTGCACAAAATTACCAATCCCTCTCTCCCCCGCACAAAATTGTCAATCCCTCAACCCACGAGATCCTTCCCCTCTCGTCCATTTTTTCCTGCTCTCTCATCAAACATGTTGTCTCTTCTCCTTCCATGTATACAGAATCCAGATGCACATGCATCTCATGTATATTACATGTATGCTTCTTTCTCGTAGACCTAACTTCTTCCTCTCTCTCTCTCTCTCTCTCTCTCTGTGTCTCGTTAGGTTTGTCTCCTACTCTCTCGTCCACATACATACAATCTTTCCCTTCCTATCCGCTCCATCTTCAAAAGCTCTCTCTACACGTTTCATTCACACATTGGGATATGTCAAAATGTTGCTTCTATAATGGCTGATGTAGAGTTATGGTTGTTCTTGTTGCATCCTACAAAGTAATAACTATGAAATGCATTTAGATTCTCATTTGTCTGGGATTATGTGAGTTTGAGCATGTTGTGAAGTACTATAGACCTTGTATACATCTTGGGATTCGACAATGATTGTAACTATTGAATTGTATATACCATTACATTCGAAGTCAATAGCCTAATATATTTATTTCACAATTTCAACAAATGATTAGTTCACTACAAACTAAGAAAACAAATGTGTACTCCCTCCGTTTTTATTTAAGTCTGCGTATTAGCATTGGTCAAAGTCAAGTTTTGCAAACTCTCAGAAAGCTTGTAACAAAAAATATTAACATATACAATAACAAATAAATACCATTAGATTCATTATTGAATGTACTTTCACATCATACATATTTTTTATGGTAAATGTTTATTTTTTTCTATAAACTTTGTCAAACTTTAGGAAGTTTGACTTCGGTCAAACCTAATATGCAGAGTTTACTACTACTACTCGCTAGTTGCTTAGCCGAATCACTCAACACGCCACACGGGGAGTGCAGTGTCACAAAATTTTGAGGTCGGCGGGGAAATCTCCCGCGACCCTGATTCGAGCAGTGGGAAGTTACCATCATAGCCTTCGAAACAGGCCTACGGATGACGCTTGGTAGGGGGCTGTTTTCGTAACTTCAGGTTCACCCTACCCAGCCAACCCCACCCCGGCACCCAGAGTATTACACCTGAATACTCCCCAATTTCTATCCCCATCACAAAATAGACTTCTCCACGACACCATAGCCTTCGTGCTCCTCCCCTTTACATCAACACACTCGTCCACCGCAGCGCATCTGCCTAATCGACGACCTCGTACGCCGCACTGGAGCCAGTCCACCGTCGTCGTCGTACATGGAGCCTCTTCCACGGTCTCGTATCTGCTTCCCGGAAGCCGATGCCAAGCGCATAAGTACCACCGTCGTGGACAATGAACTGACTCCCGTTGCTGACCATGACTCACAGAGGCCGCCGCGACCATCGTTCTCCTCCTCGATTGGTAATGTGTGTATTGAATCACTTAGCAGTACATGTAGTTCCAATTTTTTTCATACCTACCCTTCAAATTTCCTGGGTGCTATTGTTCCCGTAAAAGTAATTGGTTATAGCCTCCATTGTCCAACAGAATAGCAGCTTGTAATTGTGCGTCGCTCCTGTATCGCGTTGTGCTTGGGTAGGTTTTTCATCTGCAACCAGTAGTGTGGCAAATGATGGAAAGGTTTTTAGAACTAGCAAAATGCCCATGTGTTGCACGCATCAAGATGCATCTATATGGGTAGTTTATCTTGTTGGAGATGCTCTAACATGGCAGACGAGTGCTTTAATGTTGCCCACAGGATGCGCGAGTATTACTAGTAGTATATTTTTCTTGCCATGTTGAGATTTTAAAACCACAAGTGCGAACATGCAGAGGAGCAATGAAGATCTTCAAGGAGCGTGGCAAGTTAAACAGGAGCTGCACCGAACCTGTAAAACGACTTTTGGTAAGTAACACCCTTTCAATTACTTCTGTGTAGCCTCGTGTTCTTCGATGTGTATATGTTGTAGTTTCTGTTTCTCTTAAGCGTGGTGTTCTTCGATGTGTAATAAGAAGAGTCTTAATCGTCCTAATGCTTTTGTTTTTAGCTTGATGTAGGAAGTGGGTGTCTCACCTTGTAGTCCGTTTTTATTTATTTATTCCTTTTGAATTCACTTCTCCGAGTTCTATTTATCTGGCTTCTACTAAATGGATCTAGGTTGCTCTGAGTATTGATCTAAAAAAGAAGTAACTTCATGTCAGGATGCAGTTCCTGCGAGGAGGGAAGTATGGTCAACCTCAAGATCATGTTTCCAAAATGAGGCTGGATTACACACAAGGTGCCAGTTCCCTATTGATGCTGGATTAGACACAAGGTGCAAATTCCCAAATGATGTTGGATTACACACAAGCTAGGTGGAGTCGTCAGCTGTTCGTGTCCTCATGGCATTAGTAAAGGCTGAAAGAAAGCGTGCAGCAGCCCTTGAGAATGTAGCTGAGTTCCTAAAGAAGCGAAATGAGTAATTAGATGCTCTCTTCACCCAAGCCAAAGAAGAGATGGAAGAAGCCAGAAATAAGCTAGCAGAGGCAGAGCAGGCTAGGCATCTCCTGCTATCTAAAATTGTTGTCAATACAAAATTTCCTTCATAATAGCTAGGTTCAAATGTTTATCCAGTCAGCATGCCTGTTGTGATGTCCGTGCATCTACTGATGTGGCACAAAATGTTTTTTTCGGGTCATGTAATAACAGCAATTACTTTCCAAACAATAACAGACGAAGCATTGGACATGGTATAGTTCACGCGCAAGCCCGACATTCCAAGTTCAACTTCCACATCAAACTCATGTTCACAGATATCTGCACATTCATACATAATGTCCACAACCATGATTCACTCCAAAGCCAAAAAATGTGAGGAGAGTTATAAATAAAGAAAATCCTCTACTAGTTCCTGCTACCAGTGCGAGCACAACAAGTCAAGACCATGCGTAAATTAATTATATTGTAGTCATTTTTTGTGTTCTAAAATGCCTGCCGGCTCGCGGAAGGATGTGTTGCCGGCACACGCGTGGATTCAATGAAGGCAGGCGGGGCAGTCTTAAGCTGGTTGCACGCGGCGAGGAGGCGTGCTCAGTCGGGCCTGCAGCGAGTGCGGCCCTCTTGGCCGGTGCGCCGGTTCAATGCCTGCGCTATGAGAGGTCACGTCCGTGTCAGAGCAATCACTCCCTCCAGTCCTTTCTTGTTTGGGTATAACAAAATCTCGTTTTCCATTCACATTTTAGTGGTAGGAGTTGTGCGTGTGTGTCTGAGAGAGAGAGAGAGGAGACGGTAGTCGGGGTTGAATGATCGATAAATAAATGAATAATGTCAGTCTGGGATGGAGACGAAAAGGGGACCGCAACAAATGTTGTGTCTACAGGAGAGATAGAGAGAGTAATTTTAGTGGTATGGGTCATATGTAGAGACAAAGTGAGAGAATCCCATAGAGAGAAAGACAAAGTGAAAGACGAGTGGAGACTGTGTGTTTGGCGGTGAAAAAGAAAGCTTAGGTACCGAGTGATACCAGAGAACAATAGAGACGTGAGAGATAATGAAAACCGTGTACTTTATAATGATAGGGAGAGTGTGACACTTCTCAAGGGAGACGTCGAGAGACCATGTTTGCGAGGATAGGAGCAACATGAAGTGAGCGTGCGGGTGAGCTGGAGAAAATAGAGTGATAGCTACCTGAAGGAGCATGCATGCGAGAGAGATGGGCGTGAAAGGAGTGAACAAAAAAGGGATTCAAATATTTGAATTCGAGATGATGATACATGTAATCCATACTCGAACCAAAATTGATCTATCAAACATGCATACTCATATGAATTCACGCACATCTATGTTATTTAATATGTAGATATTACTGATCCATACATTTTAGTAGAACATAATTTGGTTAAATTTTTTCGAATTCAACCTTAAGATTTCGAGATCGTTGTATTTGTAGATCATATTATACATATAAAGGAGCAGAATTCTTTGTTGTGCTTTTGAAAGTATATATAAAAAAATGATGTATATAGAATGTAATTCCAATTGAAAATGGATCCCGCCCGAAAAAATAGAATACAAAGGAGATTCAAATTGAGTTGGCACGGTAAACGTGCACTCTCAAAATTTGAATGAAGCGAGGAAAGTCGTAGTAACTGCCCAGAACCAAAATCTGCGAGATGGAAATCACTGCTGCCTATCCCTGCCACGCAAAGCCTATATGCTGGATTTCTATAGGTTTCGATAGGGGTAGGTTTGTAATTTCACCCAAACATGAAGTAACCGCCTCTCACCCGGATTCATACACGGTGGGCGCCAAAACACAGTGTGTCCTCGGCCGAAATTGACTCCCTCCCCGATTCATATTCATACACGGTGGGCGCCAAAAACAAACTCTCGTCGGCAAATGTTTGGTGTATGCGAGATTACCGTGCTATCCCCAACCGACTAGTGTTGCTGTGATGTAGTAGAAATTTGAAATGGGGGCTAAGTTTGTAAATTTCCTCGCATTTGAGACAAGCGCGACCTGAATACATGGTTCCCCATTCGTACTCCGTGGGCGCCAAAACACCCTCTCCACCCACCCTCCTCCGCCCGCCATCGTCCGCCACCCCATCCACCGCCGTCCTCCTCCACCATGCCGAAGCTGATACCCCGCCGCCGCCGTCCATTACAAGAGATTGACCTCTCTCATCCACGGCTTCGGACCGGGATCCTTGCATCCCGTCCTCTCGCTTCATCCCCGCCATCGTCCACCTTGCCGGCGCCGCTCCTACGACCGTCTCGTCCACCGCGCCCCGCCGCCACCGTCTACCCTCCAGGATCTGCTTCCACGCCGCCGACAGCCATCGCTACCGCAGCACCATCAAATTCTCAGCAGATGCCTACATGGCGCCATACCAGAGGTGGTACTCTTTCGTATCTGCTCAACTTATTTATCACAGCAAGAAAATAGATCGCCACTGCTTTACTCTAATTTCTTGTCTTGGTTGCGAAGTTGACTTTGTCCGGTTTGCACCTTCAGATCCTCCATGGCACGCTCAACACCATACTCGCAATGCTTATGGTTTTCCCCTTTTATATTCCACACTAGTTAAATCAGAGTAGACTAAATTTCAAAATTGGGTCAGTCCATTTTTCAGAGCTCGCCGGAGTTCGCCGGTGCGATTGAAGGGGCTCGAGTGGTTGTGGGGCCTCGTCGAACGAAGAAAACTCGACGCGGGTGGGGGTTGGGGTGGGGGTGGGGGGTGGGGGTGGCGGAGGAACACAGGCGGTGGGGGCCGGTTGTCCGGCCGGTGGCCCGTGCGGTGTTGTGTATGGGAAGAATCAGAGACGAGGAAGAAGAAGGGTTAGGAGACGTAGGATCTTCATCCAACCACCTGAAATGGTCGAGAGACAGCTAGGAGTTGCATTCTTAATGCGCTCTGGTTCATCATGTGTGGGCACTGCGCAACCAACATTTTATTATCCAAAATCTGCTTGCTCTTCTTTACCATGTTCCTCTTCCGTTCTTCTTTAATATGTACTCTCTCCATTCCTAAATACAAGTCTTTGTATAGATTCCACCATGGACTACATATGGAGTAAAATGAGTGAATCTACACTCTAAAATGTACCTGGATACATCTGTATGTGATCCATAGTGGAAATCTCTACCAAGACTTATATTTTGGAACGGAGGGAGTATGATAGTAGTACAGTATGTTCCTTGTACTGAAGATGAGCAGGGACATTTGCAGTGTAGAGGTCTATATGGTCGGTTGTGATGGACACTTTGAGCCTCTTTGATTCATAGGATCTTGTAAACATAGGAATAGGATTTGTAGTGGCCTGCCCACTTGAATCCTATAAGAATAGCAAGGAAATGTGGGGAGCTGTGTCGCCTTTGAGAGTTACATTGATATTAACAGTACCGCACCTTCACTTGAAGAGAGCTGGTATCCGAAGCCATTCTAGCTGTACCGGCAATACTAGCACATATATTCCAGCAAGTTCCACATTGCTGATTTTACTCTGATGCTTAAGGTTTTCCCGTTATATCTACACTATGATCTGTGTAGCTGCTTTGTGTCGCACTAGCAGCAGTCCACTCTTGAGGCTAAACACTGCAATGACTTACAAAATTGGCACCAAGGCATTGAGTGCCATTCTGGATGCAATGAAACTCATATGCTCCCCACCTGTTGATTCTTGTTCAGAATATCATCCTAATGACTATTCTAACCTCGAGGAGTCAAAGGCAGATGGCCTGTCCTGTTCACCCATCAAGGTGTCTGTTCTAATTTGGCAATGTTTTATTGATTGCGGGTATCTAGCATCTGTTGTCTTGCATTTCTTCTACTTTGTTGCACCGCCATCTGCTTAGTTTACTCATCATATATGTCGAGATGCCATGCCCATCCATTATCAATACATATTCCATTTGTCATCATACCATGTTTTTCCACTCAAATGTTGTTCTTGTGCATTAGACATCAAAAAGGAAGAGGGTGATTGCTGAACCTGAAGGAGCACCAGCAAAGTCCTCGAAAAACGTGGTGGTGCCAGAGAAATCAGACAGCACCCCACTTATATTGGTTGTACAACCAGTGACACAAAACATAGGACCGACTCCAGCAGACTGTACCCATACTTCATTGGCCACACCACTAGCCCCACCACACAGGACCTGCACTCCAGCAAAAGGTACCGATTTCATTTGCCATAGCACCAGCTGTACCACAGAAAAATCCCACTCCAGCAAAAAGTACAGCAAGTCCACTGGCCGAAGACCTATCCCAACTGCAGAGACGTCCAATTCTTGCAGATTGGAACCCCATTCCATTTATTCCTAGTTTAAAAGACAATGCTTTCAATGTTGTTAGGGACTACGTGCATATATTCCCATCATGGGAAGATTATTGTGAAGGCAAACACCATTTTCACATCTTCTTGTCCAACTTACGTGTAAGTGCCATTATTCATGGCTCTTATTTTCCTGTTTTCTGCTGATTGAACACATCAATGATTTATAATACATTGTGGTAACTAGGCGAGGGTCAATCTGGATAGTCATGACGAGCAAAGCATGCTTGTGCTTTTCAAGGAAGCATTGCAGCAGTATCGGTGTTACTTGAGGAAATCACACTTTGATGGCAAGTCTATAAACGAATTCCTGGTGAAGTCTCCTGTGCTAAATTTAGAAGACATTGAATGGAAAAACCTTGTTATGCACTGGTCTCATTCCCAGGATGAGGTACTGTCTATGAAATCACATGACAATTTGAACTTCTACTTTTCCGCATGTGCCTTACGTATCTTTTTTGCAGGAAATCTGCTCGAAGAAGAATTCCGGTTTGACAAGAACGACAGGATATCTCAAATATGCTGCCTGCTGCTTTGCTCTTGTTAGTACCTGTTGTCCTATATCACGGTACTTGCATACATACCTGGTTCATTATGTGACAGCAGTATGCATGACAGCTTGCTTATCAATTGTTCGCTCCAAATTATCTGATCTGTATGAATGGTTACATTAGTGTAGAATATATCCAATGCCAATGTTTTTTTAGCTCTGCATTGTTCTTGTAAGTACATTCTGTCCTTTATCAGTGTACTTATAATGACAGATAGTTGTTCATGTACCATCACTCTGCAGCTTATTTTCCTTTGCCCTCCATTTTCTACACATCAGATCTATATTTACTCTTACCATAAGGTTGGTACTGAAGAAGTTTAGCTGTGCATTGATCTTGGCTATACCTTTTGCCTGTATCGCTGCACTTACATTTATAGCTACTTGGTTATGTAGCATCACTCTTCATCTTATCTTAAATATTCTCCATTTTTTTGTATATTATCACATCTATATTTACTCTTAACAAAATGTAGAATAAAGGCAATGCTTTTGAGGAAGATTTTGTGCTAAACTTCTTGAATTGCCCCCATCAGCATGGACAAGGCCTTTATAGAGAATGTCTTCATCAATAATGTAAGTTTGTCCATCTCAAGCCTTCAAACTTTGTTGTATATATTTGGTTAGGCATGACTGCAACAGCTGTTTATTTTTGGTGTTTGCATCAAATTCCTTGTTTAAAGTTTATTATATGTAGTTCATAAACAAAAGTTCGTCCTTTCTCAATTTAAGTTTTCAGTTGTACAACCAAGTTCCTTCTTCATACCATGTAAATTAAACTATATAGAGCAAGTGATCTTCTTTTGCACTGCATGTATGCTTCTGTTCTTCATCTGTAATCCAGTGGTGTGGTGAGCCTACCCACTACAGCACAATGTCATATTCTGCAATATCTTAACTATGAAAAATGGCATATCATTCTACTATTATTTAAACCTTCTCTTTATTTGCCAATCTAAAATGGTATAAATTGACAGCACACTAACCATTGATACTTATGAGTTCTTGATCTGTAATCCAGTGGTGTCGTGAAGCTGCCAACTCCTTCACAATGTCATTTCCTGCCATGTCTTGACCTGAACAATACCATATTGTGTTAATGCAAATTTAAACTGTGTCACTTTATTCGTCAGTAAGAAATGTGATGAATTGTCAGCATTGATACATTTATGTGCAAAACCTGTCATCTGTCTGCTTGTTTATCTTTCAGAGTGAGGAAGATATAAGTGTTGAACAAGCATAGTCTCATCATCTTGCTCAGCTGCTTGCGCTGCAGCTCCCCAGCAGGGCTAACCTTTCTTGAACTCTATTGAAGTGCTGTCGGTTTTGTATATTATTTTGTCGGCGTGTTTATTTGTACTGGTGGCGATCTTTGATGCCCAGTGTATGTAATATACTGTGTGCTTGTGCTTTATTATCATAGTGGCGAACTTTGATGCCCAGTGGATGTAATATGCCGTAATTTCTTTATTGTATAGTATAGGTTTTTTCTTATTCACGATGCTGCAGTTATTTTACTGTATGTATATCCTGTCTTTGCAGTAAATCGGCCAAATCGTAAAATTACGGTACATAATCGGGCCGTCATGCAATCACGATGTAGGTTGGGCCTGAAACGTGCCGATCAGCTCACGGGCCGGCAGCAGCCCAAAATGAACCCCGGCCCATGATTGTGCGAATCAAATCACGGGCTTTTAACAGGATGAAAAATTGTCTCGGTCCTTGTTTGGCCCAATCAGATATCGGCTGCGAGCAGGCCGGATGCAAACTGTGCCATAGTTAGGCCCAACTATATGACGGGCTTTTAACAGGCTGAAATTAATATATGGCCGAAATTTTAAACGGGTCCTTAACAGGTCGAATTACTAAGTGGGCCTTTAGCAAGTGGGCCCAAAAGCATAGTGTCTAGTTGACGGGCCGAATCTGATATGGGCCATAATTAGGCTCAAAACCTCTTAAAGGGCCGGACCTGACCTGGGCCGTAATTTGGCCCAGAACGTGGTAGGCTTTTAACGGGCCGGATCTCATATGGGCCACTATTAGGCCCGGAGCATGGCAGGCCATTAATAGACCGTATCAAATATGGGCCGACATTTGGCCCAAAACATGGCAACCAGTTAACGGGCCGGCCTACTAGGGTCCTCAAAATCTTGTGGGCCTACAGCTGGGTCGGCCCATTAATGTCGGCAAAATCTCGTGGGCCTTTAGCTGGGCCGACCCATTATGATCCGCAAGAATTTTGTGCGCCTTTACCTGGGCCGGCCTATATGGCACACAAAAATCTTGTGGGCCTGTACCTGGGCCGGCCCATTATGGCCCACAAAATCTTGTGGGCCTTTAGCTGGGCCAGCCCATTATGGTCCACAAAATCTCGTGGGCCTTTAGCTGGGCCGACCCATTATGGTCCGCAAAATCTTGTGGGCCTTTAGTTGGGCCGGCCTATTTAAACTTGTTGGGCTGTGCCACGTGTGGACGTATCATAGGCGCCTTCTGTCCAGTGAGTGGATGACATCTGTCCCGACGATGAGCCGACACGTGTTTCCTCTAGCCAATGATGATTTTACACATGGAAAATCCCCATTGGTGGTGGCTGTTAACGGGTTATCGGATCCAAAACCCGACCCGGTAGCTTAACGGCATTCCATTACGGTGGATGCCACGTGTCGGTGACCCTTGACAAAAGCACTTCTGTGACGCGCGATTTATCGTCATGGAAGTGGACACTTCCGTGATGATAATTTTGGTAATGTCATGGAACACTTCTACGACAGCACAGTATGACTCTCTTGATTCTGTCATAAATTTGTCGTGGATGTACATGCATGACAAAAAAGGCGACCTACTGTGACAAACACGTATCATCACGGAAGTTTATTTTTTTGTAGTGCATGTGGGCCCAGGGGGGACTGGCCCATCTATCATACAGCCAAAGGCAGGTGCAGTAGACGGCCGAGGAGTAGTACAAAATCCTACGCACCTACGCACTCTAACCAAGGGAAAGAGTGATCACTCGAATCGCAAGATCAGTTGACTAGAAGCTAAGCTAGACCCATGGAGGCGATGAGCGCGAGCATCAGCCGGCTGTGCCAGATGGTCCACGACGCCGGCCTGCGGCCCGGCACCAAGGAACGTCTCCAGGTAGTATTGCTTGAGGTCGCCAGGGCGAGGGGCCGCTTGGACGACAGCTTCGTGTCCTTGTTCGACGAGGTCCTCGTCGGTTTCCTCGACAAGTTCACCGTCGTCAAGAAGCTTGCGGACGACTTTGACGTAAGCCTCCAGCCGACGCGCCCAGGCTCTGTGATGCCCGCCACCCTCAATGGCCACTATGGTTACAACGTATTCGATGCACTGGTGGCCCTACGACTACCCGCCGTCGCGCCGGAGAATGTCCACCTCGAGGTCGCGCTCACCGCGCAGCGGCTGGCGCAGCAAGACACCATCAACATAATCACCCACGTCTACGCAAATCGTCCACAAGGACTACTACATGCAAGAGGAGGACGATAGGACGCTGGCCTTCTTGGACCGCAGGGCAACCTTGGACGGCACTGTTCAGAAGCACGTTGACCTCACCGCCAACGCCGCTGCTCCTCACACGTCGGTTGGTGACCCGGCGCACTAGGGCGTGAGGATGTCATTTATGGATCCATATGTATTTTTATATTTTCATCAAATCCATGTAGTAGTATATGATACTACAGTAATTATCTTACCTTTCGCATCAACTTCATAATTTTCGTACGTACTCCATGCATGAACGTCGCCAGAAGCAAACTTCTCATTACTCTAGGCAAAATCGTTATTTTCTATCTATCGGTCGCGCCATGGAGCAGAACCAAATTTTACAAGTTACGAGTTCAAAAGGAAAAGCCTGCTGTGTTCGCGTCGCACCCCCACACGGTTGGTCCGGCACGCCGCTCAAGCAGGAATGCATGCCGTGTTGCATTTTCACTTACAAGTGGGACCGCAGTTGAGCAAACCGACTATCGGCTAACCCCCACCCCGCCCACCACGCGGTGGCTGAGAAAACAGGAGGGAGAAGAGATGTTTTTAGCACGGACTCCGAGAAAATTGGTCTCGGATGGGACTCGTGTGGGTGGGGTGTGCCGTACTGCTAGACGTGAATGCTAGTTATGGCCCATGCCACCCCACTATATCGAGCATATATCGAGGTACGTAGAACAAATTTCCTGCAGTCCGTGCTCGGCCCTCCTCTATCTCTCTTCTCAGCCAGCCAGCGGACGTGCGGAGCCCATCGTCTGTTTGCTCACATGCGGCCCCACATGTCAGTGAAAACGCAAGAGGACCCACTGAACCTGCACATCTTTCACCTCGACATGCTGGTGATGAAAAACTAATCCAATACAGATCTTCGGTGGCCAGTTTTGGAGTTACTCAAGAGTAGTAAGATTCCATTTACAGTTTAACCCAAGATGCACATCTCGTGGCTTCAACTACCATTCTATTTTCTTTCATGACACGACCTAGATGCTGGATGTCCCACGTGTTGCCAAAAGGAGGAAGAACCCGACCAAATCTTCAGTTGTGCTCTCGGATTAGACTAGTTGTGCTAACTTAAAATTTTTATTGTGTACTCCCTCCATTCCAAAATACTTGACTTCCATTTTTCCAAAAATGGATGTACCTATATACTAAAACATGTCTAGATACATATATATTTTGATAGATAGAAGGCATGTATTGTGCAACGGATGGAGTAGAATGGATGCAAGTTTTTGTATTGGGAAGAAGAGTACATCCATATATTGATAGACCGCAATTTAGTACATGTTCTATCACTTTTAGCTAGCACAGAGGCTAGAGATGAGATTAGTGCACTTGTTGATACTCCTACTAGAATAAAGGCTAGACATGAGACTAGATGCGAGGAAGCAACGTCTACTTCTTTACACTCGAAGAAGAAAGAAGCACGCAAGATCGAGCCTCCGCAGATCAACAATGAATGCATCGAGAAGGCACTAATCCAACTTACAGGAGTAGTAAAATGTATTCTTGTGGTTTTTGTTTTCTTTGGTCTTGCTTTTCTAGTAAAAATTATCGTTGGAGTTCATGCAAAACGGAGGTCCATTTGGGGTCGTGCGTTGGAGTTGGCCTTACAAGTGGGACTGCAGTTAAGGAAACCGACTATCAGCAGACCCCCACCTCGCCCGCCGCGCGATGGCTGAAGTTAGAGAAACGACGAGGTTGAAGATATTGCTCTAGCACGGACTCCAAGAAATAATATGGTGTCAGTTGGATGTCGTGGTGGTGGCGTGTGCCGTACTCCTGGCCGTGAATGCTTGTTCTGGCCCATGCCACCCTACTACTCCTACTACTTACTCCTACTACTTACTCCTACTATATAGTACTAGTATCGAGGATTCGAGGTGCTGGTTACGTACAGCGAACACATTAACATATGGCTACAGTAAAAACACCCCCCCCCCCCCCAACGCGCGAAGCATGTGAAGCTAGTACAAATAGTGTACTACTATTGTTGATTGGCCTCATCCGATAACCTGTTGTAATGTATGTACAATAATGTATTCGGAAAATATTTTTTTGCCTCGTCGCACCACTCACTCAGAGAAGCGACTCGAAAGCCATTCATAAATTTAGTAAGTTTATCACAGGCATATCATTTTATTACATACAACAGGTCATCAACCCACATCGACAACAAGGATACATTATAAATACTAAAGTTTTCACCACACAATAAATAACAAGCAATGAAATGAACTTCAACTCAACCATTCATCGGCATTGGAAACGCTTGCTTTGAACCACAAGTGATTCTCTCGGACGGGCCATCGATTGTCGATCTGGAAACCAACGTAGGATTGATCATCCAGGCTGAAGTGGCCTACTATATTAGTACCAGGGTAGGGAACCACCCAAATGTCCGAGGTATAGACACAGTTGCTTCTCATAAATGGTACTGTTAACGTTGTATCAACAGCAGTTGGATCGCCTTTCACCATCATCGGATAGTTTTGTCCAAGGAAGAGCGAGTTTTCTCCAAGACTATCAATTCTATACCAGGGAGAAGGAGTTGGCGCTAGCACACTAGTATCCATCCCGAATAACATGCAACGGGTGTTGGAATAGGTCCGGAGAGTGCGACCATGGGAGACTACACCTTCTTCCTTAGCAGTAACATCATGAGTGGGCTGTATACACACAAGAAGAGGTGATCCATCAGAATTAGTTGCCAGGCGCCACAGAGTATATGGGCGCTGCTCGTGATCATCACCATCATCATATCTCCCTTGGTTATAAAAATTTTCAAGTATAGGTGGTGGGATGCTCACAGGACCTTGGAAACACAAGAAGAAGGTTAATTAGTAAAGGGAAACTTACTAACCTGCATGCATGTGGATGAAACAATTATAATTACGATGGAAGACAAACGTACCGAAACTATGAGGATCCCATGCAAAAACAGTGCCACGAGTGGTGGCAGAAAACACAAGGCCCTCGTATTGAATTGCATCACAGTACTCATCCGTGTACAGAAACTGATTTTTGAGCAATATCCATCAAGTCGAACCATGAAGGACGGCAACAAGCTTGTCAAAGATAGCAACAACTTGATAGTTGTTGTAATTCCAAGAGCGGTTGGGAACTCGACAAATTGCTATCTTCCGTAGAAGACAGTCACCATGATCGTATTTGAACATGCGTACAATACCGGTGTGCTCAACCTCTAGGCAGTCTGCTGAGATTTTTGGAAGTGGAACCCGGTCATGAGTGTACACATTCACAAGTTCCCACTCGCAGTTGGACCCAATGTAAAGAACCCAATCTCCATTTGCGCCCGCCCAAGCCTTTCCCTCAAGCGATGGCATCTTAACATCATATGTATCATTATCAAGCGGCATCAACTGGCACAGGGCAAGGCCTCTGTCGTGCCGGCGCCAGTCATCAGGCTCACGGCGAAGAAGATAGGGAAGATCAAACCGCTCCTTGACTCTTGGGTTCTTTGTAATGATGTTATTAGTTGAGTCGAGAATGGGCTTGAACGAACCCGCCATGCTAGCCGAGGTGATGACGTCGCACCGATCAATGAGTTCCTCCACCATGTCATCTTTCAGATCGGGGCAATAATAACGGGGTCGTTTCCGGCCTGTTCCCTCCATGGAGAAGACGATCGAACAATGGCAGAAGAAAGGGTGAAGGGCTGAAGGAAAATGGAGGAGGGAGAGGAAGAGCGTGCGACAGCAGTTCCAAATTGAGAGGGAAAGGCGAAGAGTCAGTGGACGGTTGCGAGTTTTCCACGGTTCATGAAGAGGTGCCCCGGCCTACACGTCCATTCGAAAATACTCCTACTACTCGCCGTTGTTTCACTGATATGTTCGAACGGAACCACATGTGAATGAAACATGGTGTGTAATTTTTGATGCAAAATGCGATCTGGCCGCGTTGGCCCGAGGTGCCGCATTAGTTATCGACCTTTATTTTTTTAATGGCGTGCCGATCCGTTTTGAAGCACGACTAACTGGTACTATACGCAGAGAAAATATAAACTACTCTACCACTATTCCACCTCCAGTACTAGTAGTATAAAAAGGTATATAGGCTGGAGCTTGAGCGCTTTCTTGCTAAGGGCTGCCCACTTGCTTCTCACACTACCATCCTCTCTCTAGATCTAAAAAGACGGGCCCTCTCTCCCTCCTCACCGGTGGTCACAGATTCGCCGGGGAAGAACAGGACGTGCAGCGTTGACGCACTCGTCGTCGGCGAGCGAGGTCACGCACTGACGACAAGGCCGCCCTCTCAGACCTAGCGCCCGCACGGGATGGCCTCCATCCCCAAGCTCGCTGTCGTAGTGTGTGCGGAGGACGACGACCACGAGCGAAGCCACTTCCCGCTGACCCTCAGGTGTGCTACCTCTTTTCGAACCATAACCTTGTTCTATTGCCCCATCTGCCACGTCGTTGCATGTGGATCTTTTTCCACTCCACAATCTTCCCAATTTGCTATCCTCTGCTCTGCCGGCCATGCAGACGAAAACCATTGCACTATTAAAGGAAACCCTACTTCATGCAGACTAATCCATGTCTGGGTTGAATAAGGAAAGGAAGGGAGACTGTACTGTCCAAGAGAGTAGGCATCGAACCCGCATCTAGGTTGAAAAGGGGAAAATCAATAGGTAAGGAACGAGTTTTGTGTCTCTTGGTTGAAGAAGGGTAGAAAGGCATGACAACGCAATAGAGAATGACCAGGTCGATCGGTTTGTTGTCCTCGCATAGGAAAAAGGTGGCTAAAGAGAACAAAAATGGGACGTAATCCACATATGCTGCCTGGATATTTGTTGCTCTGGGCAACTATACCTCCCTCACCACTCTGCGTCCGTGGAGGTACATCATACTGGTGTGCCCACTGTCCGAATGGGCCTCCCATGCTCTTATTGCCACTTTTTTGCTGTTAGTATAATGCCAGCAGTCAAGTCAAGCAATGCTACTGCTAAAGTGATGCCACATTTAACTAATGCCGCTCTCAGTCTAATGCAACCGATAAATTTAAGCAATGCCATTTAAAGTCACTGGATTATTTCAGGGTTAGCTGTTGATTGTGGATGTATTAAAGATTTTTCAGCTAAGGCATTCTAATGATGTTGCACAGCCAGTATACCAACGATGAAACTTGTTACTACCTTCAGATTTTTGCACTGTTAATGCTTATAGATTACATACCTCACTTTCATGAGATAAGTTAATTTTTTTGTACAGTGTCACCAAAATGCCAAGGCGCTGATGTCATTTTATTTTGGTTAAATTGCACAGACAATTATGAAGACAAGAGGAAAGGTCAAGAGTGGGCACCTCCTCCTCCGGTTGTTCTCTTGATTCGTTCGATCAAGTTTTTATGTTTAATCGATTATCAAGATTGGGATAGCAATTTTTAAGGTCCCCCCTGCCCGAGTTCGAAATGATATTTACCTTGGAGGTACATGGTTTGCAATTTTTTTATACTGTCATTAGTTAATAATGCTAGTTACCCTTAGATTTTTGTATTTGGTTTAATGCTCATGCACAGCTAGTATACCAATGCTAAAACTTGTTACCTATACATTTTGTCTTGTTAATTCTTATAGAAACCTTCCAGTGCTAGAGTTTATTGAAATATGTTCAGTAAAACCATTGTACTGTACCCTGTAATAAACTAACTACTCTATTGTTGCACTAGCCACTGGATTAGTGTATATTTGTAGTATTCGAATGGTGTTGCATTAGCGTATGGACATAAATAAAGTGTGGCAAGGTTTCCCAGATATGTGCTCAAGAAAACTACTACTTGTTTTTCTAAATACTAGACGTTTGGGTACTTTAAATTGAACCACGAAAACGTCTTATATTAAGGAACAAAGGGTGTAGAGTTCACTCAAATTATCCCGGTAAAGCTAGTCACACCTTTGTTAAAATTAATGTTCATTATGTTATCGGAGGAGGTATGTATGTTTGTCTCTAATGCCTGTCGACTACATACCTGACATCATGATGTAATGTTAAGTCATTTCCTTTTGTACTGTGTCACCGAATTGTCAAGGCGGTGATGGCATTTTAATTTAGTAGAACTTCAAAAAATTTGCTTAAAAGAAGAGGAAATGTCAGGAATGGATCAGTTTTTCAGAAAAAACTATGTATGCCTTCCTGACATCAGCTGCTGTTGCTTTATTTATTCCTTCAAACAGGGTTAGAAACAGTCTTGCTACCTTTTCCCATTAAGAAATTGGAATGCTTATATTTGTGAGTCTATGCTTCAACTAGTGCCACTTTTAGAGTAATCACACTTTCAATATCTATGCAAACAGGGATGCTCGATTTTAGTGGAACCGCACAAAAAGTCCAACTGGTTCAACATTAGGAGCATGTTTTTTCCAAACCTTTATATCCAATTGGTGGCTCTCTGATCTGTTCTTTACAAAGGTACATGGTTTGCTACTATCTTGCTACTCTTTTTGTACTGTCATTAGATACTAATACTTGTGGTTTGCATGTGAATTTATTGGCAGGGTGGACCTACATTGGAGGTGCAGGACATGATTCAATGATTGGATTCTCAATTTCGGTTGTATCGATTTCACCTCTTCCATCACTGCGAACATGGATATCCTTGGTCTGATGAAGAATAGGCGCTATATTTATGCTCTGAACTAGCAAATCAATTCAGTATGAAATTTCCTCGGCAAAACATAACTGTATCAGATTGTCCAGTGCAGAACATGACAGATGCTAAGCGGAAGAGACATGTTTAAACCGAAAATACAAGGTGTGGTATATGTTTACTAGCTGCTTGATATTTGTGCAGATAGAGATGTCTGCTTGTTGCTATTTGGCAAACAAACAAAGTGTCCGCAATTTTGGTTGAATTGCACAAGAGAATAGTATAGTCACTGCATACAGTGCCATTTGAAAATAGACACAGAAAGATTGGATAGTCACTTCATGGACTGCAGATAAGTAGTATTGTACTATTTATTGGCCAACACTAGGTGCTTCATTGCTTTGATCTGATTATACAATGGGCATCATTTTGCCTAAGTTAAAGTTTGTATTCTGAAAATAGTCTCGCGGTGTGATCGAGAGAAGACCAAATCATATTGCAGTGGATGTTCCTCCATCATGTGTGGTTCATTCTCATGGTTCCAGCTATTGGTGAAACCACTTACGTTTGCAAGAGGAATTATAGACTTCACAAACAAATTTGCCTTCCAGTCTGTACTGAATGTTGGCCAAGAGAAGCATCCATGTTAGTAGGAAGAACAAATGTTTTTTCTAGATCTTTGCTTTTCGAGCTACATATTTGTATATGATCTGTGAATTATTGAGATGCCTTAACATGTTGATCTTATGTATGGGAATCGTACTAGTTAGTTTTAGTTGCGACGCAAGATCCAAAGTGGCTGATCTTTGCTTTTGGAGCTACATATTTGTATATGATCTGTGAATCATTGAGATGCATTAACAGTTACTTATTTCTGTTCGCTCAGTGTTTACAAGTTACTGATCGATCACTAGCTAGCCTACAAATGCGCTCCTGGCAGTTTTATTTGCAACGCAAGATGCAAAGTGGCAGTTTTTTGAATAAAAATGCCTACCTCTGAAGAAACTGACAAGCTACACTATCGATCCTACACGGATAAAAATGCCTACCTCTGAAGAAGTTTAAGCCTAATTAATTCCGTGAGCAAAGCAGCAAGACCAAGGCATGGCAATAATTAACGGCATGCAGAAGTATAAGCCTAATTAATTCCAGCAATTTAAGTGGCTGCATGTGTGTGCCCTCAGCTGCGACTTGTTGCATGCTGCTTCGCGTACTGCCTGCGAGCGATTCTGAGTGCCTGCATGCAGCCGGCCGTAATTAAGGCAGTTAACTGATGCGAAAAAAGATTCGCTTTAATTGTTGCGGGCTTTTTAAATCCATGGAATCATTTTGACAAGGAGGGAGATGATTCAAGTGCACTCGTTTGACCGCCATGCCGGCGTGCGTGTTGGAAATATGCCCTAGAGGCAATAATAAAATGATTATTATTATATTTCCTTGTTCATGATAATTGTCTATTATTCATGCTATAATTGTGTTATCCGGAAATCATAATACATGTGTGAATACATAGACCATAACATGTCCCTAGTGAGCCTCTAGTTAACTAGCTCGTTGATAAATAGATACTCATGGTTTCCTGACTATGGACATTGGATGTCATTAATAATGGGATCACATCATTAGGAGAATGATGTGATGGACAAGACCCAATCCTAAGCATAGCACAAGATCGTGTAGTTCGTTTGCTAGAGCTTTTCCAATGTCAAGTATCATTTCCTTAAACCATGAGATCGTGTAACTCCCGGGTGCCGTAGGAGTGCTTTGGGTGTACCAAACGTCACAACGTAACTGGGTGACTATAAAGGTATACTACAGGTATCCCCGAAAGTATCTGTTGGATTGACACGGATCGAGACTGGGATTTGTCACTCCATATGACGGAGAGGTATCTCTGGGCCCACTCGTTAATGCATCATCACAATGAGCTCAATGTGACCAAGTCTTTGGTCATGGGATCATGCATTACGGTACGAGTAAAGTGACTTGCCGGTAACGAGATTGAACGAGGTATTGGGATACCGACGATCAAATCTTGGGCAAGTAACATACCGATTGACAAAGGGAATTGAATACGGGATTGATTGAATCCTCGACATCATGGTTCATCCGATGAGATCATCGTGGAACATGTGGGAGCCAACATGGGTATCCAGGTCCCGCTGTTGGATATTGACCGGAGAGTCGTCTTGGTCATGTCTGCATGTCTCCCGAACCCGTAGGGTCTACACACTTAAGGTTCGGTGATGCTAGGGTTGTAGAGATGTTAGTATGCGGTAACCCGAAAGTTGTTCGGATTCCCGGATGAGATCTCGGACGTCATGAGGAGTTCTGGAATGGTCCGGAGGTGAAGATTTATATATAGGAAGTCCAGTTTCGGCCATCAGGAAAGTTTCGGGGGTAATCGGTATTGTACCAGGAACACCGGAAGGGTCCCGGGGGTCCACCGGGTGGGGCCACCTATCTCGGAGGGCTCCATGGGCTGAAGTGGGAGGGGAACTAGCCCCTGATGGTCTGGTGGGCCCCCCATGGGCCTCCCCCTGCGCCTAGGGTTGGAAACCCTAGGGGTGGGGGCGCCCCACCTGACTTGGGGGGCAAGTCCCCCCCTTGGCCGCCGCCCCCCTTGGAGATTGGATCTCCTAGGGCTGGCCCCCCCTAGGGGTCCTATATATAGTGGGGGGAGGGAGGGTAGCCACACCCAAGCCTTGGCGCCTCCCTCTCCCTCGGAACACCTCTCTCTCTCTCTCGTTGGAGCTTGGCGAAGCCCTGCCGAGATCACCGCTGCTTCCACCACCACGCCGTCATGCTACTGGATCTCCATCAACCTCTCCTTCTCCTTGCTGGATCAAGAAGGAGGAGACGTCTTCCCAATCGTACGTGTGTTGAACACGGAGGTGTCATCCGTTTGGCACTTGGTCATCAGTGATTTGGATCACGACGAGTACGACTCCATCAACCTCGTTCTCTTGAACGCTTCCACTCTTGATCTACAAGGGTATGTACATGCACTCCCCTTTCCCTCGTTGCTAGATGACTCCATAGATTGATCTTGGTGATGTGTAGAAAATTTTAAAAATTCTGCTACGTTCCCCAACAGTGGTATCAGAGCCAGGTTTATGCGTAGTTTCTATGCACGAGTAGAACAGAAGTTGTTGTGGGCGTTGATTTTGTCAATTTACTTGCCGTTACTAGTCTTATCTTGATTCGGCGGCATCGTGGGATGAAGCGGCCCGGACCGACCTTACACGTACGTTTACGTGAGACTGGTTCCACCGACTGACATGCACTAGTTGCATAAGGTGGCTAGCGGGTGTCTGTCTCTCCCACTTTAGTCGGACCGGATTCGATGGAAAGGGTCCTTATGCAGGGTAAATAGAAATTGGCATATCACGTTGTGGTTTTGACGTAGGTAAGAAACGTTCTTGCTAGAAACCTATAGCAGCCACGTAAAAACATGCAACAACAATTAGAGGACGTCTAACTTGTTTTTGCAGCATATGCCATGTGATTTGATATGGCCAAAAGGATGTGATGAATGATATATGTGATGTATGAGATTGATCATGTTCTTGTAATAGGAATCATGACTTGCATGTCGATGAGTATGACAACCGGCAGGAGCCATAGGAGTTGTCTTAATTTATTTATGACATGCGTGTCAATATAAACGTCATGTAATTACTCTACTTTATTGCTAAATCTTTAGCCATAGTAGTAGAAGTAATAGATGACGAGACAACTTCATGAAGACACGATGATGGAGATCATGGTGTCATGCCGGTGACGATGATGATCATGGCGCCCCGAAGATGGAGATCAAAAGGAGCAAATGATATTAGCCATATCATGTCACTATTTGATTGCATGTGATGTTTATCATGTTTTTGCTTCTTATTTGCTTAGGACGACGGTAGTAAATAAGATGATCCCTCACAATAATTTCAAGAAAGTGTTCCCCCTAATTGTGCGCCGTTGCGAAAGTTCGTTGTCTCGAAGCACCACGTGATGATCGGGTGTGATAGATTCTAACGTTCACATACAACGGGTGTAAGCCAGATTTACACATGCAAAACTCTTAGGTTGACTTGACGAGCCTAGCATGTACAGACATGGCCTCCGAACACAAGAGACCGAAAGGTCGAACATGAGTCATATGGAAGATACGATCAACATGGAGATGTTCACCGATGATTACTAGTCCGTCTCACGTGATGACCGGACATGGTCTAGTTGAGTCGGATCATGTATCACTTAGATGACTAGAGGGATGTTTAATCTGAGTGGGAGTTCATTAAATAATTTGATTAGATGAACTTAATTATCATGAACTTAGTCTAAAAACCTTTGCAAAATGTCTTGTAGATCAAATGCCCAACGCTCATGTCAACCTCAACTTCAACCCGTTCCTAGAGAAAACCAAGCTGAAAGATGATGGCAGCAACTATACGGACTTGGTCCGGAACCTGAGGATCATCCTCATAGCTGCTAGGAAAGCATATGTCCTAGAAGCACCGTTAGGTGATGCACCCATCCCAGAGAACCAAGACGTTATGAACGCTTGGCAGTCACGTGCTGATGATTACTCCCTCGTTCAGTGCGGCATGCTTTACAGCTTAGAACCGGGGCTCCAAAAGCGTTTTGAGAGACACGGAGCATATGAGATGTTCGAAGAGCTGAAAATGGTTTTCCAAGCTCATGCCCGGGTCAAGAGATATGAAGTGTCCGACAAGTTCTACAGTTGTAAGATGGAGGAAAATAGTTCTGTCAGTGAGCACATACTCAAAATGTCTGGGTTGCACAATCGCTTGTCCCAGATGGACATTAACCTCCCAGATGAGGCGGTCATTAACAGAATCCTTCAGTCACTCCCACCTAGCTAAAAGAGCTTTGTGAAGAACTACAATATGCAGGGGATGGTGAAAACTATTCCTGAAGTATTTTCAATGCTGAAATCAGCGGAGGTGGAAATCAAAAAGGAACATCAAGTGTTGATGGTCAATAAAACCACTAGTTTCAAGAAAGGCAAGGGTAAGAAGGACGGCAAGGGAGTTGCCGCGCCCGGTAAACCAGTTGCCGGGAAGAAGTCAAAGAATGGACCCAAACCTGAGACTGAGTGCTTTTATTGCAAGGGAAAGGGACATTGGAAGCGGAACTGCCCCAAATACTTAGCGGACAAGAAGGCCGGCAACACTAAAGGTATATATGATATACATGTAATTGATGGGTACCTTACCAGTACTCGTAGTAGCTCCTGGGTATTTGATACCGGTGCAGTTGCTCACATTTGTAACTCAAAACAGGAGCTGCGAAATAAGTGGAGATTGGCGAAGGACGAGGTGACGATGCATGTCGGGAATGGTTCCAAGGTCGATGTGATCGCCGTCGGCACGCTACCTCTACATTTACCTACAGGATTAGTTTTAAACCTCAATAATTGTTATTTAGTGCCAGCTTTGAGCATGAACATTGTATCTGGATCTCGTTTAATACGAGATGGCTACTCATTTAAATATGAGAATAATGGTTGTTCTATTTATATGAGAGATATGTTTTATGGTCATGCTCCGCTGGTCAATGGTTTATTCTTAATGAATCTCGAACGTGATGTTACACATATTCATAGTGTGAATACCAAAAGATGTAAGATCGATAATGATAGTCCCACATATCTGTGGCACTGCCGCCTTGGTCACATTGGTGTCAAACGCATGAAGAAGCTCCATACAGATGGACTTTTTGAGTCTCTTGATTTTGAATCATTTGACACATGCGAACCATGCCTCATGGGTAAAATGACCAAGACTCCGTTCTCCGGAACAATGGAGCGAGCAACCAACTTATTGGAAATTATACATACTGATGTGTGCGGTCCAATGAGCGTTGAGGCTCGCGGTGGCTATCGTTATGTTCTCACTCTCACTGATGACTTAAGTAGATATGGGTATGTCTATTTGATGAAACACAAGTCTGAGACCTTTGAAAAGTTCAAGGAATTTCAGAATGAGGTAGAGAATCAATGTGACCAAAAGATAAAATTCTTACGATCAGATCATGGGGGAGAATATTTAAGTCACGAATTTGGTACGTACTTAAGGAAATGTGGAATCGTTTCACAACTCACGCCGCCTGGAACACCTCAGCATAAGGGTGTGTCCGAATGTCGTAATCGCACTCTATTGGATATGATGCGATCTATGATGTCACTCACTGATTTACCGCTATCATTTTGGGGATACGCTCTAGAGAACACTACATTCACTTTAAATAGGGCACCGTCTAAATCCGTTGAGACGACACCATATGAATTATGGTTTGGGAAGAAACCTAAGCTGTCGTTTCTAAAATTTTGGGGATGCGATGCTTATGTCAAGAAACTTCAACCTGAAAAGCTCGAACCCAAGTCGGAAAAATGCATCTTCATAGGATAACCTAAGGAAACCATTGGGTATACCTTCTACCTCAGATCCGAAGGCAAGATCTTTGTTGCCAAGAACGGGTCCTTTCTGGAGAAAGAGTTTCTCTCGAGAGAAGTAAGTGGGAGGAAAGTAGAACTCGATGAAGTACTGCCTCTTGAACCGAAAAGTGGCGCAGCTCAGGAAGATGTTCCTGTGGTGCCTGCACCGACTAGAGAGGAAGTTAATGATAATGATCAAGGTACTTCGGATCAAGTTGCTACTAAACTTCAAAGGTCCACAAGGACACATTCCACACCAGAATGGTATGGCAACCTTGTCCTGGAAATCATGTTGTTAGACAACAGTGAGCCTTCAAACTATGAAGAAGCAATGGCGGGCCCAGATTCCAACAAATGGCTTGAAGCCATGCAATCCGAGATAGGATCCATGTATGAAAACAAAGTATGGACTTTGACAGACTTGCCTGATGATCAGCGAGTGATAGAGAATAAATGGATCTTTAAGAAGAAGACGGACGCGGATGGTAATGTTACCATCTATAAGGCTCGACTTGTCGTTAAGGGTTATCGACAAGTTCAAGGGGTTGACTACGATGAGACCTTCTCACCCATAGCGAACCTGAAGTCCGTCCGAATCATGTTAGCAATTGCCGCATACTATGATTATGAGATATGGCAAATGGACGTCAAAACGGCATTCCTTAACGGCTTTCTTAAGGAAGAATTGTATATGATGCAGCCGGAAGGTTTTATCGATCCTAAGAATGCTAACAAGGTATGCAAGCTCCAACGCTCCATCTATGGGCTGGTGCAAGCATCTTGGAGTTGGAACATTCGCTTTAATGAAATGATCAAAGTGTTTGGGTTTATGCAGACTTATGGAGAAGCCTGTGTTTACAAGAAAGTGAGTGGGAGCTCTGTAGCATTTCTCATATTATATGTGGATGACATACTTTTGATGGGAAATGATATAGAACTTTTGGACAATATTAAGGCCTACTTGAATAAGTGTTTTTCAATGAAGGACCTTGGAGAAGCTCCTTACATATTAGGCATTAAGATCTATAGAGATAGATCGAGACGCCTTATAGGTCTTTCACAAAGCACATACCTTGATAAGATACTGAAGAAGTTCAATATGGATCAGTCCAAGAAGGGGTTCTTGCCTGTGTTGCAAGGTGTGAAATTGAGCTCAGTTCAATGTCTGACCACGGCAGAAGATAGAGAAAAGATGAGTGTCGTCCCCTATGCCTCAGCCATAGGGTCTATCATGTATGCCATGCTGTGTACCAGACCTGATGTAAACCTTGCCGTGAGTTTGGTAGGAAGGTACCAAAGTAATCCCGGCATGGAACACTGGACATCGGTTAAGAACATACTGAAGTACCTGAAAAGGACTAAGGATATGTTTCTCGTATATGGAGGTGACAGGAGCTCGTCGTAAAGGGTTACATCGATGCTAGCTTCGACACAGATCTGGATGACTCTAAGTCACAAATTGGATACGTGTATATTTTGAATGGTGGGGCAGTAAGCTGGTGCAGTTGCAAGCAAAGCATCGTGGCGGGATCTACATGTGAAGCGGGGGTACATGGTAGCCTCAGAGGCAGCGCATGAAGCAATCTGGATGAAGGAGTTCATCACCGACCTAGGAGTCATACCCAATGCGTCGGGGCCGATCACTCTCTTCTGTGACAACACTGGAGCTATTGCCCTTGCCAAGGAGCCTGGGTTTCACAAGAAGACCAGGCACATCAAGCGTCGCTTCAACTCCATTCGTGAAAATGTTCAAGATGGATACATAGATATTTGCAAAGTACATACGGATCTGCATGTCGCAGATCCGTTGACTAAACCTCTTCCGCGAGCAAAACATGATCAACACTAGAACTCTATGGGTGTTCGATTCATCACAATGTAACTAGATTATTGACTCTAGTGCAAGTGGGAGACTTTTGCAAATATGCCCTAGAGGCAATAATAAAATGATTATTATTATATTTCCTTATTCATGATAATTGTCTATTATTCATGCTATAATTGTGTTATCCGGAAATCATAATACATGTGTGAATACATAGACCATAACATGTCCCTAGTGAGCCCCTAGTTAACTAGCTCATTGATCAATAGATAGTCATGGTTTCCTGAATATGGACATTGGATGTCATTGATAACGGGATCACATCATTAGGAGAATGATGTGATGGACAAGACCCAATCCTAAGCATAGCACAATATCGTGTAGTTCGTTTGCTAGAGCTTTTCCAATGTCAAGTATCATTTCCTTAGACCATGAGGTCGTGTAACTCCCAGATGCCATAGGAGTGCTTTGGGTGTACCAAACGTCACAACGTAACTGGGTGACTATAAAGGTATACTACAGGTATCCCCAAAAGTATCTGTTGGGTTGACACGGATCGAGACTGGGATTTGTCACTCTGTATGATGGAGAGGTATCTCTGGGCACACTCGGTAATGCATCATCACAATGAGCTCAATGTGACCAAGTCTTTGGTCATGGGATCACGCATTACGGTACGAGTAAAGTGACTTGCCAGTAACGATATTGAACGAGGTATTGGGATACCGACGATCGAATCTCGGGCAAGTAACGTACCAATTGACAAAGGGAATTGAATACGGGATTGATTGAATCCTCGACATCGTCGTTAATCCGATGAGATCATGGTGGAACATGTGGGAGCCAACATGGGTATCCAGATCCCGCTGTTGGTTATTGACCGGAGAGTCCTCTCGGTCATGTCTGCATGTCTCCCGAACCCGTAGGGTCTACACACTTAAGGTTCGGTGACGCTAGGGTTGTAGAGATGTTAGTATGCGGTAACCCTAAAGTTGTTCGGAGTCCCAGATGAGATCCCGGACGTCACGAGGAGTTCCGGAATGGTCCGGAGGTGAAGATATATATATAGGAAGTCCAGCTTCGGCCATCGGGAAAGTTTCGGGGGGTAATCGGTATTGTACCGGGACCACCGGAAGGGTCCCGGGGGTCCACCAGGTGGGGCCACCTATCCCGGAGGGCCCCATGGGCTGAAGTGGGAGGGGAACCAGCCCCTGGTGGGCTGGTGCGCCCCCCATGGGCCTCCCCCTGCGCCTAGGGTTGGAAACCCTAGGGGTGGGGACACCCCACCTGACTTGGGGGGCAAGTCCCCCCTTGGCCGCCGCCCCCCTTGGAGATTGGATCTCCTAGGGCCGGCGCCCCCTAGGGGTCCTATATATAGTGGGGGGGAGGGAGGGCAGCCACACTTAAGCCTTGGCGCCTCCCTCTCCCTCGTAACACCCCTCTCTCTCTCTCTCGTTGGAGCTTGGCGAAGCCCTGCCGAGATCACCGCCGCTTCCACCACCACGCCGTCGTGCTGCTGGATCTCCATCAACCTCTCCTTCCCCTTGCTGGATCAAGAAGGAGGAGACGTCTTCCCAACCGTACGTGTATTGAACTTGGAGGTGCCGTCCGTTTTTCACTTGGTCATCGGTGATTTGGATCACGACTAGTATGACTCCATCAACCTCGTTCTCTTGAACGCTTCCGCTCGCGATCTACAAGGGTATGTAGATGCACTCCCCTTTCCCTCATTGCTAGATGACTCCATAGATTGATCTTGGTGATGCGTAGCAAATTTTAAAAATTTTGCTACGTTCCCCAACAGTGTGACCCAGACGGGACAGGACGACACAGTCATAATTTCAGTTTCTCTAGTTTTCCACGGCAAGCTGGCGCGCTAAGCCATTATGCATTGAATTCTGATGACCGTCGCGCTACCTTCCGCCTATAAGTACTGCTTCCTGGCCTTCTCCGGTGCCACCGTGACCCAACTCGCCATATCCTCATAAGCCCCCACCGGCCCGATGTCGCTCGCCACATCCGCCATGCCCCCGTCCGTCCGCGGTAGGCGACGCCGGAGGCGGTCATCGCCGGAACTAGTGTTCGGCTTTTCACCAGAAGGCAGAGGGAGGGAGAAGGCATTCTATCTGTCTTTAGATGGCAATGCAGAGATTGAGGAGTTGTTGGAGCGCGACCGCATGGCGGAGGAGCAGGAGTTGTTGGACTGCGACCGCCTGGCGGAGGAGCAGCGTATCGCCGATTTGCGCCGCCAGCGGGACATGGAGCAGCAGCACACCGACGCTCTGAGTCACGAGTAGAGCGCCCGCAACTGGGCCGACTACATGGAGGCCGGCGCCCGGCAAATAGCCCTGGAGGCCGTCGGGCACGCACATGTTCGCAACGCCGATTTTTACTACAAGTTTGTCAAGTGGGTTTCCCGCTTGGAAGCCGAAGCTTCGGTGGACCATGCCGGCATGGAAAGGGCCAACGTGCGCGAGCAACGCCCCCTATCGCACCTGTTGCAAGACCGAGGGGAGGCGCACGACGCCGGTGCTGGCGTTTACACTATTAGGAAAAGGGCTATAGATGAAATGCATACTAATGGCGCACCTGACATGTGGTGCGCCACTACAATATAGCAGTGGCGCACCATGTGCAGGTGCGCCATTAGTGTGGAAGACACTAATGGCGCACCAGATACATGGTGCGCCACTAGTAACAATTTTTTTTCATTTTTTCAAACATACTAATGGCGCATCATGTAGACAGTGCGCCATTACTAGTTAAAACTAGTAATGGCGCACTGTCCACAGGTGCGCCATTACTAAGTTTTTTCCCCTAGCTTATGGCGCACCGCCAGGGGGTGCGCCATTAGTAATCTTCCCCCTAGCTAATTCGCCCGATCGCTTCGTCCCTCCCTCCACTCCCCCCCCTCGCTCCACACCCTCTCCGACGACCCCGGCGCCCCGCCTCGCCGTCTCGGTCCTCGCTGCCGACCCACTGCACCGCCGCCCGGTCTCCTCCGCCCGTCCATCGCCTTCGGCATCCTGCCCCACCCGCCGCTGCCCCACCCGCTACGCCACCGCCCTGTCTCCTACGTCTCCACGATCTCCGTGGTGAGTCCCTCAACTGTTCCCCCCTTCGATCCGCCTCCATAGGCCGCCGTAAGCTGCCGACGTTGACCTCGCGCTCACCCCATAGCCGGCCCATGTGCCCCCGGGCTCCTCTGCCGCCCTACCAGCTGCTCCTGCCATTGGGCACGCATCCGCCTGCGCGCCCCTGGCCATCCCTGGCCCGTGCTCGTCCTCCCGTTGCCGCTCACGCTCGCCCGTGCTGACTGTTGTCGTGCCGCCCCCGCAGCTGCTATTGATCTGCTGACTGCACTACTTCTGCTGTTGATGTTCGCTGCTTGGCCGCTGCTTGATGCTGCCTTGGCATTGCTCTTTCCCACTGCTGATCATGCTGCTGCTTGGAAGAAGAGTAGGAGCCATTGTTGCTGTTATTGTGCCTTTGGTCAGCACCGAGCATGTGGTCCATGGAGTAGCAGGGTGGTGAGCTTGGTGTTTGCAGGTGGTGCTGGAAGGAGTAATCCTAGCCATTGGCCTATTAATCCTGCGGGTGTGCGTGCAGCTGCGGCTAAGTCAGAGAGTCAGGCCAGATGGTTGGATTGCCTTCTACATAGGCAGCAGCATGCATAGGTAGTAGACATGTTCTGAGCCGTTGCTTCAATCCAGTGCTCCCCATAGGATTAAACAAAGCCAATTAAGCAAAAAAGACAGCACCATCATAGATCACACATCCCTCAAGGAAGAACCACTTTCAGCTATCCATGAAGAACCACTTTCCTGCTTGTCTGCAAAGTGGTTGTTGGAGTCCAGAACACTTAAATAGTTAGTCAAATGAATTGCTTGCTTGCTACTTTTTTAGCTACTATTTTTATTAAAAAATTATTGGAGTTTATATCATATATATTGCTGGCATGTATTTCATATGTTCTGTAGCATTAAGGCTAAATAGCATGCCATTTTTGTGCCTTGTATTAATTGCTTTCCCTACATTTTTATGCGGAGTGCTACTTGGCATAATTTCAATGTAATTCTTCTTAATTGTGTCATGAATATTCAGATCCATAAGATTCAAGACAAAAGTTTAATATTGACATAAAACAATAATACTTCAAGCATACTAACTAAGCAATCATGTCTTCTCAAAATAACATGGCCAAAGAAAGTTATCCCTACAAAATCATATAGTCTGGCTATGCTCCATCTTCACCACACAAAATATTTAAATCATGCACAACCCCGATAACAAGCCAAGCAATTGTTTCATACTTTTGATGTTCTCAAACTTTTTCAATCTTCACGCAATACATGAGCGTGAGCCATGGACATAGCACTATAGGTGGAATAGAATGGTGGTTGTGGAGAAGACAAAAGGGAGAGGATAGTCTCACATCAACTAGGCGTGTCAACGGGCTATGGAGATGCCCATCAACAGATATCAATGTGCGTGAGTAGGGATTGCCATGCAACGGATGCACTAGAGCTATAAATGTATGAAAGCTCAACAAAAGAAACTAGTGGGTGTGCATCCAACTCGCTTGCTCACGAAGACCTAGGGCACTTGAGGAGGCCCATTATTGGAATATACAAGCCAAGTTCTATAATGAAAGATTCCCACTAGTGTATGAAAATGACAAAACAAGAGACTCTCTATATGAAGAACATGGTGCTACTTTGAAGCACAAGTGTGGAAAAAAGGATAGTAGCATTGCCCCTTTTTATATTATTATTATTATTTATTTTATTTTATTTGGCCTTTCTTTTTTTTATTTGGCCTTCCTTTTTTTGGCCTTTTTTTATTTGGCCCTTCTTTTTTTGGGACAATGCTCTATTGAATGATGATCATGACACTTCTATTTATTTACAAATCAATGATACAACTCGATACTAGAACAAAGATGACTCTATATGAATGCCTCCGGCAGTGTACCGGGATATGCAATGAATCAAGAGTGACAAGTATGAAAGAATTATGAACGGTGGCTTTGCCACAAATACTTATGTCAACTACATGATCATGCTAAGCAATATGACAATCATGAATGTGTCATGATGAACTAGATGGTGGAAAGTTGCATGGTAATATATCTCGGAATGGCTATGGAAATGCCATAATAGGTAGGTATGGTGGCTGTTTTGAGGAAGGTTTATGGTGGGTTTATGGTATCGGCGAAAGTTGCGCGGTACTAGAGAGGCTAGCAAAGGTGGAAGGGTGAGAGTGCGTATAATCCATGGACTCAACATTAGTCATAAAGAACTCATATACTTATTGCAAAAATCTACAAGTTATCAAAGCAAAGTACTAAGCGCATGCTTCTAGGGGGATAGATTGGTAGGAAAAGACCATCGCTCGTCCCCGACCGCCACTCATAAGGAAGACAATCAATAAACACCTCATGCTCCGACTTCGTTACATAACGGTTCACCATACGTGCATGCTACGGGAATCACAAACTTCAACACAAGTATCTCTCAAATTCACAACTACTCTACTAGCATGACTCTAATATCACCATCTCCATATCTCAAAACAATCATCAAGCATCAAACTTCTCATAGTATTCAACACACTCATAAGAGAATTTTATTATTCTTGAATACCTAGCATATTAGGATTTTAAGCAAATTACCATGCTATTTAATACTCTCAAAATAATCTAAGTGAATCATGAGAGTTCATCTATTATAAAATAAAACCACCATCGTGCTCTAAAAGGATATAAGTCAAGCACTAGAGCAAATGACAAACTACTCCGAAAGATATAAGTGAAGATCAATGAGTAGTCGAATAATTGTGCAACTATGTCAAGACTCTCTAACATTTAATAATTTCAGATCTTGGTACTCTATTCAAACAGCAAGCAATGGAAAATAAAATGACATCTAAGAATAGCAAACGTCAGGTGAAGAAGCAAAAACTTAGGATCAACCGATACTAACCGATAGTTGTTGAAGAAGAAAGGTGGGATGCCAACCGGGGCATCCCCAAGCTTAGACGCTTGAGACTTCTTGAAATATTATCTTGGGGTGCCTTGGGAATCCCCAAGCTTGAGCTTTTGTGTCTCCTTAATTCCTCTCATATCACGGTCTCCCTAAATCTCAAAAGCTTCATCAACACAAAACTCAACAAGGACTCGTGAGATAAGTTAGTATAAACCATTGCCAAACCTTATCATACTCTACTGTAGAAAATCACTAAAATTATTATTCAACATTAAATACTAAATGTCTCTGCATATTTAATAGTCCTATCCTCAAATAGAATCATTAAAGAAGCAAACATATGCAAACAATGCAAACATAACAGCAATCTGCCTAAACATGATAGTATGTAAAGAATGCTGCAACGTACATACTTCCCTAGATCCAAAAATTGTGAAATAAAATTCCCACTGTATTAAATTTATCAGAGCTTAATATGCAAAAGGTTTCAACATTTTATCACATTCTGACTTTTCTAGGGAACTATTACAACAGCGGTAAACTTTCTGTTTTCAAACAGCAACATGTATACTTGTAACATAGGCATAGTAAAGATTATTAATGCCACTTTTATTGAAATAAAATATGCAAAACATTGTTATAAATAACAGCAAGCAAATCCTAACAAAATAAATTGAAGCTCCAAGCAAAAAACATATCATGTGGCGAATAAAAATATAGCTCCAAGTAAAGTTACCGATGAACGAAGACGAAAGAGGGGATGCCTTCCGGGGCATCCCCAAGCTTAGGATTTTGGTTGTCCTTGAATATTACCTTGGGGTTCCTTGGGAATACCCAAGCTTAGTCTCTTGCCACTCCTTATTCCATAGTCCATCGAATCCTTACCCAAAACTTGAAAACTTCACAACACAAAACTTAACAGAAAACTCGTAAGCTCCGTTAGTATAAGAAAGTAAATCACCACTTCAAGGTACTGTAATGAACTCATTGTTTATTTATATTGGTGTTAAACCTACTGTATTCCAACTTATATATGGTTTATAAACTATTTTACTAGCCATAGATTCATCAACATAAGTAAACAACACATGAAAAACAGAATCTGTCAAAAACAGAACAGTCTGTAGTAATCTGGATCAAACGTATACTTATGGAACTCATAAAATTCTCAAATAAATTTCTGGACCTGAGGAATTTATATATTAATAATCTGAAAAAATAATTAACTAAATATCACTCTCCAAATAAAAATGGCAGCAATTCTCGTGAGCGCTAAAGTTTCTATTTTTGACAGCATGATCAACAAGACTTTCCCCGAGTCTTCCCAAAGGTTCTACTTGGCACAAACACTAATTAAAAGCATAAAACCACATATAAACACAGGCTAGATGAATTATTTATTAATAAACAGGAACAAAAAGCAAGGAACAAAAATAAAGTTGGGTTGCCTCCCAACAAGCGCTATCGTTTAATGCCCCTAGCTAGGCACGATGATTTCAATGATGCTCACAGAAAGGATAAGAATTGAAACATAAAGAGAGCATCATGAAGAATATGACTAGCACATTTAAGTCTAACATGCTTCCTATGCATAGGGATTTTGTGATCAAACAACTTATGAGAACAATAATCAACTAGCATAGGAAGGTAAAACAAGCATAACTTCAAAACTTTAACACATAGAGAGGAAACTTGATATTATTGCAATTCTTACAAGCATATGTTCCTCCCTCATAATAATTTTTAGTAGCATCATGAATGAATTCAACAATATAACCAGCACCTAAAGCATTCTTTTCATGACCTACAAGCATGCAAAATTTACTACTCTCCACATAAGCAAAATTCTTCTCATGAATAATAGTGGGAGCAAACTCAAGAAAATAACTATCATGTGATTGAAAATTAAGATCAAGATGACAAGTTTCATGGTTATCATTATTCTTTAAAGCATACATGTCATCACAATAATCATCATAGATAGGAGGCATGCTTTCATCATAATAAATTTGCTCATCAAAACTTGGGGGACAAAACATATCATGTTCATCAAACGTAGCTTCCCCAAGCTTGTGGCTTTGCATATCATTAGCATCATAGATATTCAAGGAATTCATACTAACAACATTGCAATCATGCTCATCGTTCCAATATTTAGTGCCAAATATTTTATAGATTTCTTCTTCTAGCACTTGAGCACAATTATCCTTTCCATCATACTCACGAAATATATTAAAAAGGTGAAGCGTATGAGACAAACTCAATTCCATTTTTTATAGTTTTCTTTTATAAACTAAACTAGTGATAAAACAAGAAACTAAAAGACTCGATTGCAAGATCTAAAGATATACCTTCAAGAGCTAACCTCCCCGGCAATGGCGCTAGAAAAGAGCTTGATTGACGGGGTGTGTTAGTGCCGCTTTCCTTGCCTCCCCGGCAACGGCGCCAGATAAGAGCTTGATGTCTACTACACAACCTTCTTCTTGTAGACGTTGTTGGGCCTCCAAGTGCAGAGGTTTGTAGGACAGTAGCAAATTTCCCTCAAGTGGATGACCTAAGGTTTATCAATCCGTAGGAGGCGTAGGATGAAGATGGTCTCTCTCAAGCAACCCTGCAACCAAATAACAAAGAGTCTCTTGTGTCCCCAACACACCCAATACAATGGTAAATTGTATAGGTGCACTAGTTCGGCGAAGAGATGGTGATACAAGTGCAATATGGATAGTAGATAATAGTTTTTGTAATCTGAAATAATCAAAACAGCAAGGTAGCAAGTGATAAAAGTGAGCATAAACGGTATTGCAATGTGTGGAAATAAGGCCTAGGGTTCATACTTTCGCTAGTGTAAGTTCCCTCAACAATACTAACATAATTGGATCACATAACTATCCCTCAACATGCAACAAAGAGTCACTCCAAAGTCACTAATAGCGTAGGACGAACAGAGAGATTATGGTAGGGTACGAAACCACCTCAAAGTTATTCTTTCCAATCAATCCGGTGGGCTATTCCTATAAGTGTCACAAACAGCCCTAGAGTTCGTACTAGAATAACACCTTAAGACACACATCAACCAAAACCCTAATGTCACCTAGATACTCCAATGTCACCTCAAGTATCCGTGGGGTATGATTATACGATATGCATCACACAATCTCAGATTGATCTATTCAACCAACACAAAGGACCTCAAAGAGTGCCCCAAAGATCTACCGGAGAATCACGACGAAAACGTGTGCCAACCCCTATGCATAGGTTCATGAACCCACAAGTTGGTCACCTTAACATACATCAAGTGGCACGCGGTATCCCATTGTCACCACAGATATCCACGGCAAGACATACATCAAGTGTTCTCAAGTCTTTAAAGACTCAATCCGATAAGATTACTTCAAAGGGGAAACTTGATTCATTACAAGAAAGTAGAGGGGGAAGAAAACATCATAGGATCCAAATATAATAGCAAAGCTCGCGATACATCAAGATTGTATCATCTCAAGAACACGAGAGAGAGAGAGAGAGATCAAACAGATAGCTATTGGTACATACCCTCAGCCCCGAGGGAGAACTACTCCCTCCTCGTCATGGAGAGCACCGGGATGATGAAGATGGCCACCGGAGAAGGATTGCCCCCTCCGGCAGGATGCCGGAACGGGTCTAAATTGGTTTTTGGTGGCTACGGAGGCTTCTAGCGGCAGAACTCCCAATATATGTTTCATTCTGGAAGTTTTAGGCTACGTGGATATATATGGGTGCAGGGAGGATGTCGGAGGAGCCACGGGGCCCCCACGAGACAGGGGGCACGCCCCCCACCCTCGTGAGCACCTCGTGTCTCCCCTGACGTAGGGTCCAAGTCCATCAGGTGTGTTTCCTTCCAAAAATAACTTCTCCAGTTGATTTCATTCCGTTTCGACTCCGTCTGATATTCCTTTTCTTCGAAACACTGAAATAGGCATAAAACAGCAAATTTGGGCTAGGCCTCCGGTTAATAGGTTAGTCCCAAAAGTAATATAGAAGTGGAAAATAAAGCCCAATATAGTCCAAAACAGTAGATAATATAGCATGGAGGAAACAAAAATTATAGATACGTTGGAGACGTATCAGCCACCGTATTTCGTGAAAAAAACGTTCCACCTGTTGTCAGCTCAGACCCACCAGAAGTGCCTCCTTATTACGCACAAAAAACTGAATACCCCCTGCTAGCTAGGACCCACCTTGGTGGGAGGCTGACTTGTGGGCCTACTAAGTTGACGGGGACGGAGGGCTTTGTCAACTTAGTCAATACAAACGATTCTAACTCCAGTGATCGTACAATGTCCATCCAACGGCCGTAGTGCTTCTTCAACCTCTGGTCTTCTTGCTCCAGCCGCACAAAGCAGCGCCGGTCATGCCGCATGCTCGTGCCTCCCATGGCTGGCGGTGCTGCCGCGGAGGCCTCACCGCCCCCTACTATTCCCATCGCTGGCCAGGCCCTGCGGCAACGGCAGCCTCACACCGCAGCCGAACCAGTGAACCCTCGTACTCCTCTCCACGCGGGCTTCCACTGCCACGTCTTCTCCGGCTCCCCGTCGTCCCCTTCCTAGGCCTCGCCGTTGTCTACCGCCTTGGTGCTCTCGGCGCGGCGTGGTCAACGTGGTCAAGGAACGACTTCCATCGGACGTGGACTGTATGTGGAGAGGCTGACAGCTGGGTCCACGGCCACAGCAAGGAAGTGCCTCCTTATTACGCGAAAATAATTATTCCTCCACCTGACAGCTAGGACCCACTGGACGGGCCACTGTATTTCGCGAAAAAAATGTGTCCCCCTGACTGTTGGGACCCACCAGCTACATCTTCGCACGCAAGGAAGTGCGTCCGGGCAAAAAAACGATTCGCCCCCCTGACTGCTGGGGCCCACCAACTACATCTTCGCAGGCAAGGAAGTGCCTGACAGTCGGACCCACCTGGTCGAAGCGTACGTAGCGTTGTCATTCTGGTCGCAAACGTGTATGTACATATATACTGGTGGATGTAGAGGCGCGCACGTGTCGTAGTAGAGGCGCGTACGTGTCGTAGTAGAGGCGTGCACGTAGCATGTACACGTACGTACAGCGGCCAGGGTGCAAGAAAGAAAATACGGCCACGTATGTGTACATACGGGCGGGGTCTCGAACGCCTACTCGTGCATACGTACGGCCAGGGCTCGTGTACATGGCTGGGTCGGAACGGAGAAACAACGTCGTCGTCGTGTTCATGGGGAGGCAACGGAATGCGTCGTGTTCATGGGGAGGCAACGGAATGCGTCGTGTTCATCGGGAGGCAACGGAACGCATGGGAGCCAACCGGCTGGGTCGGAACGGAATGTGTGGTCGTGTTCATCGGGAGGGCTTGGACGGAACAGGCGATGGAAACAAGGCCTGGCGTACCGCACAACAGAGGAAACGGACCTCCTACGTTCGGAACGGGGTCCTATTGATCTGGAGGGGTCTGGCGTACTGCAAAACAGAGGAAACGGGCCTCCTACGGTCGAAACGGGGGTCCTGTTGATCGGGAGGGGTGTGGCGTACCGCAAAACAGACGAAACGGACCTCCTACGGTCGAAACGGGGGTCCTGTTTATCGGGAAGGGTGTGGCGTACCGCAAAACGGACGAAATGGACCTCCTACGGTCGAAACGGGGGTCCTGTTCATCGGGAGGGGTGTGGCGTACCGCAAAATGGGACTCCACGGGATACTGTTCATCTCCACCGTCGACCTCCTCCAGCCTCCACGGGCTTATGTTCATCCAGCCTCCACCGTGCGCTACTCCACTGGCTACTGTTCAACCACCCCTCCACGGGAACCCCTCCACCTTCTACTATTCATCCAGCCCTCCACACCACGTGGTCCTGTTTAACCACCCCTCCACGGGCACCCCTCCACCATCTACTGTTCATCCAGCCCTCCATCACACCACGGGTCCTGTTCATCCAGAGGCAACGCCACCGCTCACTGTTCATCCAAACCCCCCGCAACACTCACTGTTCATCCCAGAAGCAGCATCGATCGGCTTCAGTTAGCAGCAGTAGTGAAGGAATCGCTCGATCGGGTTCAGTTAACAGCCATCGATCGATCGCTCGGGTTCAGTAATGCGTAGCGTGCAGTGCAATCGCTCGGGTTCAGTTAGAGCCCAACGCCTCTCTCAGGTTCAGTTAGAGCCAACGCCTTGCACACACGCGCATACGTGTACGAGAGAAACGCGCATCGCTTGGCCCCCGACCTCCCACTATAACCGGGAACTCCCCAAAATTTTCCTCCCCCTCGCTTCTACCACGATATTTTCCATCATGGACGGCCCAAAGAATGTCATGCAGCTGCGTCTCCGGCCCGCCCAGGACGAAAAGCCCATTTTCTATCATGATTTTTTGTCGTAGAAGTAGGAGCCCACCACATCTATGATGATACCGGGTTTTGTCACAATTATCGTCATAGAAGTGTCATATGTATGACAGAAAAAAAATTCGTTCGGCCCAAAATGTCACAGATGTGTCTTTTTTTTTGTAGTGATGCTTGAACACTTGGGTGATTATATGTCTAATGTCAAAGGTGAACTTAAACTTATTAGTAAATATGCTTCTATGGTTACCACTCAAGCAGAACAAGTACTTAAAGCTCAAAATGATTTGCTCAATGAATTGAATAGTAAAGGTAATGATCATGCTGTAAGAGTTATGACTAGAGGTGGTAGAATGACTCAGGAACCTTTGTATCCTGAAGGCCATCCTAAAAGAATTGAGCAAGATTCTCAAAGAAATAATATAGATGCACCTAGTTCTTCTAAAAAGAAGAAAAATAAAAATGATAGGACTTTGCATGCTTCTAGTGATCCTATTACTGAAACACCTGAGAATCCCAATGATATTTCTATTTCTGATGCTGAAACACAATCTGGTAATGAACCTGAAACTAATAAGAATGTTAATGATAATGTTCATGATGATGCTCAACCTAGTAATGATAATGATATAGAAATTGAACCTGTTGTTGATCTTGATAACCCACAATCAAAGAATCAACGTTATGATAAGAAAGACTTTGTTGCTAGGAAACATGGTAAAGAAAGAGAGCCTTGGGTTCAGAAACCCATGCCTTTTTCTCCCAAACCATCCAAGAAAAAGGATGATGATGATTTTGAGTGCTTTGCTGAAATGATTAGACCTATCTTTTTGCATATGCGATTAACTAATATGCTCAAAACAAATCCTTATGCTAAGTACATGAAAGATATTATTACAAATAAGAGAAAGATACCGGAAGCCGAAATTTCCACCATGCTTGCTAATTATACTTTTAAAGGTGGAATACCAAAGAAACTTGGAGATCCAGGAGTGCCCACTATACCATGCTCCATTAAAAGAAACTATGTTAAAACTGCTTTATGTGATCTTGGAGCCGGTGTTAGTGTTATGCCCCTCTCTTTATATCGTAGACTTGATTTAAATAAGTTGACACCTACTGAAATATCTTTGCAAATGGCTGATAAATCAACTGCTATACCTGTCGGTATTTGTGAGGATGTGCCTGTTGTAGTTGCAAACGTTACTATTTTAACGGACTTTGTTATTCTTGATATTCCCAAGGACGATAGTATGTCTATTATTCTTGGAAGACCCTTTTTGAATACTACAGGGGCTGTTATTGATTGCACTAAAGGCAATGTCACTTTTCATGTTAATGGTAATGAACACACGGTACACTTTCCGAGGAAACAACCTCAAGTTCATAGTATCAATTCTATTGGAAAAATTCCATCGATTATATTTGGAGGTTTTGAATTTCCTCTTCCTACTGTCAAGAAGAAATATGATATTCTTATTATTGGGGATGTGCATATCCCCGTTGAGGTAACATAGTGTTATTCGAAATTTCTCCAGTTCCATGTTATTCGGAATGAGTTCGTTAACAAGACTTGATCAACCTTGTTAGTGGATTTGTTTTGATGATCATGAGATGGATGAAACTAGAAGGCACAACCTTCTGTAACCCACTTTTACTTTCTGTTAATTATATTAAATAAAATAAAAATAATATTTTTCTGTCTGTTATCTGACTATCCGTGCAATATAAAAATACCTCGAAAATAAAAGTTCTCCAAATGCCCTGAAATTTGAATATGATTTTTTCTAGAATATTTGAGAATATTTGGCACTCAGAACACAGCAGGGGGGTCAACCACCTTCCCACGAGGGTGGAGGGCGCGCCCTACCCCCTGGGTGCGCCCCCTGCCTCGTGGGCCCATGGTGGCTCTCCTCCACTTATTCCTACACCCACACACTTCATCTTCCTCCCACAAACACGAATATCCAGCTCAAGCATGAGTTCTAGCTCATTTTGCTGCCATTTTACATCTCCTTGCTCAAAGAACCTCTCACAAAACTGCTTGGGGAGTGAGGGAGTCCTGGATTAGGGGGTGTTCGGGTAGCCGGACTATACCTTCAGCCGGACTCCAGGACTATACCTTCAGCCGGACTCCAGGACTATGAAGATACAAGATTGAAGACTTCGTCCCGTGTCCGGATGGGACTTTCCTTGGCGTGGAAGGCAAGCTTGGCGATGTGGATATTCAAGATCTCCTACCATTGTAACCGACTCTGTGTAACCCTAACCCTATCCGGTGTCTATATAAACCGGAGGGTTGTAGTCCATAGGACAGAATCAACTCCATACACAACAATCATACCATAGGCTAGCTTCTAGGGTTTAGCCTCCTTGATCTCGTGGTAGATATACTCTTGTACTACCCATATCATCAATATTAATCAAGCAGGAGTAGGGTTTTACCTCCATCGAGAGGGCCCGAACCTGGGTAAAACAAAGTGTCCCCTGTCTCCTGTTACCATCCGGCCTAGACGCATAGTTCGGGACCCCCTACCCGAGATCTGCCGGTTTTGACACCGACATTGGTGCTTTCATTGAGAGTTCCTCTGTGCCGTCACAATCAGGAAGGATGCCTTCTCCCGTCTTCAAAGACGGCGCCGTTGCTAAGGGAGCCTTGGCTGTCAGCCAAACCCTCCAGCTAGGTGGTTTCCTCATGACCGCCTGTTCGGCTGTTGCGCCGACGGTGACCTCTCGGGTCATCAAAAGCAACCTACACGTCAGCTCGGAGCTCGTCGACCAGTTAGATCCAATGGAGCTCTCTTCCGTAAACGAGCTCTTGGATCGCATCGCCGCCCTAGGGGTCTCTACGGATTACGACCAGGTTGGGCTTAAACCCGATCTTAGAGAAATTAACTCTCCCCAAGTCACCCACCACGTTGCCGTGGTAGAGGCGCAGTGCGGCGACCCTTCATCTATTTTAAGGACTAGTTACATCCGAATTCCCGATCCCTCCAGGCCGGATACCCGCGGAGGGGAGGATGTAACTCAAGACCTGAGCTTAGAATCAGGCAACGGGCCGGATTCGTTGGATAACGTCCAGGAATCCGAACTTCAGAGTTCGGAAACTCTTCGGCCTCCGAATCTTGGATTGGGTGAGGTTTCAGATTCAACGACACCCACCCACCCGACATAAGCGATCTCTCCCAAGTCAGGCAGAGGCCCGACGAAACAGTACATCATTACTGGGCCAGATTCCTCCTGGTTATGAACATGATAAAGGATTACCGCGAGGGAGACGCAATATCAATCTTCTGCAGTAATGGCACGAACGAGGGAATCCTTAACGCCGTAAGTCGTCGTGATATTACACGCTTCGCTGACTTGGCGTCCATAGTACAAAAGTACTCTGCGATGGAAAGTTCCTGGAAAACCGAAACAAAATTTTGGGATAATCCGGCCTTGAATAGTAATCTCGTCCGAACTAAGAGGGTGCATCATCATAAGACACCCGGGATAAATAGAAAAAAGCCAAAACCCTTTGCAGGGCATGGAACCGTACTGGAAAAGTGGCTTGATGGACCCTGTAGAATTCACAGTACAGAGGACGCCACACCAACTCATAGCCTTAGAGCATGTTGGATACTCCGGCAGGTAGCCAAAATTGGCGGGGACCTCTTAAATCGGGAGTCCGCAGAAAGCCAGCCCGAGAACACCAGTACCGTTCTCACAGTCTTCGAGACTTTCGCATCAAACAATATGCGAAGAAGAAAACTCCGCAACCTCGCCGAAGTCTATCAAGTTGCAACAATAAATCCATGGAGCGACACTGCCATTACCTTCAACGCAAGTGATGAACCTAGATTCCGAACAGCCCGAGCACCATCCGCATTGGTCCTCAGTCCCATAGTGGACGGCTTTCGCCTCACCAAGGTGCTCATGGACGGAGGCAGCGGACTAAACCTCATTTATGAGGAGACCCTTCAAAAAATGGAAATAGACTGGAACCGCGTCGAGCGAAGCAGCACAACCTTTAGAGGAATAATCCCCAGTCAGGAAGCGCGCTGCATAGGAAAAATCACACTAAATATGGTGTTCGGCACGCCGGATAATTACAGGTCCGAAGAAGTCACGTTTCAGGTGGCCCCGTTTAAGAGCGGACATCACTCCTTACTAGGGCGTGAAGCATTCACAATCTTCCAAGCGATACCCCATTACGAGTACATGAAGCTCAAGATGCCCGGGCTGAATGGAATTATCACTCTAGCTAGTGATCCGGACATAGCACTCCACGCCGAAAACAAGACGGCCGCATTAGCCCTTGAGGCACTATCCGAAGCCTTAGCGGCCGAGGAACTGACGGCGCTGTGCTCCACGGTTAACAGGGATGATGTGATACTCGAGAAAAGATCTAAATCCACATCCTTCAATCCAGCCGACGAAAATAATCAAATTCCAGGTCCATCCAACGGACCCCAATAAAGCAGCTTCCATCGGGGCACGACTGAACCCCGATGTAGACGCCGCACTGCGAGAATTCCTATGAGAGAATTGGGACATTTTCGCCTGGCACCCTTCAGACATGCCAGGGATCCCACGCAGGCTGGCCGAACACAGCTTAAATATCCTAAAAGGATTCAAACCTGTCAAACAAGCCCTTCGGCATTTTTCCGAACCCAAAAGACAGGCTATGGGGGAGAGCTAGCCAAGCTATTGGAGGCCGGATTCATTAGAGACATAAAACATCCGGACTGACTAGCAAACCTGGTGATGGTACCAAAGAAGGACAAATCCTGGTGCCTGTGTGTCGACTTTAAAGACCTTAACAAGGCTTGCCCAAAGGATCCCTTCCCCCTCCCCCGTATCGATAAAATTATCGATGCCACCGCAGGACACGACTCGTTGTGTTTCCTCGACGCATACTCCGGTTACCATCAAATCAAGATGGCAGAATCAGACCAAGCTGCAACAGCATTCACCACACCATACGGCCCATTCTGCTTCAACACAATGCCCTTCGGGCTAAAAAACGCCAGCGCAACATATCAGCGCATGATCCAGACATGTCTGGCAAATCAGATCGGCAAAATAGTGGAGGCATACATGGATGATGTGGTCATCAAATCAAGACATGTCGAATCTCTAGTAGGCGACTTGAGGCTCACATTCGATAACCTCCGAAAATACGACATCAAGCTCAACCCGGAAAAGTGTGTCTTCGGTGTTCCAGCCGGAAAGCTCTTGGGCTTCATTGTATCCGGTAGAGGAATTGAAGCAAATCCAGCCAAGATCCGAGCTTTGTCACAATTGGATATCCCAAAGGACCTCAAACAAATACAAAAATTAACCGGATGCGTGGCAGCTCTAAGCCGCTTCATCTCCCGCCTGGGAGAAAAGGCACTGCCCCTTTATCGCCTACTCCGGCGCACCGAACACTTCGAGTGGACGGATGCCGCCACGGCCGGACTCGATGAAATAAAAGCCATATTGGCAACAAACCCAGTCCTGGCCGCGCCTAACACCGGCGAACCAATGCTATTGTACATTGCAGCAACACATCAAGTTGTCAGCGCAGTGCTCGTTGTCGACCGGGAAACGGACGGACACAAATTCCCCCTTCAAAGGCCGGTCTACTACGTGTCCACCGTCCTCACTCCATGCAAATCACGGTACCCGCATTATCAAAAAATTGCATACGCGGTATTCATGGCATCCCGAAAGCTACGACACTACTTTCAAGAGTGTTCCATAATAGTAGCCTCGGAAGTACCACTTAACGATATTATCAACAACCGCGATGCAACGGGCCGGATCGCAAAATGGGCCATCGAGCTCCTCCCGTTCGATATAACCTATAAGCCACGGCGAGCTATCAAATCGCAAGTTTTGGCCGACTTCGTCGCAGAATGGATGGAGGCCGAACTCCCTAAAGAGTACGACACATACTCAAACTGGATCATGCATTTTGACGGCTCCAAAATGTTGGCCGGACTGGGGGCTGGCGTCGTTTTGACGTCCCCAACAGGAGACACAGTCTAGTATGTACTCCAAATTATGTACACAGACTCCAACAACGGAGCCGAATACGAGGCCCTTCTACATGGCCTCCGGATGGCAGTATCCATGGGCATTCAACGCCTAGAGGTACGCAGGGATTCGAACCTTGCGATATCCCAAATAAATGGCGACTTCGACGCCAAGGACCCAAAAATGGCAGCTTACCACAACGCCGTCCTAAAAATGTCAGCTCGGTTCAAAGGGCTGGAGTTTCACCATATAGCCCGAGAAAACAATCAAGCAGCGGACGTCCTGGCACGCATCGGAGCAAAACGTGATGCAGTCCCCCCCAACATCTTTTTGGAAATATTGTTCAAGCCATCTGTAGCATGGGAGGGAGAACCCGCAAATAACATCCTGGACCCAGCCGCGCAACTCGACACCGAACAATCGGACACAATTGGAGGCTCTGCCAACGAAATTACACCTTCAGCCCACGTAATAATGGCGGTCATCGCCCCGTGGACAGAACCATTCCTAGCCTACCTTACTAGGCAGGAACTCCCAGAGGATCAAAACGAGGCCCGCTGCATAGTGCGGCGATATAAAGCCTACAGAGTCCATGAGGGAGAGCTTTATAAGAAAAGCACTACCGGAGTCCTTCAAAGGTGCATCTCTGACGAGGAAGTGCGGAACCTTCTGGCTGAAATTCATGCCGGACTCGGTGGTCACCACGCCGCTGCTCGGTCCCTTGTTAGCAAGGCTTTCCGTACAGGCTTTTATTGGCCGACGGCTCGGGCAGACGCTCAGGACTTAGTCCAACGATGCGCTGGTTGCCAACTGTAAGTGCATCTAGTGCCACCCCTAGTTGGTTTTGGAGTATTGACGACAAACCTAGTTGAGGGACTAATGTGTTTGTGAGAATTGCAGGATAACACAGGTAGAAGTCCCTCATTGATTCGGTTTTACTACCAGAGATGACCCCTAAAAATGTACGAAGACATTGAAGTCAATGGTGGTATATGAAGATATTCACATTGAAGACTATGACAAGAGAAGACACCACGTGAAGCCTATGGAACTCGAAGACTTAGATCTTTCGTAGTTCTTTTTCATTTGTGTTGAGTCATAGGAACCACCGTACTGTTAAGTGGGGTCCAAGAGAACCAGTCAGAATGACTGAAGTGATGCCTAATTCAAAACCTATGTCTTCGAGCGAAGACTATGAGAGCAAATCTTGTCTAGAGTCGGACAAGTCAGCTTTACTTGTAGCCCAAGTAAAGTTGCCGTGTGAGTACGAAATCTGACTGTTGGAACACGTGTCAGTTCCTTAGTGACCCAGGGTCATTTCGGACAAATCAGGTCGGGTTGCCCAGTGGCTATAAATAGTCCACCACCTACAACCATAAACGGTTGGCTTCTCATATTTCAGTGCACGGGTTTTGTCGTTTGAGAGCAACCCACCACGAAGCCTTTGAGAGAAAATTCCTAGCGGGGAGAAAAGCCCTAGCCACCCAGAGCCAGAGAGAATTGGGCATCACTTAAGTCTTCCTGTCTGAGTGATCTGAAGACTTATTACACTTGAGGACTGTGCATCCTCCAGCCGGTTAGGCGTCACGTTCTGAGCATCCAAGAGTCATTGTGGATTGCCAGTGAACGAAGTCTGTGAAGGTTTGGGAGTCTACCTTGAAGACTTACCAGAGTGATTGGGCGAGGTCTATGTGACCTTAGCTCAAGGAGAATGCGGTGAGGACTGGGTGTCCTGAGCTGCGTGTTCAGGACTGGGTGTCCGGGACTGTGTGTCCTTTGGTTTAAATACCTAGCCGCTCCAACCAGACGTACAATTGTCACAGCAACTGGAACTGGTCCAACAAATCATTGTCTTCAACGAGTCACTGGTTTCATCTTCACTTCCTTTTACTTACTGTTACTCACTGTGAAGCCATTGCATGACTGCTCTATCTTTTGTCTTCACAACGTAACTGTATGATTTGTTTGGCTTCATAACTTCTTCCTACCTGATCCTTATTACACTGCAGCTACTTGTCATTGTGCTTTCACTCTATTGAATACTTGACCATGGCTTGCCTAGTGTAATCTAACTTCCGCTGCATAGTGATAGGCATATCTCTACTGTTTGTCTTCACAACTTCCACGTTTTGAAGACTTTCATAAAAATTGCCTATTCACCCACCCCTCTAGTCGATATAACGCACTTTCAATTGGTATCAGAGCAAGGTGCTCCCTTGTTCTGTGTGATTCGGTTTAACCACCTGGAGTTTTAGCTATGTCGATTGCAGGGATAATCAAAGTCTCCGCAGCGTGCCCCGTCTTCGATGGAACTGAATATCCCTACTGGAAGAATAAGATGCGCATGCATCTTGAAGCCATTGACGTCGACCTATGGTATGTCGTCGAAAACGGCATTCCCAAGGCTGGAGAAGGTGTCACTGCTGCTGATGTCAAGAAGTTCACTCAACTGGACTCTACTGCCAAGAATATCATCAGTGGTCATCTGACCAAAGGAGAGTATGGCCGTGGGAGTGCCTTGAAGACATCCAAGCTGGTCTGGGATTGGCTCTCCAAGGTCAATGAAGGCATCTCAACCCAGAGAGATCAGAGAATCAGTGTTCTTTGCAACCTCTTCAACCGCTTCAAGCGAAATGACAATGAGAATGTCCAGCACACATTTGACCGGCTCACTGACATCACAAATGAGCTTCAAGCCCTCGGCGCCACTGAGATCACCAAACATGAAATCGTCAAGACGCTGCTGAGATCACTTGATAGTTCGTTTGACATCCTAGCCCTGATGATTCAAGAACATCCTGATTTCAAGACACTCGATCCGTCTGACATACTTGAGAGGCTCAACACACATGAGTTTCAGCTTTCTGAGAAAAGAGATATCTACGGTCCAAACTATGGGCGAACTCGTGCCTTGAAGGCAAAAGCTGTTTCCTCATCTGAAGAAGAATCTGACAGCAGTTCTGATGATCCTCAAGACATTGGAAGGGAACTTGCAATGCTAGTGAAGAAGTTCCAAAAATTCACCAAGAAGAAAGGCTTCAAAAAGTCTTCACGATCAAGCTCAAGGAATGATGAAGCCTCTGCTCATGACTACAAGAAGAAAACATGTCACAAGTGCAAGAAAACTGGACACTTCATCTCTGAGTGTCCACAGTGGGACAATGAGAACAGAAAGAAGAAGAAGAGCAAGGAATATGACTCTGACGACAAGAAGAAGAAGAAATACTCAAAGTCTTCTTCCAAGTCTTCCTCAAAGTCTTCATCACACAAGAAGAGCTCATCTGGCAAGGCACGTGCGTTTGTTGGCAAGGAAATGGATTCAAAGGAGGAGTCCACTTCTGAGGAGGCAGAGGTGGAGTCTGAGGAGGAGTCTGATTCTGGCATTGCAAGTCTGGCTACAGCATACGTCGCCAAGTCCATCTTCAACACTGAAGACAATGACTTCATCACCAACACCGATGCAAATGACAAGGACGACTCCACTCCTACCTACTGCTTCATGGCACGCGGTGCCAAGGTAAACACACGCACTACTCACTATCAAACATCTAGTGATGATGACTCTGATTGTGATTCAAAACCTAGCTACAAAACACTTGCTAAAATTGCAATTGAACAACAAAAGGCCATGGAACATATTCAAAAACTATTAGACAGAAGCGATGATCTGTTGGGTGCAGAAATGACTCGATCTGAATCCTTAATTGAAAACATAAAAAATCTTCACATTAAGTATCAGGAACTTGAAGATCGTCATGATACTCTCTCAACAACTCATGAAAAGCTTTCCTATGATTATCTTCAAAGGAAGCAAGAACTTGAGAAATTGAGAGTGGCTCATGAAGACCTTCAAAAGGAAAACGAGTCACTTTGCGCCGAATAGATCAGTTCCGCTCAGGAAGGATTTGAACCACCATGCCTTAAATGCATTGAGCATGATAATGCTACTTCTGTTGCTGAATGTTCCACTGCTACTGCTGTTGCAATATCTTCAACTGTTAAAGTGGTAACTAACCCCTCTGCTGAGGATACCACTGCTATTGCTGATGAGAATGCTAGGTTGAAGACATTGCTTGAAATAGGGATGTACAAAAGTCACAAAGGACATCAGACATTACGTGATGTCCTCAAGAAGCAGATTCTGAACCGAAACCCTAGGAAAGAGGGTGTTGGGTTCGTAAGGAAAATATATGCAGATGGCTCTTACTGGAAACCTGAGCAGTACCCCAAAACCACATGGGTTGCTACAAAGGAATCCTCAGCAGATCCATCCAATCTGTCTGGCTTCACTTGTGCTAACCCCATTATCATTGATGAATCCTTCGATGCAAACTATAAACTGTTTAAGAATCAGAATGGTGAAGTGTTTGCTAGGTACATTGGTACTAACTGCAGGAATGGACCACCTATGAAGAAGATCTGGGTTCCAAAAACGTGTCTGGAAAATCTTCCTGTGAATGTCTTCATGACACCTCACATGAAGAAGACAAACCTCAGACCAAAGGCTTCATATGGTCCAAAGGTTTCATACAGAAAGAGGACTCACCTGAGTCGCACTAACGCAAATGCTTTGCAGGGAAACCATACTCAGGCATATGAATATGAGAGCGGTTCATCAAACCGTCATGTTCATATGACCAAGAACTATTCTGCCTATTCTTATGAGTACTATTGTTCGCTTGCTAGACTGTTTGCTAGGGCTCCAAAGCCAAAATTCTCAGATGCTGCACTTAGACTTATTGCTTCTAAGCCACCCTTGAAGATGTGGGTGGTTAAGAAAGCTTAACTCTCTTTTGCAGGGAAAGGTCTCCAGCAGAAAACCAAAATCTTCTGACGCTATTGCTGGGGACCTTAAAAATCTTGCAGGGCGCAAGATCAAATGCCCGAATGGCATCACTATGTATTTCGTTCCTGAATCGCATGCTACTCTCCCTATTAGTCCTAATCTGGATCTAAGTTTTCATAACCCACTAGTTCATCAAATGTTTTTGCTTCACAATTCTCTTCGTGAAGCCTATCCCCCTAACTGCACTGTAGGGTACGACACCAACGTCTTCAGAATGGATTATTGACAGTGGGTGTACAAATCACATGACTGGCAAAAGAAGCCTTCTTATGGACATAACCTTACATCCATCCGACAAGAGCCACATCACATTTGCTGGCACTGGTAAAAGTAAGGTATTGGGTCTAGGTAGAGTTGCAATCTCAAAGGATCAACACATGGATAAAGTCATGCTTGTTGAATCCCTTGGCTTCAACTTAATGTCTGTCTCAATGCTTTACGATTTGAACATGGTTGTAATATTTGGAAAATATTGTTGCCTGGTACTAATGGAATCTGACAAGTCTCTAGTGTTTGAAGGGTATCAGAAAGATGATTTGTATGTGGTAGATTTCTCAGCAGGGCCATAGCTTGCAGTATGCCTTCTGGCAAAGGCTTCAGAATGCTGGCTTTGGCATCGGAGGCTTGGACATGCTGGCATGAGGAACCTCCACACTCTTGCAAAGAAGAAGCATGTCATAGGCATCGAGGGCGTCAAGTTCAAGAAAGATCACTTATGCGGTGCCTGTGAAGCAGGGAAGATGACAAGGGCAAAACATCCCTCGAAGACAATCATGACCACTACTCGACCCTTCGAACTGCTTCACATGGATCTTTTTGGTCCAACTCACTACTCAACCTTTTCCACTACTGCGTGCCTCTATGGCTTTGTCATTGTTGATGATTACTCTAGATACACTTGGGTGCACATAATCCTTTACAAGACTGAAGTGCAGGATGTCTTCAGACGCTTCGCGAATCGATCTATGAACAATTATGGCGCCAAGATAAAGCACATCAGAAGTGACAATGGCACTGAATTCAAGAACACTGGCCTTGATACATATCTTGATACTTTGGGCATCACACATGAATTCTCAGCTCCGTACACGCCACAGCAGAATGGCGTCGTCGAACACAAGAACAGAACACTCATTGAGATGGCCAGAACAATGCTAGATGAATACAAGACTCCAAGAAAATTCTGGCCTGAAGCCATTGACACTGCATGCCATACAATCAACCGTGTTTATCTTCACAAGCTTCTGAACAAGACATCTTATGAACTCCTAACTGGCAAGAAGCCAAATGCCAGTTACTTCAGAGTATTTGTCGCAAGATGCTGGATCAAGGACCCACACCACACTTCAAATTTTGCACCAAAAGCACATGAGGGCTTTATGCTTGGATATGGAAAGGATTCACACTCCTACAGAGTCTTCAATCTCTTTCACTACAAAGTGGTTGAAACAGTGGATGTGCGGTTCGATGAGACCAATGGTTCACAAAGAGAGCAACTGCCAAATGTGCTAGATGAAGTTCCAGCTAGTAAATCAATCAAGCTTATGGGAACTGGAGAGATTATACCTTCTGAAGGTCATCCTGAAGAAGAACTTATCATCTCAGCATCTGATCCACGTGAAGACAATGCTCAGCCTGAAGACATTCCTCCCAACGACAACATAGATCAGCAAGAGCAAAGTCTTCGCCCTCTACATCCTCGTGTTGCCAATGAAGTGCAGATTGATAGAATAATCGACAGCATCAATGCACCAGGTCCACTCACTCATTCAAGGGCAACTCAGCTGGCAAATTTCTGTGGGAACTTCGCATTCGTCTCAATTTCAGAACCCAAGAAAGTTGAAGAAGCCTTTATGGAACCTGAATGGATTCAAGCAATGCAAGAAGAGCTTCAACAGTTTGAGCTGAGCAATGTATGGGAACTGGTTAAGTGTCCTGATCCGTGGAAGCATAACATAATAGGCACCAAATGGATATACCGCAACAAGCAAGATGAGCATGGTCAAATCGTCAGAAACAAAGCTTGCCTCGTTGCTCAAGGATATACTCAAGTGGAAGGCATTGACTTCGATGAAACCTTTGCTCCTATGGCTAGACTTGAAGCCATACGTATACTGCTAGCCTATCCAAATCATCATAACATACTTCTATATCAAATGGATGTGAAGAGTGCCTTTCTCAATGGCAAGATTGAAGAAGAAGTGTATGTTGCACAACCACCTGGGTTTGAAGATCCAAAACATCCTGACATGGTATACAAGCTCAACAAGGCACTGTATGGCCTCAAACAAGCCCCTCGGGCCTGGTATGACACACTCAAATACTTCCTGAAGAGCAAAGGCTTCATACCTGGTTCCCTAGATCCCACTCTCTTCACGAAGAGATATGATGGTGAACTGTTTGTGTGCCAAATATATGTGGATGATATTATCTTCGGCTGCACCAATCAGAAGTACAGTGAAGAGTTTGGCTATATGATGCAAGAGCAATATCAGATGTCTATGATGGGGGAGCTGAAGTTCTTCCTCGGTCTTCAAATACGGCAGCAACGCAACGGCATCTTCATATCTCAAGAGAAATATCTCAAAGAGTGCCTGAAGAAGTTTGGTATGCAAGACTGCAAAGGCTTCACAACACCAATGCCAGCCAAACATCATCTGGGTCTCGATGACAATGGTAAAGAGTTCGATCAAAAGGTATACCGCTCCATGATTGGTTCTTTGCTTTATTTATGTGCATCTAGGCCAGATATTATGCTTAGTGTTTGCATGTGTGCTCGATTTCAAGCGGCACCGAAGGAGTCGCATCACTTAGCTGTGAAGCGAATTCTTCGATATTTGGCTCACACCCCAACTCTAGGATTATGGTATCCAAAGGGCTCAGAGTTTGATCTGGTTGGATTCTCGGATGCTGATTATGCTGGTGACAAGGTTGATCGGAAGTCTACATCAGGCACATGCCACTTTCTGGGACGATCACTTGTATGTTGGTCTTCAAAGAAGCAGAACTGTGTATCCCTCTCCACTGCTGAATCTGAATACATTGCTGCTGGATCTTGCTGCGCTCAGCTTCTGTGGATGAAGAAAACTCTCAAGGACTATGGCATTCATCTGAAGCAAGTGCCACTTTACTGCGACAACGAAAGCGCCATCAAGATTGCCAACAACCCAGTTCAGCACTCGAAGACAAAGCACATTGAAATTCGTCATCACTTTCTCAGAGATCATGTTGTGAAGGAAGATATTGATATCATACACGTCAACACTGAAGAGCAATTGGCAGATATCTTCACCAAGCCCTTGGATGAGAAGAGATTTTGCAAGTTATGGTGTGAGCTAAATATCTTGGAATCCTCAAATGTCCTGTGATCAGGCACACATCCTAACACTTATGCATACTGATGACTTAGATGTGCAACACACGAAGTAACGTATATCTTCAATCAATGAAGACATACATTCTAAGTGTGAATACATTAATGTGGAATTTGACTTCGGAGCGCCACGATAATTGTGCGCCGTGTCTGGGTCTAATACTTCCTATACGGTGGGTAACGCCACCACCAAGCGTTCTATTTTGAAGTGTTTCACTCATGGCGTTACCTTGCAATGTCTTCATATTTGGTTTGGCTTCAATCTCAACATGTCTTCATGATTATCTTCACTATGTTGATTATATAGATATATATATATATATCCTAGTGTTCTGTCCTCTACAGCATTCACTTATAGCTATATCTTCTTGTTTGAATCTTTTGAACTAAGTGAATGTGATCGGACCCTAATCTCTCTATGCTTCCTATCTCAAATTCTATCTCTCCAAGTCATATGCATTCTATTGAAACTGTCGAATGTCTTCTCTGCGTCCTTGTCAGCAGAAGACACTGAGGCAAACTTTAAAACCGTTTTCAATGCTCTTTTATCCACAAGAAATCCGGAGAAGTAGGAACGACCACCCGACAATCCAGGCGTGCGTGGGATGTGGAACTGCCCCCGAGATTCCGCATGATGGCCTCATGCTGTTCAGAGGCGAATCGCCAGGGGCACCTGTGTAATAGCGCAGTGCCGTCCCTGCAACTATAAATACACACTCACCGCGGTCATTATCACCTTCTTCCTCCCTCGCACGAACCCTAGCGCCACTGCTAGCTCTCGACGATGCCGGCGACGAAGCGCTTCGCTGCCGCAACCTCTCCGACGCCGTCTTCACGCCGATCGCGGGCATCGTCCTCTCCGCCGTCGTCGTAGGTGTCTTCCATCACCAAGTTAGGGCACGGAGGATTGAACTGCTCGGCCTCATCTCCCACTCCGTCTAGCAGTTCCAAGTGTGGTAAATAAAACTTCTTTTTACAACCTCTTTTGATCCTATGGTTCTGTCACTTTCTACCATAAGAAGTTTCTATTCACACAAGTTAGATCTCTCTCAATCTGCATCTCATAACATGCCTAGTATATTCACTTGTGCTTCATGAAGTAGTTAGATTCCTCACTTGTACTGATCTGTGGGTTCGTACAAATCTAGAACCAACTTCTTATCTATGAGTGAATGTCTTCGCACGATGAGGTCAATGTCTTCTAAACTGATTAATCTTCAAAACCTTCTGAGAATGCATATGACCTCTTCCCCTTCCCTCGCACCTTAATGCTATCACAGGTACATGTCTGTGGGAGAATCCTTTGGTTCTCATAGTCTGCATTCATTTGCAGAGTTCTTACAGCATCACATAAATTCTCCTGAAGCCAGTTCCTGTTGGTCCAGCAAAAGAAAGCCTTTGAAGCCTTTGAACGTCTTGAAGCCTTTCCAAGTTAAGGTTTATGGCTTCAAAAACAGCAGCAAGGAAGGGGGGCAGACAGCGTCATGGCGGAACATCCAAAGATCTGCCTGATGAACTGGCAGAAATGTACAAAATAGATCTTGAAGAGAATTATGGTCAGCGCAAGACCCGAATCCAATGGATTCGACACTATTGGGCAGAACAATGGTTTCAATACCGCTTCGTCACCAAGGAGTACGCTGAGAAAAATGCCATCAAGAGACCGTGGGGAGACGTCCTATACAAAAACCTCATTCCCAGGACCAGAGATGAAGCCATTGCTCAAGGCTTCTATCCGTGCATGGTCCGTGGACCACAGCCTGCTGAAGCACATCCGTCGTCACTACTCTGGTGTCGTGATGACAATCTGTTCAAGCGCAACTTCCAGTTTACCCAAAACTCAGTGATGAAGCCATGTACCTAGGGTAGGGGCACGGGCCTGTCCAAAGAGCCCTACCCTGGGACATCCCTAGGAGAAGTCACCTTTCAATCGACTTGAAGGTATCCCACTCGACGGGTTCAAGACACTCGACCAAGAAGCCATCACTCGACCATGAAGCCAACCACTCGACTACCAGGAGGCCTATAGTCACTCCGCAGGCAAACGGTTAGCTGTTAAGTAGTCTTTATGGTCATTATAGCACTTTATTAGGGGCGTTACCAGTAACGCTCGACCTTAAATGTACCTTAAAACCCTGCATTACTGAGGGCAGGAGGGGGCCGGCGAACTCTATATAAGCCACCCCCCTCCTCAGTATGAAGAGTTCGCACCCCTGTAATTCACACACGCACAATCCAGTCGACCGCCTCCGGGCTCCGAGACGTAGGGCTATTACTTCTTCCGAGAAGGGCCCGAACTCGTAAACCTTGCGTGCTTACAACTTCTCCATAGCTGAGATCTTGCCTCTCCATACTTACCCCCCTACATCACTGTCAGAGCTAGAACCACGACAGTTGGCGCCCACCTTGGGGCCGGAATCTTAGCGCCTGATTGGAGAAGTTGCGATTTTTCCGATCCCTTTGATCATGGTTTCGTGCGGAGTTTTCGTGGAGGGCCGCGAGATCCGCCTCGGCGCGCTCACGTTCATCGCTGACGACTCTGCCTGGCTTCAGGAGGCGCCACTCGACATCGACGCGCTCCCCGTCCGCGGTGCGACGCATTTCCGCGCATGCGTTCGTGGCGTCCTCCTGCGGCAGCCGTCGACCCAGTATCGGTCGGCCCCTGTATCGTCTCCTCGCTCTGTCTCCCACCGGCGCAAGCTCTCTGGTCGATCGAGACTTCAGAGGTGGGTGAGGCATGCCGTGGCTCGCCAGTCGGCCTCCCCGCAAGTCGTGGCAATCGAGCCCGACGAATCCCTCTGCGGCCTGTTCGACCTGTCGACTGGCTCCGCGGAGACCGCATCCGAGTGCGACAGCAGCGACCCAGCGGCTGAGATTCTGGCAGTCGATGGAACGCACAGTCCTCCCGGTTTCCCTCGCGCTGATGGAGGCGCAGGTGGGGGCGACCCGTCGCATCCCCACGATGAGTATCTCCCCGAACCTCTCACGTCATTACAGCGAGAGGAGCTTCGCCGTCGGATCATGGACGCACTCCGCACTCCTATCGTCGGAGAGACCCTCGAGGCCCGGGCCTTGAAGGACGCGCGCTTGGCTAACTTGGCCGAGCACACTCGACTGGAGAATCTCCAGCGAGCACTCGACGAGCAAGCGCGTCAGCGGGCTCCCGAGTCTAGTCGACGCCAGCTCTTCCCGCCGACGCAGGTATACCGAACCCCAGTTCAGAATTTGGTTGCCGCGGCCCGTATAGCAGAATCAATTCAGCCCTCCCAGTTGGAGGCTGGCAGGGGCTTGTTGCAGATTAGAGCGTTGCTCTGGGCGGCGGGAAACCAGAATTCCGCTGTTTCTCAGTCGCGGAATAGGATCCACAGTCGATCCGTTGCAACAGATATAGTCCAGTCGGCTCACAGCCCGAGGTCGCCCCCGAGGCGTGAGGGACGTGGTGATTGGCATGATCAGTACAGAAGGAATGAGCAGTATGACCACCGATCCGATCGTGATGATCGACGTCGAGTGCCAACCCCTCCCCCGAGGAGTGGGTCATATGCGCCTCGACATCGAGATGACAGGCGCCCTCATAGCGTTGGGCAGAGGATTCCAGTCGACCCCAGGGACCCAGGCTTTGACGTGAGATCTATCCTCGTTCAAGGTTTGGTTGACAGGAACAGGTCTCATCAGGAAGGCCAGAACAGAGATGCGCCCACCAGCAGCAGAGTACGTGTTTCAGGGCCAGAGTGTTTCAGTCGAGCCATCAGGGCCGCAGTGATTCCTCCCAACTTTCGGTTGGCGACTGGAGTCAGCAAGTTCACCGGTGAGTCTAAGCCTGACACTTGGCTCGAAGATTACCGAGTGGCTGTACAGATTGGCAGTGGCAATGATGAGGTGGCCATGAAGCATTTGCCTCTCCTGTTAGAGGGCTCGGCCAGAGCGTGGCTGAATCAGTTAACACCCAGCAGCATCTACACTTGGGAGGATCTCTCGAGTGTTTGTCACAACCTTTGAGGGAACATGCAAGCGACCCGCAGGCCTTACAGAATTGCGGTCTTGCGTGCAGAAGCCGAGTGAAACTCTGAGGGATTACATCCAGAGGTGGATCACTTTGCATCACACAGTTGAGAACGTACCGGATCACCAAGCAGTTTGTGCCTTTAAAGAAGGCATCAAGAACAGAGAGTTGAACCTGAAGTTCGGTCGGACCGGAGAAATGTCCCTGAATCGGATGATGGAAATTGCCACCAAATATGCTAACGGAGAAGATGAAGATCGACTCCGGAGTGGCAAGAAGAAAGCAGTTGCCCAGGAAACCGGAGGCAATTCCAGTCGGAAGCAGAAGCGGAAGGCCGAGCCAGCCGCCCCTGGGGAGGCCCTGGCCGTAACCCAGGGAAATTTCAAGGGAAAACCCAAAGGCCCCTGGATGCCCAAGAAAGTCAAGGATCAAGATGGAAATGATGTTTTGGATCTGCCATGTCACATCCACACCAAGAAAGATGAAGAGGGTAAGTTTATTTACCCAAAGCATACCACTCGATAGTGCCGGCTCCTGATCCAGCAGTTTCAGGGCAAATAGCCCAAAGATAAGGAAAAAGAGTCGGACAGAGTTGAGGACAAGGAAGATAGCAACGATGGATACCCCCAAATCAATTCCACCCTGATGATTTTTGCTGATGTCGAAAGCAAAAGTCGACTGAAAGTCATTAACCGTGAGGTGAATATGGTTGCTCCGGCGACACCCAGTTATCTGAAGTGGTCTCAGACTGCCATCACATTCGACCAGTCGGATCACCCTACGCACATTGCCACCCCTGGGAGGCAAGCTTTGGTGGTCGACCCAGTTCTCGAAGGCACTCGACTGACCAAAGTCCTGATGGATGGTGGTAGTGGCCTGAACATATTGTATGCTAAAACATTGAAAGGGATGGGCATTCCGATGTCCAGGCTTAGCGCCAGCAACATGAGCTTCCATGGAGTCATTCCTGGAAAGGAAGCCAAGTCACTCGGCCAGATTGCTCTCGACGTGGTTTTCGGTGATTCAAAGAATTACCGCAAGGAAAAGTTGACATTTGAGGTTGTGGACTTCCAAAGTGCTTATCATGCTATTCTGGGCCGGCCAGCTTATGCACGCTTCATGGCTCGACCGTGCTACGTGTATCTCAAGTTGAAGATGCCCGACCCCAAAGGTGTGATCACCGTTACAGGCAATCGGAAGAAAGCATAGGAGTGTTTTCAGAAAGGATCAAAGATCGCTGATGCTCAGATGTCAGTAGTTGAACTGCAAGAGTACCAGAAGACTGCTGATCCGAGTGAATTGCTGCGAGCCAAGAAGCCAGCTTCAGAATTAGCTTTTCAGTCGTCCGGTGAAACTAAGCCAGTTCACATTCACCCGACCGACCCCAATGCCGCCCTGACTCACATCTCAATGACGCTCGACTCCAAATAGGAAGAAGAGCTCATCCAGTTCCTCCGTGAGAACTGGGACATCTTCGCATGGAAGCCTTCTGACATGCCTGGAGTTCCCAGGGGGCTGGCTGAGCATCGTCTTTGAGTCGACCCGAAGTTCAAGCCCGTGAAAGAACATCTTCGACAGTCCGCTGTCCAGAAGAGGAAAGCTATTGGCGAGGAGGTGGCTCGGCTCTTAGCAGCGGAGTTCATCCGAGAGATTTACCACTCCGAGTGGCTCGCCAATGTCGTCATGGTCCCCAAGAAGGACAAGTCACTTCGCATGTGCATTGACTTTAAACACATCAATCGGGCCTGCCCGAAAGATCATTTCCCTCTCCCCCGCATCGACCAGGTAGTGGACTCGACCGCGGGGTGTGAGCGTTTGTCTTTTCTGGATGCTTATTCAGGTACCATCAGATCCGTCTGTATGGACCCGACGAGATCAAAATGGCTTTCATCACCCCATTTGGGTGCTTCTGTTATGACACCATGCCCTTCGGCCTCAAGAATGCTGGAGCCACGTTCATGAGGATGATTCAGAAGTGTTTGCTCACTCAGATCAGTCGGAACGTAGAAGCATACATGGACGATATTGTGGTTAAGTCACGGAAAGGTTCCGACCTACTGACTGACCTTGCCGAAACCTTTGCTAACCTCAGGGGATACGATATAAAGCTCAATCCATCAAAGTGCACATTCGGAGTTCCAGGTGGAAAGTTAATCGGTTTTCTCATTTCCGAACGAGGAATCGACGCCAATCCCGAGAAAGCTGGCACTATACTCCGGATGAAGCGCCCTGTGCGTGTACACGATGTCTAGAAGCTTACAGGTTGCTTGGCCGCTCTAAGTTGATTCATTTCTCGTCTCGGTGAAAAGGCGTTGCCTCTTTACCGACTGATGAAGAAGACTGACAAGTTCGAGTGGACTCCAGAAGCTAATGCAGCGTTTGCAGAGCTCAAAGCTCTACTCTCCACCCAGCTAGTGCTTGCTGCCCCAATCAGTAAAGAGCCTCTGCTGCTTTACATTGCAGCCACGGGACAAGTTGTTAGTACAGTACTTACGGTCGAGCGAGAAGAAGAAGGAAATGCCTTGAGAGTTCAGCGCCCAGTATATTATGTGTCTGAAGTTTTGACTCCTTCGAAGCAAAGATATCCCCATTACCAGAAGCTCGTATATGGGATTTACATGACCACGAAGAAGGTTGCACACTACTTCTCTGACCATTCCATTACAGTCGTCAGCGACGCTCCACTATCAGAGAGTTTGCACAACAGAGATGCAACTGGTCGAGTGGCTAAGTGGGCGATTGAACTCCTTCCCCTAGATATCAAGTTTGAAGCAAAGAAGGCTATCAAGTCCCAAGCAATTGCAGATTTCTTCGCCGAGTGGATTGAACAGCAACTTCCGACTCAAGTTCACTCGAAGCACTGGACCATGTTCTTCGATGGATCTAAGATGCTGAATGGTTCCGGTGCTGGGGAAGTATTGGTCTCCCCTCGAGGAGATAAGCTTAGATACGTTCTCCAGATTCACTTCAATTCCTCCAACAATGAAGCAGAATATGAAGCACTCTTGTACGAGTTTCACATGGCCATTTCACTCGGCGTCCGGCACCTCATGGTCTACAGCGACTCAGATTTGGTGGTTAATCAGGTGATGAAGGAGTGGGACATCAGAAGCCCAGCTATGACTGGCTATTGCAACGCAGTAAGAAAGCTAGAAAAGAAATTCGAGGGGTTAGAGCTTCATCACATCCCCCGACTGAAAAATCAAGCAATAGATGATCTGGCAAAGATAGGCTCCAAGAGAGAAGCCATTCCCAGCAATATGTTTTTGGAGCACATCCGCTCGCCGTTAGTCCAGGAGGATCCTTTCACAGAAGAAGCCCCGCAACCGAAAAGTGCCCCAGATCCGACTGAAGTCGAAATTCCTGCTGTGGTCGACCTAGTCATGGAGGTCTTGGCTATCACTCCCGACTGGACGGTACCATACATCGCGTATATCTTGAGGAAAGAACTCCCGGAGGATGAGGAAGAGGCTCGACAGATCATCCGCCGATCCAAGGCCTTCACAGTCATAAAGGGACAGTTGTATAGGGAAAGCGCGACTGGAATCGGTCAGAAGTGCATAACACCAGAAGAGGGTCAGATGATCCTTGATGATATCCACTCGGGGACCTGTGGTCACCATGCGTCCTCTCGGACCATTGTGGCTAAAGCATACCGAGCAGGATTTTACTGGCCAAGAGCAAATGAGATGGCAAAAGAGATAGTCGACAAGTGTGGAGGTTGCCAGTTCTACTCCAACATGTCACACAAGCCTACATCAGCCCTGAAGACCATTCCACTCGTCTGGCCCTTTGCTGTCTGGGGACTGGACATGGTCGGTCCACTGAGAACAGGCAGGAGCGGATTCACGCATGTGCTTGTGGCAGTCGACAAGTTCACCAAATGGATTGAAGCCAAGCCTATCAAAAATCTTGATGCCAGCACTGCTATCGGTTTCTTCAGAGAGTTGGTATTCAGATATGGGGTCCCGCATAGCATCATCACTGACAATGGGTCAAACTTCGATTCAGACAAGTTCAGAGCTTTTTGCGCCTCTCAAGGCACACAAGTCGACTACGCGTCGGTCGCGCATCCTCAGTCGAATGGACAAGCTGAAAGAGCAAATGGTCTGATTCTCAAAGGATTGAAGCCTCGATTGATGCGTGATCTCAAGCACGCAGCAGGCGCTTGAGTCGACGAACTTCCGTCGGTTTTGTGGGGGCTGAGGACCACCCCGAACCGGTCGACTGGAAGAACGCCATTTTTTCTGGTTTACGGAGCCGAAGCCGTCCTGCCGAGTGATCTACTTCGCAACGCCCCCAGAGTCGAGCTTTATAACAAAGACGAAGCAGAGCAAGCCCGGCAAGACGCAGTCGACATCCTAGAGGAGGAGAGGGAAATGGCTATGATCAGATCGACCATCTATCAGCAAGACTTGCGTCGATTCCATGCCAGAAATGTGAAGAGCCGAGCCTTCCAGGAAGGAGATTTGGTCCTCCGAGTGGATCAACAGAAACCACACAAACTTGCTCCTACTTGGGAAGGCCCCTTCATCGTCACCAGAGTCCTCCACAATGGAGCATATCACCTCTACAATATTGATCACCAGATCGACGAGCCACGAGCTTGGAATGCGGAACTGCTCCGCCCCTTTTACACTTGAGTTCTCCCTTGGACAAGATGTAATAAGAAAAAATTTCTGCAGTTCATTTTTACCAAAGACAAGAGTGTCCCAATAATTGCTGTCACTCTTGTTTGCATACGAAATCCCCCAGTGGGTGACTTAGCTGCGAATCCGTTTCGCCTAAGTTTGAAAAATCCTACCGAGTGGAGAGCAATCCTCCCACTCGGGGGCTTAGTTGTAGTACGGTACTCGCCTAAGTTCTCCCACTTAGAGCCTTAGCTGCAGTCAAGCACTCGCCTAAGTTTGAAAAAATCCTACCGAGTGGAGAGCAATCCTCCCACTCGGGGGCTTAGCTGCAGTCCAGTACTCTCCTAAGTTCTCCCACTTAGAGACTTAGCTGCAGTCAGACACTCGCCTAAGTTTGAAAAAATCCTACCGAGTGGAGAGCAATCCTCCCACTCGGGGGCTTAGCTGCAGTCCAGTACTCGCCTAAGTTCTCCCACTTAGAGGCTTAGCTGCAGTCAGGAACTCGCCTAAGTTTGAAAAAATCCTACCGAGTGGAGAGCAATCCTCCCACTCGGGGGCTTAGCTGCAGTCCAGTACTCGCCTAAGTTCTCCCACTTAGAGACTTAGCTGCAGTCAGGCACTCGCCTAAGTTTGAAAAAATCCTACCGAGTGGAGAGCAATCCTCCCACTCGGGGGCTTAGCTGCAGTCCAACCACTCGCCTAAGTATTTGAAAATCCTACCGAGTGGAGAGCAAACCTCCCACTCGGAGGCTTAGCTGCAACCCAACGCTCGCCTAAGTATATAAAAATCCTACCGAGTGGAGAGCAAATCTCCCACTCGGGGGCTTAGCTATAGTCCAAGCACTCGCCTAAGTGATTAGAAATCCTACCGAGTGGCGAGCCAGACTCCCACTCGGGGGCTTAGCTGCAGCCCAGTGCTCGCCTAAGTGTTTAAAAATCCTACCGAGTGGAGAGAAAACCTCCCACTTGGGGGCTTAGCTGCAGCCTAGTGCTCGCCTAAGTGTTTAAAAATCCTACCGAGTGGAGAGCAAACCTCCCACTCGGGGGCTTAGCTGCAGCCCAGCGCTCGCCTAAGTGTTTAAAAATCCTACCGAGTGGAGAGCAAACCTCTCACTCGGAGGCTTAGCTGTAGCCAAGTGCTCGCCTAAGTACAGGACACAACCCAATCCGCGAGTCGACTGCTACCTTCTCCTTCGGAGCTGCGCCGCAAATACAAGGTTATTCTGAGTGAAGATCAAGTTCCACTCGACGAATCAAACCATGAAGATATTCAACGAGAAATCAAGATCAGATAAAGCCTAAAAGGTCCCAGACCTCAGATCAAAGTACTCGAGCCCTCGGCTCGGCGGAGTTTAACGATACAAATCCACTCGGCATTCCGAGGCAAATTTAAAGTGAAGCATAAAAGTTTTTCATTCCTCAGGAGGAGGACTGGAAGGGGCGACGAACTCGTCCAAGTCGATCCCATCTGCAATACGAGTGGCAGCAGCAATGAAAGTCTCCATGAAGTCTTGAAAGTTGCACTTCCTGGTATTGGCAACTTGGATGGCGGCCAGCTTTTCTTCTCGCGCCTCCTTGCAATGGACGCGGACCAGAGACAGAGCGACATCAGCACCACATCTAGCAGAAGATTTCTTCCATTCTGCCACTCGACCCGGGACTTCATCCAGTCGGACCATCAGGGACTCGAGGTCGTTCTGAAGTGTCGTTCCAGGCCAGAGTGATGTGTCGATCCGCGACATCGCAACCTTCAGCCGAGCAAGATAATCAACAACGCTGGTAACACGAGACTCCAGTCGGAGCACATTCATAGCAGCCTCGTCCTTCATGAGAGAATTGGCGGGATCCAAGCCTGGCTCCACTCGACTGGTTTCCTCTTCGAAGCTCTGGCAGAATTCTGCAAACACGATTCAAGAATAAGATAGTGGCCGTACGCGGGCTCGGTAACTACAAGACAGCCGGGTTGGAATAATTACCTTCGAGCATGACGAACAGCTTCTTGGCGAGTCCACCGAGATAAGCTTCCAGATCTTTTACCTTCCCCGCCAGCTCACCCGCCTTGTCGTGTAGAGCCATCTTTTCTTTCTTCAGTCGACTGGACTCTTGATTAGCTATCTCGAGAGCAGTTTTCAGTCTGGAGTTCTCCTGTTCAAGGGTTCCGACCGAAGCCAGTTTCTCTTCTGCGAGCTTTGTTTTGCTCGAGGCCTCCTTCTGTGCCTCTGCAAGATCTTGATCCTTCTTCTTCAGAGCTTCCTCCAGTTTATCTATGGCGCGTCGAGTGGAACCAACATCAAGAATGGACAAGAAAGAAAAGCCACCCGTTAATAATGGACAAGAAAGAAAAGCCACCCGTTAAGAATGGAGAACCTCACCAGCCATACCTTTTGCTTCTTCTTGTGCCTTCTTCAAATTCTCCTGAGCAAGCTTCAAGTTAAGGTTGAGTTGGATCTGCTGATTCTCCAACTCAGTATAGCGAGCTACAAGTTCGCAAGATTTCTGTAAAAAGAAAAATCAGTCGACAGACGTCCAAGACAAGTTGCTTCCGAGCAACCAAGAGACAATGATGACATTTCTAAGATTACAGCTGAATCAAGAACATTCGACAGTAGTCTCTGGGACTACACCCAGTGGGTGCACTCAGCGTGCCCCCACTGTAAAAAAAAAGAGTCGACTACCCGCAGTCGACCGGATACAGTCCCACTCGACATGGCCTGACCAGACCGAGTGAAGAAATACAGCTACAGCAACACAATATAAAGACTAGAGTCGACTGCCAACAGTCCACCGTAGTCTCGGGGACTACACCCAGTGGGTGCACTTAGCGTGCCCCTACTCGTCCAAGAATTGACAGACACACCCAGTGGGTGTACAGATACAAAGATCTTCGGAAATGAGATCCTTCAAACAGCATATCATAACAGACCAAGTGTTGAGTCGACTGACCTGGACATTGCTCTGAAGAGCCGAGCTCGCGTCATAAGCTGTTTGGCTGGCCTCCCGAGCCACCTTCACTTGCTCCATCATGATCCCCGCCTGGCGTATAGCCTCTTTTGCAGCAGCTGCTTGGTCCTCAGGGACGGGGTATGCGGCAAAAAGCAAAGACGGATCCGCAGTCGACGTCGAGGGCCGAACACTCGCCAGAGGAATGGCGAAGGTCACAGAAGCCCGAGTGGTGTCACCACCATCCCGAGCTACGGCCTCAGACGCCGGAGCGGATTGGGGGGTCTTGTCAGCCGACGCCCTCTTGTGCCTCCTCACTCTCAACGGATCGTTGTCGTCGTCATCCGGGAGGTCGATAACATGAGGAGGGGCTATAAGGGAAACATTCAATCGACCAGGGTTGCAATAAATGTTTAGTCGACTCAAAGTGGAACGTCAGTAATCGTACCAGTGTTGGAGGTAATAGCATCCTCCATCTCTTGGTCGTCGTCCTTGGCGGAGATCTCAGAAGTAGCAGCACTGCAAGCCTCGAAAGTCAGTCGGTTGGCTCAATGGATCGACCAAGGATCCGTCCACGGTCGACAAAGGAAAACAAGTTTTATTATTACCCAGAAATGGTGGGGACGGACATCTTCATCTTGGGCAGAGCCTTGGTCGGCTTGGACGGCGCTGCGCGTGGGTGCTTGGGAGCCTTTCCAGTCGGCGTAGGAGAAGAGGTCCGAGGGCGTTTCGATGACTGCCCAACAGGAGCAGTCGCCCTACCACGCTCCCATGCTGGATCGTGTGTGAGTTTGGATCGCCCCTCCGGGCGGGGGGGGGGGGGGGGGGGGGGGGGTTCAACCTCCTCCTCCTCCTCTTCGCTGGACTCGACGTCGTCGCCTCCCTCTCCTTCACCGTCAGACTCCCACTCGCCTTGATCGTCCCCGGTCTCACCTCCGCTCGCCTCCCCTTCCTCAGTTGGCCCCTGTGCCCCGTTGGGCGTCGAGTACATCTCAGTAGTCGCCTGAAAAACAACAGACAAGACAAAGGTTAATTGACCAACTCAAAGAAGACCAATGAAGAAAAACAAGATCTCAGTCAGGAGCATAAAGGCATACCTGGTCCACGTCATACGAGTTGTCGAGTGGAATTACCCTCTTGGCTCCTCGGGGGTTGTCCTTGTTTCCTGTGATGCTCGACAGCCACCCCTCCAGCATCTCATCAGTGACCTCCTCCGGGTGGATCCGAGTGGTGTCGTCGAGATCCGAGTACAGCCACATCGGGTGGTCACGAGCCTGGAGCGGTTGGATGCGCCTCTGGAGGAAGACCTCCAGCAAATCCATACCCGTCACGCCCTCACGGACAAGCTCAACCACTCGACTGGCCAGCACTTTGACTTGGGCCCTTTCCTCCGGTGCCACTTTCAGAGAAGCAGGTTTTTCAGCTCGGTCGAGTGAGAAAGGGGGGAGACCGGTCGACTGTCCTGGTGTCGCCTGGTCTTGACAGTAGAACCAGGTCGCCTGCCAGCCACGGACCGACTCCGGGAAAGTGATAGATGGAAAACAACTCTTTCCCCTCATCTGGATCGCCAGGCCCCCGAACAGCTGGATCACCTGCATCCTTTCATCACTCGACTTGGCCTTCTTGACCGATTGAGAACGGCAGGTAAAGATGTGCTTGAAGAGACCCCAATGGGGGCGGCAACCCAAGAAACCCTCACACATGGAAATGAAAGCAGCGAGGTATACGATGGAGTTGGGAGTGAAGTGGTGAAGCTGCGCTCCTAAGAAGTTCAGGAAGCTCCGGAAAAAAGGATGGGGCGGCAGAGAAAACCCACGGTCGACATGGGTGGCTAGGAGCATGCACTCACCGTCGCGGGGCTGAGGTTCGATCTCTCTCCCCGGGAGACGCGCGACTCCATGGGGAATGACCCCCCCCCCCCTCGACCATGTCGTCGAGATCTTCTTGCCGGATCACCGACGGCATCCAATCGCCTTGGATCCAGCCTCGAGGCAGAGCAGACCTTGAGGAGGATCCGCCCCGAGCGGACCTCTTCCCTTTCCCCTGCGCCGCCGCCTTCTTCGCGCGCTCCAGGGCGGATGTCTTGTCCTTCGCCATCGTTGCCGGCAAATCTTGCATGGACCCACGGCGCTAGGGTGAGAACGGAGGTGGCGGAGGAACTCGCGAAGGGAGAGAGGAAGAAGGAAGCACACTGTTTGGAAACCCCGAGCCGGCAACTTATAAGGGGCCGCTTCCGAGTGGCCGACTGGTAGGCCCAGGCTATCCAGTCAAATCCCGCAGCAGACGCATGCGCAGTACGTGGCGAAAAAGGCGACGTGAGGATCGAGGAGCTTCCACTTTATCGCTTCCGATTACTGCGGCCGCTCCCGTCCCGCGCGCTTCCCGAAATCCGAATCCCGCAACACCAGCGGGCCGTAGAACAACTTGTTAAAACAGAAGACCCCGCTCATGCCGACACTCCGTATGTCACACATAAAGAAATTCACTCGACGAAAGGCCTGGAATGGATCAAGGCGACTGAAAGAGGTTGATGACGTCATCCGTGACGGTTGGCCCAAAACGAGGCGCTCATGTAGCCCAAAGAACCAGTCGGAAAGATCTCCAACTCTTTCCCCACTCTAACCTCGATCCATTTAGGGGGCTAATGATGAAGCCATGTACCTAGGGTAGGGGCACGGGCCTGTCCAAAGAGCCCTACCCTGGGACATCCCTAGGAGAAGTCACCTTTCAATCGACTTGAAGGTATCCCACTCGACGGGTTCAAGACACTCGACCAAGAAGCCATCACTCGACCATGAAGCCAACCACTCGACTACCAGGAGGCCTATAGTCACTCCACAGGCAAACAGTCAGCTGTTAAGTAGTCTTTATGGTCATTATAGCACTTTATTAGCGCGTTACCAGTAACGCTCGACCTTAAATGTACCTTAAAACCCTGCATTACTAAGGGCAGGAGGGGGCCGGCGAACTCTATATAAGCCACCCCCTCCTCAGTATGAAGGGTTCGCACCCCTGTAATTCACACACGCATAATCCAGTCGACCTCCTCCGGGCTCCGAGACGTAGGGCTATTACTTCTTCTGAGAAGGGCCCGAACTCGTAAACCTTGCGTGCTTACAACTTCTCCATAGCTGAGATCTTGCCTCTCCATACTTACCCCCCTACATCACTGTCAGAGCTAGAACCACGACACTCAGCGAAGCAGAACAAGAAGAAGTTGGGGTTAAACGTCAACCCTGGTCCCTCCGCACCAAGGGCAGATGGCACACGTGAGGCCGAACCGAATATCATAGGACCATATGCCAACCTTGAGGGCCTCATCACCCGCATCTTAGTCCAAGGGACTGCTGTGAATGACCCTCCAGCTGACTCTGAGTTTGATGAGGCGCCTACTGTACCGAAGTCAAAGCAGTCGAAGAAGCCAAAAGCTTCAAAGCCGGCCCCTTCACCAAAAATCTCAAGGGCGAAGCCATTGGCAACTGCACCTCCTGAAGACAGTGTGCAGTCTGAAGACGTATCCCGCGTCTCCAAGCCCCAGAAGGCCAAGATGCCTCAGCCACACACCGGCAAAGAGCTCACAGCTGCTGCCATTCTGCGCAGTGAAACCATTGATCTGTCAAGTGATGAAGATCTTGGAGATGACGCTCTTGAGCAGCTCATCAAGAGCAAAGAAGAAGCAGAAATCTTCAACAATCTGCCTCTCTTGGATGTCGCCATCATCCACGACTTCATTGACGAGTGGTTTGCCACACCAAACATCATCTTTGAAGATCTGCAGCTGCCCGTTGGCCTCAGCGTCGCCTTCCAAGGCGCTATTGCTTCAGAACTTGTAATTGCCCAGCGCATTGTTGAACTAAAGCAGAAAATTGATTTTGAAAAGGCTCAGTTCAAGAAGCACATGGCCAAGCTCAGCGTGCAAGAAGTGAAAAACTTCAAGATCATGTTGCACGAGCTAAAGGAAAACTTTCTAAAGAAGCGTGCAGAAGCTCAGGGTTTGTGGGAGCGAATGAAGACTCTGGCTGACAGATGTGTGCAAGCATATAATGAGGCTGAGAAGCGCAAGGCACTTGGGCGTCCTGGCATCGACCCCAGGATGGCCGTGAAGAAGAAGAAGAAGCCTGCTATGGCTGAACCAGAGGCACCAAGGCAAGAAGCTGTTCTGATTGTCTTCCCAACTGCAACGACTGGCTCGAAGCCAAAGAGCCGGTCAACCGCTTCAGAGCTCAAGAAGACAAGAACTGCCGAGGCTGAAGCCAGGAAGAGGAAACACTCTGAAGCCTCTCCTTCTGCCCCCACTCAGAAAAAGCGAAAGATCAAGAAAGCTCGGGCTGCTCCCACAGAGCCCTTGATGGTTGAACCCCTTTCTGTCGTCTATCCTGATGCAGAACGTCAACTGACAGTTCATGAGCCTGCTCCCATAGAGGCTCCTGAAGCTGAAGACATTCCAGCAGCCGACCCCATCGCTGCTGAAGACATTGGTCATCATGACAATGTACAAGATGATGCAGCCCTTCCTCAGCTTGAAACCAGCGAACTCATCAGCATTGGTCGTCCTCTGACGCCAATTGCACAGGCTGCATCATGGGCGGATCGCCCACAAGTGGAAGAAGAATCTGAGGTCCAGCCCACTCCAACTCCACAGGCGTCGTCAGCATTTCGCAGGATTCGTAAAGGTCCACGGCCTCAAGATTCTGCTGACGACATTCCGGCTGCATCAGCCGAAGACAATGAAGAAATACCACAAGATCCCACTCCTCCGCTCCACCAAGAAGCAGTTCTCCAGGAGAACGTGCCTGAGGCTGACCCTCCTGCTAGTCACAAGGAGGCTGAAAATATTGAGGCTGCCACAACCAACACTGAAGCCAATGTGGCGCCCTCCCCACCAAAAGCTTCAGAAGACAGCGAAGCTACTGCTCCTGACATGTCTGTTCCTGAGTCTGCTGCAGGTCCTCAATTTGATTACCATGTTGAGCACAGGCCTCAAGTCCAGACGCCAGTCCCAAGACTGCCACGGTTCCCAGGTCCTGCATCAGCTCCTGGCTCCTTTAACATAACTAGCTTCAGGGCAGATAATATGTTCTTCAATAGCTCCAAGAACCCCTATTCAAGGGAAAGGATTTCATCCGATAGGTTCTGGAGCTATCCTCAGCGCAGCTACTATTCATGCATCCTGTACAACCAAGGTCGCATCTTCCCGCACAAGCGCCTTGATGTTGAAGCTATTGCTGGTCTGCCTTGTCTGGAAGAAGCGTTGGATTGCTTCAAGCAAGTGGGTCTGCTGCAGTTTGTGACTGATGAAGAGCACTGGAATGAAGAGCTTCTGCTACAATTCTATGGCACCCTCCACATCAAAGGATACAACAGAGATCTGAAGACTTGGGTCCTGGAGTGGATGACCGGCAATGTCCATCACGAAGCCCATGCATTTGATATCATTGAGCTCACCGGCCTGCCCACTCCTGGCGAATTCTTCGAGGAAGGCTGTCAACTACACACTGAAGCTCTTGAGAGCATATTCCAGAGGCCTGAATCGAATATATGTCAGATGCTCTCCATGATGAAGCCATTGCTCCACGATGCTCCATATCCAACAGAGTTCTTCATTGAAGACCTTGAGTACCTGCCCAGAACCATCTATCACATCATCCGGCGGACTCTTTGGCCCATTAAAGGACACTCTCCACATGCCAAGATTGAGGGTGCAATGAAGACTCTGATATTCTGTATCCTTCATGGCAAATGCTTCAACGCACAGGACTTCTTCATACGCCAACTTGCTGCATCAAGCTCAGATTTATTTGGCTTGAAGTTCTATGCTCCTTGGGTAATGAGGCTGCTCAAACTTCACTCTGCGATCTCATATCAGCCCTCAGCCCCCAACCATTGGATCTTTTTGCCAGATGTGGATACCTCTGCTGAAGCCATATACCCTAAGCCTGCCAAGCAACCTTTGTGTCTTCAGAATGCAGAACACCGGAGCTTCACTCAGAACGTTGAAGGTGTTGAAGCCATCTCCAGGGTGTATCCGCTGTCTGGCACTACACGTGCACCACGCCCTGCATCCACTGAAGCCACTGATAGCACACCTGCTCAAAGACCCAAGAAGCGTGCCCGTGCTCTCAATGACCGAGAGCTTCTTGTGGCCCTTCATCAAAAGCAGGATAGGCATCACGACTGGCTGAAGAGACAGATGAAAAGCCTCTTGGTGGATGTAAATCGCATCCAAAATCTTGCCACCAAGAATGCATTCATTGCACATGAAACCTGTCGCCGCACCTGGAAAGGACTCACAATGCTGTGTTATGAAGTTGATCTTCACGAGGATGGCTTCAAAGAGCGATTCAAGTTTGACTCCACACCTCCCAGAAGGGCTGTGCTGCGAGGAACTCCATCACTTGAAGACTCAGAGTTCTCTTCATCTGCTGCCATGGTGACTGCAAGGATTATCGAGGAAGAAGACGATGCTACATCACCTCCACCTCCTTCGGCGCGCGTCGACTCTGCACCAAGCTCTTCAGCACCGCCAAACTCCTCCAACGACCCTGCTGCTCATGGGAACGAGTAGAAAACTCTATTGATGTTGATAGTCTTCAAACCTTTTTGGTCCTCACTGACAAAAGGGGGAGAAGCATATGATGTTGATAGTCTTCAAGCGGGTCAATATGGGCAGGTGTCTTTATTTTGCTATATTTTGCTTCGTGCTTACAACCCCCGTTTTGCTACATTTGCTTCTTTGAGTTGTAACACTTAAACTCGATGGTCGTCTGCTACTTGTTTGCCACTTTGTTTTGCGAAGATAAATTCCGCATGTGCGACGATAAATTCCGCACTTAGATCATTCTGCAGACGTCCATTTTTCATTATGCATGTCATTATCTTCATATACTTTTACATGCATAGTGGATTGTCATCATAAGTTGAAGAGGATCTCCACAAGTACAACCTGCCATGTGCATTTGCATGCCAGAAGCAAATTACTTATATGCACATCTTCAGGGGGAGCCCTTGCAGCTTATGAAGACAATTCCTTTACAATTCACAAATTATATTCCCCATTGAAAACTTCAACTAGTTTGTCATCAATCACCAAAAAGGGGGAGATTGTAAGTGCATCTAGTGCCACCCCTAGTTGGTTTTGGAGTATTGACGACAAACCTAGTTGAGGGACTAATGTGTTTGTGAGAATTGCAGGATAACACAGGTAGAAGTCCCTCATTGATTCGGTTTTACTACCAGAGATGACCCCTAAAAATGTACGAAGACATTGAAGTCAATGGTGGTATATGAAGATATTCACATTGAAGACTATGACAAGAGAAGACACCACGTGAAGCCTATGGAACTCGAAGACTTAGATCTTTCATAGTTCTTTTTCATTTGTGTTGAGTCATAGGAACCACCGTACTGTTAAGTGGGGTCCAAGAGAACCAGTCAGAATGACTGAAGTGATGCCTAATTCAAAATCTATGTCTTCGAGCGAAGACTATGAGAGCAAATCTTGTCCAGAGTCGGACAAGTCAGCTTTACTTGTAGCCCAAGTAAAGTTGCCGTGTGAGTTTGAAATCTGACCGTTGGAACACGTGTCGGTTCCTTAGTGACCCAGGGTCATTTTGGACAAATCAGGTCGGGTTGCCCAGTGGCTATAAATAGTCCACCCCCTACAACCATAAACGGTTGGCTGCTCAGATTTCAGTGCACGGCTTTTGTCGTTTGAGAGCAACCCACCTCAAAGCCTTTGAGAGAAAATTCCTAGAGAGGAGAAAAGCCCTAGCCACCCAGAGCCAGAGAGAATTGGGCATCACTTAAGTCTTCCTATCTGAGTGATCTGAAGACTTATTACACTTGAGGACTGTGCATCCTCCAGCCGGTTAGGCGTCACGTTCTGAGCATCCAAGAGTCATTGTGGATTGCCAGTGAACGAAGTCTGTGAAGGTTTGGGAGTCTACCTTGAAGATTTACCAGAGTGATTGGGCGAGGTCTATGTGACCTTAGCTCAAGGAGAATATGGTGAGGACTGGGTGTCCTGAGCTGCATGTTCAGGACTGGGTGTCCGGGACTGTGTGTCCTTTGGTTTAAATACCTAGCCGCTCCAACCAGACGTACAGTTGTCACAGCAACTGGAACTGGTCCAACAAATCATTGTCTTCAACGAGTCACTGGTTTCATCTTCACTTCCTTTTACTTACTGTTACTCACTGTGAAGCCATTGCATGCCTGCTCTATCTTTTGTCTTCACAACGTAACTGTATGATTTGTTTGGCTTCATAACTTCTTCCTAACTGATCCTTATTACACTGCAGCTACTTGTCATTGTGCTTTCACACTATTGAATACTTGACCATGTCTTGCCTAGTGTAATCTAACTTCCACTGCATAGTGATAGGCATATCTCTACTGTTTGTCTTCACAACTTCCACGTTTTGAAGACTTTCATAAAAATCGCCTATTCACCCCCCCTCTAGTCGATATAACACACTTTCACCAACTTTTTGCCAACCAAAGCCATATGCCACCCACCGCACTCCAAACTATACCAATCACCTGGCCTTTTGCGGTCTGGGGGCTTGACATGGTCGGACCCCTTAAAGGCGGGACCGATAGAAAGAAATACTTACTGTTTATGGTGGATAAATTCACCAAATGGATAGAAGCCAAGCCTGTTAAAACGGCCGAATCTGGACCTGTGATAGACTTCATATCCGGGGTTGTACACCGTTATGGCGTCCCCCACAGCATCATAACTGACAACGGCACAAACTTTACCGCGGACGAGGTAAAACTCTGGTGCAAAAACATGGGCATAAAGCTCGATTATGCTTCCGTCTATCACCCACAAACCAACGGCCAGGTCGAACATGCAAACGGTCTTATTATGAGCGGCATCAAACCCAGATTAGTGCGGTCCCTTAAGGAATATAATACGCACTAGGTAGAGGAGCTCGACTCCGTACTCTGGGGGCTGCGGACCACGCCAAATCGCACCACCGGATACACACCATTTTTTATGGTGTACGGTGCAGAGGCAGTCCTGCCCTGCGATATAATTCACGACTCACCTAGAGTGCGCATGTACGAAGAAAGAGAAGCCGAGCTCGATCGGCAAGACAACTTGGACGCCTTGGAGGAGGAGCGTGACGTGGCAAAAGCCCGTTCCGCATTTTATCAACAGCAGGCCCGAAGATATCAAAGCAGAGAAGTATGGGCCAAAAATTACAATGTTGGCGAACTAGTTCTATGCCTGCCGGATAAGAAAAAGGACAAACTCAAGCCCAAGTGGGAAGGTCCATTCATAATCGACCAAGTCCTGACTGGCGGGGCGTACCGCCTGTGAGATGCGTTGAATAACCGACTCGAGCCGAACCCATGGAACGCCACCCGTCTCCGAAGATTCTATGCCTAGCGCTGGACTCTGTGTTCGTCTCCTTCCTCTGTCCATTTTTGACATTTTTTCTGTCTTACATTTCTCTCCTTCCCCTCTTTTCTTTTATAGCCCTTAAAGGCTTATCTAGTGACGCGCCACTCGCGCTCATTAAACCTGGGGGCTTCTTTAACAAAAGCTTATTTATACGGGCTTCATGCCCAACACATGCGTCAAACTTCCGCATGTACCTTTTTCTTCACCATTATATGCATCGATATGACTTAAGTTTTGGCCAAGCTGGGTTGCCTGGCTCCTGTGCTTACCCCTACGTTCCGATTGTTCGGCTAGGAGGTAAAGGGAGCACCTCTGCGATTGTTACTGCCAGGTCAGCCGGATGTGTACCTTAGACTGGGTGAAGCCGAAAGCTAGCGTTCTTAAGGGAATATTCGGTCGGTCAGACAAAAGATGATCTTTTTACCCATTTTATGAGCCCCCGGATGCTTTTTTCTGCGTCTTTTTACGTAGTCCGGACATGCACTTTAGAGCATGCCTCCCAACAAAAGGAACCCCTAACGGAACTATTCTCTCTAGAAGATGTTTCTTACTAACCATGTAATATAACATAACTAGTTGGGCACTTGTCTGATAAAGCACTAATGACCCCTATGCCTGGTCTCCAAGCATACCACGGTTCTTATATAACCGCTATGGTATTAGGACACACTCTGGACCGTCAGGTCCCGAGGTTGAAGCGGAAAGGTTGGCAACGACAAACGATCTACAATCCGGCTAGAAGGCATTACACATGTCAATTCAAAATTACATAGTCATTCTGACTGATTGTATTCCTCTTCTATACCATCTAACAGGCTGTCTAATTTACAGTCCTGCTAGGAATACTTCGCGGCCAACTCTACTTGGCCGTATACTAAGCTCACAGGGATCTCCTTCCCGCCAGGCCCCACTGGTCCGTCCTCGGCCATGTGGTTTGGGTCAGACTTCGTAAAACGGGTCTTCACCATGGCCCAGGCTTCCCGAGCGCCTTGTCGGCAGGCCAATATCTTCCACAAATGGAAGCGCCGCCGAGCTCCCTTCAGCTTCTTCGTAAGCTCTCCAGGGCCCTCGGGCACGGAGTGGGCAGGCCATAAGGCTCGGGCAACACCTCGCATCACCTGCCGAACTCGCTCGTGCAGTTGCATGAGTTCGGTAAGAAGGTCACCCGTAGAACCGGGCATCTCCTCTGCAGGACGACCTATGAGCATACCTACAGACATTACTCTGTTAGTCGACTTCCTCGCCGAACTTTTTTCAAAGTTCATTCAAAGCACTTACTAAAAATGCTGCGTCGAAGCCGCTGATTCTCCTTCGTGGAGTCCAAAAGCTGGCCACGAACATCTTTAAGTTCGACGTCCAGCTTGGTGTTGGCATCCTGAAGATCATTCCTCTCTCGCCTCACCCTCGTCAACATACTCTCACCGGCCTTTAGCTGGCGTAAGAGTTGTTGCTTGTCCGGATCGAGTCTGGCGCCATCTGCAATTTGATTTGTCAGATTTACACCCACACCGCACAATACTAATCTTTTGAAGTGTATTTTACCTGAGGAGGTCCCTTTGGGCTCCCCTGCTGCGGCTAGTGCGGCCTCTAGTTGGGCCTTGCACTTTTCCAGCTCCTGGGACAATACAGTATTCTTCTCTATAAGAACCTGCATATTAAATGATCCTTAAATCAGTTGCTCTAACTGTTTCAAGTCTCGGGGGCTACTGGCATATATATATATATATATATATATATATATATATATATATATATATATACATATATATATATATATAATTAACCAAAAAATTTACCCGTATGTCTTTCACATACTGCTCCGTGGATCTGGCTAAACCATTTTGAGCGGCACGGAGGTACGCATCTCCCGAATTAAAGGCGTCTAAAGCCTTTTGGGAGAAACAACCATCGTGTAGAATTGTCTGGCGACGCCTGTGGTTCATGGCACTCTCCACTTCTGAATTTGTGGCAGACAGCCTGTCCGCATCCTCTGTCGGAGGAACGTCCGGTGCGCGCCTTGTACTCGCCTCCGCTTCCTGGCCAGACGTTGGAGCCTGGTTGGTGGAGGCGCGATTGGCAACCTCTCCGGATGTAGTCCGGCGAGGTCTCTTCGTCCTGAAGATAGCACGAGCGTTAATATGCCCCTGATAGAATAACTCCAGGGAAACAAAGGGTGCACTATACCTTTGCGCCGGCATTTCAGTCCGGACTTCATTCCTTTTTTCCCTATGGTGCTCTGCGCCCCCTCGTTGGCTGGTCGCCGTAGGTTCGGCCTCCTGCCTCGGAAATCTCCCTTGCAAAACACGGTTGACGTCAGAAACACCGAAATACGCGAGAGTGGAATCCCTCTCAAGGGAATGAGACTCTGGTTTCCGTCACCTGGGAGGCTGGGATTAACCCTGGGTAATCAGCTGTGATGGCTACCAAGGTATTTTCCTTGCTTAGCTGATAAAACACCTCGTCGATAAGCTCCACCGATATGTCCGGATCCTCTTCGAAGTCTGGGTCAAGGGACCATTCTGGGTCCTCGGGCTGTGGAGGGCGGCTGCTTATATTCTTTACCTCATGTCGCAGTTCCTGCAGTGAAGTCGTTAGACTACCTATCTAACCACGGGAGTATCAAACAAACGGGCAAGCGCAATTGTTCACTTACCCAACTTGGAGGAACGTACATACTAAATCCGGCCTGCGGGTTGACGCGGAGGAATTCCTCCTTTTCTCCCTTGTACAGAGAGGATAAGATCTTTTCTAGAGCAGCGGCTGAGTCCGGCCCTTTACGACCGTAACGGGTGGCGTCATCATCCCCGTTGAATTCCCACATTGGGTGGCCTCTATATTAAAGCGGTTGCACCCCCCGCATAATACATGCGGCCATGACTCCAATCATGGTTAGTCCGGAATGTGCCAACAATCTTATCCGGCCCATCAGGTAAAGGACGTCTTTGTCGCTTTCTCTCTGAGAGCTCCGCGCACGCCAGCTCAAGCGTTTCTTCAATGGAGCACTGTTGAACTCAGGGAGACCGACCCGGATAGGGTCCGGTAGCGGGACATCATCTATATAAAACCATTCCGAAGTCCAGTCCTCAGTCCCGGCGATGCGCCATACTTCGGCTCCGCCCACTTGGTATATGGACCCCTTTTGAGAATGGGGCACCAGGCAGAATAACCTCTTCCACAGCGCGAAATGAGCCTCAACGCCTAAAAATAGCTCGCAAAGGGCGACGAAACCCGCAATATGCAGTACGGAGGTGGGCGTGAGATTGTGCAGCTGGAGGCCGTAGAACTCCAGAAGCCCGCGGAGAAATGGATGAATTGGGAATCCCAGTCCCCTTATTAGATAGGGGACGAGGCACACCCGCTCTCCTTTAGAGGGATTGGGGGTGCTCTCTGCTTGCTCTCCACCGTTATAGGTGGCGAGTCCGGCTCGGACCGGGACCATATAGGCCTGAGGGAGAAATCCCTTGGCCTGAAGCGACACTAGCTTGTTGTGCGGGATGGATCACCTCTCCCAGTCTCCAGGTTTAGGGCTGGAAGGGCGAGAGGAGGAGCTAGGACGGCTGGCCATGTTGGAATGGACCTTTGCTGGAAGCGCTCTGATGATAACTCGCGGAAAGGAGAAGATGTGGTTTGGACCTAAATCCCCATCCCGTTAAATAGGCGGCTCGTTTATACGGCTAGGGGTGTGGGTGTAAAAAACGCCCTGGCTTTTCGCATTCGTTTGACACGTGGAAGACGGCCATTATTGGGCATGGAAGCCGAGGAGCACTACATTACAAAAATCGGACATTATTCCTACAGGTGCACAAGATTTGGAGAAGAACCCACCTTGCAATGCTGGACAATCTGCACGCCGGAGTCATCGTCATTGAAGCCTGGTTCGGGGGCTACTGAGGGAGTCCTGGATTAGGGGGTGTTCGGGTAGCCGGACTATACCTTCAGCCGGACTCCGGGACTATACCTTCAGCCGGACTCCAGGACCTTGAAGATACAAGATTGAAGACTTCGTCCCGTGTCCGGATGGGACTTTCCTTGGCGTGGAAGGCAAGCTTGGCGATGCGGATATTCAAGATCTCCTACCATTGTAACCGACTCTGTGTAACCCTAACCCTATCCGGTGTCTATATAAACCGGAGGGTTGTAGTCCGTAGGACAGAATCAACACCATACATAACAATCATACCATAGGCTAGCTTCTAGGGTTTAGCCTCCTTGATCTCGTGGTAGATCTACTCTTGTACTACCCATATCATCAATATTAATCAAGCAGGAGTAGGGTTTTACCTCCATCGAGAGGGCCCGAACCTGGGTAAAACAAAGTGTCCCCTGTCTCCTGTTACCATCCGGCCTAGACGCACAGTTCGGGAGCCCCTACCCGAGATCTGCCAGTTTTGACACCGACAGGGAGATTGTTCCTTGGTATGTGACTCCTCCATTGGTCCAATTAGTTTTTTGTTCTAGTGCTTTATTCATTGCAAATTTTTGTTGCTTAGGTGACTCTGTTCTTGAGCTTGCATGCCAAATTTATATGGTCAAAGGTAGTTTTGATGCATGATATAGGCCCTAGGCACTTGTAGGAGTAGTTGCTATCAATATTGTTGAGTTTGGTTTACTTTTATTTTGAAGTTACTAAAAATTTTAGAATTTTTTAGAAAATGATGAGGAGACTTTTGAGGGGCTCATCAAGCCAAAGCTCGAAGGAAAAGGCACCGAAGCCTAAGTATAATCTGCCTCGCACCACAGAGGTTCGAGCGTGTGAATGGCCTTCCGAGGATTTCTTGAGAGCAGCCGGGATTTATGAAGATTTTCATGAATTGTCTAAGAATGCAGGCCTTACCGCTTTCCTCCACGGCCAATGCGATCAGTATCTCTTATCACAAATATCTTTGTGCAAAACTTTCATTTCCATTCTAGGAGCTCACAACCTACGGTGGAGTTTTATTTATATGATGAGCATAAGGAGATGTCACTTTATGATTTTTGTCGGATTTGTTTAGTCCCTTATGAGGGCAAGACAGAAGAGCCACATCGTGATGATGTGGAGGGATTTATTGATACTATCACTGTAGGGGAAACAAGGAAGGTTTCCGATGCACGAATCACTAGCATACATTTTCCTGTTTTATGTTATTTTGCATTATTTGCTAGTCATTGTTTAATTGGTCGCGGAAACTGTGGAAACCTTAGTATCCCTGATATTATTATTTTGCTCCATGGTCTATACGGTGATAACTCTGTTAGTATGGGTGGCATTATTGCCAAACAGTTAAGTCTGAACCGTACAAAGGGCCCCATCTCTGGAGGCATCTATGCTTCACGCCTAGCTACACATTTCAACATACCTATTAGGCATGCTGAGAAGGAAGAAAAAGTGATGCCTCATGTTTATCTAGATTATGAAAGTATGGTGGCACATGATTTTATTGTTAAGAATAGGGAAGGAGAGCTTAAATATCAATTGTTCTTTATTAAACATCATCCTCAGACTATTACCCTGCCTGCTCCTTCTTTGTTTGATTTATCTGTCGGCACGTACCTTGTTCCGTTGAAGGCTATTCACGCCTACCAGAACCCTGCACCAGCCGAGGAGCCAGAGACGGAACCAGAAGTTGATCCTTCACGACAGTCTAATTACCATTGGGATCCAGAGATGATTGTCAGCCAGTGGCAATCGAAGCCTTCCTCTTCTTCTTCTCAGTACGACCCCAATACTACTATTATGGATATCAGCCAGGTCAGCCGTGGCCATAGACCAACTTAGGCCAAAAGCCTAAGCTTGGGGTAGTACGTATTTCCCACCGACATTACATTTATGTTCACACACTCATTGCTAGATGTTGGTGGTCATACTTTTTCATTGTATCATCCATGCTAGTTTATTTTCCTTTTTATGCTTTCTTCTTGTGTGTTTAATAAACCCTAAGAAAAACTAAAAAAATTAGTTGTAGATTTTACTTAATTTACCTTCCATGCTTGTAGTAGTAATTAAAAAGAAAACCCAAAAAGATTTCATGTTCTTCTTTTGCTTGTTGGGAGCTTTCCCGTTGAGGGAGTCCTGGATTAGGGGGTATCCGGACGGCCGGACTATATCCTTTGGCCGGACTGTCGGACTATGAAGATACAAGATTGAAGACTTCGTCCCATGTCCGGATGGGACTCTCCTTGGCGTGGAAGGCAAGCTTGGCAATATGGATATGTAGATCTCCTTCCTTGTAACCGACTTTGTGTAACCCTAGCCCCCTCCAGTGTCTATATAAACCGGAGGGTTTAGTCCATAGGACCAAGAACAACAATCATACCATAGGCTAGCTTCTAGGGTTTAGCCTCTCTGATCTCGTGGTAGATCAACTCTTGTACTACTCATATTATCAAGAACAATCAAGCAGGACGTAGGGTATTACCTCTATCAAGAGGGCCCGAACCTGGGTAAACATCATGTCCCCTGCCTCCTATTACCATCCGCCTTAGATGCACAGTTCGAGACCCCGTACCCGAGATCCGCCGGTTTTGACACCGACATTGGTGCTTTCATTGAGAGTTCCTCTGTATCGTCATCATTAGACAGATCTTTGTATTCGGCGGCTTCGCACTACAGGCCAACTCACTTGGCCATCTGGAGCAGATCGAGAGTTACGCCCCCGGCCACCAGGTCAGGTTTGGAAGCTTAAACTACACGGCCGACATCTGCGGAGACTTGATCTTCGACGGATTCGAGCCCCTGCCGAGTGCGCCGCACGGTCACGATGAGCATGATTCAGCTCTACCATCGGACAATGTTCAGGAGACCGCACCGGCAACCACTCCGACCCTCAATTCGGAGCCAATTGCACCATCCATGGATGGGTGGATAGACCCCACCACGGAGGCCGCATTCTCAGCGGCGATCGAGCCGAGTATCGACCTTACCCTTCACGTGTCAGGACCCCGATTCCAAGTCACATCGATCTAGCCGGTAACTCCTCATATCACTTTGCGGCCTCACGCACGGTATTCCCACGGGTGTCGCCTTACCATGGCCCGGGACCGTTTGCGCCTTTTGGCTCACGTATATGATAATGTCGCTAGCATCCATATGACAGAGAACCCGGGCTGACATGGCTAGTAGTGAACCCAAAGCGGCACAGACCTATGGAGACAGGCATACATGAACCACATCGAGCATGTCGGTCATCGGCGAGTGATTCCGGGCTGTAGCACTGGGCTAACAGGACTCCGGGGAACCCGGGCTGTAGCAGGCTAGGCAGGACTCCGGATATCACAGCGTGACATTTCCCCGAAGGGACAGACATAGGAACGAAGTGAAACACATGCCGGCCAGTCAAGTGTCCTGAGCAGTAGTGCTGGGCTAGCAGGACTCCGGTGAACCGGGCTGTAGCGGACTACTATGGCTCATGGAAGCACTAGACTACATTTCCCCATAAGAGAGGCTGCCAAGGATAAACAACTAGATTGTCGGATCCCACACATACCAAGCATTTCAATCATACACACAATATGCTCGATATGTGTAAATACAACATGGCATCACAACATAACTCTACAACTCAAGTATTTATTTATTAGGCTCCGAGGAGCGAGATATTACAAACATGGGTCTCATGACCCAACAATCATAGCATACAATGCAAAGCACATGCGGAAGCTTAACATGTCTGAGTACAGACATCTACAAATGAAAAAGGCTAAGAAGCCTAACTATCTACCAGATCCTGCCGAGGGCACAAGATCGTAACTGAGGTATCAAGCTAAACGTCGAAGTCCACGCGGAACTACTAGCAAGACTGACGTCTCTCTGCAAAACATAAAATAGGCAAACGTGAGTACAAATGTACCCAGGAAGACTTACATCAGAACTAGCTACATATGCATCGGTATCAACAAGGGGGTGTGGTGGAGTTTAACTGCAGCAAGCCAGCTTTGACTCAGTGGCTAACCTGAACTACGACTGCAAGCAACTCTTTTGAGGTGGCGCACACGAGTCCACATATTCACCATTCAATACACCACTATGGATCCGCTCCCGTCTCCCTACGAGAAGGCCATCCATAGCACTCACACTTATCTTGCGAGTTTTAGAGTATCCACTTTCACTTGTCTATGAACTGCTATAGGCAACCCAGAAGTCCTTTACCGCGGACACGGCTATTCGAATAGATTATTTATAACCCTGCAGGGGTGTACTTCGTCACACATGTTTCCACCACTTAGTGTCTGCACACGACATATGCTTGGAAGACTTCAAGCGAAAGCCGACGTGGGTGTCGACCACGACCTGACTAACCACACAAGTCTCTAGTCCAGGTTTATCGCCTATTCGGGTTCCATCCGTGAGGAGATCCGGCCGGAGTTTCGCTCACAGCCCCAAACGATGTGTGCAGGGTTCCCAAGACACCAAATGGGTGCCCGGTACACCGTGCCATGGTGTATCTACCGCAACATAGCCCACCCCTAGGGTTAGCGCTACGCACGGCCGCCAACACATGTCCTACAAACACCAGAAACTAGTTGCAACTCCTGGACAGAGGCGAGAGGGGTCAGTAAGTCGAGCGGGGTCATATTTCAGGGCCCAATGTGTGGTAGTAGCCGTTTCATGGATCACAAACACAGAGCTCAGTTCCTGAGGACGGTTTCAATGAGACAACCCACCATGTACTCCTACATGGCCTCTCACCGCTACCTTTACCAAAACGTGTTCACACACTTAGCTCACACACAGTAGGACATGTTTACACACCTCCGATCCATCCCCGATGAATCAGACCTGACTCAACTCTAAGCAGTAGCAGGCATGACAAACAAGCATGAATGAGTAGGCACATCAGGGCTCAAACAACTCCTACTCATGTTAGTGGGTTTCATCTATTTACTATGGCAATGACAGGTCATGCAGAGGATAAGGGGTTCAACTACCGCAACAAGTAGCAGATGAATCGTTGTTGTCCTAATGCAGTAAAAGAGAGCAGGAGCGAGAGAGTGGGCTTGTATCAGAATGAACAAGGGGGTTGTGCTTGCCTGGCACTTCTGAAGATAACATTGAGTCTTCATCAGTGTCAACGATCACAGCGTCGGAGCAGCGTCTACCGAGAGGGGACAATTACCGGCAAACAAGGAAGAACACAATCAACGCGATGCAACAATATGATGCATGATCATGACATGGCAATATGCTGTTGGTTGAGCTAATGCAACTAACAACAGGTTAAATGGAGTTGGTTTGAACACTAGGTTCAAATTCAAATTCAAACTATGAATTCAAATAATGCATTATCATGTTTTGGACTAAACAGAGAGGTTAAATTATTCAAACATGCATGAAAATGGTACAGATGGATTCCTTGAATTTTTCTGATAATTTTTCATACATAATTTATCTTATTTGGAGTTACGGTTGAATTTCTATGATTTTTAGAAGTTTTGGGTATTTTCTCAAAATAAATAAATCATTTCTGACTTATTTAAAATCCCAGAGGCATATACTGCGTCAGCATGATGTCGGGGTGACGTCAGCAGGTCAAAGGCGTCGACCAGGTCAAACCTGACCAGTGGGACCCACTGGTCAGTGACCCAGTCAACTAACCAAGTTAGTTAGCCCTAACTAACTGGATTGGGCCCACTGGTCAGCGACTAACCTAACTAACCTAAATATGATTAGCCCTAACTAACTTAGTTAGCCGGGCGGGGCCCGCATGTCAGTGGCTCATCTAATTAGCTAAGTTAATTAACACTAACTAACCTAACACTAATTAAGCAGGCGGCTGGGCCCACACGTCAGGGGAGGTCAAACCCTAGGCCGATCAGGTCAAACCTGCCGGCGACTCGAAGCCGGCGAGGCCAGATACGGCGGCGAGGCTCGAAGATCTTCTACAGGGCACCATTCGACGCGCGAGTTCCACCTATGGGTTCCTGGGAGCGAGGCGCAACCATTGGTGGTGGTGGTAGGAGCTACGGTGGTCAGGATCGACGGCGGCGACCAAATCGGCAGCGGCCGGAGTTCAGGCACCTGCGGGTTTGGCGTTGTGGTGCATGGGAGGAGGAGCCGGTGGGTGAAACGTGCTCCTGGGGGTGCACTGAGTGTAGTGACGCGCTCGGTTTCGACGGAGGCGTACCAAAACGACGGCGGCGACAAGTCCGGCGCCGGTGAGGTCTCGGTCTCAACGGAAACAAGGGCTATGATGAGCTAGTGGGCATGGGAGTAGGGGGAATCGATAGAGGAGCTCACCGCGAGTTCAGAGGTGGCCTCGGCGAGCTCGGGGAGGACCGGAAGGCGACGAATTCGTCGATGGAGTCCGGCGGCCGTGCTCGGGGAAGACGACTCGTAGCGGCGATATGGGGCTCCCGCGGTGGCGTGGCTCGGTGAGGCGGTTGAGGACGAAGTGGTGGAGCTTTTGGGCGCAGCGGCAGGGCGAGGGGTGGCCGGTGGCCACGAGTACGGCGACAATGACGACGAGCTCCGCTCGATGGTGCGCGCGAGAGGGGAGCAGAGGAGGGGATGGGGTCCAGGGGGAGAGAGGAGAGGTGCAGGGGGGTGAGGGGGAGTGCGTGGCGTCCAGGAAGTCGAGGGGGGGCACGCAGGCAGGGAGGAGCCAGCGCGGCTCACCGGCCATCGGGCACGCAGCTGCTTCTCCTCCTGGCAGGAGGAAGAAGACAGTGCTGCCTCTGATGGGCCGGGCTAGCTTTGGCCAGTTGGGCTGCTACAGAGGTGGGCCAGTTGGGCGCCAGGTAAGCCCAGGTAGCTCCTCTGTCTCTCTCTATTTTCTGTTTGCTTTCTGTTTCAGTTATTCTATTTTTGTTCTATTTTGTTTTGGTTTAGTAAAAATACTAAACCATTTTATAAAATCCTGAAAATAATTATGTGGCTAGAACTAAAATATAACAAACCACATAAAATGTTCCAGAATTATTGGACATATGTCAATTATATAAAGAATATATATCCAATGCAAATAGTTGTTGAATTAATTCAAAGGCCCAAAATAAATATCTCTGAGATTCCAAAAATATTGTTTTAAGTTTTACCTCTTGCCAATATTTTCAAAGACTAAGAGGAACATTTTCTTGGACTTCTTTGAAAAGATTTTAATGTTGATTATTTTTGAAGTGATTTATGAGGGTTTCAACTAACCTCAATTCAACTTTCAGAATTTAGACATGATGCATGATGCTCACTCAGGTAAATAGCTACAAGCAAATTCTAGGGTTGTGACATCACGAGAGCCGTGACACTAAACTGCCGGATTCTTCCCCGGCCACGGACTCCGAACTCCCTATGCCCGCACCTATCGAATCCGACTGGGCGCCGATCATGGAGTTCACATCCGTGGATATCTTTCAGCACTCTCCCTTTGGTGACATACTGAACTCATTAAGGTCTCTCTCCTTGTCAGGAGAGTCCTGGCCGAACTATGTCCGGCAGGATTGGGATGCGGATGACGAAGAAATTCGCCGCCCACCCACCACCCACTTAGTAGCCACTGTCGACGATTTGACCGACATGCTCGACTTCGACTCCGAAGACATCGACGGTATGGACGAGGACGCAGGAGACGGACAGGAACCACTGCCCACAAAGCACTGGACATCCACCTCATCATATGATATATACATGGTGGACACACCCAAAGAAGGCAATGGCGACGGGACAGTGGAGGATGACCCCTCCAAGAAGAAACTCAAGCGCCGGTGACAGCGGCGCCGCTCTAAGTCTCGCCAAGGCAAAAGCGGTGATACCGGCACAGGAGATAATAGCACTCCGAACAGTGCCGAAGATGACGACAATCCCCTCCAGCAAGATTTAGAGCAGGAGGATGGAGAAGCCAACCCCCTTGAGAGAGCAGCGGATGTTGAGGCGGAGGATGATAATTACATGCCTCCCTCCAAAGACGAGGCAAGCCTCGACGATGACGAATTTGTCGTTCCTGAGGATCCCGTCGAGCATGAGCGCTTCAAGCGCTGGCTTATAGCCACGGCAAATAGCCTTACAAAACAGAAATAGCAGCTTCGAGCTGATCAAGATTTGCTAGCCGACAGATGGACTGAAGTCCTTGCGGCCGAGGAATATGAACTCGAACGCCCCTCCAAGAGTTACTCAAAGCGCAGGTTGCTACCCCGACTAGAGGAGGAAGCATTAAAACCTTCATCTCCAGTGTATGACGCGGCTGATCGGCCACCTCGTGGCCGCGACAAAGCTCAGCCCGCACCCCGACGCCACTCAAATAAAAATGTCAAGGCACGGGGAAATACACTAGACCTGCGAGACGTATTGGAGGACAAAACTAAACACGCAAGATCGATCTATGGATCACGAGGGCGCGCCACTACGCAAGACGATAACTGTCACGCCGGATACAGTAAAGGTAAATCCGGCCGGGTGGAACACAGCGGACAAGACTCATTTGAGCTGGGTCGCGATATAGCCCAGTACAGAGGCTCCGCACACCCCCTATGCTTCATAGACGAAGTAATGGATCACCAAATCCCAGAGGGTTTCAAACCCGTAAATATCGAATCATACGACGGTACAACAGATCCTGCTGTATGGATCGAGGACTTCCTCCTGCACATCCACATGGCCCGCGGTGACGATCTACATGCCATCAAATACCTCCCACTCAAACTCAAAGGACCAGCTTGGCATTGGCTCAACAGCCTGCCAGCAGAATCCATTGGCTGTTGGGAAGATCTGGAAGCCGCATTCCTCGACAACTTCCAGGGCACTTATGTGCGACCACCAGATGCCGATGACTTGAGCCACCTAATTCAGCAGCCAGAGGAATCGGCCAGGCAATTCTGGACATGGTTCCTGACAAAGAAAAATCAAATCGTCGACTGTCCGGATGCAGAGGCCCTAGCAGCTTTTAAGCACAACATCCACGATGAGTGGCTCGCCCGGCACCTTGGCCAGGAAAAGCCGAAATCTATGGCAGCCCTCACGACACTCATGACCTGCTTTTGCGCAGCAGAGGACAGCTGGCTGGCTCACAGCAATAACATATCAAAGAACCCTGGTACTTCGAATAAGAAGGATAGCAATGGCAGGTTACATCACAACAAACGCAAGCACCGCATCAACAGGGACAATACCGAGGATACGGCAGTCAATTCCGGATTCAGAGGCTCTAAACCCAGTCAGCGGAAAAAACCATTCAAAAGAAGCACTCCGGGCCCGTCCAGTTTGGATCGTATACTCGATCACTCGTGTCAAATACACGGCACCCATGACAAGCCAGCCAACCACACCAACAGGGAATGTTGGGTGTTCAAGCAGGCCGGCAAGTTAAATGCCAAAAACAAGGATAAGGGGCTACATAGCGATGACGCGGAGGAGCCCTGGCCGTCGAACACCGGAGGAAAGAAGAGGTTCCCCCCACAAGTGCGGACGGTGAACATGATATACGCAACCCACATCCCCAAGAGGGAGCGGAAGAGTGCGCTAAGGGACGTATATGCGTTGGAGCCAGTCGCCCCAAAGTTCAACCCATGGTCCTCCTGTCCGATCACCTTCGATCGCAGGGACCAACCCACTAGTATCCGTCATGGCGGATTCGCCGCACTGGTCCTAGACCCAATCATCGACGGATTTCACCTCACTCGAGTCCTTATGGATGGTGGCAGCAGCCTAAACCTGCTTTATCAGGACACAGTGCGCAAAATGGATATAGACCCCTCAAGGATCAAACCCACAAAAACGACCTTCAAAGGCGTCATACCTGGTGTAGAGGCCCATTGCATAGGCTCAGTCACACTGGAAGTGGTCTTCGGATCCCCGGATAACTTCCGAAGCGAGGAGTTAATCTTCGATATAGTCATGTTCCGCAGTGGCTATCACGCACTGCTCAGGCGAACCGCATTTGCGAGATTCAATGCGGTACCGCATTATGCATACCTCAAGCTCAAGATGCCAAGACCTCGGTGGGTCATCACAGTCAATGGAAACACAGAGCGCTCTCGCCGCACGGAGGAGCACACTGCGGCCCTCGCAGCAGAGGCACAAAGCAGCCTCTTAAGGCAATCCACCAGTTCGGCGATTAAACACCCGGACACCTTCAAGCGCGCCCGGAGTAATCTGCAACAAGACCGCCTGGCACGTTCCGAGCTCGCATAGCAATGCGGCCCCCATCCCAGTCCCAGCCAAACGGCGAAATCCGTGCCACGCGTACATAATACGCATTGAAAATACCATGGGCATAGGTGGGGGCACGACTACGGCACGCCCCAAAACGTGGCTCAACCGCACTAGGGGCTTCTCGCTTTGTTATTTTTTTCTCTTTCAGGACTTTACTCTCTAGAAACCCCGTCCGGTAGTACGATTGCCGGACACACGATACAACAACCAAGGAGGCAGAAAGCTACGTCGCACCATGGAACTCCCAGGTGGTCTCTGATAATGAGTGAAATACTTGCTTTAAATACCATTCCGCAGCTTGCCCTTGGAGGGGACATGTCAAATAGTCCTACTTTTTACTTATCGCACTACTTGTATCGTTATGCTTCAACGCACCTTTTTGAATAAACAATGCATAGCACTAGTCTATTATATCATTCTCTATTCTTTTATATATATATGTTCATTCATGACATTCAGCACTCATACACTTTTGTACGGCCAATACGCCAGGGGCTTAAGCGTACCCCATAATACGGCGTGCGAAGTCCAAAAACTTTCGACAGTGCAGCACCCTGAACTTATAGCATTATATGCATCAGCTCCGAATCATGTCTTGGGTCAATAGTTGGGTTTGCCCGGCTCCCATGTTTTGGTACCTTACATTCCGCTATATCGGCTAAGGTAGCACTGGGAGAACTACTGCGATTGTGCCCCGGTTCATCTGGGCAAGCACCTCAGTAGAGAAAGCTAAAACTTACTGTCATGATAAGGCGAGAGCTGGTCGCTGTTCGAGAGGTCTCGAGTCCCTAAAGACTTATGCCGCTTAGGGCGAGGAGTCGGCTTTGTTCGGCTTAGGCGTGTATAGCGCCCTGAATTCGGCCTTCCGAATACTAGGGGCTTCGCCAAAATTTAAAATTGTAGACTTCTATGGCTAAGTGAGAGTGATAAAGCATTATAGTCTGATTGCCTTGTTCGTTGCGCTGAGCACCTCCCTCGAAGGACCCAACAATGGGAAAAAGAGTGCTCAGATTTATCCCGAACACCCCAGCACTCATGGCATGGGGGCAGAAGCCGACGACTGGCCATCTGTCAGATTTGATAAACAGCTGCACAAAAAGTAATATTTTAAATTCAAACAAGCGGTGCATAGCGCACATGAACAAGTTTTCATAATACAGGATCACACGAGCAAGTTCATTCAAAAATTACAACCTTCGCACACTCGTCCGCCACAAGACGGGCACCCTTCAGGACACCCCCATAATACATTTCAGGGTGGCTATGCTCCTTGCCCTGCAATGGCCCCTCCTTCACCAGCTTCTCGGCGTCCATCTTGGCCCAGTGCACCTTCGCACGGGCAAAAGCCCGATGTGCACGTTCGATGCAGACAGACCACTTTATGACTTCCAGCCGTGGGCAGGCATGCACAAGCCGCCTCACCAGGTCAAAGTAGCTGATGGGAAGGGAGTCGCCAGGCCACATCCGGACTATAAGGCCCCTCATGGCCTGTTCGGCCGCCTTGTGCAGCTCAACTAGTTGCTTCAGCTGGTCGCTCACAGGCATCGGGTGTTCGGTCCCAGTATACTAAGACCAGAACAACTTCTTCGTCGAGCTTCCCTCCTCGGCCTAGTAGTACTTTGCGGCATCCGACACGCTGCGGGGCAAATCTGCGAATGCTCCTAGAGAGCTCCGGACTCGGGTAAGTAACAAGTAATTTACTTTCACATGCTTGCTTTGCATAATGAATGCCTTACCCGCCGCTATCTTCCTCGTCGCCTCAATTTCCTGGAGGGCCTTTTGGGCTTCAGCCTTGGCATGCTTTGTGCTCTTGAGGGCCGCGGCAAGCTCGGATTCTCGCGTCTTTGAGTCAAGCTCCAAAGTCTCATGCTTCTTCACGAGAGCCTGGAGCTCTTGCTGCACCTCGCCCACCCGTGCCTCTTGTTTCTCCCGCTTGGTGCGCTCCCCGGCCGCTTTGTTTTCGGCCTCGAACAGCGCTTGCTTCAGCGTCACCACTTCGGTCGTGGCCCCTGGCACATCCATGATGATCCTATCAAGACAAGGTATCACTTACCTTTGTTCTCCTCGAGCTGCCTCTTGGCAAGGCCGAGCTTTTTCTCGGACCGCTCGAGGTTCTGCTTCAGTGCGGCGACCTCCGCAGTCAGTGCAACAGAGGCCAGCAGCGAAGCCTGCATACGCATATAGACATACTTGTATTAGACTCCTGCAGATATTATTTGATCCTCTATTCGGCTTTTCTTTGTGAACACCAAACAGAGCATCAGGGGCTACTGTCTATGCGGTAATATTTTCCTATATTTTAAATACTTACCTCAAAGCCTGTTAGAAGGCTGGCACAGGCTTCAGTCAGTCCGCTCTTGGCGGACTGAACCTTCTTGATCACCGCACCCATAATAGTGTTGTGCTCTTCATCGATGGAAGCGCCGCGAAGCGCTCCCAGTAGGTTGTCTGGTGCCTCTGGATAGACAGAGGTCATCGGCACGGGCGGCTTGCCCCTCTTGGCAGGGGGGCACCTGCCGGAGTCCGGAGCCACTGGAGGTTCCGGCGCGGTGTTCGGCTGAGGGCCGAACTCGGAGCCCTTGGGAGTCTTGCTCCCTTTGCGCCTGGAGTTTGGAAGGTTGCCTTGAGGTGCCTCTACGACTACCTCCCCTTGGTTCGGTGCCCCTTCAGACAATACCTCGACATTGTCCATAGGGCGAGGAGAGGAGGCAGTTGGAAGTGAATCGCTATTCATATCCGACGAGTCCAAGGAACCGTCCAACGAGGATACGCCGATACGGGCTCGGGGCGGACTGCATGATCATATTCGACGTTAGGAGAAGCAGTGCAATAAAAGTATGCTATGAGTTACTCTGGTATCCGAGTACTTACGACTTCGGCAGGGGCTTGGCCTGAGTAACCACTCGTCTTCGCTGTCGGCGGCGGTGGTGGAACAGTCCGGAAGGAGAGTCTTTCCCTTCTTGGACCCTCCGGCCTCCCCGGTTGGGGCGGCCTTCCTTTTCTTGTCTCCCCCGACTGGAGGGGGAGATCCTTCGTCTTCCTTCTCCTCGTTTTCACGGGAGGAGTGCATCTCGGAGTTATCGGACAATGAGTCCGATACCACCTGGCGCCGGGAACTCTTTCGGGTTCCCGTGGCCTTCTTCTTGATCTCCTTCTCTGGCACCTCATAAGGAGCCGGAGTCTGCATCTCCGTCAGGAGAGCGTCTGCAGGGTCTTCGGGCAGAGGGGCCGGGCAATCAATCTGCTCCGATGTCTCTGCCCAGTCCTGTCAAAGGCATGGGAGCTCAGATCCCGCACATGGTTAAACCATGGAAGATAAATACCCTACGAGATGTATAGAACTTAGCCCGCGGTCCTCGGTAAGGGGAGGGGGGACCTCGACGCCCTTGAACAGCACCTTCCAGACGTCCTTGTGCATCGTGTCGAAGAGCTCGCGTAGAGTCTAGTGCTAGGCCGGGTCGAACTCCCATAAGTTAAAAGCCCGTTGTTGACACGGGAGGATCCGGCGGAAGAGCATGACCTGGACTATGTTGACAATCTTGAGTTTCTTGCCTATCATGTTCCGGATACACTTCTGGAGAACGTCCAGCTCCACCGATGAGCCCTAGGATAGGCCCTTCTCCTTCCAGGAAGTGAGCCGAGTGGGGATTCCGGATCGAAACTCGGGGGCCACCACCCAGTTGGTGTCGCGCAGCTTGGTGATGTAGAACCACCCCGATTGCCACCCCTTTATGGTCTCCATGTAGGAGCCCTCGAGCCATGTAACGTTGGGCATTTTTCCCACCATGGCTCCGCCGCATTCCGCTTGTTAGCCGCTGGGGAGTCCTGGATTAGGGGGTGTTCGGATAGCCGAACTATACCTTCAGCCGGACTCCTGGGCTATGAAGATACGAGATTGAAGACTCCGTCCCGTGTCCGGAAAGGACTTTCCTTGGCGTGGAAGGCAAGCTAGGAGACACGGATGTTCAGATCTCCTACCATTGTAACCGACTTTATGTAACCCTAACCCTCTCCGGTGTCTATATAAACCGGAGGGTTTTAGTCCGTAGGACAACATACACATCAACAATCATACCATAGGCTAGCTTCTAGGGTTTAGCCTCTCTGATCTCGTGGTAGATCAACTCTTGTAATACCCATTCATCAATATTAATCAAGCAGGACGTAGGGTTTTACCTCCATCGAGAGGGCCCAAACCTGGGTAAAACTTCGTGTCCCTGCTTCCTATTACCATCCGGCCTAGACGCACAGTTCGGGACCCCCTACCCAAGATCCACCGGTTTTGACACCGACATTGGTGCTTTCATTGAGAGTTCCTCTGTGCCATCGCCGTCAGGCCCGATGGCTCCTACGATAATCAATGGCGATACAGTCCAGGGTGATACCTTCCACCCCAGACAGATCTTCGTCTTTGGCGGCTTCGCACTGCGGGCCGATTCACTTGGCCATCTAGAGCAGATCGAAAGTTACGCCCCTGGCCGTCAGGTCAGATTCATAAGTTTAAACTACACGGACGACATCCGCGGGGACTTGATCTTCGACGGATTCGAACCACTGCCGAGCGTGCCACACTATCACGACGAGCATGATCTAGCTCTGCCGCCGAACAGTGCCGTGGAGGCTGCTCCCGCATCGGCTCCGACACCTAGTTCAGAGCCAACCGCGCCGATCGAGGATAGGCGGTTGGACGCCACCTCGGGGGCTGCGATCCCAATGGCGGTTGAGCCAAACACCAGCCCCGTACTCTGCAAGACTCGTGACTCCATGGAGCCGGATTCTTCTCCGAACTCCGAACCCTCCATGCCCCTGCCGAGCGAATCCGATTGGGCGCCGATCATGGAGTTCACGGCCGCGGACGTCTTTCAGCACTCGCCTTTCGATGATATCCTGAAATCACTAAAGTATCTCTCTTTGTCAGGAGAGCCCTGGCCGGACTACGGTCAGCAAGGTTGGGGTCCGGACAATGAAGAAATTCAAAACCCACCCACCACCCACTTTGTAGCCACTGTCGACGACTCAACCGACATGCTCGATTTCGACTATGAAGACATCGATGGTATGGACACCGATGAAGGAGATGATGAAGAACCAGTGCCTACTAAGCCCTGGAAAGCCACCTCGTCATATGACATACACATGGTGGACACCCCAAAAGAGGGAGAGGGCGATGGAACAACGGAGGATGACCCCTCCAAGAAACAGCAAAAGCACCGGCGTCAGCGACGCCGCTCAAAATCCCGCCAACACAAAAACGGTGATTCCAGCACGGGAGATAATAATACCCCGGAAAGCGCCGAAGAACATCCCCCCGAGCAAGATTTAGCACAGGAAGATGGAGAAACCAGCCCTCATGAGAGAGCGGCCGACAGAGAGGTCGAGGACGATAATTGTATGCCTCCCTCTGAAGACGAGGCAAGCCTCGACGACGACGAATTCACCGTGCCAGAGGATCCCGTTGAACAAGAGCGTTTTCAACACAGGCTTATGGCCATGGCAAGCAGCCTCAAGAAAAAACAGCAACAGCTTAAAGCTGATCAAGATCGGCTAGTCGATAGATGGACTGAAGTCCTTGCGGCCGAAGAGCATAAACCCGAATGCCCCTCCAAGTGCTACCCAAAGCGCAGGTTGCTACCCCGATTAGAGGAGGAAGCACTCGACGCGGCCGACAGGCCACCTCGTGGCCGCGACAGAAAGGCCTCATGGCCCTCCACCCAAGCCGCACCCCGTACCAAGGCACGGGAATATGCGCCGGACTTACGAGACATGTTGGAGGACAAGGCAAGGCAAACAAGATCATTCTACGGATCGCGTGGGTGCCCCACGGCTCGAGACGGTAACCTTCATGCCGGCCACAAATTCGGCAGGGCCGAACACAGTAGACAAAGCTCATTGGAGCTACGTCATGATATCGCCCAGTATAGAGGCGCCGCACACCCATTGTGCTTCACAAACTAAATAATGATCATCAAATCCTCGAGGGTTTCAAACCCGTAAACATCGAATCATATGATGGCTCAACAGATCCCGCGGTATGGATCGAGGATTATCTCCTTCATATCCACATGGCCCGCGGCGATGATTTCCACGCCATCAAATACCTCCCACTCAAGCTTAAAGGTGAAGGAAATATTCCCTAGAGGCAATAATAAAGTTATTATTTATTTCCTTATAATCATGATAAATGTTTATTATTCATGCTAGAATTGTATTAACCGGAAACATAATACATGTGTGAATACATAGACAAACGAAGTGTCACTAGTATGCCTCTACTTGACTAGCTCGTTAATCAAAGATGGTTATGTTTCCTAACCATGAACAATGAGTTGTTATTTGATTAACGAGGTCACATCATTAGTTGAATGATCTGATTGACATGACCCATTCCATTAGCTTAGCACCCGATCGTTTAGTATGTTGCTATTGCTTTCTTCATGACTTATACATGTTCCTATAACTATGAGATTATGCAACTCCCGTTTGCCGGAGGAACACTTTGGGTGCTACCAAACATCACAACGTAACTGGGTGATTATAAAGGAGCATTAAAGGTGTCTCCAAAGGTAGATGTTGGGTTGGCATATTTCGAGATTAGGTTTTCTCACTCCGATTGTCTGAGAGGTATCTCTGGGCCCTCTCGGTAATGCACATCACTTAAGCCTTGCAAGCATTGCAACTAAATGAGTTAGTTGCGGGATGGTGTATTACGTAACGAGTAAAGAGACTTGCCGGTAATGAGATTGAACTAGGTATTGGAATACCGATGATCGAATCTCGGGCAAGTAACATACCGATGACAAAGGGAACAACGTATGTTGTTATGCGGTCTGACCGATAAAGATCTTCGTAGAATATGTAGGAGCCAATATGGGCATCCAGGTCCCGCTATTGGTTATTGACCGGAGACGTGTCTCGGCCATGTCTACATTGTTCTCGAACCCGTAGGGTCCGCACGCTTAAGGTTACGATGACAGTTATATTATGAGTTTACGCATTTTGATGTACCGAAGGTTGTTCGGAGTCCCGGATGTGATCACGGACATGACGAGGAGTCTCGAAATGGTCAAGACATAAATATTGATATATTGGAAGCCTATGTTTGGATATCGGAAGTGTTCTGGGTGAAATCGAAATTTTACCGGAGTACCGGGAAGGTTACCGGAACCCCCCGGGAGCTAAATGGGCCATGATGGGCCTTAGTGGAAGAGAGAAGAGGCAGCCCTACATGGGCTGTGCACCTCCCCCTTCCCCTAGTCCTATTAGGACTAGGAGAGGTGGCCGGCCCCCTCTCTCTCTTTTCCCCCTCCGCGAATTCTATTCCAACTAGGATTGGGGGGGAATCCTACTCCCAGAGGGAGTAGGACTCTCCTGGCGCGCCACACCTTGGCCGGCCAGCCTCCCCCCTCTAGTCCTTTATATACTGAGGCAGAGGCACCCTAGAACACACAAGTTGATCCACGTGATATATTCCTTAGCCGTGTGCGGTGCCCCCTGCCACCATATTCCTCGATAATACTGTAGCGGAGTTTAGGCGAAGCCCTGCTGCTGTAGTGCATCAAGATCGTCACCACGCCGTCGTGCTGATGGAACTCTTCCCCGACAGTTTGCTGGATCGGAGTCCGGGGATCGTCATCGAGCTGAACGTGTGCTTGAACTCGGAGGTGCCGTAGTTTCGGTGCTTGATCGGTTGGATCGTGAAGACGTACGACTACTTCCTCTACGTTGTGTCAGCGCTTCCGCAGTCGGTCTGCGTTGGGTACGTAGACAACACTCTCCCCTCTCGTTGCTATGCATCACATGATCTTGCATGTGCATAGGAAATTTTTTGAAATTACTATGAAACCCAACAAAAGGACCAGCCCGGCAGTGGCTTAACAGCCTGCCAACAGGGTCAATCAGCTGCTGGGAGGACCTGGAAGCCGCATTCCATGACAATTTCCATGGCACTTATGTGCGACCCCCAGACGCTGACGACCTAAGCCACGTAATTTAGCAGCCAGACGAATTGGCCAGGCAATTCTAGACACGGTTCCTAACAAAGAAAAATCAAATACTCGACTGTCCGGACGCAGAGGCCTTAGCAGCCTTCAAGCATAATATCCATGACGAGTGGCTTGCCCGGCACCTAGGACAGGAGAAGCCGAAATCTATGGCAGCACTCACGGCACTCATGACCCGCTTTTGCGCGGGAGAAGACAGCTGGCTTGCTCATAGCAACAATATGACCAGGAACCCTGGTCGTTCGGACACCAGGGACATTAGTGGTAGGTCGCGTCGCAACCAGCAGAAGCGCCGCATCAACGGCGACAATGCTAAGGATACGACAATTAATGCCGGATTCAGAGGCTCCAAATCCGGTCAGCGGAAAAAGTCATTCAAAAGGAATCCCAGGGGCCCGTCCAGCTTGGACCGAATACTCGACCACTTGTGCCAAATACATGGCACCCCCGACAAGCCGACCAATCACACCAACAGGGACTGTTGGGTGTTCAAGCAGGCAGGCAGGTTAAGTGCCGACAATGAAGACAAGGGGTTGCATAGCGATGACGACGAGGAGCCCCGGACGCCGAACAACAATGGACAAAAGGGTTTTCCCCCACAAGTGCGGACGGTGAACATGATATACACCACCCACGTCCCCAAAAGGGAGCGGAAGCACGCGTTAAGGGACTTATACGCGGTAGAGCCAGTCGCCCCAAAGTTCAACCCATGGTCCTCCTGCCCGATCACCTTTGATGGAAGAGACCATCCCACTAGCATCCATCATGGCGGATTCGCCGCATTGGTTCTTGACCCAATTATTGACAGATTTCATCTCACTAGAGTCCTTATGGATGGCGGCAGCAGCCTGAACCTGCTTTACCAGGATACAGTGCGGAAAATGGGCATAGATCCCTCGAAGATTAAGCCCACCAAAACAACCTTTAAAGGCGTAATACCAGGTGTAGAGGCCAGCTGTAAAGGCTCAGTGACACTTGAAGTGGTCTTCGGATCTCCAGATAATTTCTGAAGCGAGGAGTTAATCTTCGACATAGTCCCGTTCCACAGTGGCTATCATGCACTGCTCGGGCGAACCGCATTCGCCAAGTTCAATGCGGTCCCGCACTATGCATACCTTAAGCTCAAGATGTCAGGCCCTTGCGGAGTCATTACAGTCAATGGAAACACCGAACGCTCCCTCCGAACGGAGGAGCCCACGACGACCCTCGCAGCGGAAGTACAAAGTAGCCTCTCCAGGCAGTTCTCCAGTCCGGCCATTAAACGTCCAGACACCGTCAAGCGCGTCCGGAGTAACCTACAACAAGACCGCCTGGCACATTCCGAGCAGGCGTAGCAATGCGGCCCCAACTCCAACCCCCGCAAAAAGGCGACGGCAGTACTTCGCGTACATAACTACGCTCTAGAAATACCATGGGCATAGGGGGAGGGGCACCATCACGGAACGCCCAAAACACGGCTTAAACCGCACCAGGGGCTGCTGATTTTTTTTCTACTTTTCTCTTAGTTCCAGGACTCTACTCTTCGGAAGGCCGGTTCGGCAGTTCAATTGCCTCACAAACCATGCAAGAACCAGGGAAGCAGACAAGCCATGCCACATCGCGGAAATCCCAGGTGGTCTCTATCACGAGTAGTATACCTGTTTCGCATACTATTCCGCAGCATGCCCCTGGAGCAGACATGTTCAATAGTCCAACTTCTCATTTATCGCATTACTTGTATCGTTCTGCTTTGATCGCAGCTATTTTTAATAAACAACGCATAGCTATTGTCTATTTTTGCATTACCTTTTTATAAATAATTGTTCCTTAATGACATGTTGCACCCGTACAATCTGGTACAGCCAAAATACGCCAGGGGCTTTAGTACCCCTCAATATGGTGTGAGAAGTCCGAACACTTTCACAAGTGCGGCACCCCGAACTTATAGCATTATATGCATCGGCTCCGAATCATGTCTTGGGTCAATAGTTGGGTTTGCCCGGCTCCTATGTTTTGGTGCCTTACATTCCACTATATCGGCTAAGGTAGCACTAGGAGAACCACTGCGATTGTGCCCTAGTTGAGCTGGGCCAAGCACCTCAGTGTAGAAAGCTAAAACTGACTGTCATGATGAAGCGAGAGCTAGTCTCTGTTCGAGAGGTTTTTCGAGTCCATGAAGACTTATGCCGCTTCGGGCGAGGAGTCGGCTCTGTCCGGCCAAGGCATGGATAGCGCCCCGAAATCGGTCTTCTGAATACTAGGGGCTTCGCCGAAATTTAAAATTATAGAATTCTATGGCTAAGTGAGAGTGTTCACACATTATAGTCCGATTGCCTCGTTCGCTGGGCTAAGCGCCTCCCTCGAAGGACCCAAACATGGGAAAAAGAGTGCTCAGATTTATCCCCGAACACCCCAGCACTAGCGGCATGGGGGCAGAAGCCGACGACTCGCCATCTCTCAGAATTGATAAACAGCCGCACAGAAGGTAATATTTTAAATTCAAACAGCATTGCTAAGCGCATATGAACAAGTTTCCAGTGCACAGGACAAAAACGAGCGAGTTTTACTCAAAAATTACATCCCTAGTACATTCATCTGCCACAAGGCGGGCACCCTTCAGAACATCCTTATAGTAATTTTTGGGCTTGCGATGCTCTTTCCCCGGCGGTGGCCCATCCTTCACTAGCTTCTCAGCATCCAGCTTGCCCCAGTGCACCTTAGCACGGGCAAGGGCCCTACGAGCACCTTCGATGCAGACAGAGCGCTTGATAACCTCGAGCCTTGGACAGGCCTCCACCAGCCGCCGCACTAGCCCGAAATAGCTCCCAGGCAGGGCCTCTCCAGGCCACAGCCGAACTAGGAGGCCCTTCATGGTCTGTTCGGCCGCCTTGTGGAGCTCGACCAGTTGCTTCAGCTGGTCGCTCAGGGGCACGGGGTGTCCGGCCTCAGCATACTGAGACCAGAACACCTTCTCCGTCGAGCTGCCCTCCTCGGCTCGATAGAATGTGGCGGCATCGGATACACTCCGTGGAAGATCTGCCAATGCCCTTGGAGAGCTCCGGATTCGGGTAAGTATCAAGTAACTCACGTTTATATGTTTACTTTGCATAAAAAAATGCCTTACCCGCCGCTATCTTATTCACCTCATCCAACTCCTGGAGGGTCTTCTGGGACTCGGTCTTGGCAGACTTGGCATTTTCCATAGCTGCCGCGAGCTCGGGCGCTCGCGTCTTCGAGTCAAGCTCCAAACTCTCATGTCTCTTCATGAGAACCTGGAGCTCTTGCCGCACCTTGCCAATATCAGCCTCATACCTCTCCCGCTCGGTGCGCTCTGCGGCCGCACTCTTCTCGGCCTCGAGCAGCGCTTGCTTAAGGGTCGCCACCTCAGACGTGGCCCCTACAATAGCCATGTCAATCCTGTCATTTTTTGCAATTGCACCTTTTTATATACATATTCAAACAGGATATTTCTTACCTTCCTTCTCCTCGAGCTGCTTCTTGGCACGCCCGAGCTCTTGCTCAGACTTCTCGAGGCTCTGCTTCAGTACGTCCACTTCCGCAGTCTGTGCGGCGGACGCTAGCGGAGAAGCCTGCACACGCATATTGACTCCTTTTGTCAGACTCCTGCGAATTCTTTGATCCTATATTCGGCTTTTCCTTCCAAACGCCCAACAGAGCATCAGGGGCTACTGTCTATGCGGTAATATTATTTAAACATTCTCTACTTACTTCAAAGCCTGTTAAAAGGCTTGTGCAAGCTTCAGTCAGTTCGCTCTTGGCGGACTGAACCTTCTGGACCACCGCACTCATAATAGTGCGGTGTCCCTCGTCGATGGAGGCGCCTTCGAGCACCTCCAACAGATTGTCCGGCGCCCCCGGTTGGACGGCGGTCACCGGCATGGTGGGCTTGCTCCTCTTGGAAGGAGGTCGCCCGCCGGACTCTGGAACCTTTGAGGGTTCCGGAGTGGCGTCCAGCCTTGCGCCGGACTTGGAGCCCTAGGGGGTTTCATCCCCTTTACTCCTGGAGTCTGGGAGGTTGCCTTGTGGGGCCTCCGGGACCACCTCCTCCCGGCTTGGAACCTGTGCGGACAACACTTCGGTGTCGTCCGTAGGGTGGGGGGATGAAGCTGTCGGTAGCGAGTTCACATCCGACGGGTCCAGCGAGCCGCTCGACTATGCGTCGAGCCGGTCTTTGGGTGGGTTGCATAAACATATTTCGACATAAGGGAAAGCTGCGCAAAAAACGAATACTATGAATTACTCTGGTATAGGGATACTTACGATCTCGCCAGGGGCTTGGCCCTGCGCTGCCACTCCTCTCCACCGTCGTCGGCATCGGGGGAGTAGTCCGGAGGATGGTTCTTTCCCTTCTTGGACCCCCCGGCCTCCTCAGAGAGGGCGGCCTTCCTTTTCTTCTCTCCTCCCGCTAGAGGGGGAGAGGTTTCTTCTCCTTCCTCCTCGTCTTCATGGGATGAATGCGCCTCGGAGCCACCGGATGATGAATCCAACACCTCCTGGCGCCGGGCACTCCTTCGAGTCCCCGCGGCCTTCTTCTTGGCCTTCTTCTCCGGCACTGCCGGGCCTTCGGGCAAAGGAGCCGGACAGTCGACCTGTCCGGACGTCACCTCCCAATCCTGTCAAATATAAAGGAGCTTAGATCCCGCATAGAGTCAAACTATGAAAAACTGATACCTTGTAAAAAGACAAAAACAGCTTACCGCCAGAGCGCGGCGTTGAGTACTGAATCCGCGATCCTCGGCGGCGGATGCGGGAGCCTCGGCGCCCTTGAAAAGCATCCTCCAGGCGTCTTCGTACATCATGTCAAAGAGCCTGTTGAGAGTTTGATGCTGCGTCGGGTCGAACTCCCAAAGGTTGAAGGCCCGTTGTTGACACGGGAGGATCAGGCGGATGAGCATAACCTGGACTACATTGACAAGCTTGAGCTTCTTGTCCACCAGGGTTTGGATGCATGTTTGGAGTCCGGTCAGCTCTCCTTTTTTACCCCAAGATAGGCCTGTCTCCTTCCAGGAGGTGAGCCGCATAGGAGGGCCGGATCGGAACTCAGGGGGTGCGACCCATTCGGCATCGCGCGGCTCGGTGATGTAAAACCACCATGATTGCCACCCCTTCAGGGTCTCCACGAAGGAGCCCTCGAGCCACAGAATGTTGGCCATCTTGCCAACCATGGCGCCGCCGCACTCCGCCTGGCTGCCACGCACCACCTTCGGCTTGACGTTGAAAGTCTTTAGCCATAGGCCGAAATGGGGGCGGATGCAGAGGAAAGCCTTGCACACGATGATAAACGCCGAGATGTTGAGGACGAAGTTCGGGGCCAGATCGTGGAAATCCAGGCCGTAGTAGAACATGAGACCCCGAACAAATGGATGTAGAGGGAAGCCCAGTCCACGGAGGAAATGGGGGAGAAATACCACCCTCTCATGGGGCCTAGGAGTGGGGATGAGCTGCCCCTTTCGGGGAGCCGGTGCGCAATGTCACTGGCCAGATATCCGGCCTTCCTTGGCTTTTTTATGTGTCCCTCCGTGACGGAGGAGACCATCCACTTGCCTCCCGCTCCGGACATGACTGGAGAAGGTCGAGGTGGTAGTGCGGACTTGGGCGCTGGAGCTCGAGTGCGCAAGAATGGATAGGCAGAGGAGGAAGAAGGCATGGGTGAAAAGGTGGATCCTTATCCCCTTATATGGGTGGACGCGATTATGTGTCCCCACCAGCCTGGTAAAACTTGCTTATCTCCATGCGCCGTAATCAAAGGCGCGGTTGGGTTACCCACGCCCGTATTGATGAGAATCCCGAAATAAGGGGACACGATCTTTGCTTCAACAAGACGTGCCAAGGAAACCGCCTCGCACAACGCGCTGAGGTGGGATAATTAAATAGATAAAGGCTTGGCCATGGCGTGTCACACCACGGAATACGTCAGCAGATTAGATTTGTGTTAATATTATTTTTCTCTCTATGGCAATATGTGGAAACTTATTTTGCAGAGCCGGACACTATCTTTGTGTTCAAGATCTTCTATGAAGTACTTGGAGGAGGAACCCGCCTTGCAATGCCGAAGACAATTTGCGCGCCGAACCCGTCGTCATTGAAGCCTGGTTCAGGGGCTACTGAGGGAGTCCTGGATTAGGGGGTGTTCGGATAGCCGAACAATACCTTCAGCCGGACTCCTGGGCTATGAAGATACAAGATTGAAGACTCCATCCCGTGTCTGGAAAGGACTTTCCTTGGCGTCGAAGGCAAGCTAGGCGACACGGATGTTTAGATCTCCTACCATTGTAACCGACTTTATGTAACCCTAACCCTCTCCGGAGTCGATATAAATCGGAGGGTTTTAGTCCGTAGGACAACATACACATCAACAATCATACCATAGGCTAGCTTCTAGGGTTTAGCCTCTCTGATCTCGTGGTAGATCAACTCTTGTAATACCCATATCATCAATATTAATAAAGCAGGACGTAGGGTTTTACCTCCATCAAGAGGGCCCGAACCTGGGTAAAACTTCGTGTCCCCTGCCTCCTGTTACCATCCGGCCTAGACGCACAGTTCGGGACCCCCTACCAGAGATCCGCCGGTTTTGACACGGACAGCCGCCTACTACCTTTGGTTTGACATTGAAGGTCTTCAGCCACAGACCGAAGTGGGGCCGGACGCGGAGGAAAGCCTCGCACACGACGATGAACGCCGAGATGTTGAGGATGAAATTCGGGGCCAGATCATGGAAGTCCAGCCCATAATAGAACATAAGGCCGTGGACGAATGGATGGAGGGGAAACCCCAGTCCGCGGACGAAGTGGGCGAGGAAAACCACCCTTTCGTAAGGTTCCGGGGTAGGGACGATCTGCCCCACGGCTGGCAGCCGGTGCGCGATATCTGTGGCTAAGTATCCGGCCCCGCGCAGCTTTTTGATCTCTCCCTCCATGACGGAGGAGACAATCCACTTGCCTCCCGCTCTGGACATGTTTGGTGAGGGTTGAGGAGAAGGATGTGGACTTGGGCGCTAGAGCTCGAGTGCGCGAGAATGGATGAGCAAGGAGGAAGAAGGCATGGGAAGAAAAAGGTGAATCCTTATCCCTTTATAAGAGCGGACGAAACTATGCGCCCCCACCAGCCTGGTAAGACTCGCTTATCCCCCAAAGCGACATAATTGATGGCGTGGTTGGGTTACCCACGTAAACCAACTGCTTCTACAAGACGTTCCAAGTAAACCGCCTCGCGAAACACACTGAGGTTGGTTGTGAAAAACGATTCGAATGGTGACCTGGCTAGGGTGTGATGTCACACTGCGGAATGCGTCGGCAGATTAGATTTGTGAAAATATTATTCTCTCTATGATTGTATGTGGAACTTGTTTTGCAGAGCTCGACACGATCCTCGTGTTCAAAATCTTCTATGAAGTATTCGGAGGAGGAACCCGCCTTGCAATGCCGAAGACAATCTGCGCGCCGGACTCGTCGTCATTGAAGCCTGGTTCAGGGGCTACTGAGGGAGTCCTGGATTAGGGGGTATCCGGATGGCCGGACTATATCCTTTGGCTGGACTGTCGGACTATGAAGATACAAGATTGAAGACTTCGTCCCGTGTCCGGATGGGACTCTCCTTGGCGTGGAAGGCAAGCTTGGAAATACGGATATGTAGATCTCCTTCCTTGTAACCGACTCTGTGTAACCCTAGCCCCCTCCGGTGTCTATATAAACCGAAGGGTTTAGTCCGTAGGACCAAGAACAACAATCATACCATAGGCTAGCTTCTAGGGTTTAGCCTCTCTGATCTCGTGGTAGATAAACTCTTGTACTACTCATATTATCAAGAACAATCAAGCAGGAAGTAGGGTATTACCTCCATCAAGAGGGCCCGAACCTGGATAAACATCGTGTCCCATGCCTCCTGTTACCATCCGCCTTAGACGCACAGTTCGGGACCCCTACCTGAGATCCGCTGGTTTTGACACCGACACCCATGTAAATAGTTTTATTTCTTTTCTTTTCTTTGGGGGTTGATAGGAGAAGACCATAATTAAATTGTTGAAGTGGCTCTTATATGCATTATTGTTGATCTAACAAAAGAGCCCATATTGCCTTGTCTTCTCCTGTTTATTGAATGCTTGCAGATTCCAGCTTAGTCCAATGCACGTGCACTATTATTATTATTCACATCGTTCGGTCATGCAAGTGAAAGGCAATTATGATGATATCTTATGGACTGGCTGAGATGAGAAAAGCTGGTATGAACTCGACGTCTTTTGTTTTTGTAAATATGATTAGTTCATCGTTCCTGATTCAGCCTATTATGAATAAACATGTTTGCAATGACAACTACAGATCATAGTTTCTTGTGCCATGCTTGATTAGCTATGAGTTATAATGGTTTACCTTGCGTGCCAACATGCTATTAAAATGGTTATGATGTGGTATGATAGGGTGGTATCCTCCTCTGAATGATTTAAGTGACTTGACTCGGCGCATGTTCACGCATGTAGTTGAAACAAAATCAACATAGCCTTCACGAGATTTATGTTCATGGTGGATTATATCCTACTCATGCTTGCATTCAGTGTTGATTAATTTTAATGCATGTTCATGACTGTTGTCGCTCTCTAGCTGGTTGCTTCCCAGTCTTTTGCTAGCCCAAACCTGTACTAAGCAGGAATACTTCTTGTGCATCCAAACTCCTTAAACCCCAAAGTTATTCCACATGAGTCCACTATACCTACCTATATACGGAATCTACCTGCCGTTCCAAGTAAATTTGTATGTGCCAAACTCTAAACCTTCAAATAAATATCCTGTTTCGTATGCTCGAATAGCTCATCTATCAACTAGGGCTATCTGTATCTTCCATGCTAGGCGGGTTATTCTCAAGAGGAGTGGACTCCTCTCCTCACTCACGAGATAAATGGCTGGTCACCAGGATGCCCAGTCCCATGCTTTATGCAAACTAAATCAAAATAATTGCAAAAAAACTCCCCCTGGGACCGTTGTTAGTTGGAGGCACTCGTTGTTTCGAGCAAGCCATGGATTGATGTTTGTTGGTGGAGGGGGAGTATAAACTTTACCATTCTGTTTGGGAAGCGCCTAGAATGTGTGTAGCATGGAAGATATCACCATCTCTTGGTTGTTATGTTGACAATGAAAGTATACCGCTCAAAATACTACTCACCTCTGTTTCAAAATCGAGCTCTGGCACCTCTACAAATCCCTGCTTCCCTCTATGAAGGGCCTATCTATTTACTTTTATGCTGAGTCATCATCCTCTTATTAAAAAGCACCAGTTGGAGAGCATCGCTGTCATTTGCATTCATTATTGTTAGTTTACATTGAGTATGACTTGACTGGATCTCTTTTACCATGAATTACAATGTCTAGTCAGTCCTTGGTCTTTAAAGGTGCTCTGCATTTATGTTTTGCGGTCTCAGAAAGGGCTAGCGAGATACCATCTTATTATATCATATTATGATTGTTTTGAAAAAGTGTTGTCATCCGAGATTTATTATTATGGCTCGCTAGTTGATTATGCTATTGATATGAGTAAACTTGAGACCTATGTGTTATTGCGAATGTGGTTAGTTATAATCTTTGTTGAAAACTTGAATGCTGGCTTTACATATTTACAACAACAAGAGCAAACAGAGTTTGTAAAAGTTTTTATTTATCACTTTCAGTTTATCAATTGAATTGCTTGAGGACAAGCAAAGGTTTAAGCTTGGGGGAGTTGATACGTCTCCAGCGTATCTACTTTTCCAAACACTTTGGCCCTTGTTTTGGACTCTAACTTGCATGATTTGAATGGAACTAACCCGGACTAACGTTATTTTCAGTAGAATTACCATGGTGTTATTTATGTGCGGGAACAAATGTTCTCGGAATGACCTGAAACTTCACGGAGCCACTTTTCAGAAAATAAGAAAAATACCTGCCAAAGATGAAGGCCAGGGGGCCCACCACCTGTCCACGAGGGTGGGGGCGCGCCTGCCCCCCTAGGGCGCGCCCCCTACCTCGTGGGCCCCCAGTTGCCTCTCCGACTCCAACTCCACCTCCATATATTGTGTTTCGGGGAGAAAAAAATCAAGGAGAAGAAATCATCACGTTTTGCGATACGGAGCCGCTGCCAAGCCCTAAAACCTCTCGGGAGGGCTGATCTGGAGTCTGTTCGGGGCTCCGGAGTGGGGAATCCGTCGCCATCATCATCATCAACCATCCTCCATCACCAATTTCATGATGCTCACCGTCGTGCGTGAGTAATTCCATCGTAGGCTTGCTGGACGATGATGGGTTGGATGGGATCTATCATGTAATCGAGTTAGTTTTGTTAGGGTTTGATCCCTAGTGTCCACTATGTTCTGAGATTGATGTTGCTATGACTTTGCTATGCTTAATGCTTGTCACTAGGGCCCGAGTGCAATGATTTCAGATCTGAACCTATTATGTTTTCATCAATATATGAGTGTTCTTGATCCTATCTTGCAAGTCTATAGTCACCTATTATGTGTTATGATCCGTCAACCCCGAAGTGACAATAATCGGGATACTTACCGATGATGACCGTAGTTTGAGGAGTTCATGTATTCACTATGTGTTAATGCTTTGTTCCGGTTCTCTATCAAAAGGAGGCCTTAATATCCCTTAGTTTCCATAAGTACCCCGCTGCCACGGGAGGGTAGGACAAAAGATGTCATGCAAGTTCTTTTCCATAAGCACGTCTGACTATATTCGGAATATATGCCTACATTATATCAATGAACTGGAGCTAGTTCTGTGTCACCCTAGGTTATGACTGTTACATGATGAACCGCATCCGGCATAATTCTCCATCACTGATCCATTGCCTACGAGCTTTCCATATATTGTTCTTCGCTTATTTACTTTCCCGTTGCTACTGCTATCATCACTACAAAATACCAAAAACATTACTTTTACTATTGTTACCTTTTGCTACCGTTACCACTACTATCATATTACTTTGCTACTAAACACTTTGCTGCAGCTATTAAGTTTCCAGGTGTGGTTGAATTGACAACTCAGCTGCTAATACTTGAGAGTATTCTTTGGCTCCCCTTGTGTCGAATCAATAAATTTGGGTTGAATACTTTACCCTCGAAAACTGTTGCAATCCCCTATACTTGTGGGTTATCATATACCAAGCGTCTTTTAGATTTTCTCCCTCCCTTTGCTTAAAATTAAGAACTTCATTCTCGGGAGACAACGGAGAAGATAAGGGACTAGCCATAAAGCAAGCAAGAAAGTGACGAACGGAAAAGAGAGGGCGAATAAAACGTCAAGGGTGAAGTGGGTGAGAGGAAAACGAGAGGCAAATGGCAAACAATATAATGCGAGGGATAAGAGTTTGTGATGGGTACTTGGTATATCTTGACTTGTGCATAGACTCCCCAGCAACGGCGCCAGAAATCCTTCTTGCTACCTCTTGAGCACTGCATTGGTTTTCCCTTGAAGAGGAAAGGGTGATGCAGTAAAGTAGCGTAAGTATTTCCCTCAGTTTTTTAGAACCAAATATCAATCCAGTAGGAGACCACGCTCGAGTCCCACGCACCTACAAAAACAAATAAGAACCTCGCAACCAACATGATAAAGGGGTTGTCAATCCCTTCACGGTCACTTACGAGAGTGAGATTTGATAGATATGATAGGATAATATTTTTGGTATTTTTATGATAAAGAAAAATAAAGATGCAAAGTAAAATAAACAGTAATAAAAATAGCTAAGTGTTGGAAGATTAATATGATGGAAAATAGACCCGGGGGCCATAGGTTTCACTAGTGGCTTCTCTCAAGATAGCATAAGTAGCGAATTACTGTCGAGCAATTGATAGAATTGAGCATAGTTATGAGAATATCTAGGTATGATCATGTATATAGGCATCACGTCCGCGACAAGTAGACCGAAACAATTCTGCATCTACTACTATTACTCCACACATCGACCGCTATCCAGCATGCATCTAGAGTATTAAGTTCATAAGACAGAGTAATGCTTTAAGCAAGATGACATGATGTAGAGGGATAAACTCATGCAATATGATATAAACCCCATATTTTTATCCTTGATGGCAACAATACAATACGTGCCTTGCTGCCCCTGTTGTCACCGGGAAAGGACACCGCAAGATTGCACCCAAAGCTAAGCACTTCTCCCATTGCAAGAAAGATCAATCTAGTAGGCCAAACCAAACTGATAATTCGAAGAGACTTGCAAAGATAACCAATCATACATAAAATAATTCAGAGGAGATTCAAATATTGTTCATAGATAAACTTGATCATAAACCCACAATTCATCGGATCTCGATGAACACACCGCAAAAGAAGATTACATCGAATAGATCTCCAAGAAGATCGAGGAGAACTTTGTATTGAGATCCAAAGAGAGAGAAGAAGACATCTAGCTAATAACTATGGACCCGAAGGTCTGAGGTAAACTACTCACACATCATCGGAGAGGCTATGGTGTTGATGTGGAAGCCCTCCATGATCAACGCCCCCTCCGGCGGAGCGCCGGAAAAGGCCCCAAGATGGGATCTCATGGGTACAGAAGGTTGCGCCGGTGGAAATAGGGTTTTGGCTCTGTATATGATGTTTCCAGGGTATATGGGTATATATAGGAGGAAGAAGTACGTCGGTGGAGCAACATGGGCCCCACGAGGGTGGAGGGCGCCTTGGGGAGGTGGGCGCGCCCCCTGCCTCGTGCTCTCCTTGTTGATTGCTTTACGTAGACTCCAAGTCCTCTGGATCACGTTTGTTCCAAAAATCACGTTCCCGAAGGTTTCATTCCGTTTGGACACCGTTTGATATCCTTTTCCTTCGAAACACTGAAATAAGCAAAAAAACAACAATTTGGGCTGGGCCTCCGGTTAATAGGTTAGTCCCAAAAATAATATAAAAGTGTATAATAAATCCCAATAAACATCCAAAACAGAATATAATATAGCACGGAACAATCAAAAATTATAGATACGTTGGAGACGTATCAATATGTCTCCGTATAAAATGGTTTATGGAAAAGCATGTCACTTACCTCTCGAACTAGAACATAAGGCATATTGGGCCATTAAGGAGCTCGATTATGATTTCAAACTTGCCGGTGGGAAGAGGCTATTTGACATTAGCTCACTTGATGAATGGAGAACCCAAGCCTATGAGAATGCCAAACTGTTTAAAGAAAAAGTCAAAAGATGGCATGACAAAAGGATACAAAAGTGTGAGTTTAATGTAGGTGATTATGTGTTACTATTCAACTCTCGTTTAAGATTTTTTGCAGGAGAACTTCTCTCTAAATGGGAAGGTCCTTACGTTATCGAGGAGGTCTATCGTTCCGGTGCCATAAACATCAACAACTTCGAAGGCACAAATCCGAAGGTGGTGAACAGTCAAAGAATCAAACATTATATCTCAGGTAATCCTATAAATGTTGAAACCAATGTTATTGAAACTGTAACCCCAGAGGAATACATAAGGGACTGATAACCCACAAGTATAGGGGATCGCAACAGTTTTCGAGGGTAGAGTATTCAACCCAAATTTATTGATTCGACACAAGGGGAGCCAAAGAATATTCTCAAGTATTAGTAGTTGAGTTGTCAATTCAACCACACCTGGATGACTTAGTATCTGCAGGAAAGTATTTAGTAGCAAAGTAATATGGAAGTAACGGTAGCGGTAGCAAAAGTAATATTTTTGGGTTTTGTAGTGATTGTTACAGTAGTTACAGAAAAGATAATAAGCAAAGAACAATATGTGAAAAGCTCGTAGGCATTGGATCGGTGATGGAGAATTATGCCAGATGCGGTTCATCATGTAACAGTAACATAGGGTGACATAGAACTAGCTCCAATTCATCAATGTAATGTAGGCATGTATTCCGAATATAGTCATACGTGCTTATGGAAAAGAACTTGCATGTCATCTTTTGTCCTACCCTCCCGTGGCAGCGGGGTCCTAATGGAAACTAAGGGATATTAAGGCCTCCTTTTAATAGAGTACCGGACCAAAGCATTAACACATAGTGAATACATGAACTCCTCAAAATATGGTCATCACCGGGAGTGGTCCCGATTATTGTCACTTCGGGGTTGCTGGATCATAACACATAGTAGGTGACTATAGACTTGTAAGATAGGATCAAGAACTCACATATATTCATGAAAACATAATAGGTTCAGATCTGAAATCATGGCACTCGGGCCCTAGTGACAAGCATTAAGCATAGCAAAGTCTTAGCAACATCAATCTCATAACATAGTGGATACTAGGGATCAAACCCTAACAAAACTAACTCGATTACATGATAAATCTCATCCAACCCATCACCGTCCAGCAAGCCTACAATGGAATTACTCACGCACGACGGTGTCGGTGTACTAGAGTAGGGGTACCCTAGTATCCCGAACTTGTGCACGGGCAGTCGCAGCATCCCGCGGCAAGGCTTGCCGGGTGACCGCCAAGGTCCTCCGTGGTTCCTTTGGAGCCATTCAAGAACAAAGTATCCAAGACAAGACCCCGGCAATAGGAGCTTGCCGGGAAGGCCAACCAAGGCACCTCAAGACCCCGGCAAGAGGAGCTTGCCGGGAAGGCCACCCAAGGCACCTCAAGGAACTTGTCGCGGCGCGCCACACGTCCTGACAAGGCCCGGTGAGCGACAAGCTCTCGGGCGCGACAAGACAACGAGCGCGGCAAGGCGCTTGCCGCGGCAAGCCACCACTCTATACCCGCGCTCCAGTACATCCACCAAGGTGTCGCTCTGGGACCCTTCCAGGCGTACGTGGCGGTAGGCTGTGCAGCCAGGGGTGCGCGGTGGCAAGCGGCGCTGACAAGATCGCCATCGTGGCGAGCGGTGGCGTCCCTGATGGTCCCTTTTACACTGTTTAGGTGACGCAGACGGGCATTTAAGGCCCTTGTCCCCTGCCGTTAGGGTTAGGTATGATACACTGTAGCAGGTAGCTGTACCTACCGCAGCACCTTTCCATTTTTACCCTTTACCTCCGTTGCCACCTATCGGTGACCCCTTGAGCATATAAAAGGAGGCCCGTGTGCAACATAGAGGGGGTTAGCTAAGAGCTAGTTCAGAGAACACTCACGCTCGGTCTCGTTAGCTGCTGAAGTGTACTGTAGCACTTCGCGCTCCCGAGCAAGAAATCAATACAAATGACAAAGCAGGAGTAGGGTTTTACGCATCCGTGCGGCCCAAACCTGGGTAAATCGCTCGCGTGTATCGCCTCGATTTGCTCTCTGCGCGATCTCCGCCCCCGCCGAACCGAAAGGGACTCGGTCCGCCGGTCCCATAGGTGTTCGTGGATCAGTACCCCGACATCTCTGGCGCGCCAGGTAGGGGGCGTCGAGATTGTGTGGACCAGATTCAGCGTTCACACGAGCTAGATCTTCATCATCTTCATCGACATGCCGCCGAAGAAGAAGGCTTCGGAGGCGGCTGCTCCGTCCGCGCCAAACCCACCACCGCCGGAGCAAACGGCTGGTGGGGTAGACGCCGGCGGAAGAATGGGCGTCGACGAGGGAGCTCACGGTGCTGCCAGATCCAAGGACAAGGACGCGCCGCACACCGTCGGCGCAGTCGGCTCCCGCAACGACCGGGCACACTCCAAGACCTCGGCGTCCGTACATGCACCGCGCCCATCCCAGGAGGCGCGGGACCAGCAGCGTCATGGTACTCACGGTACCATGCGTTTGCTGGACCAAGATCGAGCTGGTGGATCACGGAGTGCTCAAGACCAGCATGCACGCCAGCATGCTGACACGAGTGAGGCACGGTCGCCTGGACGGGATACTGCTCCTTCTAACATAGTTAGAAGTCCGAGCATATCCCGCTCCTCGCACCGTTCGACACCACCACCCGCCACTGAAGCAGAAGCTTCGGCGCGAGCTCAACTGCTCCTAGACTACCCTCCAACAGCAGACAAGATTGACGACTGGAGGGCCACCATCCAAAGTCTCATCGGCTTCGCCAACGGCGACACTCAGCGGCAGCCGAGCACGTCGCAGCCGCGGCAAGTCAGCCAGGCACGAGCCGGTGGAGACAAGACTGGTGGGGGTGCAACCACCGTGCACTCTCCGCCCCGAAGGCCAAAATCGCCGACTCACCGGATCCACCTCGACAGCGATTCCACCGCGTCATCAGATCCACGAGCTCGTCGCGATCAGCGCCAAGTTCTTCACGAACGACAGCAAGAAGACACTCGTACTCGCATCGAGCGCCAAAGAGAAGCGCGGCGTCAATTAGACCAGCGCGCTGGGCCCTCTGTCAACATGCATCCGCCAGGGGAACCAGGCGACTTGCCGTACGTGGTAGGTTGTCCTGCGTTCACTCGTGAGCTGCGGCAAGTCCAGTGGCCCAGCATGAAGAATTTCAAGCCAGATGTACCAGAGAAGTACGACGGCAAGTGGCATCCGTCGGAGTTCCTCAGCATCTACACCATCGCGGTGCATGCTGCCTGGGGGACGGGACGACAAGATCCTTGCCAACTACTTCCCGCTGGTGCTCAAACCCAACGTCAGGTCCTGGCTCATGCACTTGCCGGACAACTCCATATCCTCCTGGGCAGACCTGTGCCATCAGTTTGTCGGCGCCTTTACAGGCGGCTACAAACCTCATGGCCAAGAGAGTGACCTTCACCTACTCTCCCAGAAGGAAGGAGAGCCCCTGCGCAAGTATATTCAGAGATTCAACCATGTGCAGCACAACATCCCAGATGTCCACCCTGCCGCGGTCATCAGCGCGTTCCATCAGAACGTGCGTAACCGCAGGATGCGGGAGGAGATGGCGATGTGCAAGATCAGAGACGTCAGTGAGCTATATGCCCTGGCCGACAAGTGTGCACGTGCTGAGGAAGGGAGGAGACTCCCCGGAGAGAATACAGGAGCAGGAGGATCCGACAGCGAGGATGCTGCCCCGGCAAAGAAAAACCGGCGACGGAACCGGAAGAAGAAAGTAAAAGATGTGCTAGTCGTTGAGCAGTCCGGCAACGAAGGTGGCGCCAAGAAAGTCAAAGTTGGTAGCTCCGGCAAGGAGATTGCCGCATGCACGAACTGCCAGGCTGTGGCGGTCGCTGACAAGTAGGACGACACCGACAAGCAGTACTGCAAGATTCACCGCACCAAGGGCCATGACCTCCAGAGCTGCAAAAAGGTCGAGCAACTTGTCCAGCAACAAAAGGCTGAGTACGAGCGACGCGACAAGGAGAGGGCCCAAGGAGGCGTTGGAGAATCTGGCAAGAAGCGTGTCGGCCGGGGAGGACGCCGCGGCAAGGCCAAGCAGCGGCAAGGAGACAGACCTCCCCGCGGCCGCGACAAGGATGAAGACGATGACACCGACGAAGACATGGATGATGTTGAGACCAGTGAGCAGGAGTTCCAGAAAGCCACAGAGGTCTTGTGCGTTGACGGCGGTGCTTCTCTGCATACTTCGCACCGCCAACTCAAGCAGTGGGTGTGGGAAGTCAATGCAACGGAACCACCTGTCGAGTCACGCAAGCTTCTGAAATGGTCCAGAACGCCTATCATCTTTGATATTGAGGACCACCCTGATCGCACAACTGCGGTCGGGTGCTTGCCGATGTTGGTTTCACCAACTATCCGCAACCTCAAGGTCACTAAGATGCTAGTTGACGGCGGGGCCAGCTTGAACCTGATCTCCTCCGCTGTACTCCAGAAACTCCAGATCCCTGACAGCAAGCTCGAAGAGACCGGCACATTCCAAGGAATCAACCTGGGAAGGAGTAAGCCAAAGGGGAAGGTCATGTTGCCAGTAACATTTTGCAGTGAGCTGAATTTCAGGACTGAGAGGGTCACTTTCGACGTTGCCGATATTCCATTGCCTTACAATGGGATACTTGGTCGTCCAGCACTCGCCAATTTCATGGCAGCCTCTCACTACGCATACAACATGCTGAAGATGCCCGGCCCGATAAGCGTCATCTCTGTCCCTGGCGACAAGAAGGATGCTCTTATCTGTGCCGACAAGATCTACTGGGAAGCAGCAGCCGCAGCAGATCACAAGTCACTTGCCGCTGAAGCTCCCGGGAGGAAGAAGACCAAGTCCGGCAAGAGTTCTGATGCCCACTCCGGCAAGCGCACCTCTTCGGAGTGCTGCGCTGCCGTCGAGGACGCACCATCGAGCTCCACCGGCAAGTGTAAGAAGGCAATGGCAGCTCCGCCAGAGACGAAGAAAGTGTCCGCCAAGGAGGACGGCACTGGTGGTACCTTCACCATCAGTGCCGCTCTCGACCCTAAATAGGAAAGCGCGCTCATTGCTTTCCTGCGGGCGAACGTCGACGTGTTTGCGTGGCAACCGTCTGACATCCCCGGTGTTCCCAGGAAAGTAATTGACCACTACCTTGCCGTTTGTCCTCATGCGCGGCCCGTCAAGCAGAAGGTCAGGAAGCAGGCAGTGGAGCGCCAAGAATTCATTGCAGAAGAGATCAAGAAGTTGGAAGCAGCAGGCCTTGTCAGAGGAGTGCTCCATCCTACGTGGTTGGCCAATCCTGTAGTCGTGCGCAAGGCGAACGGGAAATGGAGACTTTGTATCGATTTTACTGATGTTAACAAAGCTTGTCCCAAAGGCCCATTTCCTTTGCCGCGCATTGACCAGATTGTTGACTCCACAGCCGGATGTGATTTGCTTTCATTTCTTGACGCATACTCAGGATACCATCAGATCTTCATGGCAGAAGAGGATGAGGAGAAGACCGCATTTATTACTCCATGTGGCACGTACTGTTTCATACGGATGCCTTTCGGATTAAAGAATGCTGGTTCAACATTTGCAAGAGTAGTCCATGTCACTCTTGAGCCACAAATACACAAAAATGTGGAAGCCTACATGGATGACATAGTGGTCAAGAGCAAGGACAAAGCAACTTTGATTCAAGATTTAGATGAGACCTTTGCAAATCTGCGCAAGATCAGCCTCAAGCTCAACCCCGAGAAGTGTGTGTTTGGAGTCCCCTCCGGCAAGCTTCTCGGGTTCTTCGTGTCTCAGCGGGGAATCGAAGCCAATCCCGACAAGATCAAGGCCATTGAGCAGATTGAAGCACCAAAGCGCATCAAGGATGTACAAAGACTTGCCGGTTGCGTGGCTTCTCTCAGCAGGTTTATCTCTAGGTCTACTAAGCGCGCCCTGCCATTTTTCAAATTATTGAAAAAGGCAGGTCCAATGAGATGGACTCCGGAAGCGGAGGCTGCGCTGCAAGACTTGAAGAGATACCTGTCCTCCCCTCCAATACTTGTCGCACCTAAGCCACAAGAGAAGTTGCTGCTGTACATAGCGGCAACCAATCAAGTGGTTAGTGCTGCGTTAGTAGCAGAGAGGGAGGCAGATGACGAGCCCGCAACCACGGCAAGCGCATCCAGCGACAAGCAGGGGGCTTCCCTGGCAAGCTCTGGTTCCGACAAAGATGGATCTGCGCAGACGCGAGAGGAGATACAGAAGAAGATGGTGCAGCGCCCAGTTTACTTTGTCAGTTCCCTTCTGCAGGGGGCTAGTTCAAGGTACTCTGGCGTGCAGAAATTGCTTTTCGGCCTTCTCATGGCCTCGAGAAAGCTGCGCCATTATTTCCAAGCACATGAGATCACAGTTGTCACTCGCTTTGCGCTGAAGAGGATATTGCAGAATCCAGAAGCGACAGGCAGGATTGTTGAGTGGGCACTGGAACTGTCAAGCTTTGGCCTCAAGTTTGAGAGCACTTCAACTATCCAGAGCAGAGCATTGGCAGAATTTGTAGCAGAATGGACGCCAATACCAGATGAAGAAATTCCAGAAACGAGCATCCCTGTCAAGGAAGCAAGCAAAGAGTGGCTGATGTACTTTGATGGTGCCTTTTCGCTGCAAGGCGCCGGTGCTGGTGTGCTGCTTGTCGCACCCGCCGGAGAGCACCTCAAGTACGTAGTCCAGATGCACTTTCCCAAGGAGCAAGCAACAAACAATACTGCAGAGTATGAAGGTTTGCTTGCCGGTCTCAGGATCGCGGTAGACCTTGGGATCAAGAAGCTCATTGTCAGAGGTGACTCACAGCTTGTCATCCGCCAAGTAAACAAGAATTATCAGAGTCCGTTGATGGAAGCTTACGTCAACGAAGTGAGAAAGCTAGAAGAACACTTTGACGGCCTACAAATGGAACATGTTCCAAGGGCTCAGAACGCCATTGCCGATGGCCTGTCAAAGTGCGCCGCACTTAAGCTACCTGTGGAACCAGGGATCTTTGTGCTCAAGCTGACTCAGCCGTCTGTAACGCCATCAACTGGACAGAGCAAAAAGAGGAAGTTGATTTCTGGTGACTATTTGCCGGCAGAGCTCCCCGAAGCCGCCGCCAAGAAGGTCCCTAAGATCAACGCCAAGAGCGCTGAGGAGCAGTCTGCTCCGGCAAACCCCAGGGTTTTTTTCGTTGAAGCAGAAGCTCCCGACAAGTTTTGCTTCGGCAAGCTTGTCGGGGAACGTCAAGCTCCGGCAGAGATGCAGCTTCTCGCCGTAGAAGCGGATGTTCCCGCAGCAGCTGAGACCAACGCCAAGAGCGCTGAGGAGCAGTCTGCTCCGGCAAACCCCAGGGTTTGTTTCGTTGAAGCAGAAGCTCCCGACAAGTTTTGCTCCGGCAAGCTTGTCGGGGAACGTCAAGCTCCGGCAGAGCCGCAGGCTCTTGCCGTAGAAGCGGATGTTCCCACAGCAGCAGATATGCCTTTAGTCCTTGTTGTCGAGCCGCAAGCTCCAGCATGGGCATAGCAGATTGTCCATTTCCTTCAGACAAGAGAGCTTCCCGAAGAGCAAGAAGAAGCGGAAAGAGTAGCCCGGTAGTCAAGTATGTACCAGTTTGTCGACAAGACACTGTACAGAAGAAGACTCAACGGTGTGAAATTGAAGTGTATTCACCGGGAAGACGGACAAAAGCTGTTGGCAGAGATACATGGAGGCATATGTGGTCACCACATTGGCGCAAGAGCACTTGTCGGCAAAGCATTCCGGCATGGTTTCTTTTGGTCAACAGCCCTCCAAGATGCAACTGCACAAGTAACCAAGTGTGAAGCGTGCCAGTTCCATTCCAAACAGATACACCAGCCAGCTCAAGCTCTCTAGACGATCCCTTTATCCTGTCCATTTTCGGTCTGGGGGCTCAACATCCTCGGCCCCTTTCCCCGAGCAGTCGGGGGCTTTGGGTACTTGTACGTGGCAATCGACAAGTTCACAAAGTGGCCGGAAGTGGAACCAGTGAGGAAGGTGACAGCACAGTCAACAGTCAAGTTCTTCAGGTCGATTGTTTGCCGCTTCGGGATCCCTAACAGGATCATCACCGACAACGACACGCGATTCACGAGCCGCACCTTCATGCAGTACGTCCAAGATCTTGGCGCCAAGGTCTGCTTCGCTTCTGTTGCTCACCCGAGAAGCAACGGTCAAGCGGAGAGGGCAAATGCTGAAGTGCTGCGAGCGCTCAAGACCAGGACTTTCGACAGGCTGCACAAGTGCGGAAGAAACTGGATTGAGGAGCTGCCAGTGGCTCTTTGGTCGATCAGGACGACGCCAAATCGAGCCACTGGCCAGACACCTTTCGCTCTAGTCTATGGAGCAGAGGCAGTTATCCCCACGGAACTCGTATACGGGTCACCTCGAGTACTCGCTTATGATGAGCTTGAGCAAGAGCAGCTGCGACAAGATGACGCGCTGCTCCTTGAGGAAGACCTTCTTCAGGCTGCTGTGCGAGCTGCTCGCTACCAGCAAGCTTTGCGCCGCTACCATAGACGCAAAGTTAATGCCAGAAGTCTTGAGGAAGGCGACCTTATTCTTCGGTGTGTTCAGTCCGCCAAGAATTCCAACAAGTTGACGCCGAAGTGGGAAGGCCCTTACCGGGTGAAACGAGTCACTAGGCCTAGCGCTGTCCGCCTTGAGACTGAAGATGGCATTCCGGTGAGCAACTCCTGGAACATTGAGCATCTTCGTAAGTTTTACCCGTAAGGCGCGGTTGCCGGAACCTGTTCCGGCAACCACCTTTTGTACAATTCTTGCCGCTGTTGCATGTAATCCTTTGTACAAAGCCGGGCGCAGACCCCGTGCATAAGTAAAGCTCATGTGCTTAGCACATCTTATCGATTTCATGCTTTCTATTTTTTGCATGTGTTATCTGACACTTTGTGCAGCACCTACACCCGGTAAGCAACAACAAGCCATAAGGCTCCATATCTTTATTTTCTCTTCTTATCAAGGAAAGGAAGATTCCCTCGCGCACAAGTTTGCCGGGGGGAAGGAGAAGATAATAGTATGGACCAGGCGTCGTTCAAGAAAGTTTCGCCTTGCTGGGAAGCAAACAACAGAAAAGATAAGTCGCCAAAGTTTGAGCAATCAGATTTTATAAATTTTTAAGTTATCTCCCTTGAACGACCGTGCTTTGTATGGAAAACCTGTGCGCGGAGGAACCAACTCGTAGCTAGTTGCGCCCTTACGTTGTTTCGAGTCCGCTCAACAAATTAAGTGAGCTGCGACGCGCCCTTACTTTGTTTCGAGTCCGCTCAACAAATTAAGTGAGCTGCGACGCGCCCTTACTTTGTTTCGAGTTCGCTCAACAACTTAAGTGAGCTGCGACTAGTTGCGACAAGGCTTCTTGTCGGCAGCGGCACCGCCAGCAGGCTGCTGACATCCCGCACTCAGCGCTCGCGGCAAAGGTGCCTGCGCCGACAAGTTCCCTAAAAGCGTAGGGCAAAGACATGCAAAGGGAGGGATCAAGTAAAGGGAATAACATTGCAATCATTCCACAGAATAAAGCTATATTACAATGATAGCTTGTTGCAGCTCTAACAGATTGTTTTCATGACATGATAAACAGCGACAAGGAAAGAAGAAATGGGCGGCCTAATCTACGCGATCGCCTTCGACCCTCTTGATCCCGCTCACCTTGTCCACAATGGGTGCGACAAGGGCCTTGAGGTCCTCCAGATCAGCTTCCGGCGGCAAGGTCCTAAGGACGTTGGTGAGGCGGAGGCCCGGATTGCGGAAGGCCACCTTCATCAACACTTTCTGAAGAGCTCCCGCGCAGATCTTGCGCGACTCGTCGGCCAGCTGCTTGGGGATCCTTTCCTGGAGCCGCTGAAGGGCCGTCGCCACGCCCTTGAAGAACAAGACGAGCTTGGCGCTGGGTTGGAGGTTGTCGTCGGATGGATACCCGAGATCCTCCATCCCCAGTTGCGCCAGCTCCTTGTCAATGTCTGTGGCGGTATTCACAAGACTCTCCGTCCAGTGCGTCACAGTCTCCTTGAAAGCGTTCTGGGCGGCGGCAGCACTCTCCAGCAGCGCCTTGTCGGCCTTGACTTCCTCCTTCAAGGCCGCCTCCCGCTTCTTGGCGCTGTCCAGAGTCTTGGTCAAAGTGGTTAGCTTCAACTCAAGATCCACATTGAAGACCTTGGCGGCGCTGAGCTCTTTGCCCTTCTCGGCAAGATCGGCCTCCAGCCGTGCCACCGTCGTCTTCAACTCCTCCTTGGCGGCCTCGGCGGCGGCGGCGGCATCCTCCGCTTGTTTGAGGGCTCTGCCGAGTTTTTCCTTGCGCGCGGCAAGCTCCTCCTCGTGGGTGTCGAGATTGACCTTCTGCTGCGCCAGCTCGCCCTCCTCTGCAGCTAGCTTCACAGCGGCAAGTCGCTGCCGCTCTTCGACTTCGGCCTTCTCGAGGAGGAAGGCCTTCTGCGCTTCAGCGAGCTGCTCCCGCTCCTTCGCCAGGGATCGAAGGGCTTCCCGGTGGAAACCCCCGAGCTCTTCCGCACGCTTCTCAATGTCTGCTCCCGCCTTCGCGACTAGCGCCTCGCGGGACTCCAGCTTGGCTTGCCGCGAGCGGTAGAGCGACAGCAACTTCCGCAGCAGCCGCTCCTCTTCAGACTTGTTGCAGCTGCTGCTTGGCGCATCAACCACCGTCAACCCCGCGGAGGCAAGTACTTCTCCGTCGAAGATCTCCCCCTCGACCGGCGCCCTGGAGCCTGACGCCCAGGGGAGGTTGATGAAGACGCCTTCGCCGGCCTTCAAGTAGACGCCCGGCTGGGGCTCCTCGGAGCTTGGCGCTGCAGCTTCGGTGGACGGGTCGGTGGTCGGTGTAGCGCCTGGCTCTCCTGCGGCCTCAGGGCCGTCAGTGCAATCACCAGATCCTTCGCCAGTTGCTGCGGCGGTAGCCTTGGCGGCCTCTGCGCCAGCGGCATCACCAGCGCCGGCTACGTCTTCGGCGGCGACCTCGGTCTCCATCCGCTCCGCAACAGATGGGTCTGACAGCCGGCAAGGGGAGAAGAGTCAAACAAAATCCAGCAAAAACCCAAGAAGATCAAAAGAACAACCCAAGGGGAGTTTTGAAGCAAGAGGAGTACCTGCACCAGGTTCTGCAGTCGTGGTCTCCGCCATCGGGGGGCCGCTGGTGCTGTCCCTCGCCGGAGAACCCTCCCTTGCCAGAGACTTCTCCCATACCGGGAAGCCCTCCCTTGTCGGAGAATTCTCCCTTGTCGGGGGATTCTCCCTTGGCTCCTGGTGGGGCTGCTCTGCTCCTACACAAGTCAATAAGCAGATATCAGCAAAGACAAGTACCCATGCGCGCCTCACAGCGGAAAGTAAATCATACACTTACGCTGGGGGCTGCCCTGGAGAAAAGTCGCCGGGTCTGGCAAGGTTGTTTCAGGCGCGCCACCTGCTGTCGCAGTAGGCTCGTCCTCGATGTCGATCACCGGGACCTTAGCTCTCTTTGCCGCCCTCTGGGCCAGAGTCCTGAAGAGGAACAAGTTCAGAGAAAAGAAAGTGAGAAACAAGACAAACAGCAAGTACAGCAAGAGAAGCTTACTCTTCTTCTTCTTCCTCGTCGGAGCTGAACGCGGAGAAGTCGAAGTCCGGCGCGCGCTCGGCGCGAGGAGGCGGAGGGGTAGCTTCCCTTGGCCGCTTGCCGGGAGCAGTGGCGGTGGTCTGAGACGATCCCGCTCCGGCTGTCGGTGCGGCGTGAGCAGTGGCAAGAACTGAAGCGGTGGTCCAGCTAGACTCCGCTCCAGTTGCCGTCGCAGCATGAGGCGCTCCTGCGGCAACGGTGTTTGCCGCGGTGGAGCGTGTCACGCGGAGCGGCGACTGTTGACCCGCTTGCCGCTCCGCTGCATCATCGGCCTTGCGGAGACGCCTTCTTGGTGGGGATGGAGGCTCTGCTTGCGGTGGGCTGTCTGAAGACGAGGTGGAAGAGGAGTTGATTTCCAACGAGCCGCTCGTGTCCTTGGCGGGCTCGCTCGGCTCGGCGCCACGCCCGGCAAGCTCCTTCTAGCCGGCAGGCTCCCCTCGCTCAGCACGGCTTGCCGCTTCTGCTACATCTGCCTCCTCCAAAGTAAACCCAAATTCGCCCGCGGCTGCGGCTGCCGCTGCCTCTTCCAGCCTAGTGGCAATGAGCGCCATCTCCGCATCTGTGGTGTCGCGGGTAAGGCCATCCTTCTCGTCGGAGCGGATTGGCACTTCCACCAAGTCATCGAAAAACTGCTGCACGACGTCGTCTGCAGGCTCCTGCCAAGTTGGCACAATCCTATGCGAGTCGCACTCCGGCATCATTGCACGGATGCGGTCGAGCGAGGAATTGTTGCACAGCGGAACGACGCCCCTCGGCAACCTGAAAACCTCGGGATGTTGGGGGTCATACTTGAAGAGCTCCTGAAGCATCGCGTTGAGCTCCAGGACTGTGAAGTTGTAATTGAGGCCCGGCCGCAGCCTCATGATGTCTGCCACGTTCTTGAACTCCCAAGTGGGCCTCCCCCGCTCCTGCAGGGGGGCGATGCGGCGGCAAAGGAAGTCTGCGCCAACGGCGCCAACAGTAAGCCCGGCAAGCCTGAGATGCAGGATCCTGGTGACGGCAATCTTCAGCCTGTCGTCTTCCGGGGCCACGTCACTCCAATCGCTGCCGCGTGCTACTGGGGTTTGGCGCCGGCTGGTGAATGGCTGCGGGTTCTCCTCGTCAATCGAGCACCAATCTGCTCTCCACTCCTCCCACTTGCCGCGGAATTCTCCCTCCAGATACGTTTCCTTCTTGCCGGCCCTTGAGATCCAGGCGATTCTGCCGGATAGAGGCTCTCCTCTCTCTACTCGGGGTATAAAGAAGTGGCGAAAGAGGGCTACATTGGGATGGACTCCGACAAAGTTTTCGCAGAGATGTGCGAAAACTGCCATGGTCAGAACGGCATTGGGGGTGAAGTCAAGGAGGTGGAATCCGTAGGTATTCATGATGTCGCAGAGGAATTCAGAGAAGGGCGGGCAGAGCCCGCAATAGAAGAACAAGGCAAAGAAAGGGTATCCGTTTGGAGCCTTTTTCCAAGCGGCGGCGGGGAGTACCTGCGTGCGCGGGTGCGCCCGCGTCTCCGCCGACCAGAAGAGGTAGTAGTTCTCCCTCAGCTCCTTCGCGGCAAGCCTGGGGGGGAAGACTGCCCGCTCCTTCCGCAGCGCCGCAAGCCGCTGTGCCTCGGTCGTCTTCACAGCCTTCCCCTTGTCGGCTTTCGGAGCCATGGCGGAAGCGGTGGAGGAGGTCGACGGCGTTGGTGGTGTTGGTGGCGATGGGGGGCGGGGCGCTGCTCTCTCTCTCTCAGCTTTGGGAAGACGAGGGAGCGGCGGAGATTTCCGAGATTGGAGCAGCAACGGGCAAGTGGGCGAACTGCCCCTGTTTCCCCTGCTTATAAAGAGAGAGGGGCGGACGTTCCGCATTTCTGAATAAAGAAACCACCCACGATGCCGCATTCAACGTGTGCCATTCGGGGAGGGCGCGGTGGATACGGAGTGAGATACGGCGTAACCTAGGCCGTGCGTGCCCGTGCCCTGTTTTGGGCCTGGCCCAACAGCGCTCGGCACCGTGTATGGCCCAGGCCCGGGGGCTCCTGTCGGTGTACTAGAGTAGGGGTACCCTAGTATCCCGAACTTGTGCACGGGCAGTCACAGCATCCCGCGGCAAGGCTTGCCGGGTGACCGCCAAGGTCCTCCGTGGTTCCTTTGGAGCCATTCAAGAACAAAGTATCCAAGACAAGACCCCGGCAATAGGAGCTTGCCGGGAAGGCCAACCAAGGCACCTCAAGACCCCGGCAAGAGGAGCTTGCCGGGAAGGCCACCCAAGGCACCTCAAGGAACTTGTCGCGGCGCGCCACACGTCCCGACAAGGCCCGGTGAGCGACAAGCTCCCGGGCGCGACAAGACAACGACCGCGGCAAGGCGCTTGCCGCGGCAAGCCACCACTCTGTACCCGCGCTCCAGTACATCCACCAACGTGTCGCTCTGGGACCCTTCCAGGCGTACGTGGCGGTAGGCTATGCAGCCAGGGGTGCGCGGTGGCAAGCGGCGCTGACAAGATTGCCATCGTGGCGAGCGGTGGCGTCCCTGACGGTCCCTTTTACATTGTTTAGGCGACGCAGACGGGCATTTAAGGCCCTTGTCCCCTGCCATCAGGGTTAGGTATGATACACTGTAGCAGGTAGTTGTACCAACCGCAGCACCTTTCCTTTTTTACCCTTTGCCTTCGTTGCCACCTGTCGGTGACCCCTTGAGCATATAAAAGGAGGCCCGTGTGCAACGTAGAGGGGGTTAGCTGAGAGCTAGTTCAAAGAACACTCACGCTCGGTCTCGTTAGCTGCTGAAGTGTATTGTAGCACTTCGCGCTCCCGAGCAAGAAATCAATACAAACCACAAAGCAGGAGTAGGGTTTTACGCAACCGTGCGGCCCGAACCTGGGTAAATCGCTCGCGTGTATCGCCTCGATTTGCTCTTTGCGCGATCTCCGCCCCCGCCGAACCGAAAGGGACTTGGTCCTCCGGTCCCATAGGTGTTCGTGGATCAGTACCCCGACAGGCGGTGAGCATCATGAAATTGGTGATGAAAGATGGTTGATGATGACGACGGTGATGAATCCCCCTCTCCGGAGCCCCAAACGGACTCCAAATCAGCCCTCCCGAGAGGTTTTAGAACTTGGCGGTGGCTCCGTATCGTAAAACGCGATGAATCCTTCTCTTTGATTTTTTTTTCTCCCCAAAAGTGAATATATGGAGTTGGAGTTGAGGTCAGTGGAGCGTCAGGGGGCCCACGAGGCAGGGGGCGCGCCCAAGGGGGCAGGCGTGCCCCCCACCCTCGTAGACAGGGTGTGGGCCCCCTGACGTGGATTTTTCTTCCAGTATTTTTAATATTTGCCAAAAAGATGTTCCGTGGAGTTTCAGGTCATTCCGAGAACTTTTGTTTCTGCACGTAAATAACACCATGGAAAGTCTGCTAAAAACAGCGTCAGTCCGGGTAAGTTTCATTCAAATCATGCAAGTTAGAGTCCAAAACAAGGGCAAAAGTGTTTGGAAAAGTAGATACGACGGAGACGTATCAACTCCCTCAAGCTTAAACATTTGCTTGTCCTCAAGCAATTCAGTTGACAAACTGAAAGTGATAAAGAAAACTTCTACAAACTCTGTTTGCTCTTGTTGTTGTAAATATGTAAATCTAGCATTCAAGTTTTCAGCAAAGATTATGACTAACCATATTCACAATAACACTTAGGTCTCATGTTTACTCATGTCAATGGCATAATCAACTAGCGATCAATAATAATAAAAATCGGATGACAACACTTTCTCAAAACAATCATGATATGATATAATAGGATGGTATCTCGCTAGCCCTTTCTGAGACCGCAAAACATAAATGCAGAGCACCATTAAAGATCAAGGGCTGACTAAACATTGTAATTCATGGTAGAAGAGATCCAATCATAGTCATACCCAATATAAATTAATAGTGATGGATGGAAATGACAGTTGCGCTCTCCAGCTAGTGCTTTTTAATAAGAGGGTGATGACTCAACATAAAAGTAAATAGATAGGCCCTTCGCAGAGGGAAGCAGGGATTTGTAGAGGTGCTAGTGCTCGGTTTTGAAACAGAGATAAATAATATTTTGAGTGGCATACTTTCATTGTCAACATAACAACCAAGAGATGGCGATATCTTCCATGCTACACACATTATAGGCGGTTCCCAAACAGAATGGTAAAGTTTATACTCCCCCTCCACCAACAAGAATCAATCCATGGCTTGATCGAAACAACGAGTGCCTCCAACTAGCAATAGTCCCAGGGGGAGTTTTGTTTGCAATTATTTTGATTTAGTTTGCATAGAGCATGGGACTGGGCATGCCGGTGACCAGCCATTTTCTCGTGAGTGAGGAGCGGAGTCCACTCCTCTTGAGAATAACCCACCTAGCATGGAAGATACGGACATCCCTAGTTGATACATGAGTTATTCGAGCATACAAAATGGAATTTCATTTGAAGGTTTGGAGTGAGTTTGGCACATACAAATTTACTTGGAACGGCGGGTAGATACCGCATATAGGAAGGTATAGTGGACACATTTGGAATAACTTTGGGGTTTAAGGGATTGGATGCACAAGCTGTATTCCCGCTTAGTACAAGTGAAGGCTAGCAAAAGACTGGGAAGCGACCAACTAGAGAGCGACAACAGTCAAGAACATGCATTAAAATTAATAGACATTGAGTACAAGCATGAGTAGGATATAATCCACCATGAACATAAATATCGTGAAGGCTATGTTGATTTGTTTCAACTACATGTGTGAACATGTGCCAAGTCGAGTCACTTAAATCATTCAAAGGAGGATACCACCCCACTATACCACATCACAACCATTTTAATAGCATGTTGGCACGCAAGGTAAACCATTATAACTCATAGCTAATCAAGCATGGCACGAGCAACTATGATCTCTAATTGTCATTGCAAACATGTTTATTCATAATAAGCTGAATCAGGAACATTGTTCAAGATACCTTCCAATATTCCGATAAATCAGCCGATTTATCGCTTACCGGTGTCTGGCTGATAAGATAAATTGGCCGATATATTAGCCGATATGGCGATAAATCAGCTGATATGCCGATAAACTGTCTGATTTACCCCTTATCATGGGTCGACCGATAAGTTCCCGATAAGCGATATCCCCAACATTGATCAGGAACGATGAACTAATCATATTTACAAAAACAAGAGAGGTCGAGTTCATACCAGCTTTTCTCATCTCAGTCAGTCCATCATATATCGTCATGATTGCCTTTCACTTGCACGACCGAACGATGTGAATAATAATAAGAGTGCACGTGCATTGGACTAAGCTGGAACCTGCGAGCATTCAATAAACAGGAGAAGACAAGGCAATATGGGCTCTTGGTTAAATCAACAACAAAGCATATAAGAGCCACTTCAACAATTTAATCATGGTCTTCTCCTATCGACCCCCAAAGAAAAGAAAAGAAATAAAACTATTTACACGGGAAAGCTCCCAACAAGCAAAAGAAGAATGGGAAATCTTTTTGGGTTTTCTTTTTAATTATTACTACTACAGCAAGAAAGGTAAACTAGCTAAAGCTATTACTAATTTTTTTGTTTTTCTTAAGGTTTATCAAACACACAAGAAGAAATCAAGAAAAAGATAATAAACTAGCATGGATATTTCAGTGAAAAAGTATGAGCACCGACATCTAGCAATGAGTGTGTGTGAGCATGAATGTAATGTCGGTGGGAAATATGTACTCCCCCAAGCTTAGGCTTTTAGCCTAAGTTGGTTTATTGCCACGGGTGGCCTGGCAGATATCCATAGTTGTAGCTGGGGTCGTACTGAGATGCAGCGGCTATCGCCTCCTGAGCTGCAGCGTGGCGGCGAGCTGCCTCCGCCCTCCTCTCGTACTCATCTGCCTCCTCTCTGGTAATAACATATCTTCCTTTTGCCTGATAATCAAAGAAGGCAGGAGCAGGGAGAGTAATACAGACAGCACGACGTCTGTCAAAGATTAAGCGATACTAGAGAGGTGATTCATTCCTCTCAACAAACTAGTGGTGAACCATAGCATTAAAGTCTAGGGAGGCAGGAGGCAATTCAATATCATCATTGCATATGGTTACACAAAGAAAATCAGCTAAGCGGGTTGCGTAAATTCCACCAAAGAAATCTCCATTAAATCTATTATGATGCAACATACGTGCAACAATGGCTCCCAAATTATAAGATTTGTCTCCTAACACAGCACTCCTAAGAATACTGAGGTCAGGGACACATATATGACATGCTTCATCTGTTGGGGAACGTAGTAATTTCAAAAAAAAATCCTACGCACACGCAAGATCATGGTGATGCATAGCAACAAGAGGGGAGAGTGTGATCTACTTACCCTTGTAGATCGACAACGGAAGCATGTGGTTGATGTAGTCGTACGTCTCCACGGCCCGACCGATCAAGCACCGAAACGACGGCACCTTCGAGTTCTAGCACACGTTCAGCTTGATGACGATCCCCGGACTCCGATCCAGCAAAGTGTCGGGGAAGAGTTCCGTCAGCACGATGGCGTGATGACGATCTTGATGTACTACTGTCGCAGGGCTTCGCCTAAGCACCGCTACAATATTATCGAGGACTATGGTGGAAGGGGGCACTGCACACGGCTAAGAATATGATCACGTGGATCAACTTGTGTCTCTAGGGGTGCCCCTGCCTCCGTATATAAAGGTTCAAGAGGGGGAGGCCGGCCGGCCATCATAGGGCGCGCCAGGAGGAGTCCTACTCCCTCCGGGAGTAGGACTTCTCCCCTAATCCTAGTTGGAATAGGATTCGCGAGGTGGGAAAAGAGGGAGAGAGAAGGAGGGGGGCGCCGGCCCCCTCTCTCCTTGTCCTATTCGGACTAGGGGGGAGAGGCGCGCGGCCCAGCCCTGGCCGCCTCTCCTCTTCTTCCACTAAGTCCCACTAAGGCCCATATAGCTCCCGGGGGGGTTCCGGTAACCTCCCGGTACTCCGGTAAAATCCCAATTTCACCCGGAACACTTCCGATATCCAAACATAGGCTTCCAATATATCAATCTTTATGTCTCAACCATTTCGAGACTCCTCGTCATGTCCGTGATCTCATCCGGGACTCCGAACAACCTTCGGTACATCAAAACATATAAACTCATAATATAACTGTCATCGAAACCTTAAGCGTGCGGACCCTACGGGTTCGAGAACAATGTAGACATGACTGAGACACGTCTCTGGTTAATAACCAATAGCGGGACCTGGATGCCCATATTGGTTCCTACATATTCTACGAAGATCTTTTATCGGTCAGACCGCATAACAACATACGTTGTTCCCTTCGTCATCAGTATGTTACGTGCCTGAGATTCGATCGTCGGTATCCAATACCTAGTTCAATCTCGTTACCGGCAAGTCTCTTTACTCGTTCTGTAATACATCATCCTGCAACTAACTCATTATTTGCAATGCTTGCAAGACTTAAGTGATGTGCATTACCGAGAGGGCCCAGAGATACCTCTCCGACATTCGGAGTGACAAATCCTAATCTCGAAATACGCCAACCCAACATGTACCTTTGGAGACACCTGTAGAGCTCCTTTATAATCACCCAGTTACGTTGTGACGTTTGGTAGCACACAAAGTGTTCCTCCGGCAAATGGGAGTTGCATAATCTCATAGTCATAGGAACATGTATAAGTCATGAAGAAAGCAATAGCAACATACTAAACGATCGGGTGCTAAGCTAATGGAATGGGTCATGTCAATCAGATCATTCAACTAATGATGTGATCCCATTAATCAAATAACAACTCTTTGTCCATGGTTAGGAAACATAACCATCTTTGATTAACGAGCTAGTCAAGTAGAGGCATAATAGTGACACTCTGTTTGTCTATGTATTCACACATGTATTATGTTTCCGGTTAATACAATTCTAGCATGAATAATAAACATTTATCATGATATAAGGAAATAAATAATAACTTTATTATTGCCTCTAGGGCATATTTCCTTCAGTCTCCCACTTGCACTAGAGTCAATAATCTAGATCACATCGCCATGTGATTTAACATCAATAGTTCACATCTTTATGTGATTGGTTCACATCTCCATGTGACTAACACCCAAAGGGTTTAGTAGATTCAATAATCTAGTTCACATCGCTATGTGATTAAGACCCAAAAAGTGATCATGTTTTGCTTGTGAGAGAAGTTTAGTCAATGGGTCTGCCACATTCAGATCCGCATGTATTTTGCAAATTTCTATGTCAACAATGCTCTGCATGGAGCTACTCTAGCTAATTGCTCCCACTTTCAATATGTATCCAGATTGAGACTTAGAGTCATCTGGATCAGTGTCAAAACTTGCATCGACGTAACCCTTTACGATGAACCTTTTGTCACCTCCGTAATCGAGAAACATATCCTTATTCCAGTAAGGATAATTTTGACCGCTGTCCATTGATCTACTCCTAGATCACTATTGTACTCCCTCTCTTAACACAGTGTATGGTATACAATAGATCTGGTACACAGCATGGCATACTTTATAGAACCTATGAATTAGGCATAGGGAATGACTTTCATTCTCTTTCTATCTTCAACCGTGGTCGGGCTTTGAGTCTTACTCAACTTCACACCTTGTAACACAGGCAAGAAACTTTTTCTTTGACTGTTCCATTTTGAACTACTTCAAAATCTTGTCAAGGTATGTACTCATTGAAAAAACTTATCAAGCGTCTTGATCTATCTCTATAGATCTTGATACTCAATATGTAAGCAGCTTCACCGAGGTCTTTCTTTGAAAAACTCCTTTCAAGCACTCCTTTATGCTTTGCAGAATAATTCTACATTATTTCCGATCAACAATATGTCATTCACATATACTTATCAGAAATGTTGTAGTGCTCCCACTCACTTTCTTGTAAATACAGGCTTCACCGCAAGTCTGTATAAAACTATATGCTTTGATCAACTTATCAAAGCGTATATTCCAACTCCGAGATGCTTGCACCAGTCCATAAATGGATCGCTGGAGCTTGCATATTTTGTTAGCACCTTTAGGATTGACAAAACCATCTTGTTGCATCACATACAACTCTTCTTTAATAAATCCATTAAGGAATGTAGTTTTGTTTATCCATTTGCCAGATTTCATAAAATGCGGCAATTGCTAACATGATTCGGACAGACTTAAGCATAGATACGAGTGAGAAACTCTCATCGTAGTCAACACCTTGAACTTGTCGAAAATCTTTTGCGACAATTCTAGCTTTGTAGATAGTAACACTACTATCCGTGTCCGTCTTCCTCTTAAAGATCCATTTATTATCAATGGCTTGCCGATCCTCAGGAAAGTCCACCAAAGTCCACACTTTGTTCTCATACATGGATCCTATCTCAGATTTCATGGCCTCAAGCCATTTATTGGAATCTGGGCTCATCATCGCTTCCTCATAGTTCGTAGGTTCGTCATGGTCAAGTAACATGACCTCCAGAATAGGATTACCGTACCACTCTGGTGCGGATCTCACTCTGATTTACCTACAAGATTCGGTAGTAACTTGATCTGAAGTTACATGATCATCATCATTAGCTTCCTCACTAATTGGTGTAGTAGTCACAGGAACAGATTTCTGTGATGAACTATTTTCCAATAAGGGAGAAGGTACAATTACCTTATCAAGTTTTCTACTTTCCTCCCACCCACTTCTTTCGAGAGAAACTCCTTCTCTAGAAAGGATCCATTCTTAGCAACGAATGTCTTGCCTTCGGATCTGTGATAGAAGGTGTACCCAACTGTCTCCTTTGGGTATCCTATGAAGACATATTTCTCCGATTTGAGTTTGAGCTTATCGAGATGAAACTTTTTCACATAAGCATCGCAACTCCAAACTTTAAGAAACGACAGCTTAGGTTTCTTGCCAAACCATAGTTCACACGATGTCGTCTCAACGGATTTAGATGGTGCCCTATTTAACGTGAATGCAGCTGTCTCTAATGCATAACCCCAAAATGATAGTGGTAGATCGGTAAGAGACATCATAGATCGCACTATATCTAATAAAGTACGGTTATGACGTTCGGACACACCATTACACTATGGTGTTCCAGGTGGCGTGAGTAGTGAAACTATTTCACATTGTTTTAATTGAAGGCCAAACTCGTAACTCAAATATTTTACCTCTGCGATCATATCGTAGAAACTTTTATTTTCTTGTCACGATGATTTTCCACTTCACTCTGAAATTCTTTGAACTGTTCAAATGTTTCAGACTTATGTTTCATCAAGTAGATATCCCCATATCTGCTCAAATCATCTGTGAAGGTCAGAAAATAATGATACCTGCTGCAAGCCTTAATATTCATCGGACCACATACATCAGTATGTATGATTTCCAACAAATCTGTTGCTTGCTTCATTGTTCCGGAGAACGGTGTTTTAGTCATCTTGCCCATAAGGCATGGTTCGCAAGCATCAAGTGATTCATAATCAAGTGATTCCAAAAGTCCATCAGCATGGAGTTTCTTCATGCGCTTTACACCAATATGACTTAAACGGCAGTGCCACAAATAAGTTGCACTATCATTATTAACTTTGCATCTTTTGGTTTCAATATTATGAATATGTGTATCACTATGATCGAGATCCAACGAACTTGTTTCATTGGGTGTATGACCATCGAAGGTTTTATTCATGTAAACAGAACAACAATTATTCTCTGACTTTAATGAATAACCGTATTGCAATAAACATGATCAAATCATATTCATGCTCAACGCAAAAACCAAATAACACTTATTTAGGTTCAACACTAATCCCGAAAGTATAGGGGAGTGTGCGATGATGATCATATCAATCTTGGAACTACTTCCAACACACATCATCACTTCACCCTTGACTAGTTTCTGTTTATTCTGCAACTCCTATTTCGAGTTACTACTCTTAGCAACTGAACCAGTATCAAGTACTAAGGGGTTGCTATAAACACTAGTAAAGTACACATCAATAACATGTATATCAAATATACTTTTGTTCACTTTGCCATCCTTCTTATCCACCAAATACTTGGGGTAGTTCCGCTTCCAGTGACCAATCCCTTTGCAGTAGAAGTACTTAGTCTCAGGCTTAGGACCCGACTTGGGTTTCTTCACTTGAGCAGCAACTTGCTTGCCGTTCTTCTTGAAGTTCCCCTTCTTCCCTTTGCCCTTTTCTTGAAACTAGTGGTCTTGTCTACCATCAACACTTGATGTTTTTCTTGATTTCTACCTTCGTCGATTTTAGCATCATGAAGAGCTTGGGAGTTGTTTCTGTTATCCCTTGCATATTATAGTTCATCACGAAGTTCTACTAACTTGGTGATGGTGACTAGAGAATTCTGTCAATCACTATCTTATCTGGAAGATTTACTCCCACTTGATTCAAGCGATTGTAGTACCCAGACAATCTGAGCACATGCTCACTAGTTGAGCGATTCTCCTCCATCTTTTAGCTATAGAACTTGTTGGAGACTTCATATCTCTCAACTTGGGTATCTGCTTGAAATATTAACTTCAACTCCTGGAACATCTCATATGGTCCAGGACGTTCAAAACGTCTTTGAAGTCCCGATTCTAAGCCATTAAGCATGGTGCACTAAACTATCAAGTAGTCATCATATTGAGCTAGCCAAATGGTCATAATGTCTGCATCTGCTCCTGCAATAGGTCTATCACCTAGCGGTGCATCAAGGACATAACTCTTCTGTGCAGCAGTGAGGATAAACCTCAGATCACGGATCCAATCCGCATCATTGCTACTAACATCTTTCAACACAATTTTCTCTAGGAACATATCAAAATAAACACAGGGAAGCAACAACGCGAGCTATTGATCTACAACATGATTTGCAAAATACTACCAGGACTAAGTTCATGATAAATTTTAGTTCAATTAATCATATTACTTAAGAACTCCCACTTAGATAGACATCCCTCTAATCCTCTAAGTGATCACGTGATCCAAATCAACTAAACCATGTCCGATCATCACGTGAGATGGAGTAGTTTCATTGGTGAACATCACTATGTTGATCATATCTACTATATGATTCACGCTCGACCTTTCGGTCTCCGTGTTCCGAGGCCATATCTGTATATGCTTGGCTCGTCAAGTATAACCTGAGTATTCCGCGTGTGCAACTGTTTTGCACCCGTTGTATTTGAACGTAGAGCCTATCACACCCGATCATCACGTGGTGTCTCAACACGAAGAACTTTTGCAATGGTGCATACTCAGGGAGAACACTTCTTGATAATTTAGTGAGAGATCATCTTATAATGCTACCGTCAATCAAAGCAAGATAAGATGCATAAAAGATAAACATCACATGCAATCAATATAAGTGATATGATATGGCCATCATCATCTTGTGCCTGTGATCTCCATCTCCGAAGCACCGTCATGATCACCATCGTCACCGGCGCGACACCTTGATCTCCATCGTAGTATCATTGTCGTCTCGCCAATCTTATGCTTCCACGACTATCGCTACCGCTTAGTGATAAAGTAAAGCATTACAGCGCGATTGCATTGCATACAATAAAGCGACAACCATATGGCTCCTGCCAGTTGCCGATAACTCGGTTACAAAACATGATCATCTCATACAATAAAATTTAGCATCATGTCTTGACCATATCACATCACAACATGCCCTGCAAAAACAAGTTAGACGTCCTCTATTTTGTTGTTGCAATTTTTACGTGGCTGCTACGGGCTTAAGCAAGAACCAATCTTACCTACGCATCAAAACCACAACGATAGTTTGTCAAGTTGGTACTGTTTTAACCTTCGCAAGGACCGGGCGTAGCCACACTCAGTTCAACTAAAGTTGGAGAAACTATCACCCGCAAGCCACCTATGTGCAAAGCACGTCGGGAGAACCGGTCTCGCGTAAGTGTACGCGTAATGTCGGTCCGGGCCGCTTCATCCAACAATACCGCCGAACCAAAGTATGACATGCTGGTAAGCAGTATGACTTATATCGCCCACAGCTCACTTGTGTTCTACTTGTGCATATAACATCAAATCATAAAACCTAGGCTCTGATACCACTGTTGGGGAACGTAGTAATTTCAAAAAAAAATCCTACGCACACGCAAGACCATGGTGATGCATAGCAACGAGAGGGGAGAGTGTGATCTACTTACCCTTGTAGATCGACAACGGAAGCGTTTCGTTGATGTAGTCGTACGTCTCCACGGCCCGACCGATCAAGCACCGAAACTACGGCACCTCCGAGTTCTAGCACATGTTCAGCTCGATGACGATCCCCGGACTCCGATACAGCAAAGTGTCGGGGAAGAGTTCTGTCAGCACGATGGTGTGATGATGATCTTGATGTACTACTGTCGCAGAGCTTCGCCTAAGCACCGCTACAATATTATCGAGGACTATGGTGGAAGGGGGCACCGCACACGGCTAAGAATATGATCACGTGGATCAACTTGTGTCTCTAGGGGTGCCCCTGCCTCCGTATATAAAGGTTCAAGAGGGGGAGGCCGGCCGGCCATCATAGGGCGCGCCAGGAGGAGTCCTACTCCCTTCGGGAGTAGGACTTCTCCCCCAATCCTAGTTGGAATAGGATTCACGAGGTGGGAAAAGAGGGAGAGAGAAGGAGGGGCGTGCCGGCCCCCTCTCTCCTTGTCCTATTCGGACTAGGGGGAGGGGCACGCGGCCCAGCCCTGGCCGCCTCTCCTCTTCTTCCACTAAGGCCCACTAAGGCCCATATAGCTCCCAGGGGGTTCCGGTAACCTCCCAGTACTCCGGTAAAATCCCGATTTCACCCGGAACACTTCTGATATCCAAACATAGGCTTCCAATATATCAATCTTTATGTCTCGACCATTTCGAGACTCCTCGTCATGTCCGTGATCTCATCCGGGACTCCGAACAACCTTCGGTACATCAAAACGTATAAACTCATAATATAACTATCATCGAAACCTTAAGCGTGCGGACCCTACGGGTTCGAGAACAATGTAGACATGACTGAGACACGTCTCCGGTCAATAACCAATAGCGGGACCTGGATGCCCATATTGGTTCCTACATATTCTACGAAGATCTTTTATCAGTCAGACCGCATAACAACATACGTTGTTCCCTTTGTCATCGGTATGTTACTTGCCCGAGATTCGATCGTCGGTATCCAATACCTAGTTCAATCTCGTTACCGGCAAGTCTCTTTACTCGTTCCGTAATACATCATCCCGCAACTAACTCATTAGTTGCAATGCTTGCAAGACTTAAGTGATGTGCATTACCGAGAGGGCCCAGAGATACCTCTCCGACATTCGGAGTGACAAATCCTAATCTCGAAATACGCCAACCGAACATGTACCTTTGGAGACACCTGTAAAGCTCCTTTATAATCACCCAGTTACGTTGTGACGTTTGGTAGCACACAAAGTGTTCCTCCGGCAAACGGGAGTTGCATAATCTCATAGTCATAGGAACATGTATAAGTCATGAAGAAAGCAATAGCAACATACTAAACAATCGGGTGCTAAGCTAATGGAATGGGTCATGTCAATTAGATCATTCAACTAATGATGTGATCCCGTTAATCAAATAACAACTCTTTGTCCATGTTAGGAAACAAAACCATCTTTGATTAACGAGCTAGTCAAGTAGAGGCATACTAGTGACACTCTGTTTGTCTATGTATTCACACATGTATTATGTTTCCGGTTAATACAATTCTAGCATGAATAATAAACATTTATCATGATATAAGGAAATAAATAATAACTTTATTATTGCCTCTAGGGCATATTTCCTTCATCATCTTTACCATTTATGCACCTACCTATGAAGAGAGCAAAATAATGTATAGCAGGAAAATGAATGCTCCCTATGGTAGCTTGTGCTATATCTCTAGATTCCCCGACAGTTATACTAGAAAGAAAATTTCTAAATTCAGATTTGCGGGGTTCACTAGCACTACCCCATTGTGGAAGTTTGCAAGCAGTGGTAAAATCTTCTAAGTCCATCGTATAAGATTTTTCATAAAGGTCAAACAAGATAGTTGGAGAATTGCGTGAAGATGAAAATTCAAACCTCCTCACAAAGGAACTAGTGAGATAGTGGTACTGGCGGCATTTTTTTGCCTCGAAGCTCATAAGATCAGCGTTACACAAATATGCGTTAAATTCTTCCTTGATTCCCGCTCAATCCATAAAGTTTTTTGAAGGCCATTCACAGGGCCACACTAGAGCGTCCCTTGGTGGCTCATCATCAGCATCACGCATTGCAAGCCTGGGTCCTTGCTTCCTTGAAGAACCACCTTGGTACATTTTCCTACGCATATTTCTTCCTCTGAAAAATTTCTGAAATTTTTAGTAACTTCAAATAAAAGTGAACCAAGCTCAACAAAATTGATAGCAACTACTCCTACAAGTGCCTAGGGCCTATATCATGCATTAGAACTACTTGGAAGCATATAAATTTGACATGCAAGCTCAAGAACATGGTCACCTAGGCAGCACAAATTTGCAATGAATAGAGCACTAGAGAAAAAACTAATTGGACCAATGGAGGAGTCACGTACCAAGGAACAATCCCCCCAAGCAGTTTTGTGAGAGGTGCTTTGAGCAAGGAGATCGAAAATTGCAGCAAAATGAGCTAGAACTCGTGCTTGAGCTGGATAGTGATTTTTTGGGGAAGAAGAAGAAGAAGTGTGTGAGTGCAGGAATAAGTGGAGGGGGGCCACCGTGGGCCCACGAGGCAGGGGGCACGCCCTGGACCCTCGTGGCCAGGTGTTTGCTCCCCCTGTCGTGTTCTCAGTTCCAGATGTTCTCAAATATTCCAGAAAAAAACATATTAAATTTGCAGGGCAATTGGAGAAATTTTATTTTCGGGGTATTTTTATATTGCATGGATAAATCAGAAAACAGACAGGAAAAATACTATTTTTACTTTATTTCAACTAAATAACAGCAAGTAAAGAGAGGGTACAGAAGGTTGTGCCTTCTAGTTTCATCCATCCCATGCTCATCAAAAGGAATCCACTAACAAGGTTGATCAGGTCTTGTTAACAAACTCATTCCGAATAACATGGAACCGGAGAAATTTCGAATAACACTATGTTACCTCCACGGGGATATGCACATCCCCAATAATAAGAATATCATATTTCTTCTTGACAGTAGGAAGAGGAAATTCAAAACCTCCAAATATAATTGATGGAATTTTTCCAATAGAATTGATACTATGAACTTGAGGTTGTTTCCTTGAAAGTGTACCGTATACTCATTACCATTAACATGAAAAGTGACATTGCCTTTGTTGCAATCAATAACAGCCCCTGCAGTATTCAAAAAAGGTCTTCCAAGAATAATAGACATGCTATCGTCCTCGGGAATATCAAGAATAACAAAGTTTGTTAAAATAGTGATGTTTGCAACCACAACAGGCACATCCTCACAAATACCAACAAGTATAGCAGTTGATTTATCAGCCATTTACAGAGATATTTCAGTAGGTGTCAACTTATTCAAGTCAAGTCTACGATATAAAGAAAGAGGCATAACACTAACACCGGCTCCAAGATCACATAAAGCAGTTTTAACATAGTTTCTTCTAATGGAGCATGGTATAGTGGGCACTCCTGGATCTCCAAGTTTCTTAGGTATTCCACCCTTAAAAGTATAATTAGCAAGCATGGTGGAGATTTCAGCTTCCGGTATCTTTCTTTTATTAGGAACAATATCTTTCATATACTTAGCATAAGGATTCATTTTGAGCATATCAGTTAATCGCATACGCAAGAAGATAGGTCTAATCATTTCAGCAAAGCGCTCAAAATCCTCATCATCCTTTTTCTTGGATGGTTTGGGAGGAAAAGGCATGGGTTTCTGAACCCATGGTTCTCTTTCTTTATCGTGTTTCCTAGCAACAAAGTCTCTCTTATCATAACGTTGATTCTTTGATTGTGGGTTATCAAGATCAACAGCAGGTTCAATTTCTACATCATTATCATTACTAGGTTGAGAATCATCATTAACATTATCACTAGGTTCATGTTCATTACCCGATTGTGTTTCAGCATCAGAAATAGAGATATCATTTGGATTCTCAGGTGGTTCAGCAATAGGTTCACTAGTGATACGTCTCCAACGTATCTATAATTTTTGATTGCTCCATGCTATATTATCTACTATTTTGGAAATTATTGGGCTTTATTATCCACTTTTATATTATTTTTGGGACAAACCTATTAACCGGAGGCCCAGCCCAGAATTGTTGTTTTTTGCCTGTTTTAGGGTTTCGAAGAAAAGGAATATCAAACAGAGTCCAAACGGAATGAAACCTTCGGGAACGTGATTTTCTCAACGAACAAGACCCGGGAGACTTGGACCCTACGTCAAGAAAGAAAAGAGGAGGCCACGAGGTAGGGGGGCGCACCTGCCTACCCTTGGCGCGCCCTCCACCCTCGTGGGCCCCCTGTTGCTCCACTGAAATACTCCTTCCTCCTATATATACCTACGTACCCCCAAACGATCAAATACGGAGCCAAAAACCTAATTCCACCGCCGCGACTTTCTGTATCCACGAGATCCCATCTTGGGGCCTGTTTCTGAGCTCCGCCGAAGGGGGCATCGATCACGGAGAGCTTCTACATCAACACCATAGCCCCTCCGATGAAGTGTGAGTAGTTTACTTCAGACCTACGGGTCCATAGTTAGTAGCTTGATGGCTTCTTCTCTCTTTTTGGATCTCAATACAAAGTTCTTCCCCTCTCTTGTGGAGAACCATTCGATGTAATCTTCCTTTTGCGGTGTGTTTGTTGAGACCGATGAATTGTGGGTTTATGATCAAGTCTATGTATGAAAAATATTTGAATCTTCTCTGAATTATTTTATGTATGATTGGTTATCTTTGCAAGTCTCTTCGAATTATCAGTTTCGTTTGGCCTACTAGATTGATCTTTCTTACAATGGGAGAAGTGCTTAGCTTTGGGTTCAATCTTGCGGTGTCCTTTCCTGGTGACAGTAAGGGCAGCAAGGCACGTATTGTATTGTTGCCATCGAGGATAACAAGATGGGGTTTTCTTCATATTGCATGAGTCTATCCCTCTACATCATGTCATCTTGCTTAAGGCGTTACTCTGTTTTTAACTTAATACTCTAGATGCATGCTGGATAGCGGTCGATGAGTGGAGTAATAGTAGTAGATGCAGACAGGAGTCGGTCTACTTGTCTCGGACATGATGCCTATATACATGATCATACCTAGATATGCTCATAACTATGCTCAATTCTGTCAATTGCTCAACAGTAATTCGTTCACCCACCGTAGAATACTTATGCTCTCGAGAGAAGCCACAAGTGAAACCTATGGCCCCCGGGTCTATCTCTATCATATTAATCTCCTACTACTTAGTTATTTCCTTTGCTATTTACTTTGCCTTTATTTTACTTTGCATCTTTATCATAAAAATACCAAAAATATTATCTTATCATATCTATCAGATCTCACTCTCGTAAGTGGCCTTATAGGGACTGACAACCCCTATTTGCGTTGGTTGCGAGGATTTATTTGTTTTGTGCAGGTGCGAGGGACTCGCGCGTAGCCTCCTACTGGATTGATACCTTGGTTCTCAAAAACCGAGGGAAATACTTACGCTACTTTGCTGCATCATCACTTCCTCTTCGGGGAAAACCAACGCAGTGCTCAAGAGGTAGCAACTAGAAGCATGCAAAGTCCTATCATTTTTCTTTTTCTTCTTTTTAGAAGGACTAGGTGCATCAATATTATTTCTCTGAGAATCTTGCTCAATTCTCTTAGGATGGCATTCGGGATACAAAGGTTCCTGAGTCATTTTACCAGTTCTAGTAGACACTCTAACAGCATAATCATTATTCTTACTATTTAATTCACTGAGCAAATCATGTTGAGATTTAAGTACTTGTTTTACTTGAGTGGTAACCATAGAAGCATGTTTACTAATGAGTTTATGTTCATCTTTAACTCTAGACATATAATCACCCAAGTGTTCAAGCATATTTGAATTGTATTTCAATTGTCTACCAAAATAAGCATTGAAGTTTTCTTGTTTGACAATAAAATTATCAAACTCTTCTAAGCATTGTCTAGCAGACTTATAGTGAGGAATATCACCTTCATCAAATCTATAGAGAGAATTTACCTTTACTACCTGTGTCGGGTTAACAAGACCATGTGTTTCTTCGATAGGTGATGGATTAAGATCATATGTTTCGTCAACAGGCGGTAAATTAAGACCATGTATCTCTTCAATAGGAGGTAAATTCTTAACATCTTCAGCTTTTACACCTTTTTCTTTCATAGATTTCTTTGCCTCTTGCATATCTTCAGGACTGAGAAATAGAACACCTCTCTTCTTCGGAGTTGGTTTAGGAATAGGCTCAGGAGTTGGCTCAGGAAGTGTCCAATTATTTTCATTTGTCAACATATTATTCAATAGAATTTCAGCTTCATCTGGTGCCCTTTCCCTGAAAACAGAACCAACACAACTATCCAGGTAATCTCTGGAAGCATCGGTTAGTCCATTATAAAAGATATCAAGTATTTCATTTTTCTTAAGAGGATGATCAAGCAAAGCATTAAGTAATTGGAGAAGCCTCCCCCAAGCTTTTGGGAGACTCTCTTCTTCAATTTGCACAAAATTATATATTTCCCTTAAAGCAGCTTGTTTTTTATGAGCAGGGAAATATTTAGCAGAGAAGTAATAAATCATATTCTGGGGACTACGCACACAACCAGGATCAAGAGAATTAAACCATAACTTAGCATCACCCTTTAATGAGAACGGAAATATTTTAAGGATATAAAGGTAGCAAGATTTCTCATCATTAGTGAACAGGGTGGCTATATCATTTAATTTAGTAAGATGTGCCACTACAGTTTCAGATTCATAGCCATGAAAAGGATCAGATTCAACCAAAGTAATTATATCAGGATCAATAGAAAATTCATAATCCTTATCAGTAACACAAATAGGTGAAGTAGCAAAAGCAGGGTCAGGTTTCATTCTAGCATTAAGAGATTGCTGCTTCCATTTAGCTAATAACCTCTTGAGCTCATATCTATCTTTGCAAGCTAAAATAGCTATAGCAGCTTCTTTTTCCAAAACATAACCCTCAGGAACAACAGGCGATTCATATTTATTAGGGGGAGAGTCTTCATCATCACTTTCATAAATGTTATTAGTTTCAATAATTTTATTCTCTCTAACCCTAGCAAGTTGTTCATCAAGAAATTTACCAAGTGGCACAGTAGTATCAAGCATAGAAGTAGTTTCATCACAAGTATTATGCATATCAGAAGTGGCATCATCAATAACATGCAACATATCAGAACGAATAGCAGAAGCAGGTTCAGGTGTCGCAAGCTTACTCAAAATAGAAGGTGAATCAACTACAGAGCTAGATGGCAGTTCCTTACCTCCCCTCGTAGTTGAGGGATAAATTTTTGTTTTCTTGTCTTTCAAGTTCTTCATAGTGACCAGCAGATATAAATCCAGGTGACTCAAAGAATAGAGCTATGCTCCCCGGCAACGGCGCCAGAAAATAGTCTTGATAACCCACAAGTATAGGGGATCGCAATAGTTTTCGAGGGTAGAGTATTCAACCCAAATTTATTGATTCGACACAAGGGGAGCCAAAGAATATTCTCAAGTATTAGCAGTTGAGTTGTCAATTCAACCACACCTGGATGACTTAGTATCTGCAGCAAAGTATTTAGTAGCAAAGTAATATGGAAGTAACGATAGCGGTAGCAAAAGTAATATTTTTGGGTTTTGTAGTGATTGTAACAGTAGCAACGGAAAAGTAAATAAGCCAAGAACAATATGTGAAAAGCTCGTAGGCATTGGATCGGTGATGGAGAATTATGACGAATGCGGTTCATCATTTAACAGTCATAACATAGGGTGACACAGAACTAGCTCCAATTCATCAATGTAATGTAGGCATGTATTCCGAATATAGTCATACGTGCTTATGGAAAAGAACTTGCATGACATATTTTGTCCTACCCTCCCGTGGCAGCAGGGTCCTAATGGAAACTAAGGGATATTAAGGCCTCCTTTTAATAGAGTAGCGGACCAAAGCATTAACACATAGTGAATACATGAACTCCTCAAACTACGGTCATCACCGGGAGTGGTCCCGATTATTGTCACTTCGGGGTTGCTGGATCATAACACATAGTAGGTGACTATAGACTTGCAAGATAGGATCAAGAACTCACATATATTCATGAAAACATAATAGGTTCGGATCTGAAATCATGGCACTCGGGCCCTAGTGACAAGCATTAAGCATAGCAAAGTCTTAGCAACATCAATCTCAGAACATAGTGGATACTAGGGATCAAACCCTAACAAAACTAACTCGACTACATGATAAATCTCATCCAACTCATCACCGTCCAGCAAGCCTACGATGGAATTACTCACGCACGATGGTGAGCATCATGAAATTGGTGATGGAGGATGGTTGATGATGACGACAGCGACGAATCCCCCTCTCCGGAGCCCCTAACGGACTCCAGATCAGCCCTCCCGAGAGGTTTTAGGGCTTGGCGGCGGCTCGGTATCGTAAAACATGATGAATCCTTCTCTCTGATTTTTTTCTCCCTGAAAGTGAATATATGGAGTTGGAGTTCAGGTCGGTGGAGCGTCAAGGGGGCCACGAGGCAGGGGGTGCGCCCCCCACCCTCGTGGACAGGGTGTGGGCCCCCTGATGTGGATTTTTCTTCCAGTATTTTTAATATTTTCCAAAAAAATGTTCCGTGGAGTTTGAGGTCATTCCGAGAACTTTTGTTTCTGCACATAAATAACACCATGGAAAGTCTGCTGAAAACAGCGTCAGTCTGGGTTAGTTTCATCCAAATCATGCAAGTTAGAGTCCAAAACAAGGGCAAAAGTGTTTGGGAAATTAGATACGACGGAGACGTATCAGGGACACTTTCGAGAACGTTTCAGACTCCGAAAAGGAGTAGGTATGTGGTACGGTAAGTAAACCAACTCCAAAACTGCTCTAATGACAATTTTCTCCGTTTTGGAATATTTAAGAAAATAGGAAAATAAGAGGTAGTCCGGGAAGGACACAAGGCTTCCACGAGGGTGGAGGGCGCGCCCCCTGCCTCGTGGGCACCTCGTGTGCCCTATGGACTCCGTTTTCTTGCACGATACTTCTTTTGGTCGGTAAAAATTCATTATATAATCTCCCGAAGGTTTTGACCTCTGTACCACGCAAATATCCTCTGTTTTTGTTTCAAGCTGTTTTCTGCCAGAGTTGTCAAGGCCAGGCATCATGTCGTCCCCCTCCTCCAACAATGGTGACAACTATGCTTGGCTAATGAAGATAAAGCTGAAGAGGGAAGAACCCAGGGAGATCAACAAGGATAATGGGATCAAGAAGGCCACGGAGGATCAAGCCCCGGCAGCAGAAGAAGAAGACATCCTTCAACTTGATCACAATCATCTTATCCCAACTGAGATCGAAACCTTCAAGATGATTGAGTTAGCTCATATACAAAACAAGTATCTCACACGTGAAAATATTTTGTTGAAGGAGCATATCATCGCACTCAAGGGCATTATCCGCAAATTGGAGGATCTCCTACGCTCGATGTGCGACTATCCATCATCACCACTGTCTTCTTCACCAGCAAAAGAGATATAATCACATGGGTATGGGCACTCCCCTTGGCAACTGCCAAGCTTGGGGGAGGTGCCCCGGTATCGTATCACCATCACACTACTATCTTTACCGTTTTTTTCTTAGTTCGATCCTTTTGGTAATATCTTGATCTAGTAGAATAAAGTTTTAGTATGATTTAGTTTTGAGTTTTGCTTTATGATCGTTCTATGTAATTGAGTCCGTGAGCTATATATAATAAAGATTAGTGTTGAGTCAAGGGCTTGATTATCTTGCTATGATCGTGAGGGAATTAAAGAAAAAGAAAGAATAAAAAGAAATAAAGAGATCATATTGATCTTATGGAGAGTAATGACTTCACATATAAAGAGTATGATGAATAAAAGTTCTTGAGAGTTGACAAACATAGTTTTGGTCATCATTGCAATTAATAGGAAGTAATAAAGAAAGAGAGGTTTTCACATATAAATATACTATCTTGGACATCTTTTATGATTGTGAGCACTCATTAAAGTATGACATGCTAAAGAGTTGATGTTGGACAAGGAAGACAACGTAATGGGTTATGTTTTCTTATATCCGTAATAAAGTATATTGTCATGGATCATCCACATGTTGAGCTTGCCTTTCCCCCTCATGCTAGCCAAATTCTTTGCACCAAGTAGAGATACTACTTGTGCTTCTGAATATCCTTAAACCCAAGTTTGCCATGAGAGTCCACCATATCTACCTATGGATTGAGTAAGATCCTTCAAGTAAGTTGTCATGTTGCTTGCAATAAAAATTGCTTTCTAAATATGTATGATCTATTAGTGTAGAGAAAATAAACTTTATACGATCTTGTGATATGGAAGCAATAAAAGCGACGGACTGCATAGTAAAGGTTCATATCACAAGTGGCAATATAAAGTGACGTTCTTTTGCATTAAGATTTTGTGCATCCAACCCTAAAAGCACATGACAACCTCTGCTTCCCTCTGCGAATGGCCTATCTTTTACTTTTGTCTTATACCTTATGCAAGAGTCATGGTGATCTTCACCTCTCCTTTTTATATTTTATCCTTTGGCAAGCACATTGTGTTGGAAAGATCCTGATATATATATATATATATATATATATATATATATATATATATATATATATATATATATATATATATATATATATATATATATCCAATTGGATGTAAGTTAGCATGAATTATTATTGTTGACATTACCCTTGAGGTAAAAGGTTGGGAGGCAACACTATAAGCCCCTAGCTTTCTCTGTGTCCGATTAAAACTCCATACCCATAAGTATTGCGTGAGTGTTAGCAATTGTGAAAGACTATATGATAGTTGAGTATGTGGACTTGCTGAAAAGCTCTTATATTGACTCTTTCCGATGTTATGATAAATTGTAATTGCTTCAATGACTGAGATTATAGTTTGTTGGTTCTCAATGAAGTTTCTGATTCATACTTGACGTTGTGAATAGATTATTACTTGAGCATAAGAAATAATATGACAATATCCATATATGTTGTTGTTATAAGAATGATCATGATGCCCTCATGTCCATATTTTTTATCGACACCTCTATCTCTAAACATGTGGGCATATTTATCGTTATCGGCTTCCGCTTGAGGACAAGCGAGGTCTAAGCTTGGGGGAGTTGATACGTCCATTTTGCATCATTCTTTTATATCGATATTTATTGCATTATGGGCTGTTATTACACGTTATGTCACAATACTTATGCCTATCCTCTCTTATTTTACAAGGTTTACATGAAGAGGGAGAATGCCGGCAGCTGGAATTCTGGGCTGGAAAAGGAGCAAATATTAGAGACCTATTCTGCATAGCTCTGAAGTCCTGAAACTTCATGGAAGTTATTTTTGGAATTAATAAAAAATATTGACGAAAGAATCCACCAGAGGGAGCCCAGACCCTGGCCACGAGGGTGGGGGCATACCCTACCCCCTAGGCGCGCCCCTGCCTCACGGGCCCCCTAGCAGGCCTCCAGTGCCCATCTTCTACTATAAGAAGTCTTTCGTTCGAGAAAAAATCATAAGCAAGCTTTCGGGAAGAAACTCCACCGCCACGAGGCGGAACCAATCTAGGGCTCCGGCAGAGCTGTTCTGCTGGGGAAACTTCCCTCCGGGAGGGGGAAATCATCGCCATCGTCATCACCAAAGATCCTCTCATCGGGAGGGGGTCAATCTCCATCAACATCTTCACCAGCACCATCTCCTCTCAAACCCTAGTTCATCTCTTGTATCCAATCTTTGTCCCAAAGCCTTAGATTGGTACCTGTGGGTTGCTACTAGTGTTGATTACTCCTTGTAGTTGATGCTAGTTGGTTTATTTGGTGGAAGATCATATGTTCAGATCCATTATGCATATTAATACCCCTCTGATTATGAACATGAATATGATTTGTGAGTAGTTACGTTTGTTCCTGAGGACATGTGAGAAGTCTTGCTATAAGTAGTCATGTGAATTTGGTATTCATTCGATATTTTGATGAGATGTATGTTGTCCTTCCTCTAGTGGTGTTATGTGAACATCGACTACATGGCACTTCACCATTGTTTGGGCCTAGAGGAAGGCATTGGGAAGTAATAAGTAGATGATGGGTTGCTAGAGTGACAGAAGCTTAAACCCTAGTTTATGAGTTGCTTCGTAAGGGGCTGATTTGGATCCATATGTTTCATGCTATGGTTAGGTTTACCTTAATACTTCTTTTGTAGTTGCGGATGCTTGCAATAGGGGTTAATCATAAGTGGGATGCTTGTCCAAGAAAGGGCAGCACCCAAGCACCGGTCCACCCACATACCAAATTATCAAAGTAACGAACGCGAATCATATGAGCGTGATGAAAACTAGCTTGAGGATAATTCCCATGTGTCCTTGGGAGCGCTTTTCTCTATATAAGAGTTTGTCCAGGCTTGTCCTTTGCTACAAAAAGGATTGGGCCATCTTGCTGCACCTTGTTTACTTTCAGTACTTGTTACCCGTTACAAATTACCTTATCACAAAACTACCTGTTACCGATAATTTCAGTGCTTGCAGAGAATACCTTACTGAAAACCACTTATCATTTCCTTCTGCTCCTCGTTGGGTTCGACACTCTTACTTATCGAAAGGACTATGATAGATCCTCTATACTTGTGGGTCATCATGCATCTCGGCCGATGAGGAATATAAGGGAGGAATAGGAGCACAAGAATCTATTTGTGGATAAAGAGCACAAGAACCTATACATAATGATGGAGACAGACGACGAGGGATCCGAGGAAGGTTGGGTGACGCGGCTGAAAAAAGGGTCGTGGACAGACACCCACTGCCAGTGGTCTCCTAGAGGGGACTGGGTCACCTTCTCGTTAACGTGTGACAAGCCGGGGGAGAACAGCAAGGCCCCCGGGTCTTTCTCCGTGTACTTGGTGAAGGCGTACGACCCGACGGTGGTGATCAAACTGATAAATCGATTGGATGGCTACTGTGGTCACGTGCACTACCCGGTGTTCAGCCCGGACGGGAGGAGCATTGCTGTGACAATGGACCTGGCGGCGGTGTCGGTGGACCAGAACTCGTTGCCGATGTCTATGAAAAATACATTTTGCATCTATACACGTCCACTAACAGTAATCGAGACAAAAATTAATAATGTTTCCTCATACTATCAACTTGTTTAACACTTGCATGCAATGAGTCATAATGACATCGTGCTACTTCTTTCACAATCCTTCCTTGCATGCATGTGGGTGTATTTTAACGGAAAAAAAAGTTGACTTGCAAAGTAGTCATTAATTTCTACCTTGGTATCTGTAATTTGAGTTTGTGGCTTTGCACTACCTCTTTCCAGTTTATAGGGCTCAATTCAAAAAACTCACCAACCAAGATAGATGATGCATGGTGGAATAATTTTCATGGTTTGTAAAAGCACTCAATTAATGCACTCGTTTTCCTCAAAGAATTGTGTTTACCAATGCATTAATTGCAATGCATGCATGCGTGAAGTACATGCATTGGTCAAGTTTCTCATAATCCTTGCATGCAATGAATTAATGCACCTTAAAATCTGAGCATGTGATGAGGAACAATCAAATTGGGACTTAGGCTGGTCATAATGGGGAGTAACTTATACTGGTGTCATATGCATGACACTAGTCTAAGTTACTACCTTCATAATGCAAAGTAACATAATAGTAGTATCATAGATAGCTTCATTTATTAACTTGTAGACTCATTTTGTCTCGGGAAGCGCTATGTTACAGTAACATATTATGTTACCACCTCTCATTAACTATTTGCCACATAAGCAAAATTTTCTTGGAGTGCGCTATGTTACTACCTAAGTTACTCCCACTATGACTAGCCTTATAAGACTACCCACAGTGGGAGTAACATAGGTAGTAACATCACACATATCTAGGTTAAATAGATGATGTGGTATGCAATAAATGAAGAAAGAGATGAAAGTGGTAACATAGCTAGTTTACTACTAGTATGAGTAACATCACACATATCAAGACAAGATGTGTTTATAGCCTAACAAATGAGGTGTTGCATGTTACCACACATATGTTACTCCACACTATAGAGGTAGTAACATAGACTAATAACATGGGCTCTATGTTACTACCCATTATGGCTAGTCTAAAACGAGAAACCAGAATTTTTGAGATAATCCCTATAAACCGGGAAGGAGGGAGTATAAGGGAATGGAAGGAGTATTATTTATGGTATAAAAACCAGACCCAGTTTGGTTTTTTAAACTATGGTCGGAGATGCGGAAAAGGGTGACGACTGACTAATGAAAGATTGTAGTGGTATATGCGAGGGATGAGACTTGCCTACTCCCCGCGCATGCGCCCATCCATGCTCCCACGTACATGGCTTGATTTGATTAGAACAAAATAAGGTCCGGCTCCACCCCCTTCAAATCAGGGGGAGAGATGATTAGATTAGAAAGGGAAAAGGAAAAAAACAGCCTAAAATCTAAAAAGTGGCCACGCACCAACTAGACGATCCGGGCAGCCGGCTCGCGACCGCACGATCGCTTGCGATCGGCCTCGGGGGAGCGCCAGGTGTCGCCTGGTCGGTTCGTCCAACCGCGCGGTCGTGGGCGGTTTTTCCTCATCCGGACGAGCATGGACCCACATGTAAGCGGGCGTGGCATAGATCGTGGGCGGCCGTTTTTGAAACGCGAGCCGTTCTCGCTCTTTCTCCCCCTTTCTCTCCTGTTCCTCCCCCATTCTCCGCTCCTCTCCTCCGCCCTCGCTCTCGCTCTGCGGTGAAATCGTGCCGTGGCTCTCCAAATCTTCGGTGGACCGCGCGGGGATTCGCTGCTGGCCCTCGTCGGCGTTGCAGGTACCCGGTGCATCTCTCCTTTATCTATCTCGTCGCCGGGGGTCTAGGTTATCTTGAGGTCATCGGCGGCGGAAATGGTGGGCTGGGATTCCTAGGGTTTCTGTGGTCAACTTACTCACATGGTCGTTTTGGTGTAGACGCTTTTTGGGTGGGATGGGTGTGCTTCTGTTCGACTAGTCACAGTGTCATTGGATCTGTACTGGTGGGGATTCGTGGGGGGAATGCGTTTGTTGTTGGTGCATGTGGTTGTTGGATTTGCGCTCGAGGCAGATGTCTGCAACTGCCCTCTGCTATCCTCCCTCTCTCTCTCTCTCTCGTCGCCGGTGGCGAGGTGGTGTCTAGGTCGACGGGTGGCGGATGTGGCGGGCTGCATAGGGGGGGGCCCTTGTTGTGTTTCCGCTGTGTTTTGCTTCGTTTTTGTGCGGTAGTGGTGGTGGTGGTTTTTGTCCCACGATTCGTCTTTGATTCGATGTTCATGGCTGCTGCAGGAAGTTTATGAACTGCTTGGCTATGCATTTGCGGTTCTATGAACTTGTTGTCTCTTAGTTGTGTTCAAGTTTTGCGGAAATTGCCGTGTAGTTGGTAGACACTTGTGTTCCAGTTGCACAAAATTCTATCCAGTTGGCTTCATTCATATAGTAGTTGGCTGTCCCTATGTTCTGCAGTTGCACCATTTTTTGCTAGTTGGGTGTCTACACACTGTTCAGTTGCACAAGTTGCCTGCTCAGTTGGCTGCATCACTTATACTAGTTGGCTGTCCATATGTTCTACACCTGCACTAGTTTGTCCCGCTTAGTTGGTTTGCTGTTTTGCACTAGGTCGGCTGTCTATATGTTGTTCATTTGCACAATTAGATGGATGCATTCATATACTAATTAGCTATATATATACATTGTTTTTGAGTTGCACAAGTTGCTCCGCTTTCGTGGTCAAGTTGGTTGTCCATGTGTTTTACAATGGACACTAGTTGCCCTGCTTAGTTTGCTTGCTATTTTGTGCTAGGTTGTCTGTCTACATGTCGTTCAGTTGCACAAGTTGCCTGATTAGTTGGCTGCATCCATGTACTAGTTGCTTCTGTACTTCATTTTGTGCATCTTCTAACTCATTTTGCGCATGAGTTGGCTGTTTCCCCCTCTGCTGTGTGCAACTAGGGACTCTTGTTTGTGCAATTTTAGCACCAATGCTTGCCAGTTTTCCAATATAATCTACCCAATCCACCAGCGTTGTGGTGGTTGTGGTGGTTTATGTGTTATTCTCGTGCTTTGTGCAACTAGGACCCCTTGATTTGTGCAAATTAGTACCAATGCTTGCCAATTTTCCATTTTAATTTTTCTCAATGTGCAAGTCTTTTGTTGTGGATGTGGTTGTTTTCATGTGTCTCCCCTCATGTTCAACTAGGGACGCTTTTTTCAGAATAAGTTATCTCACTGAGCTTGTTGCCTTTACTTAACTTTTTTCTGCCTAGGTATTACTTGTCACAGTTGGCAAGTAATAACTAGGCAGAAAAAAGTTAGTTGGCTTATTTGATGTCTAGTTTGCACAAGGTTTACTGCCTAGTTGGCTTCATCATTGTAGTAGTTGGTTGTCCACATCTTCTAACTATGTTTTTTTTGTTGTATTTCCTGCCGCAGGGCAAAAATGGTTATAATAGGAGGAGATGCGGATGGCAATGAAGGAGATGTATTTTTTCGCTTTTTTTCTTTTGTTTTTGAGTTGTTTTCAACTTATGTATGTATGCTAATGTCTTTTTTTCATGTTTTCTTTTGGTTGCTTAATCAGCATTCTGGAAGTCAGCCGCTTCCCCGGAACTCGAAGCGTCCTGCTAATCGCCAGCCACGACCTGCGTAGAGTGTTGAGCAGGGAGAGGATGTTGAGGTAAGTGGCATGCTGATGACACAAGTCCATTTTTTTGGTTTTGTTTGGGTCATATAACATTTTTTTGTTTTTTCCCATGCTCATGTTTTTTTTTATTTTTCTTAGGATGCTGATCAGTTTCGTGTTGTAAAGCGGACTAGACATGCAGCACTTGGCAAGGGAGCTGAGTCATCTTCTAGGGTAAGTAAAATCTCGAATATAAGTGGTTTTCTCGCCTTTTTTAGATAGTGATGAAATTATGCAGCAGTTCGGACCACTATTTTTGTTTTTAGTCTGTCAATAACAACATTTTGTAGTTGACATCTCTAGTCATATTGATTTAAATACAGTTTACATTAGTTGGCATTAGTTGGCATCTTGTAGTTCACTAGTTGGCATCTTTTCATAGTTGACATCAGTGGTCATTTTTTTGTGCAGGCAGCAGTTGCTGGAGAAGCTGTCGCATCTTCCACAGCAGATGCTGAGGTATGTTGGTTTTTTGTGTGTGTTTATGAGCTATTTGAATAGTTCTTTGCAAACCTTTTTTTAGTTACAATTTTTCTTGTGTTGCGGTATCATTTCTTATTGTTGCACATCCACTAAAACTTTTTGTAGCTGCCAGGTCTCGTACTTCTTTTATTTTTTTTTAAGGTTGCACACTGGCAGTCTTGCAGTTGTCCTCATGAGCTTTATTAGTTGCAAAAATACATCATATTAGTTGGCATGATTCATTTTATGAATATATAGCTCATTCAAATACTGATCCAAATGATGATTGCTAGTTTTTTTCATTCTTGTTTTTTCTCTTGTGTTTAATGTTTGTGTAATGCTTTCATTTTCTAATCAACAGGGCAGCGGTGAAGGAGTTGAGGTGGCTCCAGGGGAAGATGTGGAGCGACCATCACAAGCAGGCAGGATAAGGGCATCACCAGCGCGCTTTGCAAATTTCAACGCCTCTCTAACCCCACTACAGAAGTCGGAGCTAGTTTCGAGGTTGTTCGGGGGGCTATTGAACTTATCAGACACACTTCCAGCGGACCTCACTAAGTTCCTGGTGCAGTCCTACTAGCCACAGACCTCTGAAATGGTTTTCCCAGGAAGGGGAAGGATCCGTGTCGATGCTAACAGTGTTCAGAGGGTATTTGATCTCCCAAACAGGGGTCAAAAAGTCAGATATTTAGTTGACAAGGATGCCACTAGGAGATTCAGACAGGCTTTCAACATAACTGGAAATTCTCATCCCCAGATCACTACATGGCTCAAGATGATTCAGGATATGGCTGGAAGAACGGATGGCACATTCTTTATGGCCTGGCTTGCGGTTGCCTTCAGCACTTTTCTAGCACCAACCACGGCCTTGAAGCTCAGCCCAAAGTGTTATGGACTTGTGCTAGATCATCAAATGCTAAAGAATACAAACATCTGCCTCTTTGTAGCAGAACACATTAACAAAGCTTTCCGGAACATGGACCAGGAGAAGCAAATTGTCTGCTGCTGCTTGTATCACATGATGGTTAGTGAAAACGACCACTTTTTTCCATCTGTTCCTGTTCTTTCTGTGTAGTTATAGTTTGCTGAAATTCTCATAACAATAACTGAACTTGGCTTTTTCTTTTGTTTGGGTCTGGTGCAGATACTATACCTTGATGCGCTCGTACATGACATCCCAGTAAGCAACTGCGCGATACGATCAAATGCATGGGATAGTACTCTAGTTGCCAAGGTGATCAAGAAGGATACTATCTCTCCTGGTGTGTTCGGAAAATTACAAGTGAGTTCTTATTTGTATTTTTTCCAACAGTGTCTTCCTTCTATGTTCTTTTGATGTCTGGTCACTCTTTTTGGAAATTGCATAGAAAACTATCATTAGTTGGCACAACAATGCATGTAGTTGCACAGATTGTAGCTTTAAGTTTGGCAATCTGCACACATGTTCATTTTAAATTGGCACACCATCTTTTTTAAGTTGCACAGTTTTACTAATCTTGTTGCACAGATGTGTTGCATTAGTTGGTAGAAAAAAAATTAGGTGCCATGTGTGTTGCATAGTTTTTGTGTCTTTGTTCAATTGCATATATGTATAATTGAATTTGTCTACCCCAGTATCTTGTTGTAGTTGCACAAGTTGTAATGTGTGGTTTCGTTCAACACACAAATCTATTTTGATAACCTTGTTATTTTCTTTTCTCTTTTTTCACATCAGCTTAAAGAGGAGTATAGAGGCACGGAGCAGACACCACTGTTTGGTGGAATTTTGCAAGCTGAAGCATTCGTGGCATCCAAGTTACCAATAACATACAATCCGCAGGTTAGTGTTTTGCATACAGAAACTTGTATCACTTACCAATATTTTTCTATTGGCTGGGATGTATGTTCAGTTGGACATGTATAACTTTTGTAGTTGCGAGAATACAGAATTTAGTTGGCTGTGATGTATGTTCAGTTGCACATATAAGCTTGTGTAGTTGCACATGTTCTTTTGGACGGTCAAAGTGTTCATTTACAACCATTGTCACCAACTTTTGGCAGAATGCATGTTTTTTTAGTTTGTGCCACAGTGCATGTGTAGTTGGCTAGAATCATGTTTTTAGTTGGCCAGAAAGTGTGTATTAGTCGTTTTTGCTTATCACATCATGGTCAGTTACAGACATTTTTACTTTTTATTATTTTTTCTAACTGAATCAGTACTGAATCTTTTTTGTGTTGATGCAGAAAAAGGCAAAGATTGCGAAAGTGGCCAATGAGTTGTGCAAGGCTGTAACTGAACAGGTTGGCACCTTCATTGAAGCAGTTGTCAAGATCGATGACGAGGAACCAGATATTGATCCTTACGTACAACAGCCATCAATGCAAACTGGGGCGTCACGCCATGCTCCAAAAAGAAAGAGATGGGGGTCAACTATACAAGAAGAAGAAGAGTTTGTTGAGGATGAGTCAAAAGAAGATGAGGAAATGGAAGCAGCGATAGATGCTGACGACGACAAGGACACAGATGCGGATGAATCAGAGGAGGAGGACAAGGATGAGGATGACAATGAAGAAGATGCAGAGGAGGAAGAGGAGGAGGAGGAGGAGGAGGACAAATAACAAGAGGACAAAGGAGAGGAGGAGGACAAGGAAGAAGATAGTGATGCAGAGGAGGAGGAAGAAGAAGGTGAGGCCAAAGAGGGGGACGGGGACAAAGGGGCAGCAGTTGATGGCAGTGAGAGGGGAGAAGACAAAGGCGCAGCAGCTGATGGCAGTGAGAGGGAAGAAGATGATGATGAAGAAGACGAGGATGGTTATGGTGATGATAAAGGGGGATCCAATGGAGGCATCGACAGCAGCGATGACGATGATGATGACAACGCCCCTGGTTCTGGTGGTACAGGTGGCAACACATCCAGGAGGACTAGCACTTCTGCCACCCCTGCGAGCAGCAGCAATTCATTGAGTAGCAGGAGCACACTACAGATGTTGATTGACAAAACTTGCTAGAAAGACAAGGATTTGCCGAAGTCAAAGAAAAATGACGAAGCAGAGTCTCAGGGCAGCATTGATATGTTCTAGCTTTGCAACTTGAAGCCAGCTTTGCCAACCACCTTTCCTGTGCCAGATTTCAGCGACAAAGATATGTGTGAGAAGAACAACTTTGCCATTGACAAGAGCCTGTTCTTATCAAGTGAAGCTGAAAAGAATTGAATTGACATGGAGGAAGCAGGAAAGGGTCTTGACTGGGTTCATTCAAAGGAAAAATACAAGTAATATTTAAAGCAACTCCCAGACCTAAGCTCCAGCAAGAGCAAGGCAGCATCCATGGCAAACCCTCACGTGGTCCAAAAGCGTAAAGCAGTTTCAATGAAGAAGAATCTGCAGTTGCCTCAAACCAAGGAGAAGATGATGAGTGCAGATGCTGAAGTAAATATGGTCAAGGAAGTTGTGCTTCAAAGTGATATGCCAACTGTAGTGAGCAGAGAGCCAACCAATGTCAGAGAAGTTCAACAGATCAAGGGGAGGACTCCCCTTTCAACAGTCCCACCAAAACCACCTAAGCAGAAGATTGTCAAGTTTGCCACGGCCACAAAGGGGGAACAGGCCACAAAAGATTTGGGGTTCAGAGACGAGAGAGAACTGCAAGCCGCAGCCATTGATGCAGGGGTGCCAAGTTCTGCTAGGTTGCTGCCAACTCAGACTGGAAAGATGCCAACTACAGATACCAGTGTGCCAACTGATGTGTCAGTTAGCAGCATGGTCACAGTCAAAACCACCACAGCTGGTCAGGAAGGGACCACTGCAACTGCAAGCCTCAAGGTGCCTACTCATAGAGATGCTTCAATGCCAAACACAAAAGGGGGTGATCCAACTATCAAAGTGCTATCCCCAAGAGCTGACTTTCAGCAACCATTAACACAAGAGGAGGTGTTCGACATTATAAGTAGGTGCAAGCCTCCAAGGCTGCCAACTACAACACTATTGTGAACCAAGTCAGTGAATGATGCACCCGTGTTTGTGCCGCAAGGAGATTCCCTGGTCCTTGAACCCTTACGAAGATCAAAGTCTTATCATGGTGACGGGTTCTGCGATGCACCATCTTTTGACCTCGGCATAGATGGTGATGCTCCAGCACCTGCTCCAGCAGCAGAAACAGCGGAAGCCGGTGTGATTTGCATTGATGAGTGTGAGTTGGACCTAGTAGCTGTGAATGAAGGATGTGTTGTTGCTGATGCTGGCAAGGCAATAGCTCAAGAGCTAGATGTTGGTTCACCAGAGAATTGCCACACCCTGATATGCGCAGAACCAGAAGCTGGCACGAGCAGTTCTTCGGGACCACCTATTGCACGAACACAGAGGAGGGTAATAAGGCCTGCAGCATCTCAAAGGTCTCCATTCATCGACTACAACAACAAGAAGACTTTCAGCACCAATGAGGCAGTGAACAAGCTTTACGTTGCCCTCTTGTATTGGGTCAGGCATCACAAAGGAGCAAATGATGAAGCTACCAGGTAAACTAACTCCCCACAGCCTACATACATATATTTTTTCAGTTGCACAGGACCAACCACTTAGTTGCACAGAAAGCATAGCAGTTGCACAGAACAGGGATTTTAGTTGCACACTGTTTTGTTTTCAATTTCATACACATTTTTTTTGCTGCTGTGACCCTTCGAGCTAACTTGTCTTTTTATTGCTTTCAAAAAAAATCAGCCCTGAGATAATCAGGTATGGTGCTTTCTACATTTCTTTAAAGGAGTTAGTTGATTCGATGAAGCCGATTCAATGGTTGTCAAAAATTGTTATTGAGACTGGAATATTACACATCATGGATAACTTACCAGAAGGGTCAAAGAAGGTTGTTATGCCACTGAGGTTTTCTGTAAGTTTTTCCAAAACCTTCTTTTTACCCTCATCTTTGTTCTGTAGCACTTTTTTCGTTGACCATTTGAGGGAGGCCTTTCACCTACTAAGGAGTTTTGGGCCATGTTTTATAATCTCTACAGATAAATTTACAGCAAGGGGTCCATAATGTGAATGAGATAAACAAGAAGTTTGATTACAAGAACCGTCTCGACAAGAAAGACTTGGTGAGTGTTGTGCCCACATGATCAATCTTTTTTTAGTTGGCACCCACAGCATATCCAGTTTGCACATGACACATCTGTTAGTTGGCAGACACTTGTTGCAACCTGTTTTTAACTTGACCAAGTCTTTTACTGTTTTTTCTTAGCTACAGCCTGTATTTTGTGTCTGAAATCGTTCACGGTTGCAGGTCATGCTGCTAGTGCTCGAGTGCGCTGATGTAACCGATAAGGAGGGAGGGAGGCATTATTGGGTCTTCAATGTCAATTTGAGGGACGGACGCTTTGAAGTTCTTGACTCAAGCAGGACGTTGGACAACATTGTGTTGATGACCACAGCCTCTACCATCGCGGGGACAGTACGCCAGCTATGGAGGAAGCATTACCCAAAGTTCAGCATCGAGCACTTCCAGATTATTGACATTGACGTACCGAAGCAGCTCGGCAAGTAAGACAATAAGCATGGCATTCCTTCTCAATCATATACCATCATTTTGTAGTTTTTAAATTTTTCTACATGTGCAATCTTTAGTATTTTTAAGACACAGTACTAGTCTTCAATCTATTTTATCATTTTTATGAGTTTCTAATGGATTATCTAGCCAGTTGCAGAGTGGCGCATAAGTAGTTGCACACTGGCATGTAAGCAGTTGCACAGTGGCACATAATGAGTTGCAGTAGAACACAAGCAGTTGCACATTAGAACAGAAGCAGTTGCACAGTAGGACATAAGAAGTTGCACAGTAGGACATAAGCAGTTGCACAGAGTGCATTACCTTTTTTGGTTTTAATTTTATGTGACAAAATTTTTTTTTGCCCATTGCAGTAATGAGTGTGGGTTGTTCGCACTGCTTAACGCCACCGAGTGGAATGGTAGCCAACTGCCCAACTACGACCCCAAGGAAGTACTCAACATCAGGAAGAAGCTACCATATGATTGGGTCACCAGCGTGCACAACACCGCCCCATGGAGGAAGTTGCTGAGATACGACAAGAAGTAGGTCAGTACTATTTTTTCTTTTTTTCTGCTCCATGGAGGAAGTTGCTGGTTTGTACAATTTTATTAAGCAGATTTTGTAGTTGCACAGTACTAGTAATTGCGTTTGCAACTCAATATCATCACTTTTGTTGATACATTAGGAGCACTGGATATACAATTGTTCAACAACTAAATATTTAACCAGTTGCCAACAAAGGCACAAATAGCAACTTTTTTTACACAGTGCATGAACTAATTCAAACAGCATAAATTAGATAAAGAGGAATCATAGATGCTAAATGTGTCCACTTGGTCCCAACATTGCTAAAAAAACATCATGCTTTTCCTTTTTTGTTCCAAAGTTACAAATGAGGAAACAGAATCACAGGAGCCTAAGTGGACACACACCAGTAGTGTGCTCTGTAGATTGGCACTGGCTGCATTTGTTTTTCTTCTTTGGGTGTAGCTCCAGCGCCGATTTGTACCGTCGACTCTTTGCCCTACCCTTTGTAGTAGACCTTGGAGGATCCCTGGGCACAAAATCATCAGAAGCTTGTGCAAGGGATGCAGCCTCCAACGGGGCAGTAGGACCGTCACGATCACCTGTGTAATAATCATATAAAAAGTTTAGTATTTTTGTTATTGTGCAACCATCACTGATGTTCTGTGCAACCACACAATACATTTTGTGCAACTAACTGGTTGTTGTGTGCAAGTTAAGTTGAAAAAACACCTGCAGTAGCACGGCCTGTCATGGTACTTGGATTGTAGTCGCCTATGGGCAGAACATGAAAAACAAGTTAGATTTTTAGCTTGATCCTCAAACTAACACAGCGCACGCAACTAGGCAGCATGTTCTGTTCAACTGGGCACTATGATATGTGCAACTAAAGTCACTCACCCTAGTTTTTGTTTTGGAGTCGGTGAAGGTACTAACCTGGGTGATGAGCCCCCTGAGTCCTGCCTATAGGTCCATTGGGAGTAGCACAAAGGGCACTGCTAGTTGGGCCTGGCGGGGGAGGAGGTCTTTGAGGGTTGGCATCACCTATAGGCAGAACAGGACAAACAAGTCAGTTGTGTTTATCTTTTGATGCTCGAACTAACACAGCGTGCGCAACTAGGTAGCCTGTTCGGTGCAACTAAGCACCATGATGTGTGCAACTGGAGTTACAGACCTAGTTTGATGGGGAGTTGGGGGCAGGTAATTACCTGGACGATGAGCCCCCTGACTGCTGCCTGTAGGGCCATTGGGAGGAGCACGCGGGGGAGGAGGTGGCGGAGGATGCCATGTACAGCCAGGAGGGGGAGGAGGTCCTTGAGGGTTGACATCACCTATATCCAGAACTGGAAAAATAAGTTAGCTGTGTTATCTTGATGCTTGAACTAACACAGCATGCGCAACTAGGCAGTATGTTCTGTCCAAGTGGCTACCATGGTGTGTGCAACTGGGCACAATGATGTGTGCAACTGAAATTACACACCTAGTTAGATCAGGAGTTGGGGCAGGTAATTACCTGGATGATGAGCCCCCTGATTGCTGCTTGGAGGTGGAGGAGGTCCTCGAGGGTTGCCATCATCTGATGGCCCCGTTGCAGTAGTCGTTTTTTTCCTTTTTCTTGGACTTGTTCAGGTGGCCGATCTCGGTACGTGCTGCACGCATATGCTTGTATACAATAGCTTGTGCTGGATCAGAACCACTCGCAAACTTTGCTAGTTTCCGAAAATCGTATATCATGTTCCTCTCCCTTATCTGCTTCTTTGATTGAGGAGCATTTCATCCGGTTGCTCATAACCAGTCCCTGGCGCACTAGGTACAGCAGTAGGTGTCCACCGTCTTGGCAGGTACCTTTCCGGTATGACATCAACGCCAACAAGGGTGAACACCTTGAGGATGTGGCAACAGAGGATGCCATCCTTGTCCATTTTACAGCACTCACACAAATAGGAACCCTCCTCCACCCTTGCCTGCACCAAGTAGTTTCGAGAACCATATTTGGCAACAAATTCCTGGTTCGGTCTGAGCTCAAACACATTAGCACCAACTTGGAATGCATTATAACGTCCAATCAGCTCAAACTCTTCTCTGAACTTTCGGTAAAGATCCCTAGTGTAGGTTTTGTAAGCTTGCTTCTCTATTGGGAAGTTGGACCACAACTCAATCTCAAGGTGTTCTGTTCTGTAATCATTGCAGCCTTCCTTAGCAAGGATGTGGTTCTGGATTTTTTTCATATTGCTTGACGAAGTTCAGCATTGAGTTGTGTGGGTTCACATATCTTTTCAGGACGGCGTTGAACCCCTCACTATGCTGTGTAGACTGGAGGAAGGGGAAGAACCTGTGTTTGAAGTAGCACGGCACCCAAGTTGACATGTATTCGTACAACTTCTCAAAGTGCGTGTGTGTCATAGCCTCATACTTCATCATTAACCCAGCCCAATTCTGCTCAAACTCATCTATAGTGAAGCTGAAGTCAACACACTTGTTGAAATCATCAGAGAGTCCTGGATTCCGGCACAGCAGCCAACCAACCTTTTCCTGAGCCTTTTTCATGATGCGCCATCGACAACAGCGGTGCACGGTTGTTGGAAAGATACTCTGTATTGACTGCCTCATCGCACCATCCTGATCGGTGATGAAGTTGTCAGGAGGTTTGCCATCCATAGCCTCTAGGAATGCTCCAAAGACCCAATCAAAGCTCGATGCCAACTCCTGCCTCACAAATGCGCAACCCAGCATGAAAGATTGGCCATGTCGGTTTATTCCTATGAAGGGCGCGAACGGCATATTGTACATGTTGGTCATGTAGGTGGTGTCAAACGATATGCAATCGTGGTACGCCTCCGCATAAGCTTTTCGAGCTAAGCCGTCCACTCAAAATATGTTGACAACTCTGTCCCCTTCATCATATTTCACCTTATAGAAGAAGTCTGGATCGGTTTTTTGTATATCCTTGAAGTGTGCAATTGTCCTAATCAGATCACCCTCCTTTGTGTCATCTCTACGGAAACTTGTACAAAGATTTGTTATTGCCTTTGGTTCGAACGGCACCATCATCTCAGATCCATAGAACTCTGTCATTACATGCATCATTCGTCCTGCATAATACAAAAACAAACAGTATATCCTTTTTTTAGTTGCACAAATGCGCACATCCAGCTGCACAGTAATAGGACACGTGTTGGCACAGAAGATAATCGCAGGAAATGGACACCTAGCTGCACCTTTTTAAAAACACTTTGCAGTTTTTGCATACAGGACATTGTGTAGTTGCATAGTAAAGACAATCTAGTTGCACAAGAAGCACCAAAAGTGATATACAAAAAGCATGGGAAGTTGGACACCAGTTGCACAGTTAAGCCATTTTAGTTGCACAGTAGTACCATAACAGTTGCACACTGGACTGCCTAGAGGGAAACTTAATTCTTCAAGGGATATAGAAAAACACCACACCTGTAGTCAAGTTGCAGTTATACAAGATGCGCAGAAACTCCTTTTCATCAGGTGAGATGCCTTGGTGGGATCTCAAGTATTTGGACAATGAAGGTTTGTTCACGAGCGGATGATTTTGGTCATGAACAAAGTGCGTCACCTCCCATCGCCCATCTATCAGCTTCACCAACATTTTTGCCTTGCATTCAGTCTGCTTTATTGTCTCGTGTTTGCACTTCTTCTTCTTACTAGTACCAGCCTCCTCTTCAGCAAATATTGGAGGTTCTTCTTCCATCTCCTCATCACTGTTAACAGATTTTGGATCTGGAATAGGGTCCAGGACAGGAGGAGCCTCAGCTCCTCCATCATCAGCTTTGGGCTTCTTGAACTTGTTGCAGCAAAACTGTTGTTTTATCAATTCATTGGTGCGGGGTGTCCGTCTAGAGGTGTTCATCTTGATAGAGAAACCCAACCGTAGTGCGTAGCTGTTGTAGTGATCCTTAGCAATTTGAAGGCTGTCAAACCTCATGCCAACATAGGGTTCCATAGGTTCACTACAAGAACTATGTCAACTTGTGACCACCACTATTGGTCACTGAAAGGTCACAAATTTCCATTTGTGGCCTTTTTATGACCAAAAACATAAGGTCAAAAGCTGGCCGTCGTAAACTGACTATAGCGACCTTTCTTCTGGAATGGTCATAGACGTTTATGACCAAAATACGTCTACTGTGGCGTTTTGGTCACTAGCAACCTCCCCAGGCCACGTAGGCATCCAACGTGGCAATCTGACGTGGCACAAGATTCAGCCCGGTCCAATTCGATTTTCTACATGGGCCTAGCCCAATAATTCGGCCTTTTTACTGTATATTTTCTCTATTAACTTTCTCTAGCTACATGGGCCCGGCCCAACAATTTGGCCTTTTTATTTCTAGATGCGGCCTTTTACAATGTATGATCTTTTACTTTTTGCTATTTTATTTTCCACTGTTTTACATTTGTCCCAAATATCATAATATCATACACTGGTCCCACACGTCAGAAATTTCAAATGTGCTCAAATTATTTTGATAAGTGGGTCGCATGAGTCATGTTTTCATTGCACACATTTTCAAATCACATACATAATTACTATTTCATATGAAACAGGAATTGTAATTCTGAAACATACAACATTTCATTCAAAAACAAAGAAGATACAAGAAATTCTGGAGTTCACAATGCCCAAAAAACCCAGCTATTATTAGCTAACTTGGTCTACAAAAATGTCTTGGCGCTTCTTTGAACATCTTCTTTCGTCTTGAATTTAGGCAAAATATCTACCAACAAGAAAACAGAACAGCGAGGATATAGGATGAATAACAACAGCACCAAGTGATGGGGTGCTATTTAGTAAGATTTAAGTCCGGAAAGAAACATGCATGAAAATTAAGAAGAGCTAGAGCAAGTCTGCATGAAAATTAAGAAGTGCTATTCAGTATGAATGCCCTGAAGTTTCTGTGCACGTCATGCCAAGTCAGCAAACACGTAGCATGCATGTGAGCCATAAAAAATGATCACAGTTCAGCACCTACAGCAGCCTTACACAACAGATCAAGCCATGAAGTGATAATAACAGTGTGTGATGAGAAACTTGCCACTCCTTTTAATTACTATGAACAACAAAACATCTAGTTTCAGATACTCAAAAGGATTCATTCATATACTTAACTATATGTTGATAAGGATTATAGACAAGGATTGTAGAGGTTAACAACAACAAAACTAAAACTGGAACTTGATACCATTTGTGATGCACGACATAAGCTAACAAAAAAAATACATTCCAAAACAATCTATATAAAACATTTATGGATGGATACATTGAAGAACTAGAAAAGTTCAAATAGGTTTATAAATGCACAACTAACTTCAGGAAAAGGAAAAGCAACTTCTACTTCAGAGCAATTTGCACAATATTGATAAAAATCAATTTGCTACTACTGTCATTGGAAAATTGTTGTGGATTTGTTTTGATACAGAAGATAGAACTGGTAAAATCTGTTTGCTGCAACTCTGTCGTGGATTTGTTTTAATCACAGAAGATAGAATTGGTAAATAATCTCCTACTAGCATGTAGCAACTAAGATTTAAGCAGGTATGACAATTCATATGTTACTATTCCACAAAGGAAGCAAAGAGATATTCTAGGGGTGAAGTAAATGGGGCGCATTTGGAGCCTGAATTGGGATATAGATCAGGCACTAGAACAGTTCCCACAATATTGACACCATCCTGATGAGTGATGAGAACGAGTGATGAATCCCCTCTCCATCAGGTCACGAGCCAGAGACTTGTTGATCTGCAGGTAGTAGGTAGACATAGGGTGAGCAAGACCATCAGCACCATATATAAATCAAACAACACAGATGATGATACACTAATACACTGTGCATACTTGCAAATGCCAGTAGAGTTAAAATTATTAAACTAAGAGCAGTTGCAGCAGCTCAAAGTGGCAGCAGCTCAAAACAAGCCTACAACAGCTCAAAGTGGCATTAGATCTCATAATGTTTCGCATTTAAGTATTCACAGCTGCTACAACTTTAAGCCATTTAAGTATGAATAATAAGAAACAACATTTCTTGGTAAGAGTGTAGACAACTTTAACAGAACAAATCAGAAATGACTCTTTAATGCAATATCACAACTACTCAAAGGTGAGAACGAGGAACATGCCATTTATCTTTCATAATAAAACTGACATGTGTAATCATATAGCTAATAAAATACATGGCACAATATGAGTACATCTCCAAACAGCTAATAAATCCCATAGTACCAAAAGGACATGCACTGCAGTATATCTTGCAATGCAGGTTTTTGACTGAACAGTAACATCCCCTACATAGTAGTAACCAGGGAATTAATTGACAATTGGTACAACAAAACAAAATTACAAGCACTACTCGTAGTAGCACCTACAGCAGTTTTTGGTTGAATAGAAGATTACTTATATTGAAATAACACACACTAAGAACTAAGGTTACTTTGTTGTAACTCTCTCTATCATGTTATGCCAGGTGTAATGTGACATCACAATACCACAGAAGAATAAAGTGATGATACACTAAGCAGATTTTTTCAACGTTTCAATTTCAATTGAACTATCTGCTATGAAGCTCCTATGTCCCAAAGTTCAGATAACATGATTCAATGTCAAAAGGCGTATGTCCTACCCACTTAGCTCAACAATCTGTCTCGGCAACTCACAGGCGGGAGAAACAATGCAAGTAAATCTAGCCGTGGCAGCTCCCACCATAATCTAATAAGCTGTACAGAATACAGTCTGTGATAGATTGAACACATTGTACAGAATTATTAATAAACTAGTACTCCTACTTAGTACAGAATTTTTGAAATGCGCCAAAATTCTATACGAGCATGTACAGAATTCAATTTCTGTCAGAACTAAACCTACAACATATGCACAAAACTGACTGAATTCGTCATTACTGATACTCTGGAATGCGCCAAAACCACCAATCTATCAGTTGAACCTCACTTGTCATCGCGAATTTACTGACTAACCACTCCACTCCAGGCTCTCTAGCAGATTGCAGTGAAATGTACAGTAATATCAGCCGGAAGAGGGGTGGGGGGGATTCAGTCACCTCGGGGACAATGCAGAAGTAGTGCACGTCGCCGCCGACGATCTAGAACGGTGCCTCGTCCTTCCAGAAGGCGTCGTCCTCGATCCAGAACCTCCTCGGAGCCTCGCCGTGGACCTAGCGACAGCGACACCCACACCGCACGACGAGTCAAGCGCCACCAAACCAAATCGATTCAAAGCCCGAGCAAACGAAGGATCGGTCGGCGCGAGGGAGAGTGTGGGTGCGAGGAGGCAAAGGGGACCTGGGGGAAGAGGTGGGCGACGTCGATGCCCTGGGCGATTAGGGCGAGGAGGCGCTTGAGCGCGTCGACCTTGTCGGCGCCGGCTCCCCTCCTCCTCCGCCCTGCGGCTCGAGCCTTCATCCAACGGCCGCGAGCTGCTAGAACGACGCACCGATCCGCCGCAGCGGCTTGTCCGCCTCGTTGGACCCCATCGGCATCGGTGGTGCTTAGCGCCGCCGCGGTAGTGCCCACGGCGCCGAGGATCTCGTGGTTTCTCAGGGACTGGCTCGCCGCCTCCAACGCCGCCAGCCGACGCTACCATCGCGTCGCCAGGGCCGCAGCCACGCGGTCGACGGGTGCCACGCGGATGCGGTTGCGGATCTGGGCTCCGCTCGGCATGGAGGAGGCCGGGATTGGGAGAGAAGCGGTTGGGTCAATCCAGAGATCCAGAGAGGAGGAGAGGAGGAGGAGTCGTGGGTTGGAGGGTTGGAGGGGATCGATCCATATGAATCTCGCTGGATAGAGGGCGCCGGAGGTGGTGCGGATTGGAGGGGATCGATCCATATGGATCTCGCCGGACAGAGGGCGCCGGAGGTGGCGGCGGCCAGGGAGGAGTGGAGCGCTAGGGTTCGAGAGAGAGAGAGGCGAGTGGGCACGAGGGGTTGGGTGCAGTTGGGTGCGTGGGAGGGAGTGCGGGTTGTGGGTTGGGCGGCGTGGGTGAGACAGGCGGGCCGTTGGTGTTGGGTTTCGTAGTAATTTCAAAAAATTTCCTACGCACACGCAAGATCATGTGATGCATAGCAACGAGAGGGGAGAGTGTTGTCTACGTACCCAACGCAGACCGACTGCGGAAGCGCTGACACAACATAGAGGAAGTAGTCGTACGTCTTCACGATCCCACCGATCAAGCACCAAAACTATGGCACCTACGAGTTCGAGCACACGTTCAGCTCAATGACGATCCCCGGACTCCGATCCAGCAAAGTGTCAGGGAAGAGTTCCATCGGCATGACGGCGTGGTGACGATCTTGATGCACTACAGCAGCAGGGCTTCGCCTAAACTCCGCTACAGTATTATCGAGGAATATGGTGGCAGGGGGCACCGCACACGGCTAAGGAATAGATCACGTGGATCAACTTGTTGTGTTCTAGGGTGCCTCTGCCTCAGTATATAAAGGACTAGAGGGGGGAGGCTGGCCGTCCAAGGTGTGGCGCGCCAGGAGAGTCCTACTCCCCCCCCCCCCAATCCTAGTTGGAATAGGATTCGCGGAGGGGGAAAAGAGAGAGAGGGGGCCGGCCACCTCTCCTAGTCCTAATAGGACTAGGGGAAGGGGGAGGCGCACAGCCCATGTAGGGCTGCCTCTTATCTTTTCCACTAAGGCCCATCATGGCCCATTTAGTTCCCGGGGGGTTCCGGTAACCTTCCCGGTACTCCGGTAAAATTCCGATTTCACCCGGAACACTTCCGATATCCAAACATAGGCTTCCAATATATCAATCTTTATGTCTCGACCATTTTGAGACTCCTCGTCATGTCCGTGATCACATCCGGGACTCCGAACAACCTTTGGTACATCAAAATGCATAAACTCATAATATAACTGTCATCGTAACCTTAAGCGTGCGGACCCTACGGGTTCGAGAACAATGTAGACATGGTCGAGACACGTCTCCGGTCAATAACCAATAGCGGGACCTGGATTCCCATATTGGTTCCTACTTATTCTACAAAGATCTTTATCGGGCAGACCGCATAACAACATACGTTGTTCCCTTTGTCATCGGTATGTTACTTGCCTGAGATTCGATCGTTGGTATTCCAATACCTAGTTCAATCTCGTTACCGGCAAGTCTCTTTACTCGTTCTGTAATACATCATCCCGCAACTAACTCATTTAGTTGCAATGCTTGCAAGGCTTAAGTGATGTGCATTACCAAGAGGGCCCAGAGATACCTCTCCGACAATTGGAGTGACAAAACCTAATCTCGAAATACGCCAACCCGACATCTACCTTTGGAGACACCTGTAATGCTCCTTTATAATCACCCAGTTACGTTGTGACGTTTGGTAGCACCCAAAGTGTTCCTCCGGCAAACGGGAGTTGCATAATCTCATAGTTATAGGAACATGTATAAGTCATGAAGAAAGCAATAGCAACATACTAAACGATCGGGTGCTAAGCTAATGGAATGGGTCATGTCAATCAGATCATTCAACTAATGATGTGACCTCGTTAATCAAATAACAACTCATTGTTCATGGTTAGGAAACATAACCATCTTTGATTAACGAGCTAGTCAAGTAGAGGCATACTAGTGACACTTTGTTTGTCTATGTATTCACACATGTATTATGTTTCCGGTTAATACAATTCCAGCATGAATAATAAACATTTATCATGATTATAAGGAAATAAATAATAACTTTATTATTGCCTCTAGGGCATATTTCCTTCAGTCTCCCACTTGCACTAGAGTCAATAATCTAGATTACACCGTAATGATTCTAACACCCATGGAGCCTTGGTGCTGATCATGTTTTGCACGTGGAAGAGGCTTAGTCAATGGGTCTGCAACATTCAGATCCGTATGTATCTTGCAAATCTCTATGTCTCCCACCTGGACTAGATCCCGGATAGAATTGAAGCGTCTCTTGATGTGCTTGGTTCTCTTGTGAAATCTGGATTCCTTTGCCAAGGCAATTGCACCAGTATTGTCACAAAAGATTTTCATTGGACCCGATGCACTAGGTGTGACACCTAGATCGGATATGAACTCCTTCATCCAGACTCCTTCATTTGCTGCTTCTGAAGCAGCTATGTACTCCGCTTCACATGTAGATCCCGCTACGACGCTTTGTTTTAGAACTGCACCAACTGACAGCTCCACCGTTTAATGTAAACACGTATCCGGTTTGCGATTTAGAATCGTCCGGATCAGTGTCAAAGCTTGCATCAACGTAACCTTTTACGACGAGCTCTTTGTCACCTCCATATACGAGAAGCATATCCTTAGTCCTTTTCAGGTATTTCAGGATGTTCTTGACCGCTGTCCAGTGATCCACTCCTGGATTACTTTGGTACCTCCCTGCTAGACTTATAGCAAGGCACACATCAGGTCTGGTACACAGCATTGCATACATGATAGATCCTATTGCTGATGCATAGAGAACATCTTTCATATTCTCTCTATCTTCTGCAGTGGTCGGGCATTGAGTCTTACTCAATTTCACACCTTGTAACACAGGCAAGAATCCTTTCTTTGCTTGATCCATTTTGAACTTCTTCAAAATTTTGTCAAGGTATGTTGTTTGTGAAAGTCCAATTAAGTGTCTTGGTCTATCTCTATAGATCTTAATGCCTAATATGTAAGCAGCTTCACCGAGGTCTTTCATTGAAAAACTCTTATTCAAGTATCCCTTTATGCTATCCAGAAATTCTATATCATTTCCAATTAACAATATGTCATCCACATATAATATCAGAAATGCTACAGAGCTCCCACTCACTTTCTTGTAAATACAGGCTTCTCCAAAAGTCTGTATAAAACCAAATGCTTTGATCACACTATCAAAACGTTTATTCCAACTCCGAGAGGCTTGCACCAGTCCATAAATGGATCGCTGGAGCTTGCACACTTTGTTAGTTCCCTTTGGATCGACAAAACCTTCTGGTTGCATCATATACAACTCTTCTTCCAGAAATCCATTCAGGAATGCAGTTTTGACATCCATCTGCCAAATTTCATAATCATAAAATGCGGCAATTGCTAACATGATTCAGACAGACTTAAGCATCGCTATGGGTGAGAAGGTCTCATCGTAGTCAATCCCTTGAACTTGCCGAAAACCTTTTGCGACAAGTCGAGCTTTGTACACAGTAACATTACCGTCAGCGTCAGTCTTCTTCTTGAAGATCCATTTATTCTCAATTGCTTGCCGATCATCGGGCAAGTCAACCAAAGTCCATACTTTGTTCTCATACATGGATCCCATCTTAGATTTCATGGCTTCAAGCCATTTTGCGGAATCTGGGCTCACCATCACTTCTTCATAGTTCGTAGGTTCATCATGATCTAATAACATGACTTCCAGAACAGGATTACCGTACCACTCTGGTGCGGATCTTACTCTGGTTGATCTATGAGGATCAGTAGTATCTTGTTCTGAAGTTTCATGATCATTATCATTAGATTCCTCACTGACTGGTGTAGGTGTCGCAGAAACAGTTTTCTGTGATGTACTACTTTCCAATAAGGGAGCAGGTACAGTTACCTCGTCAAGTTCTACTTTCCTCCCACTCACTTCTTTCGAGAGAAACTCCTTCTCCAGAAAGTTTCCGAATTTAGCAACAAAAGTCTTGCCTTCGGATCTGTGATAGAAGGTGTATCCAATAGTTTCCTTTGGATATCCTATGAAGACACATTTCTCCGATTTGGGTTCGAGCTTATCAGGTTGAAGCTTTTTCACATAAGCATCGCAGCCCCAAACTTTTAGAAACGACCACTTTGGTTTCTTGCCAAACCACAGTTCATAAGGCGTCATCTCAACGGATTTTGATGGTGCCCTATTTAACGTGAATGCGGCCGTCTCTAGAGCGTATTCCCAAAACGATAGCGGTAAATCAGTAAGAGACATCATAGATCGCACCATATCCAGTAAAGTACGATTACGACGTTCGGACACACCATTACGTTGAGGTGTTCCGGGTGGCGTGAGTTGCGAAACTATTCCACAATTTTTCAACTGTACACCAAACTCGTAACTCAAATATTCTCCTCCACGATCAGATCGTAGAAACTTTATTTTCTTGTTACGATGATTTTCAACTTCAATCTGAAATTCTTTGAACTTTTCAAATGTTTCAGACTTATGTTTCATTAAGTAGATATACCCATATCTGCTTAAATCATCTGTGAAGGTGAGAAAATAACGATATCTGCCACGAGCCTCGATATTCATCGGACCACATACATCTGTATGTATGATTTCCAACAAATCTGTTGCTCTCTCCATAGTACCGGAGAATGGCGTTTTGGTCATCTTGCCTATGAGGCACGGTTCGCAAGTACCAAGTGATTCATAATCAAGTGGTTCCAAAAGTCCATCAGAATGGAGTTTCTTCATGCGCTTTACACCGATATGACCTAAACGGCAGTGCCACAAATAAGTTGCACTATCATTATCAACTCTGCATCTTTTGGCTTCAACATTATGAATATGTGTGTTACTACTATCGAGATCCAACAAGAATAGACCACTCTTCAAGGGTGCATGACCATAAAAGATATTACTCATATAAATAGAACAACCATTATTCTCTGATTTAAATGAATAACTGTCTCGCATCAAACAAGATCCAGATATAATGTTCATGCTTAACGCTGGCACCAAATAACAATTATTTAGGTCTAATACTAATCCCGAAGGTAGATGTAGAGGTAGCGTGCCGACTGCGATCATATCGACTTTGGAACCGTTTCCCACGCGCATCGTCACCTCGTCCTTAACCAATCTTCGCTTGATCCGTAGTCCCTGTTTCGAGTTGCAAATATTAGCAACAGAACCAGTATCAAATACCCAGGTGCTACTGCGAGCATTAGTAAGGTACACATCAATAACATGTATATCACATATACCTTTGTTCACCTTGCCATCCTTCTTATCCGCCAAATACTTGGGGCAGTTCTGCTTCTAGTGACCAGTCTGCTTGCAATAGAAGCACTCAGTTTCAGGCTTAGGTCCAGGTTTGGGTTTCTTCTCTTGAGTAGCAACTTTCTTGCCGCTCTTCTTGAAGTTCCCCTTCTTGTTCCCTTTGCCCTTTTTCTTGAAACTAGTGGTCTTGTTGACCATCAACACTTGATGCTCCTTCTTGATTTCTACCTCCGTAGCTTTCAGCATCGCGAAGAGCTCGGGAATAGTCTTGTTCATCCCTTGCATATTATAGTTCATCACGAAGCTCTTGTAGCTTGGTGGCAGTGATTGAAGAATTCAGTCAATGACGCTATCATCTGGAAGATTAACTCCCAATTGAATCAAGTGATTATTATACCCAGACATTTTGAGTATATGCTCACTGACAGAACTGTTCTCCTCCATCTTGCAGCTATAGAACTTATTGGAGACTTCATATCTCTCAATCCGGGCATTTGCTTGAAATATTAACTTCAACTCCTGAAACATCTCATATGCTCCATGACGTTCAAAACGTCATCGAAGTCCCGATTCTAAGCCGTAAAGCATGGCACACTGAACTATCGAGTAGTCATCAGCTTTGCTCTGCCAGACGTTCATAACATCCGGCGTTGCTCCTGCAGCAGGCCTGGCACCTAGCGGTGCTTCCAGGACGTAATTCTTCTATGCAGCAATGAGGATAATCCTCAAGTTACGGACCCAGTCCGTGTAATTGCTACCATCATCTTTCAACTTTGCTTTCTCAAGGAACGCATTAAAATTCAACGGAACAACAGCACGAGCCATCTATCTACAATCAAACATAAACAAGCAAGATACTAATCAGGTACTAAGTTTCATGATAAATTTAAGTTCAGTTAATCAAGTTAAAAGAACTCCCACTTAGATAGACATCCCTCTAATCCTCTAAGTGATTACGTGATCCAAATCAACTAAACCATAACCGATCATCACGTGAGATGGAGTAGTTTTCAATGGTGAACATCGTTATGTTGATCATATCTACTATATGATTCACGCTCGATCTTTCGGTCTCCATGTTCCGAGGCTATATCTGTATATGCTTGGCTCGTCAAGTATAACCTGAGTATTCCGCGTGTGCAACTGTTTTGCACCCGTTGTATTTGAACGTAGAACCTATCACACCCGATCATCACGTGGTGTCTCAGCACGAAGAACTTTCGCAACGGTGCATACTCAGGGAGAACACTTCTTGATAATTTAGTGAGAGATCATCTTATAATGCTACCGTCAATCAAAGCAAGATAAGATGCATAAAAGGATAAACATCACATGCAATCAATATAAGTGATATGATATGGCCATCATCATCTTGTGCTTGTGATCTCCATCTCCGAAGCACCGTCGTGATCACCATCGTCACCGGCGTGACACCTTGATCTCCATCGTAGCGTCGTTGTCGTCTCGCCAAGCTTATGCTTCCACGACTATCACTACCGCTTAGTAATAAAGTAAAGCATTACATCGCGATTTCATTGCATATAATAAAACGACAACCATAAGGCTCCTGCCAGTTGCCGATAACTCGGTTACAAAACATGATCATCTCATACAATAAAATTCAGCATCATGTCTTGACCATATCACATCACAACATGCCCTGCAAAAACAAGTTAGACGTCCTCTACTTTGTTGTTGCAAGTTTTACGTGGCTGCTACGGGCTTAAGCAAGAACCAATCTCACCTACGCATCAAAACCACAACGATAGTTTATCAAATAGACTCCGTTTTAACCTTCACAAGGACCGGGCGTAGCCATACTTGGTTCAACTAAAGTTGGAGAGACAGTCGCCCGCAAGCCACCTATGTGCAAAGCACGTCGGGGGAACCGGTCTCGCGTAAGCGTACGTGTAATGTTGGTCCGGGTCGTCTCGTCCAACAATGCCGTCAAACCAAAGTATGACATGCTGGTAGGCAGTATGACTTATATCGCCCACAACTCACTTGTGTTCTACTCGTGCATATAACATCAACATAAATAATCTAGGCTCGGATGCCACTGTTGGGTTTCGTAGTAATTTCAAAAAAATTCCTACGCACACGCAAGATCATGTGATGCATAGCAACGAGAGGGGAGAGTGTTGTCTACGTACCCAACGCAGACCGACTGCGGAAGCGCTAACACAACATAGACGAAGTAGTCGTACGTCTTCACGATCCCACCGATCAAGCACCGAAACTACGGCACCTCCGAGTTCGAGCACACGTTCAGCTCGATGATGATCCCCGGACTCCGATCCATCAAAGTGTCGGGGAAGAGTTCCGTCAGCACGACGGCGTGGTGACGATCTTGATGCACTACAGCAGCAGGGCTTCGCCTAAACTCCGCTACAGTATTATCGAGGAATATGGTGGCAGGGGGCACCGCACACGGCTAAGGAATAGATCACGTGGATCAACTTGTTGTGTTCTAGGGTGCCTCTGCCTCAGTATATAAAGGACTAGAGGGGGGAGGCTGGCTGGCCAAGGTGTGGCACGCCAGGAGAGTCCTACTCCCCCCCCCCAATCCTAGTTGGAATAGGATTCGCGAAGGGGGAAAAGAGAGAGAGGGGGCCGGCCACCTCTCCTAGTCCTAATAGGACTAGGGGAAGGGGGAGGCGCACAGCCCATGTAGGGCTGCCTCTTCTCTTTTCCACTAAGGCCCATCATGGCCCATTTAGCTCCCGGGGGGTTCCGGTAACCTTCCCGGTACTCCGGTAAAATTCCGATTTCACCCGGAACACTTCCGATATCCAAACATAGGCTTCCAATATATCAATCTTTATGTCTCGACCATTTCGAGACTCCTCGTCATGTCCGTGATCACATCCGGGACTCCGAACAACATTTGGTACATCAAAATGCATAAACTCATAATATAACTGTCATCGTAACCTTAAGCGTGCGGACCCTACGGGTTCGAGAACAATGTAGACATGGCCGAGACACGTCTCCGGTCAATAACCAATAGCGGGACCTGGATGCCCATATTGGCTCCTACTTATTCTACGAAGATCTTTATCGGTCAGACCGCATAACAACATACATTGTTCCCTTTGTCATCGGTATGTTACTTGCCCGAGATTCGATCGTCGGTATTCTAATACCTAGTTCAATCTCGTTACCGGCAAGTCTCTTTACTCGTTCTGTAATACATCATCCCGCAACTAACTCATTTAGTTGCAATGCTTGCAAGGCTTAAGTGATGTGCATTACCGAGAGGGCCCAGAGATACCTCTCCGACAATCGGAGTGACAAAACCTAATCTCGAAATACGCCAACCCAACATCTACCTTTGGAGACACCTGTAATGCTCCTTTATAATCACCCAGTTACGTTGTGACGTTTGGTAGCACCCAAAGTGTTCCTCCGGCAAACGGGAGTTGCATAATCTCATAGTTATAGGAACATGTATAAGTCATGAAGAAAGCAATAGCAACATACTAAACGATCGGGTGCTAAGCTAATGGAATGGGTCATGTCAATCAGATCATTCAACTAATGATGTGACCTCGTTAATAAAATAACAACTCATTGTTCATGGTTAGGAAACATAACCATCTTTGATTAACGAGCTAGTCAAGTAGAGGCATACTAGTGACACTTTGTTTGTCTATGTATTCACACATGTATTATGTTTCCGGTTAATACAATTCCAGCATGAATAATAAACATTTATCATGATTATAAGGAAATAAATAATAACTTTATTATTGCCTCTAGGGCATATTTCCTTCAGTTGGATCCAGGAGCATTCGACGGTGATTAGGCACGATCCGCGTGAGATGCTCCTGGACCAATCAGAACGCAGTATACCAGTACTACATTTTTTGACCATCTAAATTGGTCGTAATCGACTAAAAGTAAGGTGCTAAATCATATTGGCTATTTTATGATCTAAAAAATAAAAATAAAAATAAAATATCTTCTCATGTTTCATCAAATTTGACCTTAGTTTTCAGGAATAATGACAAATCGAAAGAAGACAAATATCTTTTAAAAGAGTTAGGAGAAATTAGTTTTTTTAAATCATTTTCCATTTTTAAAGTGTCCAAAATGAGTTTTTTTGTGAAGGACATACTATATATTTGTTGCAAAATTATACCAAATCAATTTTCTAAAATACTAGGCCGTATTTAATGCACAATTGACTAAATGGTTGGGTGTCAAAAGTTTTGATCCACCTCTGGTGAATCAGACAAATTCCCGCCGATTTAGTTGGAAACGGGTCAAATTTGAACTGTAGTTGCCTCATAGTTTGCTCTTTATTTTTTCCAAAAATCATTTCTAGGTACATAAGTATCTATTTAATCAGAGAAACACCAAAAAAATTACAAGATTCAACCACTAGCTAGGAACGGTCAAGCCCGCCGTTTTGACCGCATTTTGAAACGGGCATAAAAAATTCAAAAAAAATCAAAAATTGGAAAACCTTTGCATTGTGTCATTATATGTGACCAAGTTTCCAAGAAAAATAATAAACTTGTAATACGGTAATTATTTTAAAAAAAGTGTTCTCAGAAATGAGTTATCATGTGTGAAGATTCATGTATTTCAACCGAAACGATCAATCTTATGGCCACATTCATGGCATAGTTTGTTCAAATGATCTCATATTGTGCATAAGGGTGCATCTTGGAATTCCAAACAATGTTGCCAAAGGGAGTTTTCATTTTCTTTGCACGGAAAATTCATTTTCCATTTTTCGAGTGCCCGAAATAAGGTTTTTTTGTGAAGGACCTACCATATATTTGTTGCAAAATTGTACCAAATCAATTTTATAAATTACTAGGCCATATTTAATGCACAATTGACCAAATGGTTGGGTGTCAAAAGTTTTGATCCACCTCTGGTGAATCAGACAAATTCCCGCCGATTTAGTTGGAAACGGGTCAAATTTGAACTGTAGTTGCCTCATAGTTTGCTCTTTATTTTTTCCAAAAATCATTTCTAGGTACATAAGTATCTATTTAATCAGAGAAACACCAAAAAAATTACAAGATTCAACCACTAGCTAGGAACGGTCAAGCCCGCCGTTTTGACCGCATTTTGAAACGGGCATAAAAAATTCAAAAAAAATCAAAAATTGGAAAACCTTTGCATTGTGTCATTATATGTGACCAAGTTTCCAAGAAAAATAATAAACTTGTAATACGGTAATTATTTTAAAAAAAGTGTTCTCAGAAATGAGTTATCATGTGTGAAGATTCATGTATTTCAACCCAAACGATCAATCTTATGGCCACATTCATGGCATAGTTTATTCAAATGATCTCATATTGTGCACAAGGGTGCATCTTGGAATTCCAAACAATGTTGCCAAAGGGAGTTTTCATTTTTTTTGCACGGAAAATTCATTTTTCATTTTTCGAGTGCCCGAAATGAGGTTTTTTTGTGAAGGACCTACCATATATTTGTTGCAAAATTGTACCAAATCATTTTTCTAAAATACTAGGACATATTTAATGCACAATTGAAAAAATGGTTGGGTGTCAAAAGTTTTGATCCACCTCTGGTGAAAAAGACAAATTCCCGCCGATTCAGTTGGAAGCGGGTCAAATTTGAACTGCAGTTGCCTCATAGTTTGCTATTTGTTTTTTCCAAAAATCATCTCTAGGTACATAAGTATCTATTTAATCAGAGAAACACCAAAAAAATTCCAATATTCAACAACTAACTAGGAACGGTCAAGCCCGCCGTTTTGACCGCATTTTGAAACAGGCATAAAAAATTCAAAAAAATCAAAAAATTGGAAAACCTTCGCATTGTGTCATTATATGTGAACAAGTTTCCGGGAAAATAATAAACTTGTAATACGATAATTATTTTAAAAAAGTGTTCTCAGAAATGAGCTATCAAGTGTGAAGATTCATGGCTTTCAAGCCAAATGATCAATCTTATGGCCACATTCATGGCATAGTTTGTTCAAATAATCTCATATTGTGCACAAGGGTGCATATTGTAATGGCAAACAATGTTGCCTAAGGAAGTTTTCATTTTCATTGGACGAAAAAACCATTTTCCATTTTTCGAGTGCCCGAAAGGAGGTTTTTTTGTGAAGGAACTACCAAATAATTGTTGCAAAATTGAACCTAATAAATTTTATAAAATACTAGGCCATATTTAATGCACAATTGACAAAATGGTTGTGTGTAAATTTTTTTGATCCACCTCTCGTGAAAAAGACAAATTTCCGCCGATTTAGTTGGAAGCGGGTCAAATTTGAACTGCAGCTGCCTCATAGTTTGCTATTTATTTTTTCCAAAAATCATTTATAGGTACATAAGGACCTATTTAATCATAAATACATGGTTTGGTGGCGATACGTCGAGGTTTGGGATGTGGCCGAGGGCCCCAACTCTAGAGCGCGTAAACTCGCATGCCCGTCGCGTGGTCACCGCGTGACCGTAATGTTGCCTTGTGTTCTGGGCGGCCTAGGCATGTCTAGTGGGTTGGGCACTCCCCAGGTAGGTGCTAGGAAGAAAATTACAACATAAGATTCTCACGAGGAGACCGATCGATGCTCAAACATGAATTAGCAGCCACGTGTTTGATTAGCGGTACGGGAAATACACATGGCCAATGGGCGTGAATTTTGGCTGAGGATGATCATCTACTAAGGATAATGTCTTCACAAATTTTTAGCTCAAAAGGAGGATCCTAGGTGGTACTTGTTTTGCAAAGTACCACGCTGGACATAACTATGAATGTTGAAGCTGGGCTCAAAATAATGAATGGATTGAGCTGAAATTTTGTGGAGGATGGTTATTTGGGAATAGGAAAGCATTGTAGAAAATTGATACCATCTGGGCATGCCAAAATAGTACTTCCTTCACAATGCTCTTCTATGGACAGAAACTCGGGAAAACTAGTGAGAGAGATTGGATGAATGAAATGAGCTCAAAATTGGTGTAGGTAAGTTACTTAGGTATGGTCATGCGCTGATAAATTTTCAGATCATTTGGGTAAGCCTAGCTAGTACTTACTTCACAAAGCTTCTCTCGAGGTAGAAACTTTGGAAATTTCCCGAGAAAGATTTACTAGGAAAATTGAGCTGAATATTATCATGTGGCAATGATTTGGGTATGGAAGAGTGCCTGAAAAGTTTGAGGGTAATAGGAGGGGTCTATATAACACTTGCTTTGCAACGTGCCAATTTGGCCATAAAATATAAATTAAACCTGGGCTCACATAGATGATTTGACTGAGCTGCAATTTGGAGGAGGGTGATAATTTGGGAATATGAAGAAACTGTATAAATTTCATGTCATTTAGAGATATAAAAAAGGTACTTCCTTCACAATGCTTCTAGGTGGACAAAAACTTTGGAAATTTGCCGAGGAATATTTGCTAGGCAAATGGAGCTGAATTTTGTCATGCGGTAATGATTTGGATAGGAAAGATTGCCCAAAAATTCCGAGGGCAATCAAGAATATATAAATAGCACTTCCTTCATAAAGTGTTGTTGTGAACAGAATAGGAAAATGAATATTGTTGAATTAGTTTTGAACTAGGCAAGGAAGGATTTTTACATATTTGATGAATATATGACCCAAAGAATTTATGAGATTTTTTTAGGAATTTTGGGAATGATATAAATATAGGTTGCTTCACAACCTAGGGCAAAAACTGCCACATGGACATGGCACATAGGCAAAACTGATGAGATGGCGCCTAGTCATCACAACCCACCACAATCTACAAGGCTATGACCATGTATATTGGTCATTAAAAACTAGAAATAAGGCAGCGGACTAGCACTGTTTGCTTTATGACCATTTCGTGTAAGGAAATTACGACCTTTCTGACCAAAATGGTCGCAATGGTTTAGGGTTTGGAGCCCCCTGAACAGCTTTTGACCAATTGGTCTAAAATGGTCATAAATTTATGACCAATTCTTCGAGGGTCACTGACAGAAGGTTATAAGTTGACATATTTCTTGTAGTGGTTGAGAACCAGCCTCATCCTCTCCTTCTTCTACTTGCACAGCTCCGTCAACAGCCCCAACTCCTAGCTCAGTCCTGGTTGGACCAGGAACATTTGCCTCGGTTCCTGTGTCATCAAGAGTATGGCTCTCTGACTGCAAAGACACCACTACAGGGGCACCACGGGCTGATGACTGGCCTGCCACATTGTCATGGCCCGTAGGGTTACCATCACGACTTGCCTGCGTGTAGTAAATAGATCGACCATTTTCTGTCAATTTTCCTTGTTGTATGCTGGGTTGCTGCTGATCCATATCATGAGGAAGCTCATTGAGATCTGGAGGCAACTCATTGAGATCAAGCATTTTTTTCCTTGTTCTTGGATGCTGCCACACACTCCCTGCACATATAAAAAATAAGAAATTGATGTCATCAGTTGGTAATCACAGAAAAAGAGTGTTTCAAACAACCTAAAAACTTAGTAAATAGGTAGTTGCACACCATTTTGTGATAATCTTAGTTCCAAAAGCAACATGACCGTAGCATAATCTTTATTATAACAGTTATGAAATTTTTTGTTTGCACAGATTTGTTATGTTAGTTGCACAGTTTGCAGTAAATAACGGGTAAAAGCATGACTTCTTTTTGCTACAGAGTTTTTCTGACTTTTCCCCTTTTTGTTTTGTTGCAATGATCTGTAGGTTTCCGTTTCGCAAGGAGCTCTTTTCAGATTTTTCTGCACACAATTGGATGCTACATTTGAGAAGAAAAATCCAGGTGAAAGAAGAAAGAAGAATTGAAGGACAGATTATAGTTATATGTTTTTCATCGCCGTTTATGTTTCTAGTTCTGGTATATTTGAACATATTAATATGGTTTGCAATAGGTGTGGGACCAGAATATATGCGTGGGACAAGATTATATGTGTGAATATGTTAATATGGTTTGTGGCTTCATTAGACATGGACAAAAGTTCTTGTGTTTTTTCTGTTGCACTACAGATTTCTGGTTTTCGCTAGAATAGACGTCTCAGTTGCCAGGATGCATCTTTCCACTTGGCCATCATACATATTCAGTTGGACATTCAATGTTTTTAGTTGGCTAGAATAGATGTCTCAGCTGGCCAGGTTGCATTTATTTCAGTTTTTGGCCAACATGCATGTTCAGTTGGACAGTTAATGCATTTAGTTGGCTAGAATAGATGTCTCAGTTGGCCAAGATATATTTTCTCAGTTTTTGGCCAACATGCATGTTTAGTTGGCCAGAAAACATGTTTTTTATTTGCACATATACTACAGTTTTTCCAAAGTGTTCACTCACAAACATGTATTGCCAAATATACATGTTTACTTGGCCAGGATACATGTTTAGTTGGCCAGGATACATGTTTTTTAGTTGGCCAGAAAACACGTGGGGTACAATGCATGTTTTAGTTTTGGCTAGCATGCATGCCGAGTTGCCAGAATATAGGTTCAGTTGGCTAGGATGCATGTTCAGTTGCACATTTATGAATTTTTCGTTGCACATATCTATTGGGCAGTCAATTTTTTGTTCATTTTACAAACAATAACTACAAGTTGGTAGAATGCATGTTTAGTTTTTGGCTACAATGCTTTGTTGAGTTGGCTTTAATCATGTTTTAATTGGCCAGAGAACTTGTTTTTAGTTGGCTTGTTTAACACATCCAGGTGGTAGAAACTTGTCTGGCATGCATCAAGTAGTTTTTGGCATGTTTAACACATCCAGCAGTAACATCAAATAGGCTGGTGTAATGTGCTAGATTCACCTCTTTTTTGAAGCAGATTCTCCATAGATCTATGGAGAAGGGGGTTTACATATGCATATGCAGTAGAAGAAAGGGAGAAGTGAAGAGGTGCAGAGGGGGCTTACCTGCTTGATCTTACTGCCTGATATGGCTCTGACCACCCTGCCCTTTAGATCTTGAAGCAGCTCCTTCTATTTTGGGGCTCCCATGGCGACTGTGTAGGAGGAGGAAGAAGGGTTGGGGGCGATTTCTGTTGGATCTGCTTCTGGCGTGGAGAAGAAGAAGGCAGCGTGGGAGGGGCTGAGGCGTGGGGGCGAGCGGGGGCGTGGGTGCGAGCTGGGGACAGCTGGCTACGTGGGGCGTTTTCTGTTTAGTGGCCGCTCGATCTGTTTGTTTGGTGGCCGGTCGATCGGTCAGTTTGATGGCCCCTTTCTTTTCTGTTTTGTGGGGACAGGGGTTTCCTTTTTCAGCCGGCCGTTCGGTTGCACTAGTGGGCAGCCGGCCGCCCATTAAACACGTCCAAAAAACAGTCGTAGGATAAAGTGGGAGCACCGATGCGAGCATGGAAGGGAGACAGATCCACATGCGAGTGTCGTTAAAAAAGATGACATAAATGCCCCAGGCTAGTTACAGCTGGGGCCTTGAGGGCCCGCCACACTATGTTATCCCCAAGCACAAATCCAAAAGGGGGACGCTTCTGCAAGCCACGAACTCGCCGCCGTCGGGACTGCTGCCGCCGCCGCTGCCGCCGCCCTCTGCTTCCCGGACCGGCACACCTCTTCTCCACCCCGTACCGCTTCCACAAGCTGTAGCCAGCCGCGGCTCCGCCAGCCGTCATTGCCGCCTGGTCGGCAGTGAACGGCTCGGGCGGCAGGGATGGAGTGAGGATACTGGATCCAATAGGCCATTGCTGCCAGGTAGCGTCTTCTTGGTGCTCTTGCAGGGACGAGTCAGAGGACCATTTTTTAAGCTCAAATATACTGTGCAGCATGTCTATTTTCCGTACAGACTATCTAAATTGTGTGGAAGATCTTCCGTGTTATTACAGTACAAAGAAAAAGAAAATAGACGACCAAGCTAGTCAATCCTAGCTGGAGATATAAGCTACCATGGGGGACGATTTCGAACACACAAGCGCGACGACAAAGGTGTTTACGCTGGAGTTCTTGGGACAAATTACAGATAATTTTTCTGAAGAGCGCGTCATTGGTCGTGGTGGATATGGAGTAGTTTACAAGGTATATTTGTATGATTATTACCTCCATTTTGTGGAATTTCAACTCTTAATTAGTACTACTATAGGTAACTGCAAGAACCCATGTAATATCTTAACAGGGAGTACTAGAAAATGGGGAAGAGATTGCTCTCAAAAAGCTTCATCACATGCCCGGGCTTGACGACACGCAATTTAGGAACGAATTTAATCATCTTATGAGGGCCCAACATCCAAATATTACCCAGTTGGTTGGCTACTGCTATGATATAGGACATCAACGCATTAAGTATGGCGGTGAATATGTTTTTGCCCTCGTGGAAGAAAGAGTTCTCTGCTTCGAATACTTGCAGGGTGGAAGCCTTGACAAGTATATTACGGGTATGGTGCTGCTACACTTAGGCCATACTATTATGTGCATTTAAAGGGAAATTGTTCCTAAAGTTATGTGTGTCTTTTTTCTGTATACATAAATGTATGGCTTGGTAATAGTACATCGCGTGTTTTTTTCTACAGATGAATCCTGCGGACTCGATTGGCACACACGCTTCAGTATTATTAAGGGAGTCTGTGACGGATTAGATTACCTTCATAATGGATGCAAAGATCCTATTTACCACCTTGACTTGAAACCTGCGAACATATTGCTGGACAAGGACATGGTCCCAAAAATTGGAGATTTTGGTCTGTCAAGACTCTTTCCTTCAACAAAAACTTATGTCACAATCAAAATTATAGGAACACCGTAAGTTGATTCATCATGATAAACAATCAAGTTTCTTTTTCAAATACATTAGGAGAATAATTGTTTATTACATATACACACCATGCAGTGGATACATGCCACCAGAATACATAGAGAGATACGAAATCACATCGAAGCATGATGTATTCAGTTTGGGTGTTATAATTATACGGATAATGGCAGGAGACGAGGGTTACTCCAAATGTGCACATATGTCTTCACAGGAATTTCTTGAGCATGTATGGAAGATATCCGGTATCATGAACAAAAATCCTGTCTTCACACACACTTAATCCTGTTGTTGCTTACTTTTGATGCCACCTTTTGCCATTATGTTCTGACTTTGCAGGTACATGAAAATTGGGGAAAACGAATGCGGGCAACAATGTCTTCACATATATCACAGCAAGTTGAGACATGCATTGAGATAGCGTTAAGGTGTGTGGAGGTCAATCGTGAGAAAAGACCTACTATAGCCGAGATTGTTGATGAACTGAACCAGGTTGATACCGCAGAAGGTTCAGTTACAGGCCAGGTATATATATTTGTGGGTTGTAGTCTAGTATTTACACGGCATGATGAAACTACATCCTCTGCCATATCCTCTACTGCTTCCCACTCATCATAAGAGTCTAATCTTTTAACTCCATTACTTTGTCCTTCTTTACCCACTCTTTGAAAGTTCCGTCACTATGACTAGTCTTTCTGAATATTTATAGGTGCCATAAGTAGACAAAAGTTTGATAATAATCCATCTGTTCATAAATAGATGGCGTCTTGGACATGCACACAGTATCCAACATGAAACTGCGGCTACAAATGGATGTAGTAATAACTAAGAAGTTACTAGAAATTAAGAAAAGGTTTTAGCTTGCCAATATTATTTTTGGAAAAAAATTGGCAAAGCGACCCCCACCGATTAATACTAATTTGAACTATATGCAGTGCAATGCGCATCTTGGATTCGATATTTAAGTCACAACAACACTATTTTCAAAGATGAAAATATTATTGGCATAACTCTTGAGCTGTATATTATTACAGTAGCAGAGAACTGTCAAAACTCAAAATACTGGTATACCTCTTTGACATCTAAGAAATTAAAAGTTGGGCACCGGCTGTTTCATGCACATTTTGCCACCAACTAGTAACCAATAAAATGTAGTTTAAGTGCGTCTAACAAAAATGATGTTTATTAGGACTAGTAAGCAGCATTTTGAAGAATAGATTCCATTCTGTACACAACTGAAAAGAGACCTATATAAACAAGTACTGACCTCTTAATTCTGTTGTTGCAGGTCGCCAAGAACCAAAACTCAAACTCAGGTAAATATCTCGATTATAGAACTATAATATAATCTCTCAAGAAAAGAACTAGAATATCATCCAGCCGCCAATCGCAAATTGGTGTTGCCTAAAATCATTTCCACGTCACCTATCGCTGATCTAGCTTAATTAGTTGCTCAACTATCGTCATAATCACTTATCATCAATCTAATTAAATTAATAGATCAACTATCACCATTATCGATATGGCAATTGAATGACCACATGAGACTCGGTTAACCCAGTTGCTCAAAAAAAATAGTTGCTTAAAAAAAGACTCGGTTAAATCATCGGTGCAGACTGTGTGAGGAGGTCCTTAGTGTGGTCTCAGACAGTGAGGTGCCACGGAGATAGGCTAGGATTATGCTGTGAACTAGCCAGTAATTTTGGTAACCGACTGCTTATCCAACTTGTCAATGATCCAGTAAAGAAAATACAATTTTTGGCTACCTATCAGTACTAGATTTGACTGAGAAATACAATTAGCTAATCTAGTAAATGTTTTTTTTTGCGAGATAGCATTTCACTTTTATAACTGCATTGGATGTCAACGTTAAGATAACAGCATGATAAAACAGGGCACACCAACCCCATACGCCGGACTCCCTGAGTAATTAAAGGAACAAATCTAGCCGTGCCATAAAAAAACAACTAGACACAGCCAGGCAAATGTTCGTTACATCCATAAAACTTAGTGTATGTGGAATACTACCTCTGTCCGGATACAAAAAGTACACCATTGGATTTGTATTTGGTAAGCTTTCCAGCAGTACAATTTTTGTAACATATCATTTACATTTTATTAGTTAAATTTGTGGGTCAAACTTTAGCCCAAAATAGGAGGGGCCTAATAAATCCCGACGGAGGGAGTAATAATAATGATTAGAAGAAGGAAAAAACCTCTGGAAGATATTTCGTCTACCTAGTGGCACCCCTCCAATAACTAAACAGTTGCATCTACACATAGTACCAACTACTAAACTTTTAGGTGCTCTCCTTGAAAACAAATCAGGTGCTAAGAAAAAGTCTAAATATGAGCACACCTTGGTACCTCTTGTGAATATTAGTGCATCGTCTAACTCATTTGGTCTTCATAGCCACTAATTTCTTCCTCATCGCTGTATGGCAGAGCACCGAGGCCGAATCGTTTTCTCTACCACCTGCAGGCACCCGGAGCAATTCGACATCTTCTCCTGCTCCTTCTCACCTTCCTCCAGTGATGAAGAGCTCCACCTCACGGATGGTGTGTCCTATAACTACAATGGCCGTTCCATCCCTCCTGCCGCATTGAAGACCCTCCTCAAGAGCTCCAAGCTGGCAGAAGAGGACGGCACTAGCGATGCAGATGTTGATGCAGGCCATGTCTCTGGTCTGATCTTCGTGTCCGAGAGGGATGAATGCCATGAGACACTCTACATTGCTCTGCGCTTCAGTATCGGCAGCAGGGTCAAGGTCTTCTCGCTTGCTGACATCTTTGGCACTGCAAGCTTCAGTGGCACACGCCTGGAGGATAGTGGTTGCATCATCGGTGGATACAATGTGGAGTCTCGCACCATCAACCCCTCTCTCATCTACGTCTCCACCAAAGAGGCGGTTCAGGAATATCGCAACCCCTGGACCGCCGTGTGCAAGACCAACCTTTTAACAGGCAAGACGGAGCGGCTGACTCCTGAAGGTATAAATTAATATATATACTTCATGCACCAATGGATCGACAAGTTCTTGACATTCCAGTTAATCCCAGTATATATGACATGTGACAATTCAGTTAATTACACTACATACATTACATGTGCAGGTGTGTCTGATTTGAGTCCAGCTGTGTCGCTGTCGGGCAAGCTGCTAGCAGTGGCGTCGTTTGAAAACAAGAGTTGGAACAGCGAGAACCTCAAGACTGACATCTATGTGATGAACATGGATAGTGAGGAGGGCCTGGTACGCAAGCTACTCATCGAGAATGGTGGCTGGCCATCCTGGGGCAGTGACAACATCATCTTCTTCCATAGAGGCACCAGCAGTTTCATTCAATTGGGCAACATGGTTCAAACAACTTGGGGCGTGTTCCGGTACAACATCAGCACTAAAAAGACTGTCCGAGTGACTTCAGAGATGTTGAATGCGGTGACTCCAGCAGCCATCAGTGAGACCAAGGTAGCTGTGGCGACCATCCGCCGGCCCCTAGTCGGCAGTGTCCCCACGATGGCACAGTACCGGCACATTGAGATCTTCGATATGAATGGGCTGTCACCGCTGCACATCACCCAGACGATGAGGCCGGAAAGCGACCATTACAACCCCTTCGTGCTGGACTGTGGTGGCCGCATTGGATACCACCGCTGCAGGAGTGGGAGTGACCTTGTACAACACGGAGACCACGTCCCCAGGAATTTGCACAGGCTGGAGTCCCCGGTGAAGGACGTTTGTTTGTTTTGGGAGTCTGGTGTGTTCCCGGCCATCTCCAAGGACGGCTCCAAGCTCGCCTTCATCGATAAAGAGTTCAAAGCTGTGTGGATTGCTGACAGCCAAGGGTTGCGCATCGTGTACGAGACAAGAGAGCCGGACAGCATCTTTTCCCCTGTGTGGAACCAGAACCCTGACAAGGACATCCTTTACGTTTGCATTAGCACTAGCACTAGCACCTACTTGAATGCTCGGAAGTCGCTGGAGATCTACGCCATTAGTAACGCCTCTGGTGACGCGGTGCAGCGACAGGTCCAGAGACTCACCTATGGCGGGTTCAACAATGCGTTCCCATCGAGCAGCCCAGACGGGAACAAATTCGTCTTCCAGTCCACGAGGGATTTTTTTGCAGAAAAGGTCAACTCACTGCAGCAGCAGCAGCAGCAGCAGTCTTTTGGGGGTAAATCAACATCTCGGCCGATGAGGAATATAAGGGAGAAGCAGGAGCACAAGAATCTGTTTGTGGATAAAGAGCATGAGAATCTGTTTGTTGGTAAAGAACACAAGAACCTATACATAATGCTGAAGACAGACGACAAGGGATCCGAGGAAGGTTGGGTGACGCGGCTGACAAAAGGGTCGTGGACAGACACCCACTGCCAGTGGTCTCCTAGAGGGGACTGGGTCGCCTTCTCGTCGACGCGTGACAAGCCGGGGGAGAACAGCAAGGCCCCGGGGTCTTTCTCCGTGTACTTGGTGAAGGCGTACGACCCGACGGTGGTGATCAAACTGATAAATGGATTGGATGGCTACTGCGGTCACGTGCACTACCCGGTGTTCAGCCCGGACGGGAGGAGCATTGTTGTGACAATGGACCTGGCGGCAGTGTCAGTGGACCGGAACTTGTTGCCGATGTCCATGCATGGGGTGCGGCCCTACGGCGACATCTTCGTGGTGAACATCAACCCAGATGACAATATGATGAGAAGCAAGGAAGTCAAGTGTTTCCGGTGCATCACGCACAGCCGTTATGAGTGCTCTGCACTGGCCTGGACGTCGGTGCCGGCAGACCCTGAAGTGTGGTGTAACATCATGCTATTGCTGGCGGAAATGGAAGGGCACCACGATGGGTCACAACCTGATTTATCTTTGAGTCACAACCTGCAGCTTTAATGTATCTTCTTCCTTCTTTCTTAACGGCACCCTGAGCTTTCTTTCTTGTCTCGCCGGGCTTTCTTGTATTTCTTGGCCAATTCACTTCTACCTCTTCCAGTTGTCACCGCCTCCACCGTTCTTCGCTGTCATTGGGACGTTACCGAGCGGTAAGTTCCGTCAGAATAGAAGCTCTTCAGCTGGAAGACAAGCATGTTCAGTTTTGGCACCCGTCTTTGCTGCTCTGGATGCAACAAGAGCAGAGCAGTGTTTCCAGTTTCTTCAGTCTGGTTCTTCCCAATTCAGAATACATGTGTGGTCAGTTATTGTTTGTTCATAGTTTTGCCACGTCCAGATCTATGTGTGGATCATTTGTGGTTGATTAGTGTGTCATTATGTTGCTTACAATCAAGATGTTCTGAGCTCATAGACCATGTATTTTTTTTATGTTTTTTATAAAAGAAGGGCTCTCCCCTTTTGATTTTCATTAAGGAAGGGAAAAACAATCAGAAAGGGATAAAGAAGGGACGTTGGATAAAGCAATCAAGCTAATCAGTGTCAAAAAAACGTCTTACGTTATGAGATGGAGGGAGTACTATACTATAGCAACCCATTACGCTTTTGAACCCAAAAATCCTCAATTTCGATTAATTTGGTTTAACCAAATGGTTTTCGGTTTCTAACCGAAAAAACTGAAATGCAAATGGTTTTCATATTTCAAAACTGACACTGAAACCTGGAAAAACCAAAATTTCGGTTCGGTTTGGTTGTTTGGTTCTGTTTTTAGTTTTCGGTTCGATTTTGCACACCTGACCACTAGAGCACGTCTTCATTGTGTGGAAATTTGACATATAGGAATGACAATTTCTGTTACAAATTGTTTCAGTATTTGCTCGTGATTTTCGGTTACCAGTAGTTTATATCAGAGTATATTTATAACACACGATAAACCATACACTACAAAATGTACACTTAAAATTTTCTTATGAATGGTATTTATACTCATAATACGGAGAAGTGAACTCTCAGAATTAAGTTGCTCAGCACCTGTGTCAGCAACTTCAGAAGTATTTTTTTCCAAGAACACGCAAGAGCATTGCATGTCTTTTCTATTAAGGATGGGAAGAGAAACAAGAAATTGCTTTCATCAGTCATGAAATGTGCATCCCCTCACACGCGTGTCTTTTTGGGACCACCCATTTGCGAGGCTGGACGCCACCTGTTTTTTTTTCAGTTTTGATCTTGTTGTTTTGCTTTTTCTTCTTTAAAATAATTCATGATTTCAAAGAACTTCCAAGTTTAAAAAATATCCAAATTTCAAAAAATACGAATGTTTAAAGAAAAAGTGTTTGAGCAATTATAAATGTTCATGAATTATAAAAATAGTCATGATTTTGAAACAAGTTCAGGAAATCATAAACTGTTCACATATTTCAAAATGTTCATGATTTTTTTAAAAAAAATGCTCTCATATAAAAACAATCATAATTTGGAAAATAATTGCCTACTCATAAATGGTACCTGAATTTTAACAAATGTTTGTGTAATCAGAAATTGTTCACACAAAAAAACATGTTCGTGAATTTAAATTTTTTCCCACATTTCAAAAAAGTTCATCCATTCAAACAATGTTCTCTAAAAATTTCATGATTCAGTAATTATAGATGCATTTAAAAATGTTAATAGAAATGAAAAATATCGCGAATATAAAAAAATGTTCCAAAAATTCTAATAATATACGTTGATTCAGAAAATGTTTGCTGATTCAAAGAAATATTCACAAGTTTCGTAAAAACATTCGTGAATGAGTAAAGAAATGATCATGAATTCCAAGAATATAACGAATTTAAAGAAGGATCTTAATTTTAAGAAAGAAACTCACGATTTCAAAAAACATTGTGAATTTGTAAAATGTTCATGATTTAATAAAATGCTCTAAATTTCTGAAAATATTCAAGAATATCAAAGATGTTCACAAACCGAAAAGGAAGAAGAGACAAAAAAAGGTAAACGGAAAAGAAAAAAAGAATAATAAAAAAAAGGAAAGACAAGAAAAAGCAATAAAAATATTGAGGTAAACAAATAAAAATAGAAAAAACCCAAAATTAAGAAAAGGAAAGAAAGAAAAATAATAATAAAAACCAGGTATTGGAAGCATCTAGAACATTCCAAAAATAAAAAAGGAGATAGTTTGGCCTGCCAAAATGTATGTAGCGTCGGTGGTGGGTATGCATTGCAAATAATTTTGAGGATTTGAAATAAAAGATAATCGATAGAAACAAAAAGTTCTAGAATTCGAAAATAGTTCATAGATTTTGAAACAAAAACGTGGATTTTGAAACAAAGTTCATGGATTTGAAATTTTCCATTGGTTCGATTAGAAGTTTACATATTTAGGTTATGTTTGAAGATTTTGAAAATAGTTCACAAGTGTAAAAAAAATCACGGATTCAGAAAAGGTTCACCGTTTTTTTTAAATCACGAGTTTGAAAAAGTTATCGCATTGTTTTCAAAATGTTCAAGGATTGTAAAAAGTACATAAATTTGCAAAACAAAAGATCAACAATTTCGAAAAAAATCACAAATTTGAATGTTCATTGGTTATGAAAAAAGGTTCATAAATTTTGTAATTTTTCCTGAATTTGTATGTATTCATGTATTTCGAAGAAAATTGCAGGATTCAAAAGAAAGTTCAGGATTTCGAATAATGTTCATGTGTTTTGTCAAAAAAGGTTCATAAATTTAGATAATTTTTTTTAATTTGAAAAAAGTTTGTGCATATAAAAATAAAAAAGTGAAAAAAGAACAAAAAAGGGAAAATGAAAGGAAAATAAAAAGAAAAACACCAGAATAAAACACAGTACAATTCCTAAATGGGTCGGTCCACTCGGTCGGAGGAGCGTGCGCGAGTAACGGAAATACACTATAACCAAGCGGCGGAGGCTCCTTGCTACCTCCGGCAAGCCACGCTGCAAAGATGAATGTTTATGGCTGGTTGGCTAGGAGCGGAGCTCGAGGTGTGGCAGCAGTTATATGCAGAGACAAGGATGGTCGCTACCTCGGAGCATCAATCGTGGTGTTTGATGGCCTCGTCGAGCCGGCTACCCTAGAAGCGCAAGCATGCAAAGAAGCTCTATCGCTTGCCTTTGATTTACACCTAGCTTCAGTAGTTGTGGCTACCGACTGTGCAGAAGTGGTGGCGAACCTAGCAGCTGAAGTTTCATGCCGGTATGTCACTGTCTTGCGGGAGATCAAGCACCAGCAAACCCTCTTTCAAGCTATCGATTTCGTCCACGAGAAGCGTCAATACAATGGCAAGGCTCACGCCCTTGCCAAGGCGGCTTTCTCTCTTCCATCTGGGCGCCATGTGTGGCCAGTAGTTATGCCTGATATAATTTGTATCCCTAGAAACATTATGATTTAATAAAGGGTCCAGATTCTCAAAAAAAAAGCAGCGGAGGCACGTGCCTGGAATAGGATCGGGGAGACTAGCTTCAGAGCACCTCGTCCGCGCCTTATGCGCTTGCTCGGCCCGGCAACGCTTACGTATAAGTTGTTTGGGCTGGCCCATTTAGCAGAACCGATCTACGCTTCTGTTTATTGGTGGTGGATGTTGTTCTGGTATGTTGGCCCTATGGGGCCTTAGCAGGACAACTTTCCAATTGTTAATTACAACAAGCTTTGCCGTGCTCCGGTGATGGATGGTCCTCTGTGGCCTTCGACTTTCCTCCAGTGCTAATAGTTGTCGTTAGGTGGTCTACGGATCTGAATGAATAATTTACTTCTGGGGTTCTTTGTAGTACCTTGACAGTTGATGAAGAGATTCAAATAAAGTTGACCATTGAACCTTTGACCACTTTCACCATTGAATTTTTTTAAATTTGTAAAAGATCACTGATTAAAAAATATGTTCATGAATTTCTTAAAAAAGTTCGTGATTTGAAGAAAAATCATCAATTTTTAAAAAAATGGATTTGAAAATGTTCGCCAATTCTAAAAAAAAATCATAAATTTGAAAAAGTTCGTTGATTCGAAAAAGTTGATTGATTTTGAATAAAGTTTGAGAATTTGAAAAAAAGTTCATCTATTTTCAAGAAAACATTAGGGATTATTAAAAAGTTCATAGATTCTGAAAAAATGTTCATTGATAAAAATTACAAAAAACATTCACTAGAAAGTTAGTGAAAACTAAAAAGGTTCACGGATTTGAAAAAAATCCATCAAATTTGAAAAAAAGTCATGCATTTAAAAAGGAAAAAACAAATAGAAAAAGAAAAAAGTGAAGAAAAAAAGGAAATAAAACCGTGTATAAACCATAGAAAAACCAGCCAAACCATATCGAAAGAAAAAGGAAACCAGAGTCCCTTTTGTAGAGTTACATTTTGACGCATAGAAAAGATAAAAAAGAGTAAGTAGGCATGAAAGGTGAGGTGTGCAAGTATGTTATCTCATGTACGCCCATTTTTTGATAGTTGAAGAAAAGATAAAGAAAATGTAAATGAGCCGAGCCCAGGATCAAGGGGCTGTAACCTGTTTGTAGAATGGCCTGCAAGCGTCAAATAGGAAATTGGGGCAAGCCTGGCCTCAAGCGAGGTTATAGTGGTCGGCCCATTATGATAGTGTGGGTGTGTCTTGTAGTTGTGTATCGGCTTTTTACCTCCTTTTTTATTTTTGTTCATATTTTTGAAAAATTGTAAATAGATATATTCAAGGAATTTGTTTACCAAAATTTAAAAAGTTCATTCCACATTTAAAATTGTTCATGAAGTGTAAACAATATTCAAGCAGCTCTAAAAAATTAATAGCATTTGAATAATGTTTTTTAATTAAAAAAACATGTTCAGTTGTTTCACAAAAAATGTAATAACATTAAATAATTAAATAATTTTTTAGTAAATTCAAATTTTATTTCGTAGCATAAAAAAAGTGTATGCGACATCTAAAAAATGTTCATACTTTTTAAATATATGTTCATGAGATTTTTAGAAAGCGTTTGTACAATGTAAAAATTATATTTGTGTAGTTGAGAAAAATGTTTCGTGCCATTAAAAAATGTTCACTGTGTATTTGATGAATGTTTATCATGTATTCGATAAAAATCTTCAAAACATGTCTTTGAAAAAAAAATCTGTGATTCAAAAAATGTTCAACATTTATCAAAACAATGTTCCACATGTATACCAAAAATTTATATTGTGTTGAAAAAAAATAAAAAAGTAAATTAAACTGATAAAGAATTATGTATGAATGAACTACGTGTGAAACTCTACAATGCATGTGCCTGCATGGATTTAAAGGTTCGAGGCAGGGTATGCGGTTGCCTGGGTGGATCGCCCGTCGCTGTTACAGCCCAGTGCAATTCGCGATTTCTCGCAGGCGATGAGCTCATCTAGAAAAACGACTCGCCTGTATCATTGCTTGCCTCACTTCTCGGATGAATCTGGTCTTTGTGCGGAGTAAGGATAAAGTACAGTTTTGCATCGATGGAAATGATACACTGTGGAAGGCCTATGCTATCTTGCATAACGCTGAAGATTCTCAATTATTTGCTCCCTCTGGAATTTATCTACAGATTCGTATTTTAAGGAGCATGCCTGTCGAACTAAGTTTTTAAGGAGCACCTGTCACCAACTTCTTCTCCGACTGGTCCGATTATGATATCTGGAGGTTTGGTGATCGCCGGTGTTGTGGAGGTTGAGGTTGCTAAAATCGCCTCGGTCTTAATTCCATGGAAGGGGAGTTCTCTATTAAACTTTTTTCATTCTTTTAAACAAGAATCTCTAAATGAATTGTGGATACATCTATATCCCACACTAAAACAATTGAGTTTAATTGCAATCAAGAATAAAGAAGTCGTTCCTCATGCTAATTAGCCACTTTCCCATCTATGGAGATTTTGCAAACGTTGGATATTCAAGGTCAAATCTCACGATGTCCATAATTGCTACTCTCTCCATTCCTAAATATAAGTCCTTTGAGAGATTTCAATAATGATTATATACGAAACAAAATGAGTGAATTTATATTTTAAAATATATCTATATACATCCGTATATAGTCGATATTGAAATCTCTAAAAAGACTTATATTTAGGAACGAAGGGAGTATTCGTGAATGGCCATATGAATCCTATTTGACGCCGTGATATAGTCTGTTGAAACTACTTTGGGTACACGATACCGAGGTTTCATCATCAATTCGCCACTTTCTTGATTTGTGGGATCCGTCAACCATGCAACTCGCGAGGTTGACTTGATCTTCCTGCGCCGCCGTGCCATTGTACACATTCAGGTGGATGTGCTAAATCTAAACATGTTTCAAAACAACGATATGTTGGAGTTACCTCGGTCTCTGTCGGGGTTATTGTCAAGCTAAATGGATACAGCTTTCCACTCGTGCTTGAGGAGGACGATTTCATACCCGATGATGATATTATCCCTCTCATCTGGAAACACCATGATGATGGTCCGACCATGGGTCTAACCGTATAGCTAGGCTTAGCAAAAGGAGCCTGGTTAGTAGACCGAAAGACTAAGAGCATCTCCAGCCGTTGGCACCCCCAAGAACATCACCGAATTAAAAAAGTTGGTGTCTTGGGGGTCATCCGGTGAAATCCGGCGAAATAAAGAGGGCATCTTCCCAGTCACACCCCACCCCAAGCAAAAGTTTGTGAGGAGAATGATTAAGTGGGCCAAGAAAAAGAACATGTGATGAGACTCGAAACTTCCGCCGGCGCCCCCAAGAGACCCCCAACGTGCCAGGTTTCACCTGGGTTTGCCGACGCTATTTTGACGCCCTGAGGGGCGTTGGGGCGTGGCTGGGCCGTTTTTCGGCAAAAAGCGCCGTCCGAGCCTAAAATCAAGTCTAAAAAGGTGTCCTGGGGGGCTAGAGGAGATGCTCTAAGGTGGTCTAGGCATTCATGACCTTCAGGTTAAGAATTACTTTTTACTTGTGTCTGACTTAGAGAATCCCGCCTAGCCCCATCCCGGTGGTGCGTCTAGCATCATCAGTGGGCGTGTGGAGATGTGTTCCTTGCAGGTCTATCTTTGGTGGATCTACTCGGATCTAGTACTCGTTCGTCTACGTTCATGTGTCTTCAGGTTGGATCATTTTGATCTACGCTACTCTTCATCGGTGGCGGTTGTTGTTCTGATGCGCTGGTCCTATGGTTCTTAACACGACGACTTCCCGACTGTCTACTACAACAAGTTCTGCCTAGCTCCAGCAAGCGAGGGAAGATGACGGTGGTGCGCCTTCGGCTCGCTTCAGTACTTGTAATCGTCGCTAGGTGGTCTACGGTTCTCGATTTAATTTTTACTATTTCTGATCGTTGTACCACCACTATTTCTTACTTAGTAAATGGTTGTTCAAACTATTTACTCAGGATGACATTTAACCAACTTTGTTGCACAATAAGTATCTAGAGCAAAAAGTTGTGTCTCAGGCATATTGAAAACTTCAAGACTCGCACTTTGGGCTGGTCTGATAGCGGAAAATAAACACCTTTTTCTTTGGATCTTTAGTGATAAAGGATAGCTTGGAGATACAACTCTGAAAGGATAATTGGCTAGGAGACGTCACTCTTTGGGAATAGTACCCAACCTTGAACCACATTGTACATGATAAAAATGGTACTCTTCCGCATGTTTTCAATTCATCCTGTCAGATATATCATTTAGGTGGGATTTGATTTGCCCCCGCCTTATGTCATGGAAAAATCTTCTATCCCGTTTGGATCTGATTAGCCCGACACAATGATCAGATGTGTTTTGCTTGTATCTCACTATGGTATGTCCTTCATAATCAACTCTATGTACCATGCACTTACGCACTCAAAGATTTTAGTGGATAATAATAATCAAATTTGGAAGTCAAAGATTCCAGTAAAAGTTAAGATTTATATGTGATGTCTTAATAAGGGGACTCGTAATAACTAAAGACAATCTCACTCATCGCAATTGGCAATGAAGCGAGAACTGTAGTTTCTGTAATCGCGACGAGACAATCAAACACTTTTTCTTTTAGTACAAGTTCATTTTCGTGTTGTTATCAATATTTATGATACTTGGTGGACGGAATTGCAAATAGGTTGAAAACATTAACAATGATGGTTGCTTCTGTCTTATTATGGTCGCTTCGGCCTTATTATGATCGCTGTACCAATGTATAAATGATATTATTTTTAGTTGCAAAAACTCTACTGTTTTGAAGGTAATTTTTCACTGTATGCATTGTCTTTGTACGTGGTTTACGCTACACCCAACAGAGTACTAACCCATGTTCAATGCAATGTGTATGCGGTTGGCTATAGAGGGTTTTATCCAATATGGATGACATAGTGCCAGTCCTATATTGCTTTACGGTTGCCCATATTTTCGGGTTTTTATCTTTTCTTTTGTCGGACATTTGATGTTCGACTATGTACATCTTAAACTATGCAGAGGTGGAAAGTTACTCATCTTAACTGGTTTTGTAGCCTGTTGATGTTATATATTTTTAGTTAATAAAACACTATTTTTCTCGCAAAAAAAATTAAAAATTATTTATCAGAAAAAAAAAGAACTTATCTACAGACTCTCTGTCTTGGTTAGAGCCTTTTTTTAGGGGATATCTCGGTAAGAGCTGACGGATGATATTTTTGAGTTGTCTTGTTGTTGTGTATGCCGGCCTGCATTTTGTATATTAAAAGTTTAGTTCTTATCTTAGCGCAGGCCACGTGTGAGCATATATTCATATTTTTACAAGTGGCCTGGCCCGATCGTGGTCAAGTCGTACTTTCATATTGCCCTCAGATCAGCTAATTTCTAAGAGGCAGCGTCGACGGCTTAACCAAGCCAGCTGCTAAATTACTTAATTGTCGCAGAATAAATTAAACGAGAAAATGTAGTCCAATCACTACAAAGATCATGCTTGTATAAGTGCGAGGGATCCTACATACTATGCCATATCCTTCCCGTCAACTAGCAAACTCTTCGACCTGCTCCATACCCCCCCTGGCGGCACCTTGGAATCTTGGATCTCCTGCAGGTAGATGCAAACTCTGTGCTTTTACCAACTAAATTAAGCATCTTTTGTGGCCCAATTTGTGTTTGATGATCCCCTTATGCAAGTGGCCAGCGGCAAGCTGCTGTTATCGTTTTCGTTTGATAGATTCCTTCCTGTTCTAGCTCTGTTTCTTGATGCATACGCAGACTATAAATCCAATGAATAGCTTTGTCCTTCAAGCTTCACACAGGTCCTTTTTCTAGATCTGATCATTTCCCTGCCCGATCTGCACACACATCTTCACATATGTATGTATATATCGATGCCTCAAGTCCTGGGTTCTATTTCCTTTAACTTACTTATTATGATGCCCTTGTCTAAAAAAACCTTATTTGATGCCCGTCAAATCTCGTATCGCTCGTCCTAGTCCGCAGGAAACATCCGCGGACAGGACTTCATATACTTTATAATTAGCGGTGTATAAGATCTAATCTATCTACCTATCCGTTGTAGTACACTAAATACATAATACAAAAGAAACAGTGAGATGTATTGAAAACAGTCCTCGATTTGATGGACCATCCTTTAATGGTAGATCATAATCATTAGAGTTACATACCATAAGATCTGTCAATTCGATCTACATAGCTATAGACATTTGTAAGAGATAATACAGTACCTAAACAGGAGTATAAATAAGCAGTTATGCATGGCTTAGTAAAATCTGATCTGAAAACCAGTGAAGATCGTCTGTGTCTATTTTCTTGCACAAGCGAGAGCTCTAGTAAACTTTGTCTTATGACTGATCAGTTCCCTTCAATCTCAGTATGCTTGTCTCAGTACGTGCAAACTGTACCTTACCTTTACCCTAAAAAAAAAGAAACTGTATCTTACCTTTGTTATAAAATGAGAGCTCTACAAGTTTTTCTAAAGTGATGCGACGTTTACACTTGTTGTCACGCATGAGGGACACCACGTCAGGCAGGTTCATCTGATGGGCCGAGCCGGCCGAAGAGAAAGAAGCGGCCCAACCGTGTATTCGACCCAACGACCTGGGAAATGTGATATGTAGTCAAGCGAGGTTGTCTCCAAAAAAAAAAGTAGTCAAGCGAGGAGGGTGATCGGTATCGCAGAAGTGACTGGGTGTAGTCTTTCCCATTTTCCCTTCCTCTACTTCCCGAACCCTAGTTCCTCCTCTCTCCCCGAATGCCCAAATTCCTCTACCCCAATCTCCCTGAATCGATGAACTAGATCAAGAAGAGGCACGTAACAATTGTTTATCTTGAAAATCATAAAAGGAAAAACAATAGGGTTTAAAAATACATAAATGCGCCAAGACTACGACCCAGGATCGCTTGATGGGCAAGCATGTGGCGCATAGACAACTTGGTCTTTTCCCCCGTTTGGATTAGGGTGCTGGTTTTTGTTAGCGCACTGGCGTTCCATGCCATGCGGTCGTGTTGTGGACTTGTGGTAGTAGCTCTTGTGTCCAGTTTTCTTTTGTTTCTTTACTGTTCTTCTGAAACTTGATATTTTTTCCATTTCTGTTTTAACATTATCCATGTTTACACTTTTCCTTTTCATTTTTGGAATACATATCAACTTTTACATAGTGAACATTTAACGTATACAGGTTGAACATTTTTCATATACACGGTCAGCATTTTTCGATACATGCTTAAACTTTATCCGAATACGTGTTGAACATTTTTAAAATTCATATTTAACATTTTTTAATAGACAATGACCATTGTAAACACATATTGAACGTTTTTCAAAAATTTCACATTTTTTTATAACATGTAAACATTTCCTGAGTGCTAATGAACATTTTTCTGGCACAGATATGTTTTTAGAAAAATTGTGCGGACAATTTTGTACATTTCATGAACATTAAAATTTCATGAAAATATTTTTTAATGGGTGAATATTTTTAAAATTTCATGGACAATATTTTTATGTTACAAACAAATTTAAGAATTACATGATCACAATTTTAAATTTTCATGACTTTTAAAAAAAATAAAAAACATATTTAATGACATGAACATTTTTCTTAAATGGCATGAACGTGTAAAATTGCACGAACAATTTTTTACTTTCCATTAACATTTTCTAATGTGGTAAACGTTTATAAATTTTAATGTCTAAACATTATTTACAAATTTATAAGAATTCTTTCTAAATTGTCATCAACAGTTTTAGAAAGTGTTTTATATAGACGTTATTTTTTTCTTTTCAAAAGAGAGAGCTGACAGACAGCAGTTGTTGACAAGAACGAACTGCAGTGTGCTCATCTTGAACAAAACATATCAACTGCAACGGCAACTGATTTGTATTCTGTCATAAGCTAATAGAAGGGACGTACACAACCGAGAGCAAACATTTGGTGCTCAGGTACCATAGTGCTAGTTTTTTTTATATATATTTAGAAGTTTCTAGAAAAATCAAAAAAATTATGTGAAAACTTGAATGTATTTACTAGGGATCCATGAAATTTTGTTTATTAATTTGTAATCTGTACAAAGAACAAAATTCTGGCCAAAAAATAAACAAAAGCGACCCATTGGAAAATATATATTTATATTTTTATACGCCACATGTGAAAGTAAAATATTGTGAAGTTTTGCACATGCGGTTTATACATGTGTGTATACAGGACCCTCTAAAAAAAGTCTATACAACAACCCCTCAAAAAAATCAAGTCTATACAGCAAGCTGAAGTATAGTAAAAACTATATGTTGGGATAACAAAATATACACTCCTAAAAACAAAAGGAAAAGCCAACGCAAGGCTCCATCAAGCCGATAGGTCAATGGCTAGGAGGTGACCCAAGACGGCGGCCCACTGCAATTAGAGAATCCATCATGCTGCCCTGCCAGCCCATGTGGTTGTCAGTGCTGCAAGAAGGCCAAAATTTAAACACAGAGTTAGAGGTACATCGTAAAAAAGACATGCTTGATGATCATCTTGTTATGCGTCGTCCGACGGGTTTAGGTCATCACCACGAACACTAACCATAAGAGGCATTTCCTCCCAACAAGTACAGTTGGCCCAACTTTCCAAGAACTTAACTTAGGCCCTAGAGACCCACGGTCAACTCTCCATAGGAAGCGGGTAGCGGTATGCCAAGCCAACATAGAAGAGCCCCAACGAGGTCAGGTGACAGGATATGACGCCCGGAGTGTCCGGTAGCATTGGTGGGAGGGCCACCCATAAGGCATCCGAAGCTACTGTTTCCTTGGATTATCGAAATAGTATGTTCCAATTCTTATTGTGGGTGGCCAAGGAAATCAGAATCATCAGGTCTGAGCAGATCGCAAAAAGATCAGGAAACTCGTGCAAAGCGGAAACCTGCCAAGCCATTGGTCCAGCAAGAAGATGGTCCCTTCTCCATTGCCTATGATGACGCTGAGCCCAAGGAGAATACCATGTTTGATTGATTAGAGAGACTTATAAAACTGAAAACCTCCCCTACCCCTATGAACGCAGGCAAGAAGAGAATGACCCTACTGGTATTTCACTTTACTAAGTTGCAACCATAAGGCCCTTCATGCCGAGAATCCGCCACACCCATCTGGAAGGCCTCCTTGGAGGCCTGAATCCTCCAACTCCAACTCAAAATGGCAGGACCTTATGTGTACAAACTAGCCCTAACTTAGTCGCCACCATTTGCTCTCTCTCATCCGTAGAGACTCCCCGAGCCACTATTAATGACCTGGCCGGTGGTGTTGGAGAAAGATGCTGGCCAACAAGGATGCCGCGCTGAGGCATTGGGTCGTTGCTGCCATGTCACGTGCTTGGTGTTTTGCGAGCTTGATAGCGGTTATGTCTATTCTTTCCATACAATTTGTATGCATATATGCTAACTATGTGAAAGGTTTTCCGTGTTATTAGAGAGATAAATAGAAGACGTCCAAGCTAGCGTTATACCATGACGACAAAGGAGTTTTCGCTCCAGTTACTAAAAGAAATTACGGATAATTTTTCTGAGAAGCACATCATTGGTCATGGTGGCTACGGAGTAGTTTACAAGGTATGCCAATATGATTATTACCTACGTCGATCTTGTTATAATTTCAAAATGATATAATTGTATGCACCTTCATGAACCAATGTAGCAGGGAGTGCTGGCTGATGGGGAAGAGATTGCTCTCAAAAGGCTTTATCCCGTGCCTGGGCTTGATGACACGCAATTTACGAATGAGTTTAATAATCTTATGAAGGCCCAACATCCAAATGTTACCCGGCTGATTGGCTACTGTTATAATGTAAAAAATGAACGCGTTAAGCTCAATGATAAGTATGTTTTTGCCCATTCGGATGAAAAAGTTCTATGCTTCGAATACTTGAAGGGTGGAAGCCTTGACAAGCACATTTCAGGTATGATGGTGCTCTACTTAAACCTTACTATTATTTTGCATGTAAATCAAAATTAGCCTTATTATTATTATTTTTAGCGTCTTGGTAATATGATGCATGTTTACTTCCACAGATGAATCGTGCGGACTCAATTGGCACACCCGCTTCAAAATTATTAAGGGCATTTGTGAGGGCTTAAATTATCTTCACAATGGATCCAAAGATCCTATTTACCATCTTGACTTGAAACCCGAGAATATAATGTTGGACGAGAATATGGTCCCCAAAATTGGAGATTTTGGTTTGTCGAGACTCTTCCCTTCAGCGCGAACCTATGTCACAATCAAAGTCATAGGAACAATGTAAGTTGATATGCCTCATGATATATAATCAGCTTGTCTGGAAAAATATTGAAAGAAAGTGCATTGGATACATACCATGCAGTGGATACATGCCACCAGAATTCATCGAGAGACGCGAAATTACATCAAAGTTTGATATATTCAGTTTGGGTGTTACAATCACGAGGATAGTGGCTGGATATGACGGCTACTCCAAATGTGCACGCATGTCTCTAGAAGAGTTTATTAAGCATGTATGGAAGATATCTTGTATTATGAAAACATTTTTTTCCACATATATTATATTCATATTGTGATGCATTAATTTTCATGCCACCTTTCGCATTGTGTTCCAACTTTGTAGGTGCATGAAAACTGGGAAAAACGGTTACAAGACACAATGTCGTCGTACACACCAGAGCAAGTTACAACATGCATCAAAATAGCATTAAGCTGCGTGGAAAACACGCGTGAGAAAAGGCCTAATATTGCCGAAATTGTTGATAAACTGAACATGGTTGATACAACAGAAAGTTTATCTACAAGCCAGGTATATACGTTGGGCAGAAACATATTACACCCCTTTCCATATTGATCGTGTATGTGGCCACTAGTGCCACAATTGTCATTTCTGAGAAGGAGGTACACGTGATTGACCGCATCACATATCCTCTATAATTACCCACACGAACTTCCCACTCATGATGAATGCTTACTTAATAATTTCATTTTGTTCTTTACCTAGTAGTCGTTTTGTACATTTATTATGGGAGTGATAAGTAGGCAAAGTTGATAATTAATCCGCCCATTTGGAAATAGATGGTGTTTTAGACATGGACACCGTGTCCAACATGAATTATGACCATTACTTTTCATATGAATATATAAGTAAAAAATATGTAAGTACTATATTAAGAAAATATTTTCCGTAGAAATCTGAAATCAAATGATGGTGTACTCCTACTAACTAATATAGAACTCACTGAAAATTGTGTTTTAGATAATTTTGACACGGTACTCCTACTAACTAAATAAGCTACTATAGTGATTAGGGAAATATATATATTTCACCAAATTTTTCTTAATAAACACAATTTTCAGTGAGGTCTAGATTAAACTACCGAATCAAACTGATGTACTCCTACTAATTAATAAGCTACTATAGTGATTAGGAAAAGATATATCTTTCACCAAATTGTTTTTGAAAAAAAAAAACAGAGCCCCGCGCCCACCCACTAAATGATATCAATTTTGAACTACATATAGTGCAATGTGCATGTTGGGTTTGATATAAATTAAGTCACAACAAATTTATTTTCTAAGATGAAAAAAAATCATTTGATGCTACTATATAGTATTATTGATGTAAACTCTTTTTAAAGAGTAGATTCCATTTTGTACACAACTTACAAGATGCCTTTATAAAGGACTAATCATCTTAAGTGCTGTATGCCTGTATATGCAGATCGCCAAGAAACGAAGCTGGAACTCAGGTAATTATCTTGATTAATATAGTTCGTCAAGAAAAAACCTAGAATATCATCTGGTCTCTAATTTCAAGTTGCTATTGCCCAAACCAATATCTTCTCATCAGTCTAAGTAGCTCCAAGATCGTCATTAACTGGCAATTGCATCCTGGACCCCAGACATTCTTGTTGAATGAATTTGAGTCTATCGAGAACTGAAAGAAATTATGTTCACCGACCAAACTTCATCATGAATTAAAGAAAGAGCAGTTTTAGCATGCTCCCTCTTACCCCCTCTTACTCCCTCTTTTCACAGGAGAGGTAAGAGTATGTTCAGATCGACTACATACTCTTACCTCTCTTGTGAAAAGAGGACACTTAAGATGAAAAAATTATCAGCACCCTTGGTGTTCAGTAAACTGCTAGACTTTTCTTTATTTTTAACAGGTGATCAGTTTTTGAAACACCTACCAGAGCGGCTCAGCTTCTTCCCCGTTGGCGCGCGGGACGTTTTGTCGGCGCCGGCTGGCCCTTTCTCCCGCTTGTCCCCGCTCGGAGCCGGTGCCACGCTGGCGGAGTCGACGAAGATGCTGGGATGCCACGTGTACAGCAAATACTTCGGCTCGCGCAAGGCGCGGGAGCGGTGGTGGCGATCGCTGCTGGTGCTCTGGATCATCGGCTCCACGCTCGCCTCCTTCCACCTCTTCCACTACATCAACTCCAACGCCGTCGAGAAGCGCCGGGACTCGCTCGCCAGCATGTGCGACGAGCGCGCCCGCATGCTCCAGGATCAGTTCAACGTCAGCATGAACCACCTCCATGCCCTCGCCATCCTCGTCAACACCTTCCACCACTCCGAGAATCCTTCCTCCATCAACCAGGTACGGCTGGCTCAACTTCTTCTCGCTCTGCTCTCCGTTCCACCTTCAACGGCGACGGCGGAGTCGATTTATGTTTGTTTTCGTTGGCTGCAGGTGACATTCGCGACGTACATGGAGAGGACGGCGTTCGAGCGGCCGCTGACAAGCGGGGTCGCTTACGCGGTGCGGGTCACGCACGCCGAGCGGGACCAGTTCGAGCGGCAGCAGGGGTGGAGCATCAAGAAGATGTACTCCCCGAATTCGCAGAGGGAGGGGGACGCCGCCGGGGCGATGATCCGCGAGCCGGACGAGGAGTACGCCCCTGTCATCTTCGCGCAGGACGCCTACAAGAACGTCATCTCATTTGACATGCTCTCCGGCGCTGTGCGTGAGGATTTGCTTGCTTTCGTATATATCTCGGTTGTTTCCTTTTTTTTCCCACTGTCAAGCTAACTAGATTTATCCTTTAGCCTAGTGCCCGCCGTCCGTATAAAACCGGAACTGTTGGTGCTCACCATGTGGTTTTACAGCTCAGCGCTGTTGCATGTGTTTTAACAGTATTTTCTTTTACCAACTTACAGTGTGGTTAAAACTAGCCATGATGGCCTTCCCTAAAAAAAAAAATAACTTACAGTGTGGTTATTTATTATCTTGGTTTAATTTATTTTGAGGAATAATTGTATATTCGGAATCAATTATGTGTCATGCTAATTTTCCTGGGAACATTGTTTGATGCTAAAGAGGGACATTTGGTTTGCTTTCGTACAGGATGATCGCGAAAACATCATACGAGCTAGAGAATCTGGGAGGGGTGCTCGGACTGCTCCTTTCCAGCTACTGAATGGCCGCATCGGTGTGATCTTGACATACTCTGTGTACACGTCCGAGGCCGTTGTAAATGCGAGGCCGCCGGAGCTCACCCAAGCTGCCATAGGGTAAAATCTACACGAGCATCTTATTAAAGCCAATATGTTATATATGCAACAGATTCTCTAACTGGTTGCTTTTGCTTGCAAACAGCTATCTAGGTGCCATAATTGATATGGAAGCACTTGTTGATAAGTTGCTTCATCAGCTTGCGGGGAAGCAATCCATCATGGTAAACGTGTATGATACTACTTATGAGTACCCAATCCGTATGTACGGTTCGAATGATAAAGGCAGTGGGATGTACCATAACAGCTCGCTCAACTTTGGCGATCCGTACGTCTAGAAGGCATGTGATGCATTGCAGGTGATTGATTTTTCGCGTTCCCTTTTGTAAGTCCTGCAATAGAGAATTAGGGATGCATTCAACATACTTTTTTTTTTGCAAGTGATGCATTCAACATACTGTTCACGTGTCTTGTTTAGAAAACTGATCACCTGTTAAACATAAAATAAAAATCTAGCAGTTTACTGAACACCAAGTGGTCTTCATTGGGTTGGCCAGCGCATATGCGTTTGGGTAGGAGGTCCCAGGAAATGAGGGCATCATCTTAAGTGCAAGAAACTTAAATTATAATATGATGAAATATGATAATATTAATACTCCATGATTAGAAACAATATGGTTCTAATCCCGTTTGATTGAATTCAAACAATAATTTTATTGTTTCATGTCTGTACCAGTGTAATATTTACAATCTCGTGACACCACCATATATTTTCGGAAATGCTAACGCCCACACGTGTGGGCGTTGACCATCTCAACCACACGCATTCATCACCGTCCAGTACTATATGCACGAATCTTGACACAATCTGGCTGATTTTCTGTGCCACGTAGGACAAGGCGTGTGTGGTGTGTGACATAATTCACCCACGCATCCGTTTTACCACACGGAGGGGCCGGTGTGTGGGCGTTTAGCAGTTCACCCACACACCAGTTTTTCAGTCACGCACAAGGGCTGGTGTGGGCATTTGCCATCTCGCCCACACGCCCGTCTCCTCTCCCACACGTAAGCTGCTAGTTGCCATGTGTTTTTGTAGCGCACATGGCAACTGCCTCTAGTGTGCTTTATAAGCAGGTGGCAACTCTTTTTTTTTACCCGAGTTGCCATGTGTTTTTGCAGGGTATACGGCAACTGCCTAGTGTGCACGTAAGCAGATGGCAACTGTCTTTTACCGAGTTGACATGTGTTTTTGCATGGTACATGGCAACTGCCCCAACGTGCACGTACATGGCAACTGCCCTAACGTGCACGTAAGCAGATGACAACTCTTCCTTTTTACATGGCAACTGCCCTAGCATGCTTGCGAGCATATGGCAACTCTCTCAACTGCCTAGTGTTAGTATGTGGCAACTCCTAAAATTATGAAATCATGGCAACTACATTAGATCAGACCATACATGGCAACTGCAGTTGAGCAACCATGGCAACTGCAGATAAACGAACATGGACGAGGGTCTGGACCATGGCAACTGCGGGCACGCGGTGGGCGTCACACGTCGCGTGCGGGACCAGAAGGGTACGAGGCTGACATACGGGCGTGTGGGCATTATCAACTTCGTCCACACGCACACGTGTGAAAGGGTTCAGGAGGGAAAAAAAGATATGTGTGGGCATTAGTTGTTTTGCCCACACGTAGGTGTGTGGGCTGGTTGCTGTCCATGCCACACGAGGCGTGTGGCATAACTACCCGATACACCACACGTGTGGCAGTTATCGGGACCCTATTTTTTTAAGCTAGTCACTGATATCCCATGATACTAATAAAAGGAGGATGTACCATATAGATGATTGGTGGTTTTGCATTTTTGTGATAAGTTTGGCGATATTTTTCCTTTTATAAGATATTAATATATTTTAGCTAAAATACAATGGCCTATTTTACGGTGACCTCTTTAGGTACACTTGGGAAGATGGACGGTTAGGTGAACGATTGACTTTCTTACTCTGTTCAACCTAGGCTTCATAGGAGTAGGTGATTATCAATAAGAGTCTACCAAACAGATAGGCTGATGTTTTAATATCTCTCATCTTTTTTGTTGTATTATATCTTTATCCAATAAATCACTACTAGGAAAAAAATATAAGTAGGGTCACATTCGTGATGGGTAGGCTCAGGACCCCACCATTGGTATCTTGGTCAAATACTAGTGGCGGGTAGGAATTATAAACGCCATTGGTGTATACACATCAGTGGCAGACCCAAAATTTCACCTGCTGCTAGTAAATTCTTACCAAAGTAGCCGTGGGTTAAATGCACGAGTGGCAGATGCTCCTAGGTTGCTCGCCGGTGTACTAGTACCACTTGGAGGGCACATATCGCTGACCGCCACACGTATATTTTGTCCTAGGATCAAATTTGATCAAAGTTACCAGTGGCGGGTTCATATCGCCGCACGGCACTAGTGCAATCGCAATAATTGAGGTGGTTGGGCTAGTAGCTTTTCCCACCCATCTTCTTCGTCACTTTCACTTCTCCAAGCTCATCTCCTTCTCCCTCTTACTCCTCTTCCACCATTTCCCATCTAGCCACCTCTACCACCTTATGGGACCCATTTTTTCATGTAGCTAGCCACTCTCACTCTCTTTGCCATCTTAACCCATCCATTAATACCCACACACACTCTCTCTCTCTCTCTCTCCCATCTCCATTACAAACACTCTCTTTCTCTCTCTACCCTCGTTAATCTAGGTGGAAGTAGCTGGGCCCACCAAATTAAACAACCCCCACCCCCTCCATAATAAGTTTGTTGGCTACCTTCCTTAATTACTTAGCTAAGACGCATCATCGATTCAACCTTCACCACCACATTGGATACTTTTCGGCGAGTATTTTTGCAAGACATATGACGCATGAGTATAGTATGGGCATATATTTGGTTGTGTTATGCCAGGGCCATTGAGCCGAGGCAACATTTGGTTGCTCGCGATGAATTTGCTTCCTCTTTGTTTTCTTTCTTTTTCAAGGAATACAAATAAGCGCCAACATTCTGACAAATGCTGATTCATTTTCATTTCATTGAATTTTTGGCACTCAATACGTCCCATTTTAGCAAAGATCATGCCAAAAATTCAAATTTGCATCTTTTTAGAATAAACTAATGAATTCAATTATGTATTTGTTATAGGTGGCGATGGAAAGATGGATCAAAGTTGGATGTATAAAACCAGACCCTGGGTGTCAAAAAATTCCTTTCAAGGTTTGACGAAATTCTTAGAGGTTGCGGTGCAAGATATGACACAAAGGGGTGCCAAAACAATATGTTGTACATGTTGTGTTTGCGGAAACATTATTCTCTGTATACACTTGACTCTGGCAAGTTGCATCAACACTTGTTGTAAATGGTTTCATGCCTGGTTGTACAAGATGGCAAGTTACGTTGAGGAGGATGATTGGATGTCAGATGAAGAAGCAGGGCATGTAGACTCAGAATAAGAAGGGAGATGGAGCACCAAGAGGCCGGACATGATGAATAGTCTAATGGACATGAAGAGGCCTAATCAGTGAAGTGTCCAACGGACATGAAGAAGCTGAAGCGGACACGACACACATAGGAGGAAAGTTGGCCGGAATGGTCTAGGGCCCTCATGTGCAAGAGTTGATTATGGAAGAGACTACCAGTGAGAGAGGGGCTTGTGGAGAGGCTGCCAAACTGGAGACTCTTAGAAAGACTCAAAAACTCCATTGTACATGGGTTGCAAGCCGAAACACACCCGCCTTAGTGTCACAATCAATCTTGTGGACATCAAGGCAACAACCAATAGCACAGACACGTCCCTCGATATGAACCTAACGTGCTGCCTAAAAGTATCAATGATGCCAAGAAGGTGGTGTGCCCTCTTGATATGGAGCCGATAAACTACCACACATGCAAACTACATCTTCTTTATTGGAACAAGCACTCTAAGCTTAACTCACAGAATATAGCTTCATCAAGCGGCTTGGTGAAAATATCGATAAGTTGCTTCTTGATGCCAACATGCAAAATTTCAATGTCTTTGTGTGCCACATGATCGTGAAGAAAATGATGACAATATAAATATTCTTGGTTTAGCTATGTTGCATGGGGTTCTCAGTGATCTGGATTGCACTTTCATTGTCACATAAAAGAGGCATTTTGTCACATTCACTAGTAGAAAAATGAACATTAGGAGCGCCTCCCCCCCCCCCCCCCCCCCCGGAAGCGGTTGTGACCAAACAGAACAAAGTCGCCTATAATACCACCATCGGATGTGGTTATTTTTCCTATCCAAAGCACTGGACGCAGTCAGGATAACAAAACCGCCCACGATATATACCGGAGGCAGTTGGTAATTAGTAACCGCCTCTAGTTTCCCATTGTCCACTGCTACAACTGTGAACAACACTGACCCCTCGTCACTGACCGACCACCATTCATTGGGCATAGATGAGGCCTACCACTGACTGGCGACGAAATGCTCGTTGGTGATATGTTGTTGAAGCCATGAATGGGTGGTTAGTGATGAGTCAAGGCATGAACCACATTATGTCATCAGTGAACGGCTTATCGTCACTGACTGGTCAAATTCCTTGGCCAGTTAGTGGTGCAGGTACTTTCACTGACCTCTGCTTTTGTAGTCGGTTCGTGATGACTCTCCCACAAAAATGCGGGATTATCCAGTTTATCTCTGACTATGTCTTTTACCGGCCCATCAGTGATGATTCACCTATATATAATCCGTTTGAACAAATAGCAGTGTGTATTCCTTCACGCGCCATTTCGCCAGCTAATGAGGTGGTGAGCTGCCTATGTCTTGATAACTGCGGCTTTTTATGTGCTGTTAGTCAAAGGCTTCTCTGAAGCCTTTGATCCACCCTTCCACATTAGTTTGATCAATGCATTATCATGAAAACACAAATTGCATATGTGTGCAAGATCGGTTTTGTCACCCTTATTTATTATTTTTCGATGTGAAGCATCCTTGTACCTTTGGAAGTGCTAAGTAATTGTATATATCTTTGGGGTAGATGTCTCAAATATGGATGTTTGAGAATAGGGCGACAGATGATTTCATCGAGAACTTGGAAGGGTTTCTTCAAGTCTCCCTCCTACACATGGAGGTTAATGGCAGACAAAAGATGTGTAGTCTATGTCGTAGATGTGACAACACGAGAATGGCTGGATAGAAAGACGAATTGCAAAATCATTTGGTGAAGAGGGGTTTTACTGATGGTTATACACATTGGACATCGCACGGTGAGTGTCATGCATGCTGCCAAGCTTCGTGACATCGAATCATCTACATGTATGACATTTAAAAAACAATTCATTTCTTTCTTATTCGTATTCTGATATTGTGGACAAAGATTCAAGAATGGGTATCTCTTTGGGCTCTAACGAACATGAGGTGGCCATTTTGGTTAATGAGTTGTGGACTTGGAAACTGATAGGGCTTGTGTTATGTTACAAAAAATCATCTCGGTGACACCTCCCGTGGATGATGATCCATGTGGGTTGTTAATTCCTATGGTCCAAGATTTGTGCGTAATTTAACCCAAAGGAGGACATGGCACCAGAGAGTCATGTTGTTGACTCTCTGGTACCTCTAAATTCAAAGGTCTTGTACCCGCACTAAGAAGTATCCATAACAAGGTCAAAAATAAGTTTCATGGCGAATGAGTGGAATATTTTAGAGGTCTTCGACACTTGTCTAAAAGATGGTTTCTTTCAGAACTTCCAGAGAGCAGAATTTGGACTTCATTGCTCTCATGGAGAGGGGTTGTTCGAATTTCGCCACACGTTTTCTAGACTTCTTATGTGGTGGTCTTGGTTACCCGTGGGTTTTCTTACCACCAAGGGAATTTTGCTAGGTATGAATAATTCTAAACTTGAGGTTCTAGATATGGAGGTTGGTGATTTTGTGGTCAAATTTCATGTTTGCTTGAGAAGTGATGGCTTCTCATGGGCTCTTGTGGCTGCTTATGGGGCAATCCAGCATGAGCTTAAACCCGACTTCCTTACTGAGCTTTCTAGGATTTGTGGTTTGGAGTCTCTACCCATGTTGGTGGGTGGTGATTTTAGCATTATTTGAAGACAGGAAGTGAAGAATAACAATAGTTTCGATGTGAAGAGGCCTTTTATGTTGAATGCCACTATCGAGAGCATAGACCTCAGAGAGATAGCTCTACCTGGCTATCAGTTTACTTTGACTAACAATTTACCCTCACCGATCTAGGAATTGTTAAATCATGTCTTGATGAGTGTTGTGTGGGAGAAAAAGTTTTCTCTGGTGATGGTTCGTGCTCTCCAAAGAGGTATCTCTTACCACACTCCTCTTCTTTTGGATTCCGGTGAGGCGGCTCATCGGGAAATAAACCCGCTTTTTCCCTTTCAAACATCTTGGTTTGAGAGGGAATTAGACCGCATCAAAGACGACATTCAACAATGAGCAAGGGCGGGCGCCAAAAGATTAGACCACATTATCCTTGTAACCGAACTTAGTAATGGGGCTGAGCACCCCCTTTAATGTGGACACCGGCTAGCCTATGTCATTAGAAGTAGCTCCCTGTACTTCATCCTCCTTCGATCCTATTAATGAAATGATACGTATCAGGCGTATTCCCCTCCCCCCCCCCCCCACCCCCCACCCCCCAAAAAAATATCTTATACAATATTAATGCAATGCCAACTATACATATTGATGAGCTAGCATCTCTACTCCTAATTAAAAGGGGAGTTTGTGCGTCGTTTCATTGGTACCCAGGCTCCACCATCGATCGAAGGACCTCCCGTCACGCCCCCACCGATTTCCTATCCTGCTCTGGTTTTCTCCCCTATCTAAAATCAGGCCCAACCCACCCATGCAACAAAAAAGAACCAGAAAACCCGGCTACCCCTCCTCCCCTCGTGCGATCCTAGGCACGCATGATGTGCTAGGGCCTAGGGCACAAAAGCACATGCAAAATCGCTGTGCAAGCCCATTACAGGCATATCGAGATCTTCGACACAAATGCCCTGGGGCTGCCACCAGTTCAGGTCACCCAAAGGACGAGGCAAAAAGGTGACCACTACAACCCCTTCATGCTGGATGGTGGGGGCTGCATTGGATACCGCCGCTGCAGGAGTGAGACTGAGAGTGACCTTGTGCAGCGCAGAGATAACGTCCCTCAGAACTTGCACAGGCTGGATTGCCTAGTGAGGGATGTTGGTTTATTTTGGGTTTCTGGAATGTTTTCGACAATTTCCAAGGACGACTCCAAGCTCGCCTTGTTGACAATGAGTTCAAGGCCATGTATGTTTACGAGGAAAGGGGCCAAAACTGCGTCTTCTCACCCGTGTGGAACCAGAACCTCGAGAAGGACATCCTCTATGTGTGCATAGGCACCTCCTTGAACTCCCACCAACTTGAGATCTTCGCCATCTGCAACGCCTCCACCCCGCAACAGGTCGAAAAGTCATAAAGCTCACCGTTGGTGGGTACAACAACGCCTACCCGTCGAGCAACCCGGACGGGGACAAATTTGTCTTCAGGTCGACGAGGGATGGATTGGCACCACACAAGAACCTATACATAATGTTGCACAGTGATAACGAGCAATTCGGGGAACATTCTAATAAGAGACACAGAGATAATGAGGAATTTGAGGAACCTTGGCACTCTAGAAGATGTGAAAAACAAAATTTTACACTGAAGTTAGTACAAAGTTGAGACACTTATTTTGGGATGGAAGGAGTAGTAAGCAAGCCTCTTCTCATATATGGGCAAAGTCTTCAAGATGATACTTAATTTGATTAATTTTTTTTGCAAACATGTTGTTTCACATAGAAATAATTGTACATTGAAAAAGCATGTCTCACGATAAACTAAAACCACGACACTTATTTTGGATCAGAGGGAGTATCATTTTTATGTTTTGGGTGCTACAGTTGTTCCTTCCCTATGGATAACCAAACATAAATGTTTGGCTGGTGTAAAATTCTGCAGGGATTTTCATTTTGGATGGCAAAATTGGTTTGATATATGATGTTGCATAGAGTTATGACGGCCAGAGTCAGTGGGGCTCGTGTGGGGGAAGAGCAATGTCTTCGTAACACGGAGTGCACGCGCTGTAAGTGCCACGCGTCATATGTCTGTTGTGCCGTGGATACATTTTGGTACTTTTTATTATTACGGAGGGGCTAATTCTTGCCCTCCCAAAACTACCAAAAAAAAACTCTAAGTTCAGGTTGCAGGACGTATATACTGTTCTGCATCATTATCCATTTTCCCCTTTCTGTTTTCCTACCAAATTGTCATATACTCCCTCTGTTCCAAAATAAACTTTGTACTAACATTATTACAAAGTTAGTGTAAAATTGAATCACTTATTTTGGGAGGGAGAGAGTGACTAGTCACAGAAATGTGCTTGATTAGATTCAGATGCCTAGAACTCACCGCTAAATAGATATATCATGATCACCTAGAAATCCACTCAATCTGTGTGTCCATGCCGTGCAAAAATCAGCACACTTGCACACGTGCAAAACTCACCGCTAAATGTGTTTGACTTTTTAGCACAAAAAAGCAGCACACAGTTTTCCAGATTGAAGGGCTGATGCACCAAACTGCACAATTCAAACCCAACTCGACATTAAACTACATCTCTGGCTCTGCACATCAGTTCTCCCAACCACAGCTTCTGTCTCCAGATTCATGATTCACTCACGCAAGGCTCGGAACATACGAACTTGGTAAGGGAAAACATTAGAGATTTACAAAGTGGTCAAAAACGACATAATCTTGTTCTACTGGCGAGCTCTTCGTCCCAGGAGCCTCTCTTCCTCTCCGGTGAGATCAAGTTTAGTACAGGTCATAAAATGGTCTCGTGAAAATTGGCCGCATGCGGTTCCCGCGTGGAAACCCTGATGATCAGCTCACCCTGTTTGTGCACATCAAAATTGCCTCTTTCAACCCTTCTTTGTCTAGTGACGTCTCCACCATCACCTGCACAGGAGTAGGCCAACACTACGTACGTGAGCAGCTGGAATTTTTAGTATACTTGCACATTCAAATAAGCATGACGTTGGAACTTGGAAGTCAGTACCTCTTGCACATTGTTTCCATATCGTGCAAGGACCTTATATTTCTGACCAACCAGAGATGCCATATATACCTGATGAGTAATACGGAGTAGACGGCTTTAGTTCCATGAACCAGGCTGCATAATTGTGTGACCACTAAACATTTCAATATTTCATCTTACCTGAAACGTTGGAGCTAATCCCGGGCTCCGGAAGAACCTTCCTTTGTAAACATCTTTAACTTGCTCTATGTTTTTCAGCTCCTCGATAAGGGAATCCACCTCAGGCCACTACAATGGCCTATATTTCAATTTCCAGTACTCTCGGATCATGCTCAATGAAACATTCAAACATAAGCTCGTACATACCTCAAAATCTGCTTGTGCGGGTTCGAGAGATCCATCAATTGACGCATCATCGCCAATGACTGCTTCCAATGCCCCTACTGGCGGACTTGGCTGCATAGCAGGGGAAAAGACAAGAACAACAACTGAGAAAAAAAATACTATCTGAAACTAGTGACTAAACACTGAGAAAACACGAGAACAAGGTGGGAACCGCCGAACATCCCAGTACCTTTACATCTTTAAGTGACAAAAAGATACGGCTATTGTTGAAATCCAGTTGAATAACTTTAGCATCAACAACCTGCAAGCAAAAATAACGTTAGCAGCCAAAATTAAATAGAACTATGAGCATTTTAGCGCCACTGATCTGCGTTGTTAAGTATAGAGTGACCCATGTAAGAAATGAGGAAAATACATGGTTATTTCCAAGGAAAACATAACGTCATTATCCAGAGATTAGCAGCTTCAATAGAAAACTTAGAAGAGCAAAAGGCTAAATAACAGAACTAATCACAATTGCTAGAGGATTACCTGACCAATTCTGTAAGAAACTGATGGATCTAAGGTCTCATCCCAGGACACTTCCCACTGCTGAATCAGTGCAGGAACTCCTTCAACCTTTGAAAGAAACAATTAGCTGCTGAACTTGAAGGAAAAAGACAGACAACAAAAGGAATGAGACCTACCTCAACAAATATCCCAAAGTAAACAAATCGCTTGATAGTGCATGTGACTATATCTCCAACATTAAGCTTAGCCTGCATAATAAGAAATTATATTTATGGTTGTGTGCCAACAGGATCAGATACACAGGCAATGCCTTCACTCCAATAGGATACTAAATGCTGGCAAGGATCTATTTCAGCTCAAGGAATGACAGTGTCACCAAGACTAATTTTTTCTGATTATATTAATGCGAAGGGTGCAGCTAGTAAGAACTACGATGCACGTACAGGAAGCTCAATAAATGTTCTTGAGCAAAACTTCGCTAAATCAATGAGACAATTCGACTTGAAATATTTAATAGGTTTCTGTGATTTCATCATAAAATCGAGAATTTTAAAGATTCCAGAAGTACCATCAGGCTTTTCCTTTTCTGAATCAACTCGTCACTTTCTTTTGGCCTCATGGAGAAAAATAGTCGCTTGGAATTTCTATCAGCCAGAACAACTGACACTCGGAGCCTCTGCAAAACGATGGAAATGTTACAAAAGAATACAAATGAGTACTTGGATATTGGGACACGAGGACCAGAGTCATACTTGACCGATAAATGATGATAAGAACTTGGATTTCTCTTCGTCATATGTTCGAAGAAGCTCTTCAAACTTCAGCCTAGACTGCAGAGTTCCTTGGTCCTGATGAGCTACTTCTGAAACTGATTCTGGTTCTATGCTCCTATCATTAACCTCGGAACCTTCCTCCATGCTCATACTCTGCTTGTACAAGGAAGGATCACCACCCTTCCTTCTTAACCAAGTCTCAAAAGCTAAGAATTTCCATTTTGTAGCTAGATTACGATACGGTAAGAAACCTATCATTGAGTCGAGTGACACCTGGTGAGGATTTCAAGACAAAGCTCAGACAATATAATATGATAAGAATAAGCGATTTCAAAAGGACCAAGTACATACCACAAATCCCTTCGCACTGCAGTTAATAAGTTCCACCTCAACCCTTTCTCCAGTACTTGCATAATGATCTAGCCTTGTCCAGTCACTCTCAGTAATGTCCTGTATTAGTGATTCGGTAGCTCAGTATTCATATTCGCAACTCGCAAGAACTAAAAAGGCTAGTAGGGGGGACTATCTCCTCCCACAAAAGTTGCATTCACTCCAGTAAGTTCCATTGTTATTAGTGCACAACAATCAGATGATGAAGCTCAAATATCCGGAGATTTACATTACGGCATTACCTCTAATGTTGATGATAAGACATTGCCCCCATCGTCAACATAACTTTTTTTATTATCACCATCAATTTTCTTCTCAGCATCCACTTGAGATGGTGAAGTTTCAACAGGCAGGTCTTTCCTACAATGTAATAATTGCCACATTAGCTCGGCAGGTGAATCAACATGGAGGAAACCACAAAGACAATATTAGTTCGCAAACACAAGAGCAGAGACAAAGGGGATAAATAGTGCAACTCGAGCTTCACCAAACCATTGGATACCAAGTGATGAAAATGTTCATAAAAATATAACTGTAGTGTTCCATCAGAATGTACCTCGGTCTTCCTTGCAAGAAAGCTTGCATAGAAAAATTGTTGTCGGTCGCTGATGGTTTATCCAGAGCAGGCAAGTCTATTTGTTGAGTTAAACTTTCCTCAGATGGTTGCAGTCCTTGAGAATACTAACATAACATTAGCGCCATGGATGATAGAAAACTAATTACAGGTCTCTTATTGCTTCCTTACCTTCCTCACGTTCATTGGTATCCTCTCCAGCAGCAACTAAGGCCGAGCCAAGTGCATTAGCAGTCTCTTTTGTGGCCTCTGGCTTTTGAAGAAGAGAAATGTTGGATAAATCCTCATCCATATCCTTCCTCATTTTCAAGTCGGCATTTGGTTTCATCTTCAGCTCTGGCTCCTGTTCATCATCTTCACTCTGATGCACAACGGGTTTACGCAAGGTCACGTCCACGATATCCTCTGTTGCGGTACTTCCAACCTCACTTGTCTCTGTTCCTGCAGCTAAACTCTCCTTGCTAGGCCAACTAGCTTGCACCAGCTTTGCTTGTACTTTTGGTTTGCTCCCCATTGGCCGCATCAAGGTCAAAGAAGGCTTATTTACCTTTGGTTTGATCGCTGCTGGTCTCACAAAAGTCAATGGAGGTTCAACTTGCTTCGGTTTGCTTCCTACTGGCCGTATCATAGCCAAAGAAACCTCATCCAGCTTTGGTTTGCTCAGTGCAGGCCTTGAAACACCCAAAGGCTGTTTGTCTTTCATTGGTGTGTCTACTGCCTCTCCTGCGGTGGCATTCTTGTCCTGCTTATTAGCTTCCATGAACTCCTTCAAAATAACATCCAGCGTGTCCTTTTTGCTGGCAACTAGTTTCTCTACATCGAGGGATGAAGCATCTGGGTCTGACTTCTTGAGCAGTATCTGAGGGAGTAAATCCAGAACATGTAAGAGATCAGAATTGCTGATTTCTGAGAATAACAAAAGCTACAGAAACCACATGTTTCAGAACACGAAAGCAATGTGTATTGCCAACTTGTCATATTGTGTAACAGACAGGTCCGTTGTTAACAGATCCTAAAGGCTAAGCAATGTATCGGAACTTGTACTTGAAATCCTTCTACTTCAATACTTACAAAAAAAACAGCACTACACCAAGCGTATCCCCATACTTGTAAAATAACAGTAATACACCTATTAGCATGGTGAAGATCTTATTATAACTCTGAGTCTCTGACGACTAACAACAGGGAACAGTCTGTGTTGCTAACAACTTCCCAACCTGTATAAAACTATAAATGTCTTTAGAAACAAGATATTTCAGCCAACTGGTTTGGCATGATTGATATAAACTAGTAAACTGTGAGTCCCAACTTAAACTAAATCTAGTACAGGCGGGCCATCCAAAATCAAACACAGATAATAGCATACGGAACAGTATATTTTACTGGAAGTTGCAGTGGTTTGTCACTATGAAGACAGAAACTAAAGTAATGGCAAATGCAGCTAAGTTTAAATAATTATGCACAAATATTTCAAATGAAATGCTCACGGCGATCATACTGCTACAAAATATCCCAGTATCTCACGGTGAAACATATGTGGATTTGCATTCTGAATTTCCAAAGTTCAGGTGAGGCAGCATTTCAGAATCTTATCCAGTGCCTATGGACAAGACGACAAACAGTACTAAACTAAATCTAGTACTTGAAATCCTTCTACTTCCATACTTGCAAAAAAACAGTAATACACCAAGCGTACTTCTATACTTGTAAAATAACAGTAATACACCTACTCATATAAAGAACTGCTTATGAGTCTCTGACGAGTAACAACAGGGAATAGTCTGCGTTGCCGACTTGTCATATTGTGTGACGGATGGGTTCGTCGTTGTTAACAGATCCTAAAGGCTAAGCAATGTATCAGGACTTGTACTTGAAATCCTTCTACTTCCATACTTGCAAAAAAACAGCGTTACACCAAGCTTATTCCCGTACTTGTAAAATAACAGTAATACCTACTCACATGGTGAACTTCTTATAAAACGAGTCTCCAACAGATAACAACAGAGAACAGTCTGTGTTGCTAGAAAACATCCCAACCAGTATAAAAGTATATTATAAGTGTCTATTAGAAACGAAATATTTCAGCCAACTAGTTTAGCATGGTTGATATAAACTACTACATCTTTCTGGAAATACTTGTCGCTCAAACGGATGTATGTAGACATATGTAGATACATCTGTTTGAGCGACAAGTATTTCCGGACGGAGGGAGTAGTAAACTGTGAGCCCCAACTTAAACTAAATCTAGTACAGTCAGGTCGTCCAAAATCAAACACGGATAACAGCACATGTGACAATATATTTTACTGGACGCCACAGTGATTTCTCACAATCAAGACATTTCAGCTGAAAATGATGGAAAATGCAGGTAAGTTTGAACACTAAACTACGCGCAAGCCTTTCAACAGAAATGCTCACTGCCATCATACCGCTACAAAACACCCCAATGTCTCACAGAAAAGTAGGAGTATAGATGGATTTGCATTCTGAATTTCTGATGTTCAGGTGAGACAGCATTTCGAAACCTTATCCAGAGCCTAGGGACGAGACGAATCGCGATAATACTAATTAAGGGAGCAGAGGAGCGACCTTGGCGAGGGTGAGCTTGGGGTCCTCCCCGAGGAACCGCCCGAACTCCAGCTCCATCATGTCCCACTTGTCCAGAGCCGACAGGTCCCCTCCGTCGCCGCCCCCGCCAGCGCGCGGCGGCGGCGCGCGCACGAGGCGCACCCGTCCGGCGCCGGCGCGCGAGGAGGAGGAGGCCCCTCTGCCGCTTCCGCGGCGCCGGAGCGTGACGGAGGGCCGCGCGGCCGCGAAGACGCCGGCCGCGGAGGCGGCGGCGAAGGCTTCCATGGCTGGCCGGAGAGGTTTATTGGCGGAATGGAGAGGCGCGGTGGTGGTAACGGATAAACCTGCGGCCTTGGCCCCCCCTTCTCTCCTTGCGGGGAGGCCGTGAATGGCCGGATTTCCGCCGCGTGGTGCCCCCTGCACCGTCCGATCGGAAATCGGGGCTAGTTTCCGGTTTTGCTTGCAGAACAGAAAGCTTTTTTATATATTTATTTTCATTTATGCTCTCTTCTTTTTATCTGCAAATCATTCCATTTGTATTCTTTTGTTGTTGTCTAGATTGAAGTTATTCTCTTTGTTTCGAGAAACTAACTGGCCTCAGACCGTCAGTAATATGCACCAAGAAGTAATCATCTGGAATGACTAAGCACCAGAACTAGATCAGTACTGCAAGTCCATTTTTAATAGATGATCTTGGCCTTGACTGCTTCCATTCAGTGGCGGAGATAGGGGGACCAGCAGGGGCCCTGCCCCCCCCCCCCCCCCCCCCTAACAATATGGATGTAGTGCTAATTTGCTGATGATCAGTGCAAAAATCAGTGATTATCTACTGTTAAAAGCTTATTTTTCATTGTCTTGGCCCATCCCAGCCTGTTTTAGCGGCCTACGGCCCAGTGATATAAATTTCCTGGCTCCGCCACTGCTTCCATTGCGCACATATGTGGCTAGGGTGTAGGAATACCCATGGTCAGACGCACAACAGAGAAAATATATACATATCATGGGCAAATATACAACGACAGGATAATTTCTACAAACATCAAAATCACACCTAGCCCGACTTCTGAACACCGAGGACATATCTGGTGCACCTAGGGAACTGGCCCAATCTGGGTACACGAACAGAATATATATCTATCTTGTTATTAAATTAGATCTGCTGCAGCAACAGGGTTTCTCAGCCAAGTTCAGAAATTGGGTTGCCGTCCTTTGGGCTTCGTCCTCTTCGCGAGCCCTAATGAATGGTATTCCGAGTGTGCCCATCAAACTTGGAAAGGGGCTAAGGAAGGGAGATCCCCTCTCACCCCTGCTTTTCGTCATCACTATTGACCCCTTGCAGTAGTTGCTAGACAAGCTACAGATCAAGGCCTTCTGCATTGGCTCCGTAGACGGGCCATATCTGTGCGAACCTCTCTCTACATGGACGACGCGGCCATCTTCGTCACTCCTATCAAAGAGGACATCGACAATCTTACTGTGATCTTGACCAACTTCGGAGATGTCACGGGTCTCATGGCTAATCCTCTAAAGAGTATCGTGGATCCAATTCGATGCATGAACATTGACCTTGATGACATTCTGCAAAGTTTCCCAGCCACCCCTGCGGGCTTACCTTCAATGATATGTACCAAAAAATAATCATCTGGAATGACTAAGCAGTAGAACTAAATCAGTACTGCAAATCCATTTTTAATACATGATCTTGGCCTTGACCGCTTCCATTTCACACATCTGTGGTTAGGGTGTAGAAATACCCATGGACAGACACACAACAGAGAATATATATACATACCATGGGCAAATATACAACAGCAGGATAATTTCTACAAATAGCAAAATCACACCTAGTTCGACTTCCAAACACCGAGGATGTGTCTAGTGCACCTGGGGTACCGGCCCAATATGGGTACACAAACATAATATATATCTATCTTGTTATTAAATTAGATCTGCTGCAGCTACGGGGTTTCCCGGCCAACTTTAGAAATTGGGTTGCCCTCCTTTGGGCTTCGTCCTCTTCGCGAGTCCTAATGAATGGTATTCCGAGTGTGCCAACAGAACTTGGGAAGGGGCTAAGGCAGGGAGATCCTCTCTCACCCGTGCTTTCCGTCATCACTATTGACCCCTTGCAGTAGTTGCTAGACAAAGCTACATATCAGGGCCTTCGGCATTGCCTCCGTGGACGGGCCACCTCTATGCAAACCTCTCTCTACGCGGACGACGCGACCATCTTCGTCGCTCCTATCAAAGAGGACATCGACAATCTTGCTGCGATCTTGACCAACTTCGGAGATGTCACGGGTCTCATGGCTAGTCCTCTAAAGAGTATCGTGGCTCCAATTCGATTGACGAATATTGACCTTGATGACATTCTGCAAAGTTTCTCGGCCACCTCCGCGGGCTTGCCTCTGCGTTATTTGGGTTTACCTCTATCCATGCACAAATTAAAGAAGTCAGATTCCTGGTGGACAAAGTGGCTGGGAAGCTTCCACCCTGGCAAGGTAGAAATATCAACATAGCTGGTCGTTCCGCTCTGGTCAAGTTGGTGTTATCCTCTCAAGCCATTTACTATCTAACCGCTCTGGACATTCCAACCGAACCAAAGATGTCACTAAGATACAGAGAGCTTTCTTGTCGGCGAGCATGGATAAGGTAACAGCAGGTCAATGCAAGGTCAACTGGAAATTGGTTTGCAGAGCTACCAATCTGGGTGGTTTGGGTATCCTCGATCTAGACAAATTTGTCAGGGCTCTCAAGCTGCGTTGCTTGTGGTTTCAGTGGACCGATCCACAGAGAGCGTGGGTGGGTTTCGACATCCCTTGCGATGACCAAGAACAAGGATCTTTTCTATGCGGCGACGACAATCACTATGGGTGACGGAGGTTTGACAAGTTTCTTGGTTACAAGGGTAAAAGTTGAAAGACAATGCACTAGGCATCTTCGCCATCTCCAAACGAACTAAAACAAGTGTCTCCAGTGCCTTAGTGGACAATAATTGGGTACGTCATATAGACAGTGGCGGATATAGGACCCTGGCCGTGGGGGGGGGGGGGCCTGAGGCGTGAGATTGAATTACTTCATTGACTCTAGCCCATTATTCACTGTAGCAGCACTGTAGCAACATGGGGCCCTGGGCTTGGCCCAATCCTGGGTCCGCCCCTGCATATAGATATGCATGAGGGTCTCACCGTTGACCTCATTCAACAATTTTTCAACTTATGGGTCAAGGTTCAGGAGGTGTCGTTAGTGGTCGGAACTAAGGACATCATTCGATGGAAATTCACTACAGATGGATGCTACTCTGCCTCCACGGCTTACAGAATGCAGTTCGCAGGATTAATAAAGTCTGATATGCCAAGGATGGTCTGGAAAATATGGGCCCCACCAAAAATTAGATTGTTCTCATGGCTCATTTTGCAGGATCGAGTGTGGACGGCGAATAGATTATCTCGGAGAGGTAGGCCAAATTGTGGTCTTTGTCAGCTGTGCAGAAGAGAACCGGAAAATGGCGGCACATCTTATTTTCAAATGCCGCTACTCTGTCAGGATTTGGGAGGCAATATTTGCATGGCTAGGGATACAATCACAAGTTAGCGGTTGGATCACACTTACATCGGTGGCAACGTGGTGGAACGAAAGGGGCGGCCTTTTCGGCGTCAACAGGAAGGCCTACAATTCTTTGAAAATGGTAGTATGTTGGGCACTTTGGAATGAGAGAAATGGGAGGGTGTTTCGCAACAAGGCCTCCTTCCCCACAATTGTTGTTGAGTCGATTGAGATAGAGGCGAGATTATGGGTACTTGCAGGGGCAAGGTTACTGGGTAACATTTTACCGGGAGAGTGATCCCTCGTTCTTTATTTGACCTTTGTGGTCATGTAACATGTAGACTTTGTTCTTCTCTTCTTATTAAATGAGATGAGGCAAATCTTTTGCCTCCGTTTCAGAAACAGAAATTAAATTTAGCTAAAAATTGAAAGCACACCTCAAGAAACCAAAAAGATAAATCATGACATGATAGTAGTTATTTTAAACTGGGCTGTGGATTGGGCCAGTCACTATTACAGCTGAATTTGTTGTTTTTGTTTCTCTTGATGTAGGTTGAATTTACCATTGCAATTTTGTGGCATATTAGATCTGTGCTATTTCTATGTACTCAATTATTTTCATAATACGCGAGTTTTTTGAGACACAAAGCTTTGTTAAAGTGTTGTGCTATTTCCCGCACCAAGATTTTTTGAGGCACCAAGATTTATTGTGTCTAAAAGACCAAAGCCCAAGATCGGCAGTAGCAGAACGTACAGCATGGCTGATCGCTGGCCTATTCCCGCGGAAAACGACGCCATGGCGATGATTACAAATGGTCCACAGAAGCAGCAGGTGCACTGTGTCCCAGTGCAAGCAGAACCTGTGATTTCCAACTGTGCCGGTTTTTTGAGGGATCTCACATAGTCCTAACAGAATAAAGCATAGATAATGCTCTCCGCCACATATCCAACAAACAGCTGCAGCAACTCCGGGCTCTATTCTACCCTTCTGGATGAGTGACCATACTACAGACCAAACACAGCCAAAAGCACCATATGGAAAATGGAACCAATACACGGCTCATTTGTCACAAGTACCACAAATAGTTGGGAAAAGAATCATTTATAAGATCTTTTGGCTCATGGTTCTGATGGTTAGATCTTTTGGCTCATGGCTCTGATGGTCATGTATATATAACATGAGAGGATTATTATCATCATCCGTTTTCTTTTCAGAAATGAACTGACTTCAGCGATATACGCCATAATCTGAACTGAATGTAAGCACTAGAGTAGATGAGTAGTGCAAGTCAACTTGTAACAGAGGCTCTTGGCCTTTCGCCTTGCTACTTCCCTTCCACACACTTGCAGTTCCATAGGGTGTAGCAATAGCAGGTTCAGCCATGGCCATGGGCAGACATACGACAGGGTAGAAAATATGTTGACAACAACGGTAGGACAATTTCCACATACAACAAAATCACACCAAGTCCGACTTCTTACAGTCTTATAGTTAACCATATAATTCAGCAGGTACTATGTGACAAACTGACACAACAATCATTCTCTGATCAAGGCCAACAATTACAGACCAGGTTCTGTTCTTCCGGGTGACAACATTACAGACAAAACAGAGCCAAAGGTGGACCAACTTAGTGGTCAATTGACGAGTCCTCACCGCAACCTCAGCACCATCTTGAATCATCAACGCTTCAGCCTGACCTCCAACATCGGCGTCAACTGCTTTTTGACCCAGCTCTATGCACTTGAACTTGCAGCACGGCCTTGTTCCAGCATCTCCTCAGCCACATTCTCAACACCTGTTCAGTATCTCAAGGTTATGCATGTTCAAAGTGCATACATTCAAGACCTTGTGAGCAAAGAGGAACAACAGGATTGGTCCTATCATTGGGCAGTACTCGGTAAACTGCTTACGTAAAAAGCATGTGATAAGCAGAATAGATAAGATGGGATATTAGGACCTAAAACAAATGACACACAATAAATTGGAAATCCACCTTCGAGCCAATTGGTTTATCGCCCACAAAGACTCGCTTGCTTTTATCTCTTGATATAAATGTAAATTGCAGCACAAATTTGAATACATAGACAGACAAAGGCATAAGCACGTAAAACATAAGCAAATGAATCCTAAAATAACTTAAACGTCATTAACTTCCAAAAAAATGGTAGCTTCATGTTGCAAGGTTCATAAATTACCTAGAGTCCCAAATTTCTAACTTAACTCTCAATAGTCGATAAACAGGCCCGTACCGGACACCTGTGCAGGCTGTTCGACTGTTCGACTGCACAGGGCCCCAACTTAGGAGGGGGCCCAATTTTTAGTAGCAATAATTTTTCTTCTGTTGATTTCCGTTTTGAGAGTAGATGCAATAATTTTGAGGCCCACATGCTAGTTAAGGGAGCTGCGTCTCTCGCGGTGGGCCGCCATGTGTGGCTAGGGGTTTTGCCAAATATTGCCTGTATTCCGGATGGCGTGAACTTTTAATAAAATCCCTAGTTTACCTTAAAAAAAGCTGTAAATAATAAATGCATCTAGCAATTAGTATTAGCTGGGAATCCGCCACAACCTTACTCCCAAGACCCCATCTCACGCACGTCTCTCCCTCTTCTCTCGCCGTTCTCATTAATTCTCTTCTGCTCCCGATCTACTCCAGTGGATTAATTCACTCACCTTTTCCCCAAAACAAATAGGTTGATGCAATCAGTATGTATTGCTCCACCCTCAATCTATATGTTTATTCGGTGTCTTTTTCTCTCTTCTCTCATCTGAGTAATTCTTTCAGTTCCCTTAATTATTACTCGCTGTTAGCCTTGCGCCCTGGGAGTACCGATCAGAGTTGAAGACAAGCCACAAGTGCTAGCTGCTAGGTAACCGATTCATTAAGAGGATCAATCGGGCCAGAGCCACATTCGTTGATTTTCTAATCGGCATTTTCTATGTCGAGGGCCTGTTTCTTTTATTATTTTGCACCGACCCTCTATTTTTTCTGATACGGCCCTGTCAATAAACCATGTGTGTGCTCTGTCATCCTAAAAAAACTGATTGCTTGAATTAGACATGTGCCTCGACTGAAAGACCGAGGTAAAGGCAGGTCAAAAGTTTAAACGGTCCAAGCAAATATGGGTGCCCTAGTTCATGTTAAATCAAACAGCTTTTAAGCACAGACTGATAAGCGGTTCTTATGGCAGTTCCATTGAGCAAAAGTTACAAATTTCACCACTTCAACTTTACTCATATCATATACATGAGGAGCATTAGTGGTGGCGATGGCTCAGCCAACTTCAGATAAATATATAGGTATATAAATGACAAAAAAGAAAGGCCCCTCCATCTTCTTATATCTATGAAAAGAAAATAAGATAAGATATGGAATGCTTGACCTGAACAATCAAATATTGAACTGGATTTAAACTTGTATCCTTTATCCATTAGCTTCAACGGGTCAAAAAACATTTCTCCAAATCAATTGTTGCCATCTAAAGTTCTTTTATGATTCCATGAGGCCTCTAGAATGCTACTTATTATAATGTGGAAATCCTTTGCTTTGTTTGGCCATAAAATGGCAATTAGAACAGACAAACAAATATATCACAGCTATGCTCCTGAGTTTGATTAGCCTTGAAACAAGCACAGAAAAAGTACTTTTTTAGGGAAGAAGCACAGAAAAAGTAACAACTATCAAACAGTGTCAACAAGAATTAATCACAGTAATGAACTATGAAGCATCCTACAAGGTACGTGTAGTGTGAAACCTATGGAGAAAAGAGAATAAGTAGGACAAAGCAAAATGTTTACCACTTGATATTGTAGGTGACGACAACAATGACGGTGGGAAGTTGCTATATATATATATATGCCCCATACTGTGATGCCACCCTCTCAAACTGGAATGTTTTGATGTCCAGCGTGAAAGTGCCTAGATCGGGCGATGGGAATTCTCGCCAACAACGCAGAAGCAAGTACCTTCCGGTTGAGCCCATGAACCTAGACCCAGTAAAATCCAGTGGGATTGTCTTCTCCAACTTCCACTCGCTGGAACTCTCACCATTGTTTCGCTTAATTAGATAACTGATGCTATTATATGTGTGACCTGGATGCACAAACATCCCAGTGATGCCTTCCCCTGCTTCCACAAAGGCAATTTCCACATCACGTTCCGAAGAACCTCTCGCTTCAGGTGGGAGGTCAGCAAGAGAGAACTCCATTTTCCGTGTGTCAAGCACCAGCAACTTTTCCCTGCACTCTGTCAGCCCGTAGAAGCAGCCATACGCGTACCGGCACTGGTTGAAGAAGGCAAATCCTTCAACCCATGGACTAGGCCGCCATTGTCCAGTGCGGGAAGAGAACATGATTGCTCCCAGCCAATTTCCCCACTGTGAGATTGAGACCACTGTGAATGATGTCTCTTCCACGGCCTCCTCGTCGTCGCCAAGGAAGGTCTGCCATCCTGTCATTAGGTTGTACAAAGAAGCCCAGCCCTCGAATTCAGGTCTCATTCGTTTCATAGGATTTGCATGTCATAGGAATAGGAAATTGGGGGAAGCAGGAGGCACCGCCGGTGCAAGGGGTCGCACACTGCCAGGGAAAGATCATGGAAGGGATGTCTGCTGATGAGGACGCGGCCGTTGCGGACGTCCTCGATGTCCCAGTAGTGGGCGGGGGTGAAGTAGGGATCTCTGGTGAGGAAGGACAAGGAGAAGTCGGCGGCGAGGGCGACGGCGTCGGCTGCGGGCGCGGAAGGATGAGGCAGGATTGCGGGGATGAATTCTCGGCCGTGATCGAGGAAGCCGAGGAGGGGCGGGGCATGGAGCTTGCGGAAGCGCCGGAGGAAGGAACGACTGGCGACGAGACGGTAGAAGGAGACGCAGGCGGCGGAGGCGCGGATCAGATCAGTTGGCGTGGGCAGCAGGAGGAAGATCTCTTCCACGAGCTCGTCGTGGATCGGCAGCGGTGCCGTCTCCTGGAGGCCGTGGCGCCGTGGAAGCAGACGAGCACGGGGCTCGGAGATGGCCGGCTCGGGGCCATGGTCCGACGCGGCGGCGTCCATCCTGCCGCCCGAGGATGTGGAGCTAGCTTGGAAACCCTAGGTCTGCTAAACACGGGGGGAGTGAGGAGGAGTATGGGGATTTGGGGGAAAGTGTGCATTTCTGAAGAATCGGTGTCTTTTACATTTGGGACTGGGCATGTGAAGAATCGGTGTCCATTTCTGAAAAAGTTTGACCAGTGACACATGTGAATATAGTACATTTTTATGAAATTATATACAAAGAAAAGTGCATATAGATGATTTTTTTTTTCTGGTTTTGCTATTCAACAGTTGTCTAGAAAATAAGAATTGGGTATGTGGATTCCGGCATGAGAGCGGCACATAGCCCCAATGCCGAGACAGGGCGCCGTGATGAGTGGCAGTGGGGCGTGGGGACGCCAGCGAGCACGACTCAACTCACCGGAGACGAGGACGACGCAACGTTGCTGGTGGAGGCGAGGACGGGAGTTAACAGGTACATGGTGGGGGCCTTTTCATTTTGCATTGCCGCTCGGATTGGATGGTAGTCGAGTCTGAGAGGTTGAAGATGAGGAAAACGGTTGGAGCTTGAAGATAACTCACAACAGTTGGATCTCAATCGGATGGCTAAGAAAGTTGTCTTGTTTTAATAAAAAAATCAGACAACTGTTTAAAATCAAAGCATGGATACATAGTTTATGAGTTTAAATGGAAGATAGCCAGGTTCATCGACCTAGTTGCAATTTTGTAATAAAAAACACAAGCTAACATGTGTGACACCTCGTTCGCTTCTCTTCCGCGTTGCACTTCCCAATCGACCGTGAGATCTCAATGCAAACCACATAAATGGCAGCCGCAACATTCCACCATTCTTTCTGACCCGAGCATGCCTGAATCACTTCCAACGAATCCCCTCCTCATTCACATGATTACACCTTGCAGTCGCGGTATTCTACCATTCTTTTTGGCCCGAGCATGCCTGAATCACTTCCAACGAATCCCCTCCTCTTTCACATGATTACACCTTGGGTATGACATTAACCTTAACATGTCTAGGGTTCAGTTTGCACATTCCTCCTCCTTCCCACACCCTTCATTGCATTCACCATAATTGCCAAAATGGACATCGAGCATTGATGAATATGGGGAATTGGCTCGCAATCCGTCATTTTGCATAACCATTTATTTAACCACCACAGTTGAAATTGTTTACATTTGTTTTGGTGGATTGGGGGATTGGGAAAGGCATGAGGTACCGACAGTGCAAGGGGTCGCACAGCACCATCACCCCGAGGCGATTTTCCCATCTGGTGGTAGGCTTTATTAATGAGGACACGTTCATCTCAGATGTCCAAGATGACCCAACAGAGGGAGGAGCCAGGGAAGAAGGAGAAGAAGAAGTAAGCAGTGAGGGCGACTGCGATGGCGACTCACATGGAGGGGACTACGTGACGGTGTCCCGGCTAAGGGGTCTCTCACCACATCATCTCACAACCCGAGGAGCCAGGCCAAGGACCCCTCCCCTTCCCCGGTCCTTTGTCGGTTCTGGCATGGGCCACTTCGGGCAGCCCATAACACCTAAATGAAAGGATTCAGAAAACTTGACATATACTCCAAGAAGCTGGATTCGTAGAAGACTCGGATTCCTCATACATAGCCGGCTAGGATACTGTGACCCTAGGACCTCACCCACCCGATATCTATATAAACCGAGGGGCTAGGCTCGTAGAGGACACACAACAATCTCTAGGTAGACAATTGTAATTTGTACTTACTCCAACGCAATAGACACAAGTAGGACGTAGGGTATTATCTTCTCAGAGAGCCTGAACCTGGGTAAAACCTCGTGTCCCTGTTACCATCGTACTTAGATGCTTAGCTTGTGATCCCCTACCCCAAGATCTGCCAGATTTACATTCATCACTACACAATGGAAGGGGTGTGAGAATCAGTTTCCATCGACACCGCAGTGGCAACGATGTGGACACAATGGAAGGGGTGTGAGAATCAGTTTCCATCGACATCGCAGTGGCAATGATGTGGTGTGATGAAGGCGCGCATCTTCAATGCTAGCATCAGTGAGAGGTCACGTCTACTCTAAACCGAAGATGAATGTGGCACTAACGCTATGAAGCGGCGTTGACTGTTTTGGATGGGAAGCCCGTGCGGGCGAGGGGGTTAATGGTGGGCCAGGACAGTCAGAAGCGGACGTGGCAGCGGTCCGGACGCCCTTAAACCCCCCCTAGTTTGTCTCTGGTCTGCGGAAAAAAGCGCACCAGGATCACTGAGCGGTTGATACAGGTTGATGTTGGATGTCACAACACGTCCAAACCGTGCGGTCTGGACGGTTGCGGGTGGTTTGAGGGTCAACATTGGAAATGTGCCCAGTGGTTAATTGTGTCACAGCCTTGGCACCCTCTCTAACCCACAAAACGTCAGCGTGAGCTGCTTAGAATTTCCCTACTCTGTAAATTCTAATGAACTCTCCAAACAGGCTTTCGCCCCGCTTTATATATAAAGCAACAACACCAAACAATACACGACCGAGCGATACATAGTGGAGAGCAGACACTCTTACAACAGATCAAAAGATACAACAAGAAGCCTATAGCTAGACTACCACCTCGTATAGGACCGACCGGCAACGGCATAACTCCACAACAGCAACGCCCCCAGGTGGGTGATGGCGCAAGACGTCGCCGCTGCCGAGCCTGAGAACAGACAAGGGTTTTCACCCGGAGCCCTGGAACATGAACGAAACCCACGGCTACGCCTTCATGAAGGAAACGACACCCACGAGCGCCGTCGTTGCTAGCGCCAAGCACTAAGCTTTCGCTCGAGAAGCCGTCATTACCACCAGGAGACGTCACCACACTAGTAGAAAACGGCCCATTTGTCCTGGTTGATAAGGGCCTTTTGTCCCGGTTCCTGAACCGGGACTAAAGGGTCGTTACTAATGCCCTGGCCCTTTAGTCCCGGTTCAGTCCAGAACCGGGACAGATGGGCCTCCACGTGGCCTGTGCGCCGAGCCCAGGCAGGAGGGCCTTTGGTCCCGGTTGGTGGCACCAACCGGGACCAATAGGCATCCACGCGTCAGCATTTCTGTGGCTGGGGTTTTTGTTTTTTTGAAAGGGGGGGGGTTGGGGGTTTTGGGGGGTTAATTTAGGTGTTTCATATATTGTGTTAGCTAGCTAATTAATAGAGAGAAGTGTCCTCTCTTATGTCCGTGCTTGGTTGACGCTACGTACTATACATACGTATAGAGAGGACTAGACACGCTAGCTAGCTAGTAAGCAAACGAAGGAAACAGAAGATCGTCATGAACATATATGCATACAGAGAGAAGTGATATCGACCACCTCTCCTTCTCTGAGAGATTGGTCGAACAACAAGTTCTCGTATATCTATCCGACACTACCGGCTACATATATACAATAATTATCTCTTACAAATATAATCTCCTAACATACGGATGCATGGTCCACATAGTATTCTCCGTCTTCAGCGATCACGTGGTCAAGAAGGAATGCCGCCAATTCCTCTTGAATTTCTCGCATGCGATCCGGTGCTAGGGGTTCATCCCGCATCCGAAACATCTAATTTGAAGAAGGGGGTCAATACATATATATATATATGAATGAATGAAACTCAACACAAATGATGGTAATAAAATAAAATTATGAATATTGTTATTTAGGCACTTCATATTGTTCGTCAGAGTAGCCCCGCTCACAGGTCGTGTGGCGGATGGACTCGCAAACGTAGTATCCACAGAAATCATTCCCTTGTTCCTGCCACAACCACTTTACAAGAAATAGAGGTCAATCAAACTGATAAGCAAGAATGCCAAATGGTATTGATGAAACTAGCGCTTGAATCACTAGGAGATGCGCGGAACATGCTACTATAGTACTTACTTTTGGGTGTCTAAATTCCAGCTTCTTCGGCAGTCCTGAAGCTTTTTTGGTGAATTTTCTCCAAACCCTGCCAGACAAAGAAAACAATTACTTGATATCAGAAATGAACAAAGTTGCTGATATGGTGGATAATGATCGATTTAACTTACTTCTCGAGCATTTGAGTCATGTCCCGCATACTCCTGGGGATTTTTTCGTTTCGAGTCTAAGACAGTTACTACTCCCTGCTCAAGCTTAATCTCTAGGAGAATATAGTGGAACCTATGCACGCATGCATAACTCATCAATTACATTACTATAACCCTGACTAATATATAAGGGAAACCGAATATGCATAAGACAGTAACACTCACTTAAAGTTGTAAGGAAAGAGTATTATATATTTGTTTTCATTTATTACCAACGATCGTAGCAAGTTGGCCTTGGTATCTTTGGCATGAATTTAACCTCAGTTGCATCTATGAGATTTGTGTTAATGAACCCAATATCACCGACTTGTCTTTTCTTCAATTCGACGATGTTCAATCTGCATAATATAGTGAGGACAATTATAAATACATGCAATGAAAGAGCTAACCTATATAGAGAGACTTAATGACAGAAGTAGTACTACTTACAGACAGTAGCAGGTTACCGTTGCTTTATCGAGGGCCAATTGATTGAAAAACTGAAAGAACTCCTCAAATGGAACATGCAACAGTTCAATTCCAACGAGGTCATGCTCCTTTTTAACTCTCAGATACAAAGTATTCCTCCCCCAGACTCTCTGTAGGTTTTCATGTACCAATCATGCAATCTTCGCATCATCGTTGTTAGAGATCTTTCATCTTTGACGAGAGGCTTCCCGTACTCGTATCTGTCTATCTGCACCTCCAAGGAATCATAATGTACATCGTCGGGCAGGTAATCTCCAAGATTGCTATAACCGGGCACCATCCTCGGATCATTAGCGACGATGTCACTAGGCACCTTGAGCGGGGGGCACGATTGCTTCGCTTGTTCGCCGAGTTGGGCAATTTGTTTCCCAGCTCGTCGTTCTTTCATCCTTTGATCACTGACAGTACTTCCCGACCGCTCCGCTTCGGCAAATGTCTTTCCAATAATGCGCTCATAGTTGCCTTTCGGCGGAGACTTGGGTGGTTTTGTTAGGGCAGCCAGAGTGTGCTTCGCTTTCACCAGATCTACCTTCTCCTCCGGAGGTGGATGTCTCTGTGCTTTCAACCCTTGAAACCAGTCCTTCACTTCGGTTCACGCGATCTTCACGTTCTCCTTCGGGGTCATCTCGTATGGTAACTTCTCTGGAGTCTTCAGAGAAGGACCGAATCTGTAATTCCTCCCGCCTGTGGCTGTACTGCTAGACACCGACAGAGCAGATGGAGCAGCTGTCTTCTTACGAGGCGGAGGAGAAGGACTACGACGCGCTGGAGCAGCCGGAGCGGCGGCGGGTCTCTTCCGCCCTTGCTGACGAGGCGGAGAAGGAGGAGGCTGACTGCTCGGGCGCGCCGGCGTAGGCGGAGTGCCGCCACGTGCCGAAGAAGGAGCCCGAGTTCCCTGATCGTCACTCGCGGAGGAGGAGGCGGTGGAGGAGGCAGAGTGCCCTGACTCGCGGAGGAGGAGGAGGAGGCGGAGGCGTCCAGTTCGGAAGGTTGATGAGCTCCTTCCGCCATAGGCATGGAGTCTTCAGAGCAGAACCCAGCCGAGTCTCCCCTTCACCGGTAGGGTGGTCAAGCTGGAGGTCCTCAAATCCCTCCGTTATTTCATCCACCATCACCCTAGCATATCCTTCTGGAATCGGCCGGTAGTGAAAAGTTGCGCCGGGTTCAGTAGGAAAAACAGAGCCAACAGCCGCCTTGACCTTCATATTAATCCATTGCGTCATAAGGTGGCAATTTTGAGATTCCGTGATAGCATCCACGGGATAGCTGGCAGGAGCCATCAAGACATGCTCCGGCTGAAGCAGCTCGGCAGAAGCCATGCTGCTTCTCCGCTGAGATGGCGGGGTAGCTTCGGGGGAAGCTTCGGCAGTTCGTTTGCTGCGATTTGCTTCTCGTTCCTCTATCGCTTGTACCCTTGCGTGCAGCGTCTGCAGTTGGGTCTGCTCCACTTTCTTCCTCCTCTCCTGGCATTTGTAACCGCCTGCGTCCGGAAACCCAGCCTTCCATGGAACGGAGCCTGGCGTGCCTCGTGTCTGTCCAGGGTGCTCAGGATTCCCGAGGGCCATTGTGAGCTCGTCGTTCTCTCTGTCTGGAACGAACGTCCCTTGTTGCGCTGCATCAATATAGTGCTGAAGCCTCTTGACTGGTATTTCCATTTGCTCGTCCGTCCAAATGCACTTCCCTGATACAGGGTCCAAGGTTCCGCCAGCCCCGAAGAACCACATCTAGCAATGGTCTGGCCAGTTCATTGTCTCTGGTTTGATCCCTTTATCAACCAGATCATTCTCAGCCTTGGCCCACTTAGGCCGGGCTACGAGGTAGCCACCTGACCCCGTGCGATGGTGATGCTTCTTCTTCGCAGCATTTTGCTTGTTTGTCGCCGACATCTTCTTACTCTTTTCCGATGTCTTGTGGGCCACAAATGCGGGCCAGTCATCTCTAATCTTCTCATATTTGCCCTTGAATTCTGGTGTCTATCCTTTGTCGACAAACCTATTCAGGTCTTTCTTCCACCTCCTGAATAGGTCTGCCATCTTCTTAAGAGCAAAAGACTTGATTAATTTCTCTTTAACTGGCTTCTCCAGATCATCCTCTGGCGGTAGGGTGAAATTTGACTTCAGCTTAGTCCAAAGATCATTTTTCTGCATATCATTGACATAAGACACCTCAGGGTCTTCTTTAGCCGGCTTTAACCATTGCTGGATGCTGATCGCGATCTTGTCCCTAACCAGAACCCCGCACTGAGCAACAAATGCGTTCTTTGTCCGGATGGGTTCAATTGGTTGGCCGTCGGGCGCGATTGCTATGATCTCAAACCTTTCATCCGAGCTCAACTTTTTCTTCAGGCCTCGTCTCTTTATGGAAGTTGTGCTCGACCCGGAGGGCTAGAAAAAAGAACAAAGACGAGAGTTAATTAATATGTGTACATACCAAAACAATGAATGCATCAATTAGCTAGTCAGCACAGGATTAACTAATATATATACCTGGCCGGACTCGGTTCGGTCATCGGAGCCATCCTCACGGTCTCCTTCTTGCACCGGCATTGGGTCACCGGAGCCATCATAATCATAGCCAGCCGCTTCTTCACCCTCTCCTTCCAGACCATCAGTGCCGTTGAGAAACAACGAGCAGGCGGCATCACTTCCTTGTGAGATTATGTCCCCCAACAACGCTTCTTGTGCTTCGTCTCGGGGGGTGTCCATAGTTTCTACAAATATTTACAACATGGAATTATTATTCAAACATGACAGATGGATATATTAGTGGCAAACATAGAACTAGCTAGCTAATCACAGTAAGGAATCATATTAATTAGTGGCCTCGACGCTGCTTCTCTAGGGTTTCGGGTGGCCTCGACAACACTTCAAGGGTTTGGGGTGGCCTCGAGAACGCTTCAAGGAGGGGGTAATATCGACAACGACGAGATACATACACGGGAAAATAATGTTATCGGGGAGGGGGTATATCGACCCCCCCATGTGTTAAAGTTATCGGGGAGGGGGGTATACGACCCCCCCACGTGTTGAAGTTATCGGGGAGGGGGTATATTGACCCCCCACGTGTTGAAGTTATCGGGAGGGGGTATATCGACCCCCCCCCCTCATGGTGAAGTTATCGGGAGGGGGTATATCGACCCCCCACGTGTTGAAGTTATCGGGAGTTTATATCGACACGACATACGTACATGGGAAAATAATATTATCGGGGAGGGGGTATATCGACCCCCCTCGTGTTGAAGTTATCGGGAGGGGTATATCGACGATGACAGACCCGATAAAACATAAGAAAACGAAGAAGAAATAAAAAGAGGAGAAGAAGAAAGGAATAGAGGAGAAGATCAAAGAAAAAAAGAAGAAGAAAAAAGAGGAGAAGAAGAAAGGAATAGAGGAGAAGAAGAAAAAATAGACTTTTTCTTCTTTTTTCCTCTTCTTATTTATTTCTCCTCCTCTTCCTCTCCTCCTCTTCTCCTTTCTTCCTCTTCTTATTTTCGTTTTCCCTCTCCTTTTTCTTTCTTCTTCCTTTCCTAGCTAGATATATAAAACTTTTCTAAGAATGTAACTTTTGCATATATAAAACTTTTCCATGGATCATCATTTCTCATATATATCCATCTAAATGTAACTTTTGCATATATAAAACTTTTCCATGGATCATCATTTCTCATATATATCCATCTATAGCCACATACATATATAAATGAAAAAAATGATACGAACAAAAATACATATATACTTGGTAAATATTCTATGAAACATCGTTTCTCATATATATAATGCATATATACATCCATGGATCATCAATGCTCATATATCCATAGTCATATATAAAAACTTTCTGTATATGAACAAAATACTTTTTATGAACAAAAAACTTTCTATGAACAAAAAAACATTTTTGACATATTTAGCACATTCTAAATTTTCCTAACTCTTTTACAACCACAAAAACTACTCCAACTTCATGACAGTATCCACACTCCATTTCACCAAAAACCTTCTGATCCATAGTTCAAATTTTTTAAATTTCATTCAAATGAAATTTGAACCAGATTCAAATTCCTTGCTGAAAACCTATTATAAACCAATCCAAAAGTTCTGAAATTTTGCCATCACCTTTGTCTTGCATCAGTACCTCACGACAAAAAATATCATAAATCCTAAAAATGCCCAAAGCCATCTAGCATTTGATCAAACACCCTCTATATGCACTGTTCATATCTGTAATTTTTTTTTAGAAATTTCAGAAAAGTTTGCTGCTGCTCCACTCCTTCTCCTCTCCTCTCCTTCTCCTCTCCTTCTGCTCTTCAATGCGTCGGGGCCGGCGGCAACCATGGAGCAGGGGCAGAGAGCAAGGGGCGCTCGGGCGCAAGAGCGGCACTCGATCGGGACCATGGGAAAGGGGGGGGCTCACTTCGAGGGCGGCGGCGATGGCAGGAGTCCGGCGACGAGGACGACGGGCTCGGGGCGGCACGCGGTGACGGGGACGGCGGTCTCGGGACGGCACGCGGTGATGGGGACGGCGGTCTCAGGACGGCACGCGGCCGGCGACAGGGATGAGGAGGGGTGGGCTCGGGGAGGCATGCAGCGACGGGGACGACGAGGACGGCGGGCTCTGGGATGCAGGCGATGAGGACGGCACGGGCTTGGGGAGGCGACGGCGTTGGCGGCGGCGGCGTAGACGGCGAGGTGGAGCAGCCTGCACTACAAAAAAAGACACATCCATGACATTTTGGGCCGAACGAAAATTTTTTCTGTCATACATATGACACTTCTGTGACGATAATTGTGACAAAACCCGGTATCATCATAGATGTGGTGGGCTCCTACTTCTATGACAAAAAATCATGAGAGAAAATGGGCTTTTTGTCCTGGGCGGGCCAGAGACGCAGATGCATGACATTCTTTGGGCCGTCCATGACGGAAAAAACCGTGGTAGAAGCGAGGGGGAGGAAAATTTCGGGGAGTTCCCGGTTACGGTGGGAGGTCGGGGGCCGAGCGATGCGCGTTTCTCTTGTACATGTATGCGCGTGTGTGTGAGGCATTGGCTCTAACTGAACCCGAGCGAGGCTTTGGGCTCTAACTGAACCCGAGCGATTGCACTGCAGGCTACGCATTGCTGAACCCGAGCGATCGATCGATGGCTGTTAACTGAACCCGATCGAGCGATTTCTTGGCTACTGCTGCTAACTAAAGCCGATCGATGGGATGAACAGTGAGCGTTGCGGGGGGTTTGGATGAACAGTGAGCGGTGGCGTTGCCTCTGGATGAACAGGACCCCGTGGTGTGGTGGAGGGCTGGATGAACAGTAGACGGTGGAGGGGTGCCCGTGGAGGGGTGGATGAACAGGACCCCGTGGTGTGGAGGGCAGGATGAACAGTAGACGGTGGAGGGGTGCCCGTGGAGGAGTGGATGAACAGGACCCCGTGGTGTGGAGGCCGGATGAACAGTAGATGGTGGAGGGTGCCCGTGGAGGGCTGGTTGAACAGGACCTCGTAGTGTGGAGGGCTGGATGAACAGTAGACGGTGGAGGGGTGGTTGAACAGTAGCCGGTGGAGTAGCGCGCGGTGGAGGCTGGATGAACAGGAGCCCGTGGAGTCTGGAGGAGCTCGACGGTGGATGAACAGTAGCTCTTGGAGGCTGGAGGGGGTCGACGGTGGAGATGAACAGTATCTCGTGGAGTCCCGTTTTGCAGTACGCCACACCCCTCCCGATGAACAGAACCCCCGTTTTGACCGTAGCGCTCCAACACAAGTCCGTTTCCTCCGTTTTGCGGTACGCCACACCCCTCCCGATCAACAGGACCCCCGTTTCGACCGTAGGAGGTCCGTTTCCTCCGTTTTGCGGTACGCCACACCCCTCCCAATCAACAGGACCCCCGTTTTGACCGTAGGAGGTCTGTTTCCTCTGTTTTGCGGTACGCCACACCCCTCCCGATCAACAGGACCCCCGTTTCGACTGTAGGAGGTCCGTTTCCTCCGTTTTGCGGTACGCCACACCCCTCCCGATCAACAGGATCCCGTTTCGAACGTGGCCGGTCGAACACAAGGCCGTTTCCTCCGTTCTGCGGTAGGCCAGGCCTCGTTTCCATCAGCTGTTCCGTCCAAGCCCTCCCGATGAACACGACCACGCATTCCGTTCCGACCCAGCCGTATTGCCTCCCGATGAACACGACGCATTCTGTTGCCTCCCCATGAACACGACACATTCCGTTGCCTCCCCATGAACACGACGACGACGCTGTTTCTCCATTCCGACCCAGCCATGTACACGAGCCCTCGCCGTACGTATGCGCGAGTAGGCGTTCGAGACCCTGCCCGTATGTACACATACGTGGCCGTATTTTCTTTCTTGCACCCTGGCCGTTGTACGTACGTGTACATGCTAGGTGCGCGCCTCTACTACGACACGTGCGCGCCTCTACATCGACCAGTATATATGTACGTACACGTTCGCGACCAGAATGACAACACTACGTACGCTTCGACCAGGTGGGTCCCGACTGTCAGGCACTTCCTTGCCTGCGAAGATGTAGCTGGTGGGTCCCAGCAGTCAGGGGGCGAATCGTTTTTTTTGCCCGGACGCACTTCCTTGCGTGCGAAGGTGTAGCTGGTGGGTCCCAGCAGTCAGGGGGGAAACATTTTTTTCGTGAAATACGGTGGCCCGTCCGGTGGGTCCTTGCTGTCAGGTGGAGGAATCATTATTTTCCGCGTAATAAGGAGGCACTTCCTTGCTGCCGCCGTGGACCCAGCTGTCAGCCTCTCCACGTATAGTCCACGTCCGATGGAAGTCGTTCCTTGACCACGTTGACCACGCCGCGCCGAGAGCACCAGGGCGGTGGACGACGGCGAGGCCTAGGAAGGGGACGACACGGAGGCAGGGAAGACTCGGCAGTTGTTTCCCACGCGGAGGGGAGTATGACTGTACGAGGGTTTACTGGTTCGTCTGTCGTCGCCGGAGAATAACAGCAGGTGTGGGTGAGTAGAGGGATGGCTAGGCCAGCGATGGGAGTACGAGCGGGCGGTGAGGCGGCAGCACAGCTGGCCGCGCGGAGGAGGGAGCAGGCAGTCCCGCCGACGCTTGTTTGAGCGGCTGGAGCAGAAAGAGCAGAGATTGAAGAAGAACGACGGCCGTTGGATGGACATCCAACACTCAGTGCTTGTGCGTCAACCTTTTTTTTATGAAAGCCTCAAATCTGTGGAAAACAACATACAGCCCATCTGCCATTATTTCTAATAATTTACAGCCCATTTGCTAATTTTTAAGGTTTTTTTTGGAGCCCATATTCTTTTTGTTAGCATTACAGCCCATATCGTGGCAACGGATAAAAAATTATACGAAATTTTGCATATTTCGGTGCGGTCCAAACTGTTTTTAATCCCGAAATTTCGACTCACATTCAAACTGATTTTAAAAATAAATGTATATCAATAGAAAATCCAACAAATTCTCCACGCATAAAAATTAATGTCATTTAAAATCTTGAAATGAAAAAAAAGATATTTGAAACTAATTGCCGGTTTGATGTGTTTTAAAAATGTACAACCCATTTCTCATTACTGATGGGCCATTTTCTCGGCCAGCCGAATGAAAGCTATCCTCGTCTTGAAAGATTTGCAGCCCAACAGGTCTGACAGAGCGACTTACTTGGCAAATCACAAAAAAACTGGGCTGTGGCCGTGGACCCAGCTGTCAGCCTCTCCACGTACAGTACTCTTCCGATGGAAGTCGTTCCTTGACCACGTTGACCATGTCGCGCGGAGAGCACCACGGCAGTGGCCGACGGCGAGGCCTAGGAAGGGGACGACGCGGCAGTGGAAGCCCGCGCGGAGAGGACTACGAGGGTTCACTGGTTCGGCTGCGGTGTGAGGCTGCCGTCGCCACAGGGCCTGGCCGGTGGTGGGAATAGTAGGGGGCAGTGAGGCCTCTGCGGCAGCACAGCCGACCACGGGAGGAAGGAGCATGCGGCACGACCGGCGCTGCTTTGGGCGGCTGGAGCAAGAAGACCAGAGGTTGAAGAAGCACTACGGCCGTTGGATGGACATCGTACGGTCACTGGAGCTAGAATCGTTCATATTGACTAAGTTGACAAACCCTTCGTCCCCGTCGACTTAGTAGGCCCACAAGTCAGCCTCCCAGCAAGGGGGTTCCCAGCTAGCCGGGGGAGTATTCATTTTTTTGTGCGTAATAAGGAGGCACTTCCGGTGGGTCCGAGTTGACAGCGAGGGGGGGGGGGGGGGACGTTTTTTTCGCGAAATACGGTGGCCCGTCTGGTGGGTCCCTGCTGTCAGGGGGAAATGATTTTTTTCGCAAAATACTGGTGGCCCGTCTGGTGGGTCCCCGCTGTCAGGTGGAGGAATAATTATTTTCCGCGTAATAAGGAGGCACTTCCTTGCGGCTGCCATGGACTCGGCTGTCAGCCTCTCCACGTACAGTACTCTTCCGATGGAAGTCGGTCGTTGACCACATTGACCACGCCGCGCCGAGAGCACCACGGCGGTGGACGACGGCGAGGCCTAGGAAGGGGACGACGCGGAGCCGTGCAAGACGCGGCAGTGGATGCCCACGCGGAGAGGAGTACGAGCGTTCACTAGTTCGGCTGCGGTGTGAGGCTGCCGTCACCGCAGAATAACAGGGGGTGTGGGTGAGTGGAGGGATGGCCTGGCCAGTGGTGGGAGTAGTATGGGGGCGGTGAGGCCTCCGCGGTAGCACAGCCGTCCACGGGAGGCAGGAGTAGGCGGCACGACCGACGCTGCTTTAGGCGGCTGGAGCAAGAAGACTAGAGGTTGAAGAAGCACTATGGCCATTGGATGGACATCATACGGTCACTGGAGTATTGACTAAGTTGACAAAGCTCTCCGTTCCTGTAAACTTAGTAGGCCCATAAGTCAGCCCAACAATATGGTGGGTCCCAGCTAGCAAGGGGGTATTCATTTTTTTGGGCGTAATAAGGAGGCACTTCCTTGTGTGCGAAGATATAGCTGGTGGGTCTGACCTGTCAGCGGGGGGAACGTTTTTTTCGCGAAATACAGAGGCCCTTCCTATGGGTCCTAGCAGTCAGGTGGAGGAATCATTATTTTGCGCATAATAAGGAGGCATTTCCTTGCGTGCGGCCGTGGACCCAGCTGTCAGCCTCTCCACGTACAGTCCACTTCTGATGGATGTCGTTCATTGACCATGTTGACCAGGCCGCGCCGAGAGCACCAGGGCGGTGGACGACGGCGAGGCCTAGGAAGGGAATGACACGGAGCCAGGGAATACTCGGCAGTTGTTTCCCACGCGGAGGGGAGTACGACTGTACGACGGTTTACTGGTTCGTCTGCCGTCGCCGAAGAATAACAGCAGGTGTGGGCGAGTAGAGGGATGGCTAGGCCAGCGATGGGAGTACGGTCGGGCGGTGAGGCCTACGCGGCAGCACAGCCGGCCGTGCGAAGGAGGAAGTAGGCAATCCCGCCGGCGCTTGTTTGAGCGGCTTGAGCATGAAGAGCAGAGATTGAAGAAGCACGACAGCCGTTGGATGGACATCCAACAGTCACTGCTCTCGTGTGTTGACTAAGTTGACAGGGCGTTGCGTGTGCGTCAACCTTTTTTTTATGAAAGCATACGCGTCAACCTGTAGTAGGCGCACAAGTCAGCCTCAAATCTGTGGAAAACAGCATACAGCCCATCTGCCATTATTTCTAATAATGTACAACCCATTTGCTAATTCTTAAGAATTTTTTTGGAGCCCATCTTCTTTTTGTTAGCATCACACCTGAAAGTGCTAGTTATCGACTAGAGGGGGGGGGGTGAATAGGCGATTTTTACGAAAGTCTTCAAAACATGAAAGTTTTGAAGACAAACAGTAGAAATGAACCTATTGATATGAAGCGGAAGGTAGACTACACTAAGCAAGCCATAGTCAAATATGTAATGAAGTGATAACACAAGGACTAATAGCAGCTAGGTAGTAAAGATCAGGATGGAAGATAGTATGAAGCCAAACAACAATAGTAGTCAAGCAATGAAGTCAAACAGGTATGACAAGCAGGCAATGACTTCACGAAGACAAACTATAAGTAAAGGGAGGAGAGGATAGAACCAGTCACTTGTTGAAGACACATGATTTGTTTGACCAGTTCCAGTTGTTGTGACAACTGTACATCTGGTTAGGGAGGCTGAGATTCAACTCCGAAGACCGCGTCTTCACCTTATTCCCCTTGAGCTAAGGACACACAGTCCTCGCCCAATCACTCTGGTAACTCTTCAAGGTAGACTTCCGAACCTTCACAGACTTCGTTCACCGGCGATCCACAATGACTCTTGGATGCTCAGAACGCGACGCCTAACCGGCTGGAGGATTCACAGTCCTCAAGTGTAATAAGTCTTCAGGTCACACAGACAGAAAGACTTCAGTGATGCCTAACACTCTTTGGCTCTGGGTGTTTGGGCTTTGTCCTCGCAAGGATTTCTCTCTCTCAAAGGCTTCGAGGTGGGTTGCTCTCAAATGACAAAAGCCGTGCACTAACTCTGAGCAGCCACCAATTTATGGTGTAGGGGGTGGGCTATTTATAGCCACTAGGCAACCCGACCTGATATGTCCGAAATGACGCTGGGTCACTAAGGAACTGACATGTGTTCCAACGGTCAGATTTCAAACACACATGGCAACTTTACTTGGGCTACAAGCAAAGCTGACTTATCCAGCTCTGGATAAGATTTGCTCTCATTGTGTTCGCTCGAAGACATAGGATTTGGGTTGAGCATCACTTCAGTCACTCTGACTATGTTCACTTGGACCCCACTTAACAGTACAGTGGTTCCTATGACTCAACAAAGAAGAAAAAGAACAGCGAAACAACTAAGTCTTCGCGCTCCATAGTCTTCACTAAATGTCTTCTCATGTCATAGTCTTCAATATGAATATCTTCATGTACCACCATTGTCGTCAATGTCTTCATACATTTTTAGGGGTCATCTCCGGTAGGTAAACCGAATCAATGAGGGACACTACCTGTGTTATCCTGCAATTCTCACAAACACATTAGTCCCTCAACCAAATTTGTCGTCAATACTCCAAAACCAACTAGGGGTGGCACTAGATGCACTTACATTCTCCCCCTTTTTGGTGATTGATGACAAACTGGTTGAAGTTTTCAACGGGGATAAAGTATGTGAAATTGTAAAGGATAGAGTATTGTCTTCATAAGTTTCAAAGGCTCCCCCTGAAGATGTGCATATAAGTAATTTGCTTTTGGAATGCAAATGCACATGGCAGGTTGTACTTGTGGAGATCCTCTTCAACTTATGACGACAATTCATCATGCATGATAAGATGTAACGAAGATAATGACATGCATAATGAAAAATGGACGTCTGCAAAATGACCTAAGTGCGGAAGTTATCATCGCACATGCGGAATTTATCATCGCATCATAGAATAGCAAATAAGTAGCAGACGACCATCAAGTTTAAGTGTTACAACTCAAAGAACCAAATGTTTCAAAAATGAGAGTTGTAAACACTAGGCAAAATATAAAGCAACCGCCCATAGGAACCCGCTTGAGGACTATCAAACCCATATGCTTCTCCCCCTTTTGTCAGTAATGACCAAAAAGGTTTGAAGACATAGAGCATCTACTCGTCCCCATGAGGAGTAGGTGAAGCAGCAGGGTTGTCGTGGTCGTTTGGCGGTGCAGACGAGCTTGGTGCATTGTCGATTCTCGCAGAAGGTGGCGGTGAAGTAGCATCGTCTTCTTCATCGATCACTTTGGCATTCACAGTGGCAGCAAAAGAGGAATATTCAGAGTCTTCAAGAAATGGAGTTCGACGTAGGACAACATTCCGTGGAGGAGTGGAGTCAAACTTGAATCTTTCAGTGAAGCCATCGTCTTGAAGATCTGCTTCAGCACTGAGCAGTGTCAAACTCTTCCATGATCGCCGACACGTTTCATGCGTGAGAAAGGCATTCTTGGTGGCAAGATTGCAAATGCGATTAACGTCCACCAAGAGGCTTTGCATTTGGCGCTTCAGCCAGTCATGATGCTTATCTTGTTTCTGATGAAGGGCAACTAGAAGCTCTCGGTCATTGAGAATGCGGGAGCGCTTCTTAGGCCTTTGGGCAATTGTGCTCTCAGTGGCTTCTGTTTGCGCACGATGAAGCATACGAGTAATCCCAGCCAATGGATAGACACGAGCAACAGCTTGAATTCCTTCATCGTTTTGGGTGAAGCTTTGATGGTCAGCATTCTGAAGACTAAGAGGCTCCTTTGCAGTCTCTGGTGCCTGTGCTCAACAAGCAAATCAACATCTGGCATAAATATGACATGCTTGCGTGCAGAGGGTTGATAGTTGAAGGCAGAGTGAAGCTTGATCAGTCGCATGATCCAGGGAGCATAGAACTTCAGACCAAATATGTCAGACCCTGATGCAGCAAGTTGGCGGATAAAGAAATCTTGTGCATTGAAGCGTTTGCCATGAAGAATATGGCAAACCAAAGTCTGTTGGGGAACGTTGCAGAAAACAAAAATTTTCCTACGGTTTCACCAAGATCCATCTATGAGTTCATCTAGCAACGAGTATTCAGATTGCATGTACATACCTTTGTAGATCGCAAGCGGAAGCGTTCAAAGAACGGGGATGAGGGAGTCGTACTCGACGTGATCCAAATCACCAGAGATCCTAGCGCCAAACGGACGGCACCTCCGCGTTCAACACACGTACGGTCAGCGTGACGTCTCCTCCTTCTTGATCCAGCAAGAGGGGAGGAGAGGTTGAGGTAGATGGCTCTAGCAGCAGCACGACGGCGTGGTGGTGGTGGACCAGCAGTACTCCGGCAGGGCTTCGCCAAGCTCGTGACGGAGGAGGAGAGGTGTTGGGGAGGGGAGGGGCTGCGCCTTGGATGTGTCCAGCAGCTCTCCCCTCGCCCCTCTATTTATAGGGGAAGGGAGAAGGGGGGCCGGCCCCTCTAGATGAGATCTAGAGGGGGGGGGGGCAAGGGGAGGGGGCTTGCCCCCCAAGCAAGGGGACGCCCCCTTCAGGGTTTCCCCCAACCCTAGGCGCATGGGCCCTAGGGGGGAGTGGCGCACCAGCCCACTTTGGGCTAGTTCCCTTCCTCATACAGCCCATAAGGCCCTCCGGGAGAGGTGGCCCCTCCCGGTGGACCCCCGGAACCCCTCCGGTGGCCTCGGTACAATACCGATATGCCCCCGAACCTTTCCGGTGACCGTATGACAACTTCCCATATATAAATCTTTACCTCCGGACTATTCCGGAACTCCTCGTTACGTCCGGGATCTCATCCGGGACTCCGAACAACATTCGGTAATCACATACAAGTCTTCCTAATAACCCTAGCGTCACCGAACCTTAAGTGTGTAGACCCTACGGGTTCGGGAGACATGCAGACATGACCGAGACGACTCTCCGGTCAATAACCAACAGCGGGATCTGGATACCCATGTTGTCTCCCACATGCTCCTCGATGATCTCATCGGATGAACCGCGATGTCGAGGATTCAATCAATCCTGTATACAATTCCCTTTGTCAATCGGTATTTTACTTGCTCGAGATTTGATCGTCGGTATCCCAATACCTCGTTCAATCTCGTTACCGGCAAGTCACTTTACTCGTACCGTAATGCATGATCCCGTGATCAAACACTTTGATCACACTGAGCTCATTATGATGATGCATTACCGAGTGGGCCCGATGATACCTCTCCGTCATACGGAGTGACAAATCCCAGTCTCGATCCGTGTCAACGCAACAGACACTTTTAGAGATACCCGTAGTATACCTTTATAGTCACCCAGTTATGTTGTGACGTTTGGCACACCCAAAGCACTCCTACGGTATCCGGGAGTTACACGATCTCATGGTCTAAGGAAAAATACTTGACATTGTAAAAGCTCTAGCAAACGAATTATACGATCTTGTGCTATGCTTAGGATTGGGTCTTGTCCATCACATCATTCTCCTAATGATGTGATCTCATTATCAATGACATCCAATGTCCATAGTCAGGAAACCATGACTATCAGTTGATCAACGAGCTAGTCAACTAGAGGCTTACTAGGGACATGTTGGTGTCTATGTATTCACACATGTATTACGATTTCCGGATAACACAATTATAGCATGAATAAAAGACAATTATCATGAACAAGGAAATATAATAATAATGCTTTTATTATTACCTCTAGGGCATATTTCCAACAGTCTCCCACTTGCACTAGAGTCAATAATCTAGTTACATTGTGATGAATCGAACACCCATAGAGTTCTGGTGTTTATCATGTTTTTCTCTAGGGAGAGGTTTAGTCAACGGATCTGTGACATTCAGATCCGTATGCACTTTGCAAATTTCTATGTCTCCATCTTGAACATTTTCACGAATGGAGTTGAAGCGACGCTTGATGTGCCTGGTCTTCTTGTGAAATCTGGGCTCCTTGGCAAGTGCAATAGCTCCAGTGTTGTCACAGAAGAGTTTGATCGGCCCCGACGCATTGGGTATGACTCCTAGGTTGGTGATGAACTCCTTCACCCAAATTGCTTCATGCGCTGCCTCCGAGGCTGCCATGTACTCCGCTTCACATGTAGATCCCGCCATGACGCTCTGCTTGCAGCTGCACCAGCTTACTGCTCCACCATTCAACATATACACGTATCCGGTTTGTGACTTAGAGTCATCCAGATTTGTGTTGAAGCTAGCGTCGATGTAACCCTTTACGATGAGCTCTTCGTCACCTCCATAAACGAGAAACATGTCCTTAGTCCTTTTCAGGTACTTCAGGATATTCTTGACCGCTGTCCAGTGTTCCTTGCCGGGATTACTTTGGTACCTTCCTACCAAACTTACGGCAAGGTTTACATCAAGTCTGGTACACAGCATGGCATACATAATAGACCCTATGGCCGAGGCATAGGGGATGACACTCATCTCTTCTATATCTTCTGCCGTGGTCGGGCATTGAGCTGAGCTCAATTTCACACCTTGCAACACAGGCAAGAACCCCTTCTTGGACTGATCCATATTGAACTTCTTCAATATCTTTTCAAGGTATGTGCTGTGTGAAAGACCTATGAGGCGTCTTGATCTATCTCTATAGATCTTGATGCCTAATATATAAGCAGCTTCTCCAAGGTCCTTCATTGAAAAACTCTTATTCAAGTAGGCCTTAATGCTGTCCAAAAGTTCTATATCATTTCCCATCAAAAGTATGTCATCTACATATAATATGAGAAATGCTACAGAGCTCCCACTCACTTTCTTGTAAACGCAGGCTTCTCCATAAGTCTGCATAAACCCAAACGCCTTGATCATCTCATCAAAATGAATGTTCCAACTCCGAGATGCTTGCACCAGCCCATAAATGGATCGCTGGAGCTTGCATACCTTGTTAGCATTCTTAGGGTCGACAAAACCTTCCGGCTGCATCATATACAGTTCTTCCTTAAGATAGCCGTTAAGGAATGCTGTTTTGACGTCCATTTGCCATATCTCATAATCATAGTATGCGGCAATTGCTAACATGATTCGGACGGACTTCAGCTTCGCTACGGGAGAGAAAGTCTCATCGTAGTCAACCCCTTGAACTTGCCGATAACCCTTAGCGACAAGTCGAGCTTTATAGATGGTAACATTAGCATCCGCGTCCGTCTTCTTCTTAAAGATCCATTTGTTTTCTATCACTCGCCGATCATCCGGCAAGTCTGTCAAAGTCCATACTTTGTTTTCATACATGGATCCTATCTCGGATTGCATGGCTTCTAGCCATTTGTTGGAATCTGGGCCCGCCATCGCTTCCTCATAGTTCGAAGGTTCACCATTGTCTAACAACATGATTTCCAGGACAGGGTTGCCGTACCACTCTAGTGCGGAACGTGTCCTTGTGGACCTACGAAGTTCAGTAGTAACTTGATCTGAAGTTTCATGATCATCATCATTAACCTCCTCTCTAACCGGTGGAGGCACCACAGAAACATTTTCTTGAGCTGCGCTACTCTCCGGTTCAAGAGGTAATACTTCATCAAGTTCCACTTTCCTCCCACTTACTTCTTTCGAGAGAAACTCTTTCTCCAGAAAGGACCCGTTCTTGGCAACAAAGATCTTGCCTTCGGATCTTAGGTAGAAGGTATACCCAATGGTTTCCTTAGGGTATCCTATGAAGATGCATTTTTCCGACTTGGGTTCGAGCTTTTCAGGTTGAAGTTTCTTGACATAAGCGTCGCATCCCCAAACTTTTAGAAACGACAGCTTAGGTTTCTTCCCAAACCATAATTCATACGGTGTCGTCTCAACGGATTTAGACGGTGCCCTATTTAAAGTGAATGCGGTTGTCTCTAGAGCGTATCCCCAAAATGATAGCGGTAAATCTGTAAGAGACATCATATATCGCACCATATCGAATAGTGTGCGATTACGACGTTCGGACACGCCGTTACGTTGAGGTGTTCCAGGCGGCGTGAGTTGTGAAACGATTCCACATTTCCTTAAGTGTGTGCCAAATTCGTGACTTAAATATTCTCCCCCACGATCTGATCGTAAGAACTTTATTTTTCGGTCACGTTGATTCTCTACCTCATTCTGAAATTCCTTGAACTTTTCCAAGGTCCCAGACTTATGTTTCATCAAGTAGACATACCCATATCTACTTAAGTCGTCCGTGAGAGTGAGAACATAACGATATCCTCCGCGAGCCTCAACACTCATTGGACCGCACACATCAGTATGTATGATTTCCAATAAGTTGGTTGCTCGCTCCATTGTTCCGGAGAACGGAGTCTTGGTCATTTTGCCCATGAGGCATGGTTCGCATGTGTCAAATGATTCATAATCGAGAGACTCTAAAAGTCCATCAGCATGGAGCTTCTTCATGCGCTTGACACCAATGTGACCAAGGCGGCAGTGCCACAAGTATGTGGGACTATCGTTATCAACTTTACATCTTTTGGTATTCACACTATGAATATGTATCATCACGTACGAGATTCATTAAGAATAAACCATTGACCATCGGAGCATGACCATAAAACATATCACTCATATAAATAGAACAACCATTATTCTCAGATTTAAATGAGTAGCCATCTCGTATTAAACGAGATCCAGATACAATGTTCATGCTCAAACTTGGCACTAAATAACAATTATTGAGGTTTAAAACTAATCTCATAGGTAAATGTAGAGGTAGCGTGCCGACGGCGATCACATCGACCTTGGAACCATTCCCGACGCGCATCATCACCTCGTCCTTCACCAGTCTCCGCTTATTCCGCAGCTCCTGTTTTGAGTTACAAATATGAGCAACGGCACCGGTATCAAATACCCAGGAGCTACTATGAGCACTGGTAAGGTACACATCAATTACATGTATATCACATATACCTTTAGTGTTGCCGGCCTTCTTGTCTGCTAAGTATTTGGGGAAGTTCCGCTTCCAGTGACCCTTCCCTTTGCAATAAAAGCACTCAGTTTCAGGCTTGGGTCCATGCTTTGACTTCTTCCCGGCAACTGGTTACCGGGCGCGGCAACATCCTTGCCGTCCTTCTTGAAGTTCTTCTTACCCTTGCCCTTCTTGAACTTGGTGGTTTTATTGACCATCAACACTTGATGTTCCTTTTTGATTTCTACCTCCGCTGATTTCAGCATAGCAAATACCTCTGGAATGGTCTTTACCATCCCCTGCATATTGTAGTTCATCACAAAGCTCTTGTAGCTAGGTGGGAGCGACTGAAGGATTCTGTCAATGACCGCCTCGTCTGGGAGGTTAATCTCCAGTTGAGTCAAGCGGTTGTGCAACCCAGACATCTTGAGTATGTGTTCACTGACAGAACTATTTTCCTCCATCTTACAACTGTAGAACTTGTCGGAGACTTCATATCTCTCGACCCAGGCATGAGCTTGGAAAACCATTTTCAGCTCTTCGAACATCTCATATGCTTCGTGTTGCTCAAAACACTTTTGGAGCCCTGGTTCTAAGCTGTAAAGCATGCCGCACTGAACGAGGGAGTAATCATCAGCACGTTGCTGCCAAGCGTTCAGAACGTCTTGGTTCTCTGGAATGGGTGCATCACCTAGCGGTGCTTCTAGGACATATTGTTTCCTGGCAGCTATGAGGATGATCCTCAGGTTCCGGACCCAGTCCGTATAGTTGCTGCCATCGTCTTTCAGCTTGGTTTTCTCTAGGAACGCGTTGAAGTTGAGGTTGACATTAGCGTTGGCCATTTGATCTACAAGACATTTATGCAAAAAAATTAGACTAAGTTCATGATAATTAAGTTCATCTAATCAAATTATTTAATGAACTCCCACTCAGATTAGACATCCCTCTAGTCATCTAAGTGAAACATGATCCGACTCGACTAGGCCGTGTCCGATCATCATGTGAGACGGACTAGTCATCATCGGTGAACATCTCCATGTTGATTGTATCTTCTATACGACTCATGCTCGACCTTTCGGTCCTCCGTGATCCGAGGCCATGTCTGTACATGCTAGGCTCGTCAAGATAACCTAAGTGTTTTTGCATGTGTAAATCTGTCTTACACCCGTTGTATGTGAACGTTGGAATCTATCACACCCGATCATCACGTGGTGCTTCGAAACAACGAACTGTCGCAACAGTGCACAGTTAGGGGGAACACTTTCTTGAAATTATTATGAGGGATCATCTTATTTACTACCGTCGTTCTAAGTAAACAAGATGCAAAACATGATAAACATCACATGCAATCAAATAATAATAGTGACATGATATGGCCAATATCATATAGCTCCTTTGATCTCCATCTTGGGGCTCCATGATCATCTTGTCACCGGCATGACACCATGATCTCCATCATCGTGTCTCCATGAAGTTGCTCGCCAACTATTATTTCTACTACTATGGCTAACACGTTTAGCAATAAAGTAAAGTAATTTACATGGCGTTTCCATTGACACGCAGGTCATAAAATAATAATGACAACTCCTATGGCTCCTACCGGTTGTCATACTCATCGACATGCAAGTCGTGATTCCTATTACATGAACATGATCTCATACATCACATATATATCATTCATCATTCATCACAACTTTGGCCATATCATATCACAAAGCACTTGCTGCAAAAACAAGTTAGACGTCCTCTAATTGTTGTTGCAAATTTTACGTGGCTGAAATAGGATTCTAGCAAGAACGTTTTCTTACCTACGTAAAAGCCACAACGTGATTTGTCAACTTCTATTTACCCTTCATAAGGACCCTTTTCGTTGAATCCGCTCCAACTAAAGTGGGAGAGACAGACACCCGCCAGCCACCTTATGCAACTAGTGCATGTTAGTCGGTGGAACCGGTCTCACGTAAGCGTACGTGTAAGGTTGGTACGGGCCGCTTCATCCCACAATACCGCTGAAGCAAAATAAGACTAGTAGAGGCAAGAAAGTTGACAACATCTACGCCCACAACAATTGTGTTCTACTCGTGCAAAGAGAACTACGCATAGACCTAGCTCATGATGCCACTGTTAGGGAACGTTGCAGAAAACAAAAAATTTCCTACGGTTTCACCAAGATCCATCTATGAGTTCATCTAGCAACGAGTATTCAGATTGCATCTACATACCTTTGTAGATCGCGAGCGGAAGCGTTCAAAGAACGGGGATGAGGGAGTCGTACTCGACGTGATCCAAATCACCGGAGATCCTAGCGCCGAACAGACGGCACCTCCGCGTTCAACACACGTACGGTCAGCGTGACGTCTCCTCCTTCTTGATCCAGCAAGGGGGGAGGAGAGGTTGAGGAAGATGGCTCCAGCAGCAGCACGACGGCGTGGTGGTGGTGGACCAGCAGTACTCCGGCAGGGCTTCGCCAAGCTCGTGGCGGAGGAGGAGATGTGTTGGGAAGGGGAGGGGCTACACCTTGGATGTGTCCAGCAGCCCTCCCCTCGCCCCCTCTATTTATAGGGGAAGGGAGAAGGGGGGCCGGCCCCTCTAGATGAGATCTAGAGGGGGGGGGCAAGGGGAGGGGGCTTGCCCCCCAAGCAAGGGGGGCGCCCCCTTCAGGGTTTCCCCCAACCCTAGGCGCATGGGCCCTAGGGGGGAGTGGCGCACCAGCCCACTTTGGGCTGGTTCCCTTCCTCATACAGCCCATAAGGCCCTCCGGGAGAGGTGGCCCCTCCCGGTGGACCCCCGGAACCCCTCCGGTGGCCCCGGTACAATACCGATATGCCCCCGAACCTTTCCGGTGACCGTATGACAACTTCCCATATATAAATCTTTACCTTCGGACTATTCCGGAACTCCTCGTGACGTCCGGGATCTCATACGGGACTCCGAACAACATTCGGTAATCACATACAAGTCTTCCTAATAACCCTAGCGTCACCGAACCTTATGTGTGTAGACCCTACGGGTTCAGGAGGCATGCAGACATGACCGAGACGACTCTCCGGTCAATAACAAATAGCGGGATCTGGATACCCATGTTGGCTCCCACATGATCCTCGATGATCTCATCGGATGAACCGCAATGTCGAGGATTCAATCAATCCCGTATACAATTCCCTTTGTCAATCGGTATTTTACTTGCCCGAGATTCGATCGTCGGTATCCCAATACCTCGTTCAATCTCGTTACCGGCAAGTCACTTTACTCGTACCGTAATGCATGATCCCGTGATCAAACACTTTGATCACATTGAGCTCATTATGATGATGCATTACCGAGTGGGCCTGGTGATACCTCTCCGTCATACGGAGTGACAAATCCCAGTCTCGATCCGTGTCAACCCAACAGACACTTTCGGAGATACCCGTAGTATACCTTTATAGTCACCCAGTTACGTTGTGACGTTTGGCACACCCAAAGCACTCCTACGGTATCCGGGAGTTACACGATCTCATGGTCTAAGGAAAAATACTTGACATTGGAAAAGCTCTAGCAAATGAATTATACGATCTTGTGCTATGCTTAGGATTGGGTCTTATCCATCACATCATTCTCCTAATGATGTGATCTTGTTATCAATGACATCCCATGTCCATAGTCAGGAAACCATGACTATCAGTTGATCAACGAGCTAGTCCACTAGAGGCTTACTAGGGACATGTTGGTGTCTATGTATTCACACATGTATTACGATTTCCGGATAACACAATTATAGCATGAATAAAAGACAATTATCATGAACAAGGAAATATAATAATAATGCTTTTATTATTGCCTCTAGGGATAATTTCCAACAAAGTCTTCATTGTGCCTTCCAGCTTGGCATTTTGAGAGTGTCCTTTGATAGGCCAAAGAGTTCGCCTGACAATGTGATAGATGGTGCGGGGCAGATACTCAAGGTCTTCAACAAAGAACGCCTTTGGTTATTCAGCATCTGGAGGCAATGGCTTCATCATGCTGAGCATCTGACTCATATTGGGCTCAGGCTTGTGGAAGATGCTCTCCATCGCATCATTATGAAGCTGACAACCAGGCTCATAGAGAGGGCAGGCCAGTAAGCTCAATGACATCAATGGCTTTGGCTTCATGATGAACATTGCCTGTCATCCACTCGAGAACCCATGTCTTTGTATCCTTGTAGTAGCCACAAATATGGAGAGTGGCATAGAATTGGAGTAGTAACTCTTCATTCCAGTGCTCCTTATCTGTGATGAACTGCAGCAAGCCAGACTCTCTGAAGCAGTCCAGAGCCTCTTCCAGACAGGGCAGACCAGTGATGGCTTCAGCATCAAGACACATATGTGGGAAAATGCGATCTTGATTGTACAGAATGCATGAGTAATAGCTTCGCTCCTGATAGCTCCAGAACCGATCAGAAGATATTCTTGCTCTTGAGTAGGGGTTCTTGGCTCTGTCAAAGAAGGTATTGTGTGCCTTGAAGCCATTGATATAGAAAGATCCTGGTGCTGATGCAGTACCTGGAAACCTGGGCAACCTTGGCTTTGGCTTCTGAACCCGTGGTCTGTGCTCAACATGGTAATCAAACTGAGGACCAGCAGCGGCAGACGGAGGAGTCAGAATAGGCCGTTTGACAGTGATTAGTTGGCCATAGTTGAAGGCTTGCTCGATAGTGTGTGGCCTTGTTGGTGGAACAGGAGCAGTGGCGTCAACATTGGCTTCAGGTGCAGATGCAACATTGGCTTCATTTGTTGCAGGCACATTGGTTGGTGCAGGCTCCACATTTTCTTCAGCCATGACAATGTCATTGGCTTCATTAATGTTGGTTGTGGCAGCCTTAATGTTCTCAACCTCCACTTGATGAGCTGGAGGGTCGGGCACTGGCACGTTTACTTCAGGAATCACTTCTTCAGTAATGGGGGGAGTTGGGACACGTTCTTCTTCTTGGTTGTCATCAGCTGATGCAACCGGAATGTCTTCAGCACCTTTGGCTTCAGACTTAGAGACATTCACAGTGGGAGTGGCATCTGGAAACACTTGACATGCAACAGATTGTTGGGGCACTTCTCCTTCTGGAACGCTCGAGGTGGTGACTTGAGGCCTTGGTCCTTTGCGAAGCCTGCGTAACGCTGGAGACGCTATTGGAGTTGGAGTTGGCTGGGCCTCAGAATCATCATCTTCTTTTTGCCGTTGTTGGGGAGTACTTGAGGTTTCTTGCTGTTGTGGGTGATCAGCCCATGATGCATCCTGAGCAATTGGCGTCAGAGGACGACCAATGTTGATGAGTTTGCTGTTCGTGAGAACAGGCGATGATACCAGGGTGTGTTCGATCTGAGGAAGCACTACATCATCTTCAACATTGTCGTGATGACCAATGTCTTCAGCAGCGGTGGGGTCAACTGCTGGAATGTCTTCAGCTTCATGAGCCTCTGTGGAAGCAGGCTCATGAACTATCATCCTTTCTTCTTGATGTTCAGATGTAGGAGGAACCATTGAAATAGGTTCAACAACCAAGGGCTCTGAGGGAGCAGCCCTATCCTTCTTGGTTCTACGCTTCTTCTTGGAGGGAGCAGCATCAGAGGCTTCAGGATTTTTCCTTTTCCTAGCTTCAGCCTCGGCAGTTCTCGTCTTCTTTAGCTCAGAAGAGGTTGATCTGACCTTTGGCTTCGAGCCGGTCATGCTGGTTGGGAAGACAATGCGCGGCTCTTCCTGCCTTGAAGGAGCAGTTTGGTCAGTCGATGGCTTCTTCTTCTTTGCAGCCATTCGTGGGTCGATGCCAGGACGACCAAGAGCCTTGCGCTTCTCATCCTCATTGTAGGCTTGCACACATTTGTCAGCCAGGCTCTTCATGCGCTCTCGAGAACCTTTGGCTTCTTCACGCTTCTTGAGAAAGGCTTCTTTGAGCTCGTGCAACATAATCTTGAAGTTTTTGACATTTTGCACGCTGAGCTTGGCCACATGCTTCTTGAATTGGGCTTTCTCATGGTCGATCTTGTGCTTCAGCTCAACGATGCGCTGAGCGAGAGCTAGCTCAGAAGCAATGGCTCCATTGAAGGAAACGCCGAGGCCAATGGGAAGTTGTAGATCGTCAAAGCTAAGATTTGGGGAGTCAAACCACTCATCAATGAAGTTATGGATGATTGCCACATCAAAGAGAGGCAAATCATTGAAGATCTCTACTTCTTCCTTACTCTTGATCAGTTGCTCAAGGGAACCATCTGCAAGATCTTCATCATTGGACAGATCAATGGGCTCTTCTCGCAGAATGGCAGCAGGAGTCAGTGTCTGATCAGTATTTTTGACAATTGTCTTCTTCTTCTCTGTCTTCTTGGAGATGCGTGACAAATCTTCAGACTGCACACTGTCTTCAGGAGGTGCAGTGGCCAGTGGCTTCGCACGTGAAGCTTTTGGAGGAGCAACTGATCTTGAAGCCTTAGCCTTCTTTGGCTTCTGTGGCTTAGGAGTAGGAGCTGGGGCTTCATCAGAGTCAACATCGTCATCAGAATGATCCACTTTGGCACCTTGAACTGTGATGTGAGCGATGAGGCCATCAAGGTTGTAGAAGGGACCGATGACATTGGGTTCTGCATCACGTGAGCCATCAGCATGGGGAGCAGGAGGACCAGGGTTGAAGTCTAACCCCAAGGAATCTTTGTTCTTCTTTGCTGAGGCCTTGGCAAACTGAAAGTTGCGCTTGAAAAGATTATCGTCACGACACCAGAGCAATGATGATGGGTCGGCATTTTCAGGCTGAGGTCCACGGACCATGCAAGGATAGAAGCCTTGCGCAATGGCATCAGCTCTGGACCTGGGTAGAAGACCTCTATATAAAATATCTCCCCATGGTCGCTTGATGGCATTTTTCTTTGCATATTCCTAGGTCACGAACTTGTATTTGAACCACTGTTCAGCCCAATATCGTCGAATCCATTGGATTTGGGTCTTGCGCTGATTGTAATCATCTTCAGGATCTGTCTTGTAAAGCTCAGAGAGGTCATCAGGCAAATCTCTTGATGTTCCCCCACGACACTGTCTGCCACCCTTCCTTACTGATTTTTCTGCAGCCATGAATTTCAAACTGAATGGCTTCAACACATTCAAAGGCTTCAGAGGCTTTCGCTGGCTGGACAGACAGGAACTGGCTTCGGGAGAGTTAATATGATGCTGTAAGAATTCTGCAAACGAATGCAGACTATGAGAACCAAGGGATTCTCCCACCGACATGTACCTGTGACAGCATTAGATATGCGAGGGAAGGGGAAGAGGTCATATGCATTCTCAGAAGATTTTGAAGATAAATCAGTTTGAAGACATTGGCCTCATGATGCGAAGACATTCACTTATATGTTGAGAGTTGGTTCCAGATTTGTACGAATCCGCGAATAAGTACAAGTGAGGAATCTAACTTGATATGAAGCTTAAGTGAATATGCTAGGCAGTATGAGATGCAGACAGAATAGATCTAACTTGTATAGGCAGAAACCTATTTTGGTAGACAGGATGAATCTTTGAGGATCAAAAAGATGGTAAAAAAGAGAGTTTTATTTACCACACGAAGAACTGCTAGATGGGAAGAGTAGGAGACCGAGCAGTTCAATCCACCGTGCCCTAACTTGGCGATGGAGGACACCTACGGCGACGGCGGAGAGGACGATGTCCGCGGCCGGCGTGAGGACGGCGTCGGAGAAGTCGCGGCAGCTAAGCGCTTCGTCGCCGGCGTCGTCGAGAGCTAGCGGTGGCGCTAGGGTTTTGACGAGGTGGAGAGGTGGAAGAAGTTTCCTTTACCGCAGGGGACAGGTATTTATAAGGAAGTGGGCGGCACAACGCAATTACGCTGGTGCCCCTGGCAGTTCACATCTGACGGGCACGTGGCAAGCATGCAACATACCCAGAGTTGTCCCACGTTCCCACGCCCGCCAGGTTTGTCGGATAGATGTTCCGGCTTCTCCGGATTTCAGGCAATGAGGATGAATCATTTAAAACATACTTAAAGTTTGTCTCTGTATCTTCTGCTGACAAGGACGCAGAGAAGACATTCGACAGTTTCAATAGAATGCATATGATTTGGACATATAGAGTTTGAGATAGGAAGCATAGACAGATTAGGGTCCAATCACATTCACTTAGTTCAAAAGATTCAACAAGGAAGACATAGCTATAAGTGAATGCTGTAGAGGACAGAACACTAGTATATATATCAGACAGCAATCAAATCAACGTAGTGAAGATAATCATGAAGATAAATTGAAATTGAAGACAAACCAAATGTGAAGACATATCAAATGCAACGCCATGAGTGAAATACTTCAAACAGAAAAGTTTGGTGGTGGCGTTACCCACCGTATAGGAAGTATTAGACCTAGACACGGTGCACAATTATCGTGGCGCTCCGAAGTCAAATTCCACGTTAATGTATTCACACTCAGAATGTAAGTCTTCATTGATTGAAGATATACTTTACTTCGTGTGTTGCACATCTAAGTCATCAACATGCATAAGTGTTAGGATGTGTGCCTGATCACAGGACATTTGAGGATTCCAAGATATTTAGCTCACACCGTAACTTGCAAAACCTTTTCTCGTCCAAGGATATCTGCCAATTGCTCTTCAGTGTTGACATGAATGATATCAATATCTTTCTTCATGACATGATCTCTGAGAAAGTGATGACGAATTTCAATGTGCTTTGTCTTCGAGTGCTGGACTGGGTTGTTGGCAATCTTGATGGCGCTTTCGTTGTCGCAGAAGAGAGGTACCTGTTTCAGATTGATGCCATAGTCCTTGAGAGTTTGCTTCATCCATAAAAGCTGAGCACAGCAAGATCCAGCAGCAATGTATTCAGATTCAGCAGTTGAGAGTGACACACAGTTCTGCTTCTTTGAAGACCAATAGACAAGTGATCGTCCCAGAAAGTGACATGTGCCTGATGTAGACTTGCGATCCACCTTGTCACGAGCATAATCAGCATCCGAAAATCCAACCAGATCAAACTTTGAGCCCTTTGGATACCATAATCCTAGCGTTGGGGTGTGAGCCAAATATCGAAGAATTCGCTTCACAGCTAAGTGATGCGATTCCTTTGGTGCCGCTTGGAATCGAGCACACATGCAAACACTAAGCATAATATCTGGCCTAGATGCACATAGGTAAAGTAAAGAACCAATCATGGAGCAGTATACCTTTTGATCGAACTCTTTACCATTGTCGTCGGGATCCAGATGGTGTTTGGCTGGCATTGGCGTCGTGTAACCTTTGCAATCTTGCATTCCAAACTTCTTCAGGCAATCTTTGAGGTATTTTTCTTGAGATATGAAGATGCCATTCCTTTGCTGACGAATTTGAAGACCAAGGAAGAACTTCAGCTCACCCATCATGGACATCTGATATTGCTCTTGCATCATGTATCCAAACTCATCACTATACTTCTGGTTGGTGCAGCTGAAGATAATGTCATCCACATATATTTGGCACACAAACAGTTCACCATCATATGTCTTCGTGAAGAGTGTGGGATCGAGGGATCCAGGTTTGAAGCCTTTGCTCTTTAGGAAGTCTTTGATCGTATCATACCAAGCGCGAGGAGCTTGTTTGAGGCCATACAGTGCTTTGTTTAGTTTGTACACCATATCAGGATGTTTTGGATCTTCAAAGCCAGGTGGTTGTGTGACGTATACTTCTTCTTCAATCTTGCCGTTGAGAAATGCACTCTTCACATCCATTTGATATAGCAAGATGTTGTTGTGGTTAGCATAGGCTACCGATATGCGAATAGCTTCACGCCTTGCCACAGGAGCAAATGTTTCATCGAAGTCAATCCCTTCAACTTGAGTATATCCTTGAGCAACGAGACATGCTTTGTTTCTGACGACTTGGCCATGCTCATCTTGCTTGTTTCGATATATCCATTTTGTGCCAATGATGTTATGCTTGCCAGGGTCAGGACGCTTGACGAGTTCCCAAACGTTGTTCAGCTTGAACTGTTGAAGCTCTTCTTGCATTGCTTGAATCCATTCAGGTTCCATGAAGGCTTCAGCAACTTTCTTGGGTTCTGATATTGACACAAAAGAAAAGTGCCCACAGAAATTTGCTAACTCTGTTGCTCTTGAGCGTGTAGGTGGACCAGGTGCATTAATGCTATCAATTATCTTCTCAATCTGTACTTCACTTGCAACACGAGGATGAACTGGACGAAGACTTTGCTCTTGCTGATCATTGTCATCATTGGGAGGATTGTCTTCAGGCTGAGCATTGTCTTTAGGTTGGTTGGGTGCGGAAATGATAAGTTCCTCTTCAGGCTGTGCTTCAGTAGGCATGATTTCACCAGTTCCCATTAGCTTGATAGACTCGCTGGGTGGAGCTTCTTCAAGTGTACTCGGCAGGAGCTCTCTTTGTGAACCATTGGTTTCATCAAACTGCACGTCCACAGTTTCAACGATTTTGTAGAGATAGAGGTTGAAGACTCTGTAAGAGTGCGAATCCTTTCCGTAACCGAGCATGAAACCTTCGTGAGCTTTTGGTGCAAATTTTGACTTGTGATGGGGATCCTTGATCTAGCACCTTGCTCCAAATACTCTGAAGTAGCTGACATTTGGCTTCTTGCTAGTGAGGAGCTCATAGGATGTTTTATTCAGAAGCTTATGGATGTAAACACGGTTGATGACATGACATGTTGTATCAATAGCTTCAGGCCAGAACTTTCTTGGTGTCTTGTATTCGTCAAGCATTGTCCGAGCCATCTCAATGAGGGTTCTGTTCTTGCGCTCTACGATGCCATTTTGCTGAGGTGTGTAAGGAGCAGAGAACTCATGAGTGATTCCCATTGTATCCAGATAAAGATCAAGTCCTGTGTTCTTGAACTCAGTGCCATTGTCACTTCTGATATGCTTGATCTGGACGCCATAATTGTTCATGGCACGATTGGCGAAGCGTCTGAAAACATCTTGCACTTCGGTCTTGTAGAGAATTATGTGCACCCATGTGTATCTTGAGTAATCATCAACAATGACGAAGCCATAGAGACAGGCAGTCGTAGTGAGGGTAGAGTAGTGAGTAGGGCCAAATAAGTCCATGTGTAGCAGCTCGAAGGGTTGAGAAGTAGTCATGATTGTCTTCGAGGGATGCTTGGCCCTAGTCATCTTTCCAGCTTCGCAGGCACCGCACAAATGATCCTTCTTGAACTTGACGTCCTCAATGCCAATGACATGCTTCTTCTTGGCGAGTGTATGTAAGTTCCTCATCCCAGCATGCCCCAGCCTCCGATGCCATAGCCAGCATTCTGAAGCTTTTGTAAGAAGACATCTTGCAAGCCGTGGTCCTGCTGAGAAATCTACCATGTACAGATCATCTTTCCTGTACCCTTCAAAGACTAGAGATTTGTCAGATTCCATTAGTACAAGGCAACGATACTTTCCAAATATTACAACCATGTTCAGGTCGCAAAGCATCGAGACAGACATTAAGTTGAAGCCAAGGGATTCAACAAGCATCACTTTATCCATGTGCTGATCCCTTGAGATTGCAACTCTACCTAGACCCAATACCTTGCTTTTACCAGTGTCAGCAAATGTGATGTGACTCTTATCAGATGGACGTAAGGTTGAGTCCATGAGAAGACTTCGACCACCAGTCATGTGATTAGTGCATCCGCTGTCCATAATCCATTCTGAAGCACGAGGTGTCATACTCTGCATTACAGTTAGGGGGATAGGCTTCACCAAGAGTATTGTGAAGCATAAACATTTGATGGGCAAGAGGATTATTGAAGCCCAGATCAAGATTAGGACTGATAGGATGACTGGCAAACGATTCAGGAACAAAATACATAGTGAGACCATTTGGGCATTTGATCTTGCGCCCTACAAGATGTTTTAGGTCCCCAGCAATAGCATCAGACGCCTTTGATTTTCGGCTGGAGACCTTTCCCTGCAAAAGAAAGTTAATTCTTCTTAACCACCCACATCTTCAGGGGTGGCTTAGAAGCAATGAGTCTAAGTGCAGCATCTGAGAACTTCGGCTTTGGAGCACTAGCAAATAGCCTTGTAGGAGATGAATGATACTCGTATGAATAAGCAGAAAAGTTCTTAGTTTTATGAACATAGCGGTTTGAAGACACACGCTCATATTCATAAGTTTGAGTACGGTTTCCCTGCAAAACATTGGCGTTAGGGTGACTCAGGTGAGTCCTCTGTCTGTATGAAGCCTTTGGACCATATGAGGCCTTAGGTCTGGGGTTTGTCTTCTTCCCAGGTGGTGTCATGATGACATTCACTGGAAGCTTCTCAAGACAGCTTTTGGGAACCCAGATCTTCTTCATAGGTGGCCCATTCCTGCAGTTAGTACCAATATATCTGGCAAACACTTCACCATTATGATTCTTGAACAGTTTATAGTTTGCATCAAAGGATTCATCAATGACAACAGGGTTAGCACAGGTAAAGCTAGATAAGGTGGATGGATCCACTGAAGGTCCCTTTGCAGCAACCCATGTGGTTTTGGGATACTGCTCAGGCTTCCAGTAGGAACCATCAACATTCATTTTCCTTTCGAACGCCACACCCTCTTTCCTAGGGTTTCGGTTCAGAATCTGCTTTTTGAGGACATCGCAAAGTGTCTGGTGTCCTTTCAGACTTTTATACATCCCTGTTTCAAGCAATGTCTTCAACCTAGCATTTTCATCAGCAATAGTGGTGGTATCCTCCGCAGAGGGGTTAGTTACCACATCAGTAGTTGAAGATAGTGCAACAGTAGCAGTAGTGGAACATCCAGCAACAGAGATAGCGTTATCACGCTCAAGGCATTTTAGATATGGTGGTTCAAATCCATCCTGAGCGGGACTGATCTGTTGAGCGTGAAGTTCTCTTTTTGAAGATCTTCATGAGCATCTTTCAATTTCTCAAGCTCTTGCTTCCTTTGAAGATAATCATAGGAGGGCTTTTCATGAGTAGTTGAGAGCGTTTCATGACGACTTTCAAGTTCTTGGTACTTAGCATGAAGATTTTTTATGTCTTGATCTAAGGACTGTGAATGAGTCATTTCAGCGTCCAACAGGTCATCGCTTTTGTCTAACAATTTTTGAGTATGTTCCATGGCCTTTTGTTGTTCAGTTGCAATTTTAGCAAGTGTTTTGTAGCTGGGCTTGGATTCACAATCAGAGTCATCTTCACTAGATGTTTGAAAGTAAGCATCGCGTGATTTTACCTTGGCACCACGTGCCATGAAGCAGTAGGTGGGAGTAGGGTCGTCCTTGTCATCAGCTTCAGCATTGGTGTGGAAGTCATTGTCTTCAGTGTTGAAGATGGACTTGGCAACATAGGCAGTGGCTAGAGCCAGACTTGCAACACCCGAGTCGGACTCCTCCTCAGACTCCACCTCCACCTCCTCAGAAGCAGACTCCTTCTTTGAATCCATTTCCTTCCCAACAAAAGCACTAGCCTTGCCAGATGAGCTCTTCTTATGAGATGAAGACTTTGATGAGGACTTGGAAGAGGACTTTGAAGATTTCTTCTTCTTGTTGTCATCAGAATCATATTCCTTGCTCTTCTTCTTCTTCTTCTCGGAAAGCTGGAACTCATGTGTGTTGAGCCTCTCAAGTATATCAGACGGATCGAGAGTCTTGAAATCAGGACGTTCTTGTATCATGAGGGCAAGGGTGTCAAAGGAGCTGTCAAGTGATCTCAGTAGTGTCTTGACGATTTCATGCTTGGTAATCTCAGTGGCGCCGAGAGCACGAAGCTCATTTGTGATGTCAGTGAGGCGATCAAACGTGAGCTGGACATTCTCATTGTCGTTTCTCTTGAAGCAGTTGAAGAGGTTGCGAAGAACACTGATCCTTTGATCTCTCTGGGTTGAGACGCCTTCATTGACCTTGGGTAGCCAGTCCCAGACTAGCTTTGACGTCTCCAGAGCACTCACACGGCCATACTGTCCTTTGGTCAGATGACCACAGATGATGTTCTTGGCTGTAGAGTCCAGTTGAATGAACTTCTTGACATCAGCAGGGGTGACACCTTCACCAGTCTTGGGAACGCCGTTCTTGACGACATACCAGAAGTCGACATCAATGGCTTCAAGATGCATGCACATCTTATTCTTCCAGTAGGGATATTTAGTTCCATCGAACATGGGGCAAGCAGCGGAGACTTTGATTATCCCTGAAGTCGACATAGCTAAAACTCCAGATGGTTAAACCGAATCACACAGAACAAGGGAGTACCTTGCTCTGATACCAATTGAAAGTGCTAGTTATCGACTAGAGGGGGGGTGAATAGGCGATTTTTACGAAAGTCTTCAAAACATGAAAGTTTCGAAGACAAACAGTAGAAATGAACCTATTGATATGCAGCGGAAGGTAGACTACACTAAGCAAGCCATAGTCAAATATGTAATGAAGTGATAACACAAGGACTAATAGCAGCTAGGTAGTAAAGATCAGGATGGAAGATAGTATGAAGCCAAACAACAATAGTAGTCAAGCAATGAAGTCAAACAGGTATAACAAGCAGGCAATGACTTCACGAAGACAAACTATAAGTAAAGGGAGGAGAGGGTAGAACCAGTCACTTGTTGAAGACACAGGATTTGTTTGACCAGTTCCAGTTGCTGTGACAACTGTACATCTGGTTAGGGAGGCTAAGATTCAACTCAGAAGACCGCGTCTTCGTCTTATTCCCCTTGAGCTAAGGACACACAGTCCTCGCCCAATCACTCTGGTAACTCTTCAAGGTAGACTTCCGAACCTTCACAGACTTCGTTCACCGGCGATCCACAATGACTCTTGGATGCTCAGAACGCGACGCCTAACCGGCTGGAGGATTCACAGTCCTCAAGTGTAATAAGTCTTCAGGTCACACAGACAGAAAGACTTCAGTGATGCCTAACACTCTTTGGCTCTGGGTGTTTGGGCTTTGTCCTCGCAAGGATTTCTCTCACTCAAAGGCTTCAAGGTGGGTTGCTCTCAAACGACAAAAGTCGTGCACTAACTCTGAGCAGCCACCAATTTATGGTGTAGGGGGTGGGCTATTTATAGCCACTAGGCAACCCAACCTGATATGTCCGAAATGACCCTGGGTCACTAAGGAACTGACACGTGTTCCAACGGTCAGATTTCAAACACACACGACAACTTTACTTGGGCTACAAGGAAAGCTGACTTATCCAGTTCTGGATAAGATTTGCTCTCATTGTCTTCGCTCGAAGACATAGGATTTGGGTTGAGCATCACTTCAGTCACTCTGACTATGTTCACTTGGACCCCACTTAACAGTACGGTGGTTCCTATGACTCAACAAAGAAGAAAAAGAACAGCGAAACAACTAAGTCTTCGCGCTCCATAGTCTTCACTAAATGTCTTCTCATGTCATAGTCTTCAATATGAATATCTTCATGTACCACCATTGTCGTCAATGTCTTCATACATTTTTAGGGGTCATCTCCGGTAGGTAAACCGAATCAATGAGGGACACTACCTGTGTTATGCTGCAATTCTCACAAACACATTAGTCCCTCAACAAAATTTGTCGTCAATACACCAAAACCAACTTGGGGTGGCACTAGATGCACTTACAACACCCCATATTGTGGCCACGGTTAAAAAGTATACGAAAATTTGCATATTTCGGTGCGGTCAACTGTTTTTAATCCAGAAATATTGATTCACATTCAAACTATTTTGAAAAATAATTTATATAAATATAAAATCCAAATAATTGTCCACGCATAAAAATCAATGGAATTTAAGATCTTGTAATGAAAAAAAATTAAAAATAATTCCCGGTTTGATGTGTTTTAAAAATGTACAGCCCATTTCTGGGCAAACCGAATGAAACTCTCCTCGTCTTAAAAGATTTGCAGCCCAGCAGGGCCGATAAAGCAAGTAGGCCTTGTTTGGGTATTTCTTTAAAAAAATAGAACTGGGCTAGCCATTTTCAGCAAGAAAAAAACACAACTGGGCTCATGATGTGGTAAACATAAATAAAACCCTAGCTAGACGGGCCACAGCCCCCGCACAGCCCCGTTGTTACCCTGATCCCTAAAACTAGTATAAATAACAACTGCTTGTTCCTCAAAAAAAATTGTGCGACTTGCTGGGTCCCTGGTGTCAGCCGCTCGTAGTGTAATTCTCTCATTTATTGACTACGTTGACAATGGCGTGAGCCCCAGATGTCCAGCCTTTCCTATGAAAATTTACAGCCCATTTGATGTGCTAGTTCGAAATAAGTTTGTGGGTGCTGGTGGGGGCTAATCACTTGGCTTCTGTAATGCACAGTGAGCTCAAGCAGCCGACAAGAGTGATGTTATTTCCCTTGGTTTGGATTTGTTACAATATTTCACTCTAAATTAAACGAATGGCAAGCCATTTGCCTTGTTTCAAAGAAAATATGACGGTCACAGCTGAGTTGCAAAGGGCAGGAACATCTAACTCCAGCTTACAAACTGTACAAAAGCACGAGGGTTAATTGTTCATCAGGTTTACAAAAAAACCAGATTGAAAAGGGCAACAACATCTAACTCCAGCACTGTTTTCGGCAGTCACAGTCAAATGGATCGGTCAGGTCCATAGAATGAACATCCCGGGTCGTAAAATTTACTGGATTATGACCACAATATGTTGTAAATAGAAGCCCGGCACGTTCAGAAGCTCTTTTGCCCACCTGAAACTCCTTTTTTTGCTCTTCGACATACCCATCCGTAAAAACCATGCTGCTGATAAACTTAAGCCTGATGGACAATAGTAACCTCGCATTCAGCAGGAAGAATGTGACAAATCTTGTCTTTGCACGGTTGGCTACATATCGTTCTAGCGTTATTGTCTTTAATCGAATCTCATGAGAAGTGAGAAAATCCCGATGCTTACGAATCCACCGATTGGTTATAACTTTCTTACCCGTCCTGTTGCCTAAATAGACATGAAGATTGAAAACAGTTAAGGTCTAAAAGAAGAGTGTCAAAAGAGCAACAGCTGAACGGTTAATTCTAGTACACTATATGCGGGCTTCCAATGTGCGTCAAATTATCACCTTTATATACAACTTCTCCAGACATGGAAAGCATTGCAGCAAGCCAATAATCTTGTTCAGATCAAAACTATTCATTTGGATATATAAGATCTTGACAGAATCCAGCACCATTGATAGGCCATCCATGGAGAAACTCTTCATTGAGCATAGAAAATAATATTAGTACAAAATGTGTGCTCCAAGATGATATATAAATTGTGCGCAGAAATTTAAAATGCAGCTTATGGTTACAAGTGTAGATGATAATATAAAGTACCTGAAGAACTGTGGAGCCAAACACCATATTGAAATGAGCACAGAGATCATGTATTACACCCAAGGTGTCGAGTTTAGGCGCAGAGAGGACGGTTATTTGCAACGGTGAATAACTAGAATCAAGGATCAACCTTTGAAGTGAAGGGGCATCTTGGATGATGAGCTGCCTTCCGTCAAAATAAATTCCAATTCTTACAAGGTTAGACGACTTTATTTGGAGACAACCAATTCTAACTGTGAAAACAAGCACCAAGCAGTCTAGCGCAGGGCAACTGGAGTGGATGATGCTGTGCAATGAGGCCTCCGATATACGAACCCGCACAAGTGAAATTTTCTTGAGAAATGGGAGTCGAAGGTTTAGTACCAGATTGTCTGGTAGGTAGCACTGTGCAAAGGTGGCAGTGTGGAGAGAGGACGAAAACCCCGAGATGTACATCGGTGCTGAGGGCACAAGTTCATGGCGTTTGGTATGTGGTATGTGATTTCTAGGGGAATAGTAGAACTCAAGCAGTTGTAGTTTTGTGAATTCAGGGGATTACAGCCAGGCGTCCACCGTGTAGGGCATGGTATGCTTGCTCAGGTAGCATGACAGGATGCAGAGGCTTTGAATGGAGCCCTGGTGGGAGGAGCTGATGGCTCTGGGGATTTCAAAATCATTGAAGAGAGATAGATGACAACAGTCGAGATTAAGGGGAACGGCGCGCCATAGAGGGCGCCACTGAATTGAGAGGATTTGGGTGTGGCAGCAATCCTTGGTGGGGAGAAGCGAGATGATCTCCCCAAGGATGGCGTCCGGGAGATCGCTGATGCGGTCCACCCGAGATTCTACGGGTTCCTGGGATCCGGTGGGGGCGGGGTCGCCGCTTCTCCCCGCGCTACCGGGTGCGGGATCTACAACAGGCGTCGCCGCTGGCGGGAGCCTCGTCTTCTTGGCGCTGGGGTCAGCCGAGTCCATTTTCCTCGAGGGCGTCGCGTCGCGCTCACGGATTTGAGCAGAGTAACGAATGACGAGCCTAGTTGTAGTGCGAGCGAAGAAGAAGGGGAGCTGGGGGTTTTCTGTAGGAGTGAGGAAGAAGGGGAGCTAGGGTTTTCTGTAGGAGTGAGGTGAGGAATTTGGGGGTACGAGTGGAGCGAGCTGACGTGAGGTGGGTGGGAGCGAGGAGGAAGAAGAGCACCCAAGGTTTTTTTTGGGGGGGGGGGGGTGTGCTGGGTGTGGGTAGCGCATCTCATTCAGTAAATATATGGGGTTTTGAATTGATTTTACTATTTACTAGTGTGGATGGGCTGTTTTGTCTTGGGACCCGAGAAACAATTACTACTAGTACAGTGGAGACACTCTACAGCTACCCAGAGAAACAATTACTACTAGTAGAGTGGAGACACTCTACCGCTTCTGGCTCCTCCTAGGTCATTGAAACGTCTCCCTCTACTGAATGTCATTATACTTTTGTTCACCGACATGCGGGCCATGCAGCGCACGGGCCCAAATGCCATCCACCAAATTAGAAGGCAGTATGCAGGCGAAGAGTCACCCCGGTCGTAGCGCGGCAGTAACGAGCCGTCGTATCAAAAAACCCCACCTCCCCGTAGTCTAAGTTTGACGGACGAAGAAACCATCATTTCACTCTTCGCTGAATCCCCTTCTCCCTCATCGTCTTCAAGAAAGGCAACACTTGCATCTGCCACTGTTCTTCTCTCCGAACGAAGGGAAGGTAAGCGGATCCGTGATGTTGGTATATTTTCGTTCAGAGGAAAAAAAGAACTTTTGCAAAGCAGTAACCGATCCTCACTCTCTTTTTTGTTTCATTGTCATTGCGATTGTGTTTTCCTTTCAGTGGTCTCCTAGTATTCATCAGTTTCATGATGGACCAAGGTGAACTAGGAAAAGATCTGCCGATATTGGAGCAGACGCGGGAGGCTGATCCCGACGAGACAGAGAGCTCCAAGAAGATGGAGGCAACCACCGAGGCGACCCCAGATACTGAGATGGTCAACGCCCCGTTTGAGGTTACAGCCCCCGTGGCACCGCAGGAGTAGTTTTCCCCCTTCGAGGATGTCCCCCCCCCCCCCCCCGCTGAGCTGCCCAAGGTGATTTCCTTGTACGTAGTGGTTTTTCATCTAAGTGGGTGATTTTTTTAGAAAAGGAAGTATGTGGTGATTAATAATGCAAAATTTTATTAGCTTCGATGCCATGGTATACGTAGTGGTTTAGATAACTTGTGTTTCTTATACTGAAATGTAATTCAGAACTTGTTTCTGTTTCAATTAGAGCCCTGATGCAGACAAGGATTGTGTGGTTGTACATGTCACTCGCTATGAGGCGGACGACCTGAATATACGCACTGGGAAAACAGAGTTCTTAGGCTGTTGGATCCTAGAAGCCATTTGCGGTTATACCAATGAAGAGTTGTATTCCAGCCTCACTGTTGTCAGGCATGTTGTCCAGGGTGTACTGAAGCACAAGAAGTTCAAAGCTACTCCTTCGTTTGTGAGGAATACTTTTCTTGTCAAGCTTACGCAGGAAGATGACGTGGCATGCCTCCACAAACAAGTTTATTAGTGGCAAGGCCACAAGGTTGTCTTCATGAAGGTTCATAGGATTGAGCTGCTGCGGGACGTCCCTGATGATGTTCATGGCAAGGTCCGTCTTGTGTCCAGCCCAAATTAGATTGAGGCATGAAATAGTTGCCCCAGCTAGTGTTTAATAGTAGTTTGGATTGTGTCTAATTATCCGAACCTTGCCTGTTATCGACCCCTCTGGGGCTAGTACTCTGTTTGAATCCGTCTATGGGAACTGCTGCTACTTTTGTGTGCCCGTGAATCATGTGAGAACCATCATAATTGTTGCTGAAACAGATGCGTCATCACTAGTTTTTTCATGAATATGGCATGGTAAGACATAAGTTGTCATGGTTTATCATACGAGCAGTGTGTGTTTTGATGAAATAGAGCACTCGTTCGAGAACCGTGCGCCGACGTACACATAAGTACTTGTAAACACTGTTGGTGCTACCCCACTTGTAAGCAGTTGTGCAAAACACGGCACATTGGCTCAGCTCGCTTCAACACTAGGCTATCGACCAGCTAACAATCAACAATCTGCTGTCTGACATATAAGCAACTATGTATCTTGTTACAGTGGTTCATGCAGTTAATTGAGGCCACAATGTAATAAATTCCAAACGTTCACACGCTAGTCCAGCGCTCATGTGGAACACTCACATTAAACTCGTCTTCATAAAAAACTTGAAAATCATAAGTTAAGCAATTTTATACATCTCAATGATTCATAGAACATATCAAACATATACTAGTTCACAGCAAAAGACAAAGTTGTGAGAAGGTTTACAAATCAGGAAAAAACAAGCAAGGCTTCTCTCTGAGCAAAGGGCCTCCCAGCAGGCTTAAATTTCCTGGAGTTCACTCTGGTTTTTTCTTGTTGCCACCATTCAGGGTTAGGTTCTCTCATTCCAGAATAACCAATTATAATTGTGGTCTCAGTTGGAATGCTGAACTGAATCATGCAGTGTACTGACCAAAAATTCTTGTGCATTCCACTAAATTTAAGCACCGCTATTTGCAGAAATAAGCAGACCACAATGCCTCTTGTCCGCGCACCTGTCCAAAAAACTGCCGTGCAGCCGTGCCAGCTAGTCCTCGGTCCATGGATGAATAGGTAGAAAGTGCATTCCGGACTAGGATGCAGTTGTTTTCGCTCGTCCCTGCACTGCAATCAGGAAGTAAAACGTACGAATCAGCTTCTTTTAGATTGTGTTGGTCATTCTACCTTAGTTACTACCAATGTAGGGATACCTTGAAGACGGGAGGTTAGACGACGGCAACGAGGGATAACCTTCTGATTTTGCGCAGTTGTACTAAAACTGAGGTGTGTGCTTTTGATTGAGTGGATAGAAACGATACGGAGACAGACATCCCGAAATGATATGGAGACAGACATCCCTGTTTGCGCAAATAAGAAATACGGTTATTTAAACAGTGACACATATTACTACTTTCCCCCGTTTCCTCTTAGAACCAAGTCCTAGATTCATGCTACAGCTTTCCCACTTTCTTCCCTGTTTGAACCAATGCTTTGAGTCGACTGTATGAAATAGCTTTACTTCTAATAATAGTAGAAGTCTAGGTGGCATTGGAACAACGGACGAAAGTAGAAAAGGATCCGCACGAAGGGAGCTGGGGCAGTAGAGCAAGGCAGGTTTCGAAGGAATATATACATGAGGGTCGTCGGCATGTCGCAAAGATGGCGTCGGGAGGCCACATCTTGGCCACAATACCGCAGGGAGGAAGAAGGGGTCGGAGGCCCTCCCGAGCCGGCGCTCTCTCGGAGAGAACGGCACGGCCGCCGATCGGGACGCGCGGGCAGCCGTTGGTCTCCTCCCTCGCCGCCGACGACAGCATGAATGATGCACCTACACCCCTGCCCCGGTCGAGGTTGTCCGGCCGGATTTGTGACCAGCCGTGAGCTGAGAGAGAGTGTGGCCACCTATGTGTTGCTTAGATCTGGAGAGCATGAGAGAGTGAACGAGAGGAACCATAGTAAAGCAAGCGCTAAGGCTCCTGCTTTTATATATAGTGGAGTGATTTTGTTGTACCAGCTTCAAAAAAATGCGCTCCTACGTGTACCCGTGAGTGGGTGTGAGAGAACTAGTGCGTGCGTGCACCGCTTCTCTTCGTGAGAGTACAATATACTATGCCCAAAGAACGTTCGCCGCAAGAGTAATAGTACAAGTGTGTGACGTGTGAGCTAAAATAAAATGTGCGCGCCATCTTTTGTTTTTTAGAAGTTCTGAGGGTAGGTTGTGAAGAGCACATATGTGCGTGACGTCTACCTGCAGATAGACGGTGGGTGCGACGTGCGAGTCTGTGAGAGGACTCGGGAGTGTCGTGACTCGTGAGGGTGCGTGTGAGTGAGAGAGAGGGGGCACGTATCAATGCAATGCATGTGTCTGTAAATCATTATCCGACAAACGTTCGCCACAAGCCTTTTCCTGACGACGCCGTAAGAACCGTTAGATCGGCATCCGACAATGTCAGTTTTGCCATGTCATTTAATAGAACAGCCACTCCTCCTACACACAAATCTTCCACGTGAGTGTTAGCAACTGCCGTATGCTCCATCCGTTCCGAAATGCAGTGCATATAGCTTTATTGAAAATTCGAACCTCGCAAACTTTTACCGAGTTTATGTGTACCAAATTGCACATGTAGAATACCATGTATATGTCATTTCATTCATCTTCGAGAGGTAACTATAAAGTTGGGTGAGGAGTCTACAAAGAAAGACCATAGTATCACCCGCAGCAATTTCAAGCATCCTTTAGTGTCGAGGAATATCATAGGAACTCTATATGATATGATTTTTATAGGATTTTTTCCTTTAGAGCCAATTGGTTCATAGGAATAGATTCATATACTCCACATTTCAAAGGAAATAAACATGATATCATTTCTATAGCTTTAGAGTAACTTGGTTCATATGAATGGATTCCTATACTCCCTTAATTTCAAAGGAAAATAAACATTAGCGTATATTCAATAGAAAAGTTCCTATGAGATGAACCAAATTACATCTCTTTTCTAATCCCTCCTCATAGGAATTGAGATACATGTCATCTCTAGATTCAATAGAAAAGTTCCTATTGTTGGGGAACGTAGCAGAAATTCAAAATTTTCCTACGTATCACCAAGATCTATCTATGGAGAGACTAGCAACGAGGGTAAGGGGAGTGCATCTACATACCCTTGCAGATCGCTAAGCGGAAGCGTTCAAGTGAACGGGGTTGATGGAGTCGTACTCGTCGCGATTCAAATCACCGGAGATCCTAGTGCCGAACGGACGACACCTCTGCGTTCAACACATGTACAGCCCGGTGATGTCTCCCATGCCTTGATCCAGCAAGGAGAGAGGGAGAGGTTGAGGAAGACTCCATCCAGCAACAACACAACGGCGTGGTGGTGATGGAGGAGCGTGGCAATCCTGCAGGGCTTCGCCAAGCACCACGGGAGAGGAGAAGGACTTGGGAGAGGGGGAGGGCTGCACCAGAACATTGGTATGGCTGCCCTCCCACCCCCCACATATATATAGGGGCAAGGGAGATGGGGGGGGGGGGGCGCAGCCTTGGCCCTTCCTCCAAGGAAGGGTGCGGCTAGGGAGGAGTCCCTCCTCCCCAAGGCACCTCGGAGGTGCCTTCCCCTCTTAGGACTCTTCCTATCCCTCATCTCTTGGCGCATGGGCCTCTTGGGGCTGGTGCCCTTGGCCCATATAGGCCAAGGCGCACCCCCTACAGCCCATGTGGCCCCCCCGGGGCAGGTGGCCCCACCCGGTGGACCCCCGGGACCCTTCCAGTGGTCCCGGTACAATACCGATGACCCCGAAACTTGTCCCGATGGCCGAAATAGGACTTCCTATATATAAATCTTTACCTCCGGACCATTCCGAAACTCTTCGTGATGTCCGGGATCTCATCCGGGACTCCGAACAACTTTCGGGTTACCGCATACTAATATCTCTATAACCCTAGCGTCACCGAACCTTAAGTGTGTAGACCCTACGGGTTCGGGAAGCATGCAGACATGACCGAGACGTTCTTTGGTCAATAACCAACAGCGGGATCTGGATACCCATGTTGGTTCCCACATGTTCCACGATGATCTCATCGGATGAACCACGATGTCGAGGATTCGATCAATCCCGTATACAATTCCCTTTGTCTATCGGTACGATACTTGCCCAAGATTCGATCGTCGGTATCCCGATACCTTGTTCAATCTCGTTACCGGCAAGTCTCTTTACTCGTTCCGTAACACATCATACCGTGATCAACTCTTTGATCACATTGTGCACATTATGATGATGTCCTACCGAGTGGGCCCAGAGATACCTCTCCGCTACACGGAGTGACAAATCCCAGTCTCGATTCGTGCCAACCCATCAGACACTTTCGGAGATACCCGTAGTGCACCTTTATAGCCACCCAGTTACGTTGTGACGTTTGGCACACCCAAAGCACTCCTACGGTATCCGGGAGTTTCACAATCTCATGGTCTAAGGAAATGATACTTGACATTAGAAAAGCTTTAGCATACGAACTACACGATCTAGTGCTATGCTTAGGATTGGGTCTTGTCCATCACATCATTCTCCTAATGATGTGATCCCGTTATCAACGACATCCAATGTCCATGGTTAGGAAACCGTAACCATCTATTGATCAACGAGCTAGTCAACTAGAGGCTTACTAGGGACATGGTGTTGTCTATGTATCCACACATGTATCTGAGTTTCCCATCAATACAATTATAGCATGGATAATAAACGATTATCATGAACAAGGAAATATAATAATAACTAATTTGTTATTGCCTCTAGAGCATATTTTCAACAGTCTCCCACTTGCACCAGAGTCAATAATCTAGTTCACATCGCCATGTGATTAACACTCATAGGTCACATCACCATGTAACCATTATCCAAACAGTTTACTAGAGTCAATAATCTAGTTCACATCGCTATGTGATTAGCACTCAATGAGTTCTGGGTTTGATCATGTTGCTTGTGAGAGAGGTTTTAGTCAACGGGTCTGAACCTTTCAGATCCGTGTGTGCTTTACAAATCTCTATGTCATCTCCTAGATGTAGCTACCACGTTCTATTTGGAGCTATTCCAAATAACTGTTCTACTTGGAGCTATTCTAAATTGTTGCTCCATTATACGTATACGGTATCTCTACTCAGAGCTATCCGGATAGGTGTTAAGCTTGCATCGACGTAACCCTTTACGACGAACTCTTTTACCACCTCCATAATCGAGAAAATTCCTTAGTCCACTAGTTACCAAGGATAACTTTGACCGCTGTCCTGTGATCCATTCTTGGATCACTCTTGTACCCCTTGACTGACTCATGGCAAGGCACACTTCAGGTGCGGTACACAGCATAGCATACTGTAGAGCCTATGACAAAAGCATAGGGGACGACCTTCATCCTTCCTCTTTCTTCTGCCGTGGTCGAGCTTTAAGTCTTAACTTCATACCTTACAACTCAGGCAAGAACTCCTTCTTTGACTGATCCATCTTGAACACCTTCAAGATCATGTCAAGGTATGTGCTCATTTGAAAGTACCATTAAGCGTTTTGATCTATCCTTATAGATCTTGATGCTCAATGTTCAAGTAGCTTAATCCAGGCTTTCCATTGAAAAACACTTTCCAAATAACCCTATATGCTTTCCAGAAATTCTACGTCATTTCTGATCAACAATATGTCAACAACATATATTCATCAGAAATTCTATAGTGCTCCCACTCACTTCTTTGGAAATACAAGTTTCTCATAAACTTTGTATACACCCAAATCTTTGATCATCTCATCAAAGCATGCATTCCAACTCCGAGATGCTTACTCCAGTCCTTAGAAGGATTGCTGGAGCTTTGCATACTTATTAGCATATTTCAGGATTGACAAAACCTTCCGGTTGTATCACATACAACCTTTCCTCAAGAAAATCGTCGAGGAAACAATGTTTTGACATCCTATCTGCAAGATTTCATAAATAATGCAGTAATCGCTAATATAATTCCAACAGACTCTTAGCATCGCTACGAGTGAGAAAGTCTCACCGTAGTCAACTCCTTGCACTTGTCGGGAAACACCTTAACGACAAGTCGAGCTTTCTCAATGGTGACACTTACCATCATTGTCTGTCTTCCTTTTAAAAATCCATCTGTACTCAACAGCCTTACGACCATCGAGCTGTTCTGCCAAAGTCTATACTTTGTTTTCATACATGGACCCTCTCTCGGATTTTATGGCCTCGAGCCATTGATCGGAATCTAGGCCCACCATCGCTTCTCCACAGCTCGTAGGTTCATTGTTGTCTAGCAACATGACTTCCAAGACAGGATTACGTACCACTCTGAAGTAGTACGCATCCTTGTTATCCCACGAGGTTTGGTAGTGACTTGATCTGAAGTTTCATGATCAATATCATAAGCTTCCACTTCAATTGGTGTAGGTGCCACAGGAACAACTCCCTGTGCCCTGCCCCACACTAGTTGAAGAGACGGTCAATAACCTCATCAAGTCTCCACCATCCTCCCACTCAATTCTTTCGAGAGAAACTTTTCCTCGAGAAAGGACCCGATTCTAGAAACAATCCCTTATTGCTTTCGAATCTGAGACAGGAGGTATACCCAATTGTCTTGGGTGTCCTATGAAGATGCATTTATCCGCTTTGGGTTCGAGCTTATCAGCCTGAAACTTTTCCACATAAGCGTCGCAGCCCCAAACTTTTAAGAAATGACAGCTTAGGTTTCTCTAAACCATAGTTCATACGGTGTCATCTCATCGGAATTACATGGTGCCCTATTTAAAGTGAATGTGGTTGTCTCTAATGCCTAACCCATAAACTATCGTGGTAATTCGATAAGAGACATCATGGTATGCATCATATCCAATAGGGTGCAGTTATGATGTTCGGACACACCATCACACTATGGTGTTCCAGGCTGTATCAGTTGTGAAACAATTTCCACAATGTCTTAATTCTGTGCCAAACTCGTAGTTCAGATATTCATCTCTATGATCATATCATAGATATTTTATCCTCTTGTCACGACGATCTTTCAACTTCACCCTGAAATTACTTGAACCTTTCAATAATTCAGACTCATGATTTATCAAGTAAATGTACTCAACATCTACTCAAATCATCTGTGAAGTAAGAACATAACGATATCCACTACACGCCTCGGCACTCATTGGACTGCACACATCAAAATGTATTTCTTCCAACAAGTTACTTTCTTGTTCCATTTTACTGAAAACGAGGCTTTCAGTCATCTTGCCCATGTGGTATGATTTGCATGTCTCAGGTGATTCAAAATCAAGTGAGTCCAAATGGTCCATTTGCATGGAGTTTCTTCATGCATATACACCAATAGACATGGTTCACATGTCTCAAACTTTTCAAAAACGAGTGAGACCAAAGATCCATCAACATGGAGCTTCTTCATGCGTTTTATACCGATATGACTTACATGGTAGTGCCACAAGTATATACATGTGTATCACTACGATCGAGATTCAATAAACCATTCATTTTAGGTGCAAGACCATTGAAGGTATTATTCAAATAAACAGAGTAACCATTATTCTCCTTAAATGAATAACCGTATTGCGATAGACATAATCCAATCACGTCTATGCTCAACGCAAACACCAAATAACAATTATTTAGGTTTAACACCAATCTCGATGGTAGAGGGAGCGTGCGATGCTTGATCATATCAACATTGGAAACACTTCCAACACATATCGTCAGCTCACCTTTAGCTAGTCTCCATTTATTTCGTAGGTTTTATTTCGAGTTACTAACAGTTAGCAACCGAACCGGTATCTAATACCCTGGTGCTACTAGGAGTACTAGTAAAGTACACATCAACACAATGTATATCCAATATACTTCTATCGACCTTGCCAGCCTTCTCATCTACCAAGTATCTAGGGTAATTCTGCTCCAGTGGCTGTTCCCCTTATTACAGAAGCACTTAGTCTCGGGTTTGGGTTCAACCTTGGGTTTCTTCACTAGAGCAGCAGCTGAATTGCCGTTTCATGAAGAATCCCTTCTTGCCCTTGCTCTTCTTGAAACTAGTGGTTTCACCAACCATCAACAATTGATGCTCCTTCTTGATTTCTACTTTTGTGGTGTCAAACATCGCGAATATCTCAAGGATCATTATATATGTCCCTGATATATTATAGTTCATCACGAAGCTCTAGCAGCTTGGTGGTAATGACTTCGGAGAAACATCACTATCTTATCTGGAAGATCAACTCCCACTTGATTCAAATGATTGTTGTACTCAGACAATCTGAGCACAAGCCCAACAATTGAGCTTTTCTCCCTTAGTATGTAGGCTAAGAAAATCGTCGGAGGTCTTATACCTCTTGACGTGGGCACGAGCCTGAAATCCCAATTTCAGCCCTCGAAACATCTCATATGTTTCGCGACGTTTCAAAAGGTCTTCGGTGCCTCAACTCTAAACCGTTTAACTGAACTATCACGTAGTTATCAAAACGTGTATGTCAGATGTTCGCAACATCCACAGACAACGTTCGAGGTTCAGCACACTGAGCGGTGCATTAAGGACATAAGCCTTCTAAGAAGCAATGAGGACAATCCTCAGTGTATGGACCTAGTCCGCATAATTGTTACTATCAACTTTCAACTAATTTTTCTCTAGGAACATATCTAAACAGTAGAACTGAAGTGCGAGCTACGACATAATTTGCGAAGACCTTTTTGACTATGTTCAGGATAATTAAGTTCATCTTATGAACTCCCAATCAGATAGACATCCCTCTAGTCATCTAAGTGATTACATGATCCGAGTCAACTAGGCCGTGTCCGATCATCACGTGAGACGGACTAGTCATCATCGGTGAACATCTTCATGTTGATTGTATCTACCATACGACTCATGCTCGACCTTTCGATCTTCTGTGTTTCGAGGCCATGTCTGTACATGCTAGGCTCGTCAAGTCAACCTAAGTGTTTCGCGTGTGTAAATCTGGCTTACACCCGTTGTATGTGAACGTAAGAATCTAACACCCGATCATCACGTGGTGCTTCGAAACAACGAACTGTCGCAACGGTGCACAGTTAGGGGGAACACTTTCTTGAAATTTTAAAGAGGGATCATCTTATTTACTACCGTCGTTCTAAGCAAATAAGATGTATAGACATGATAAACATCACATGCAATCAAATAGTGACATGATATGGCCAATATCATATTGCTCCTTTTGATCTCCATCTTCGGGGCTCCATGATCATCATCGTCACCGGCATGGCACCATGATCTCCATCATCATGATCTCCATCATCGTGTCTTCATGAAGTTGTCTCGCCAACTATTACTTCTACTACTACAGCTAACGATTAGCAATAAAGTAAAGTAATTACATGACGTTTATGTTGACACGCAGGTCATAAATAAATTAAGACAACTCCTATGGCTCCTGCCGGTTGTCATACTCATCGACATGCAAGTCGTGATTCCTATTACAAGAACATGATCATCTCATACATCACATATATCATTCATCACATCCTTTGGCCATATCACATCACATAGCATACCCTGCAAGAACATGTTAGACGTCCTCTAATTGTTGTTTGCATGTTTTACGTGGCCGCTATGGGTTTCTAGAAAGAACGTTTCTTACCTACGCAAAACCACAACGTGATATGCCAATTGCTATTTACCCTTCATAAGGACCCTTTTCATCGAATCCGATCCGACTAAAGTGGGAGAGACAGACACCCGCCAGCCACCTTATGCAACTAGTGCATGTTTGCCGGTGGAACCGGTCTCACGTAAGCGTACGTGTAAGGTTGGTCCGGGCCGCTTCATCCCACAATGCCGCCGAATCAAGATTGGACTAGTAACGGTAAGCATATTGAACAAAATCAACGCCCACAACTACTTTGTGTTCTACTCGTGCATAGTAACTACGCATAGACCTAGCTCATGATGCCACTGTTGGGGAACGTAGCAGAAATTCAAAATTTTCCTACGTATCACCAAGATCTATCTATGGAGAGACTAGCAATGAGGGGAAGGGGAGTGCATCTACATACCCTTGTAGATCGCTAAGCGGAAGCGTTCAAGTGAACGGGGTTGATGGAGTCGTACTCGTCGTGATTCAAATCACCGGAGATCCTAGTCCCGAACGGACGGCACCTCCGCGTTCAACACACGTACAGCCCGGTGACGTCTCCCATGCCTTGATCCAGCAAGGAGAGAGGGAGAGGTTGAGGAAGACTCCATCCAGCAGCAGCACAACGGCGTGGTGGTGATGGAGGAGCGTGGCAATCCTGCAGGGCTTCGCCAAGCACCACGGGAGAGGAGAAGGACTTGGGAGAGGGGGAGGGCTGCACCAGAACATTGGTATGGCTGCCCTCCCACCCCCCACATATATATAGGGGCAAGGGAGAGGGGGGGGCGCAGCCTTGGCCCTTCCTCCAAGGAAGGGTGCGGCTAGGGAGGAGTCCCTCCTCCCCAAGGCACCTCGGAGGTGCCTTCCCCTCTTAGGACTCTTCCTATCCCTCATCTCTTGGCGCATGGGCCTCTTGGGGCTGGTGCCCTTGGCCCATATAGGCCAAGGCGCACCCCCTACAGCCCATGTGCCCCCCCAGGGCAGGTGGCCCCACCCGGTGGAGCCCCGGGACCCTTCCGGTGGTCCCAGTACGATACCGATGACCCCGAAACTTGTCCCGATGGCCGAAATAGGACTTCCTATATATAAATCTTTACCTCCGGACCATTTCGGAACTCCTCGTGACGTCCGGGATCTCATCCGGGACTCCGAAAAAATTTCAGGTTACCGCATACTAATATCTCTATAACCCTAGCGTCACCGAACCTTAAGTGTGTAGACCCTACGGGTTCGGGAAGCATGCAGACATGACCGAGACGTTCTCTGGTCAATAACCAACAGCGGGATCTGGATACCGATGTTGGTTCCCACATGTTCCACGATGATCTCATCGGATGAACCACGATGTCGAGGATTCGATCAATCCTGTATACAATTCCCTTTGTCTATCGGTATGATACTTTCCCGAGATTCGATCGTCGGTATCCCGATACCTTGTTCAATCTCGTTACCGGCAAGTCTCTTTACTCGTTCCGTAACACATCATCCCGTGATCAACTCTTTGATCACATTGTGCACATTATGATGATGTCCTACCGAGTGGGCCCAGAGATACCTCTCCGCTACACGAAGTGACAAATCCCAGTCTCGATTCGTGCCAACCCATCAGACACTTTTGGAGATACCCGTAGTGCACCTTTATAGCCACCCAGTTACGTTGTGACGTTTGGCACACCCAAAGAACTCCTATGGTATCCGGGAGTTTCACAATCTCATGGTCTAAGGAAATGATACTTGACATTAGAAAAGCTTTAGCATACGAACTACACGATCTAGTGATATGCTTAGGATTGGGTCTTGTCCATCACATCATTCTCCTAATGATGTGATCCTGTTATCAATGACATCCAATGTCCATGGTTAGGAAACCGTAACCATCTATTGATCAACGAGCTAGTCAACTAGAGGCTTACTAGGGACATGGTGTTGTCTATGTATCCACATATGTATCTGAGTTTCCCATCAATACAATTATAGCATGGATAATAAACGATTATCATGAACAAGGAAATATAATAATAACTAATTTGTTATTGCCTCTAGAGCATATTTCCAACACCTATGATGTGAACCAAATGACATCTCTTTTCCAATCCCTACTCATAGGAATTGAGATGCTCCATGTCATCTCTTTCCCTACAACTTCCATGTATACATCTTCTATTCCTAAATAGATAGTACAACCCACTAGTAGCTTTTTTCCAAAACATGCAACTATGGCACAAGAACTATATAGTGTGCCAATAACTTTGAAAGAAGGTCGCTGGATGAAGCTAACCCAACAGTGCAGAGATAGGCAAATCCGAGCACTACTGGCCGTTGGATATCATCAACATTCCACCAGATCTGCCACATGTACAATTTAGAAGACTCCATGGTTGAACTTAAGCATAATGCACAAACCTCAAAACACAAGCACTTCTCCTTTGTTCTAGAATCTTCTGTATTATAATTGATTATTTTTTTCTAAATGAATTGCCATTATTTGTTTTTTACTTTATGATTTACTCCCTCCGTTCCAAAATAGATGACCCAGCTTTGGAACGGAGGGAGTACAATTCACAACCCCATGAATCTTAATATTTTTATAAAACTTATTGATTTTGAATGAGATGAACTATAAGAACTAAACGAACATCTACATCATGCATATATGACTCAAAGCTTTACATGCTATAGTGTGTATTTATTCATAATTTGGTTTCGAAATCTCATGCGTTCAATATAGTTTTGAGTAGAGTAGCAAATTTCACGTGGCCCCGGGTATATCAAAATGCAGGGCCCATGCATCATTGCCTTTCGGTCGAACCTACGTCCACAATTTTTTGTACGTACTATATCTCCACTGGTCCCCGAACCCAAAATGTTGCCTCGTTCCTGTAAAACCAAGCGGCCCACACATATTTAAGGCGTCGGCTCGAACCCGTTTACTACGACGTGGCCCCGCACGCCGTACTCCTACAAACCCTACCACCACAGTCATCATCTGTTTTCTTCAAGAGGACGAGGGAGAAGCCGATTTGTAGTGGAGGCGCTTTAAAAAAAGATCTGTAGTGGAGACCCCTACCCTAGGGTGCCCTAGGTAGCTGCCGCACGCATCATTGTTTTCTCTTTCCTTTATGCTCTTGCGCCCTAGAGTGAAATGATTGTTGCTTCGTCCATCCAGCTTAATGCGGGAAAGGTGGGGCTTTGTGATTTGACCCCTCGTCGCTCATTTTCTACTACTGTGGCGCTACGACCAGGGTGCCTCCAATTCCAATCGCTACTCCGAACTATAATTTGGTGCATCGCACGTGGAACAAGACGGTGGATGAGCCACATGTCAGCCAAAGGGGTCCTGTTAAGTGTGTCTCCATTTCGTGTGCGGACTGACCCTGCTTGAGTTGCTACGCCAACACGACAGGAGCAGCCTACCACTTGGTTTTGCTCCTTGGTGAATCCCGACTATATTGATCTAAAAAGATATGTGCTGAACTACCCTCTCCGTCTCGGTTTTTTATTTTTAGGCGTCTCGGTTTATAGGGCCTGCACGTAGTTTTAGGTCATCCATTTGACTAACTAAATATGAGTTACTATGTCACAAAAAGTATATTATTGGATTCTTAAGAGGATGTAGTTGTATTTAAAAGTCGAGGGCGGGGCTTTTCCTGCGCGGTAGGCGGCGGGGCAGTTCCGCCTAGTCGGTTCGACAGAGACGCGAGAAGACGAGGGAGTAGCTGCTGCAAACGTAGGGTTGTGTGATTTGACAGCAAGTTACTGCTGGACAGGTGGGGCCCTGTGATTTGACTTGCCATTATCATTTTAACTGCGGCGCTACGACTGGCGTGAGTATCCCAGATTCCTGACCACCTCCATACAGGTGCCTCTCCCAATGCTCCACCATGTAGTAGAGGCTGGCTCTTGCATGAGAGCCCACTTCTCCACTTTTTCCTTGCCTCTATTTCCTCCACATATGCAAAAATGTCATGTAAAGTGCACTATTGTACTTACTTTTACTTGCTCTTACAGGTGCTTAAGCTTGCCACATAGGCATAAAGTCTGATGTGGCAAGTTAATCAAGAAGAGAGAGACTAGTTTGGTGACCCAAGGAAGAAATGGTGCTAATTAAGCGCGTGTACCTAGGTGAAAAGACAATTTTGAGTCTATAGCTAATTAAATGAAGCAAACTTAGCAACACCATTTCATTGGAAGAGGTCACTCCTTGGCAAATGCAATAAATACACACGCTTACTAGCACCGTTTCTTCCTTGAGTACGAAGAAAGAGATAGAGAGGAGTAACAAAAAAATACACTTATAGCCAACCTTGTTGTAGTATGAGTGACTAAGTGATGACTATGTATGACATGCCAACATCAGATAGCCTAACGCACCGTGTTAAATCTCCAAGGGCGCGACCGCGCGAGCGACGCGACGGTCGTGGTAGGCGCGACCATGATACGGGCTGCTGGCAGCCCTTGGATCTGAGATCAAACGGTCGCATGCTAAGTTGCTGAAAATTTGCAGAATAACCCTCCAGGATAGGACATTCACCCATAGGCCTAGAATCACACCATGCAACCGTTCAATCTCAGATCCAAGGGCTCTCGGAAGCCCGTATCATGGGAGAATGGAAAGCCACTACCCTGCCGTTCGCACGCCGGCAGTTCGCTCCTACTCGTCCCCGCACGTCCTTCAATACTATGGCGGTTCGCTCCTAGTCGTCCCGTCCATTCTCATTACGGCAGTTCCACTAATCCTAACCCTCCTCCCAAATCCATGGCGTCCCAAATCTCCATGATCGGCGGTGAGTACATGGTTAGAACCATCACCGGCGATGAGTTCGATGTCATCTACACCCGTTTTTCCGCGACGGTGAAAGGATGCCTTTCTCGCTTCAGACGCATATTCGAAAACTCAGATGATGAGTGGGTCGCTGGGCTAGATGTTGAGTACACCACAGTCCTGGGACGAGAGAAGTATCTAAAGGATGAAGAGAGGAAGAAGCCCGCCGTGATCCAGGTTTGCATACATAACGTTTGCTTGGTCTACCACATATGCCATGCCGACGTTGAGTGCCAGGATTTTAAGACCTTCCTCAAGGACAAAACAGTGAAATTCGTTACTGTAGACTTTACGAACGACGAAGAAGTCCTGGGTCGGATAGGCCTCGTTGTAGGCAACCCCTTCGACCTCCAGAAGAATCGGCTGGTGCCCTCTCGTCAGCCTTCAATGCTGACCCTGGCAGGAGCCATGGTTCATCCTTCATACGGTAAACTGGAGAAACCTCCATACACGTTTCATCGTCATGCATGGCAGCGGAATGTACTAGATATAAACCACATCCACTATGCTGCAATGGATGGCTACCTTTTCTTCAATATCTACAAGGGTTGGATGAAGAGCAACAGCCAAGTGTGCGGTTCAAGCAAAGAAGTATCGGCCAAGAGGAATAGGGACAAGGACGAAGTCGAGGACGTGGACGAGGACTCCGAGTAAGGTGGCAGTGCCGTTGCTCATGGTGGTTCTAAACTTCTAATGCAGTGTCTACCGGATTAGTTGCATAGTTTAATTTCTTGTGTGCTTAGTTTAATTTGAGGGGTGTGTTGTGCTGAGCCCCCAGCAGAAGTATGTTATGTTTCTTCTCGTTACTTTAACTCTTCAGTATGTACATACTACTAGTATTTCTTTAATTGAATTTAGCACCCCAATTAAGCACGTACTAGCTTTTTTAATAGTACTATATGCATAATTTGGCGACGAGCGCTCTCTATATGTACCACATTTTTTTATTTCAATTTTTCCTCAATGGCGCAATCCATCGATAGTACTACTATACAAAAGTATACATTTTTAAAAGGCTAGAGTAGTGTTCATCACATATATAGCCAGTTAAATTCTCAACCTAGAACGACGTGCATGCCATGTAGTAAATCGATACGGAGGAAGTATAGTAAAAATGAGGTGATTTTACCGAGCGATCGGCGGGGGAGCATGGCCTGTCATGCGGTCCCACGTGTCATGATGTACCAAGGCGATGCACGTGTCCCTCTTGAGGCAGAAGCGATACTAGTACGTGGTTTGAGATGATGGCGAACGGAAGTGTGAAATAAGGGTTGCTTCGTCCGTCTGGGAAAGTGCGGCATTGTGATTTGACGTCTCATTGCTCATTACTACTACTGGGCCGATACGAGTGGGGTGCGTCCCCCTGCTGTTCTGCACTGTTATTTGGTGCTTGACACGTCGACCTGGTTGCTATATGTCCCACATGTCGGCGACAGGAAGTACAGAATTCATGAAAGGGAGTGTCGACGGAGTAGTATACTACTACAGAATTCATGAAAGGGAGCGACTTAGTTTTGGAAAAATCCGTTTTTACGGAGTACATACCCACTACGGTTTATAGGGCTCATCTAAAAAACATTCGTTTTTCCGTTTGATAAGTCTCAATTCTACTATACTACTAGTAGTACCATTACATGTTGGATTTCGAGGTGCGTTAGATCACCCGACGCAAGCAGTGTCAAGAGGAAACTAACCAATGCATGTACAAGTTCATGGAAATTTAGTGGTCATTCATGCATTCGTTCTAATTAATGCCTCGGTAAACACAACTTCTTGAGAAAAACGAGCGTACTAATTACTTGTGCAAACTACAAAATTAATTCGACCATTCACCGTCTACCTTGGTTGGAGAGATTTTGAAATTGAGCCATAAACTGGAAAGGAGGGAGTAGTAACTTTTGTCTCGATTACTATTTGTGGCCTTGTATAGATGCAAAATGTATTTTTTATAGTGGCCTTGTATAAGTAAACGGAGGGAGTACTAACCAAAGTACGTACTCCCTCCGTCTAGGTGAGTAAGTCATCTTAGGTTGTGCACCGTGACCAAGGAAGCGGAGAAAACGAGAGACATTAATGTTTATTTGCTAATTAATAGCATTGCATGCAATGAACTAACCACTGCATGTCGTGTTCGGTAGTCTCAAGTCATTAAAAGCATGCACACCCCTCATCTCTTATTGGTTGATATGTCAAGAAACATGAAACGAGGTAGAAATTAATGTACCACGCCTAAGTGTTTTGGGATTATTTGGTTTTCATAAGATGACTTACACACCTAGACGGAGGGAGTAGTAGGGACGAGGAGTAAACGGAGGGAGTAGTAAAATTTTCTCCTCGTGCTGCAAGCCACCGCGCACGTGGGCAAGGGAGCAAGCTTTGCCTCATCCTGCGAGCCACCGCGCCCGTGGGCGGGGGAGACGGCGTACTAAGCAAGCTTCTCCTCGTTCTGCGAGTTGACGGGATACATCAAAAGTACTCCAGTGTATAGAGCCTTGCCTCTAAGGTAGGCTCCACATGGTTTGCCTCTTTTTTTAACATAACACGTCAAGTCGCAATTTGTTTGTTCACCCGTGGTAGACGGTCCTCCCTCCACCAAGTGGACAACCAGTACACGTGCCAAATTACCACGTGGGCTGCCTTTTTCGTACAGAAATGAGCTCCACCGTGTACCCGCGCGGGTGTGGTTGGGAAAGAGACGGGAGTACGTGCGCCGTGCGTGCACCTCTTCTCTTCGTGCACGCCCCCCACCTATGTGGGTGTGTGTGAGAGAGATACAAACCTAGATATAATGCGCCGTCCATCCCCACGCCTCCGCCCAGTCCGACCACCAGTCACCACCACGCCCCACTCCTCCTCGCCTTATCTCTCATCTTTCTCCCTCCATTTTTATATACAAGGGGCCACTATCAAAATTACAATTTGCAGATATACAAGGCCACTAACATTAATCGATGCAATATTAATGGTGTTTGCCTCGTGGTACTAGCAAAGGAGGACATTAATTATCCCTTGCATGCATGCGGGAGTTTGTAAAAAAATGCATCTTGATGTTCCGTGCAATGCACGGGCATCTTGCTAGTCCATGAAAACAACACATGGCAAAATTCCACGGCGAACAGGGGATTTGAATCTATTGGGAGGGGCTGTTTGGATCTTGCCCGGGGTAGCCAAAATATTGGCGACTACTTCGCCATGGCCGGCACCGGCTTGAGTTCATCCTAACATTACCCTCTTTTGTGGAGCCCATGCGGGGTCGACGAAGGTCCTCGCAACAAAAGGATCCGGCAAGACACCTGTTGTGTACGCCGGCGTCGCCTCCGCGGTGGCCTTCATGGGACCCAAGAGGCGGCGGCCTCCCGTGTTCTACTTCTCCTCAATGATGGCGGCGGACGCGGAGGCGCTGGCCACCGACTGGCAGCTCTCCGCGCACCCGGCTTCTATCGCTGCTTGCATGGCGCGGCCGCCGGCATGGGAGTCTCGGCCACAGAAACGGGAGACGCGGTATGAGGCAGTGGCATGGACGGCAGCAACGTCGCCCGTGCGCCGCTCCTCGTCGAGCTGGCCTGGAGCGGCGAGTTGCTGAACCGCGCGCCGTCTTGGGGCAGCAACTGGCTCCATCGGGCGAGGGGAGGGAGGTGGATCAGCGAGCTGCATAGCTTGTATCAGGCAGGCTACCCAGCCGGCTTGGATGCGGAATAACTACTCTTCGTAAGCCATTGTAAGAGTGGACAAAATGGTGGAGGAAATAGGGGAGCGGCGGAGGTGTGCGATTCTTGGCCGGCGTTTGGCCTCGTTTAAATAGGAGATTAAATAGATGGCGCGGCCGGCATTGCGTTTAATGCCGGCCCGGTCATGAACGGACGTGTGTCCAGAGTGGGTTTCTCGGCTTCCACACGGGCGGGTTTCATGGAGGCATTTGAATGCGGCACAGAGGCATGTTCAGTCGGGCGTGCCGCGAGTGGCGCCCTTGACTCTGACCTAGGACACCGCGTCGTTCTTCCACTGACATGTGGGCTCTTTGGGTGCATGGCCTGCATGTCAGTGACCCAATGCAGGCAGCGCATAGCAGAGGAACCTTTGGTGGGCCAGGGCGGTCAGAAGCGGGCATTTCATAAACCGATGATTGTTCATTGAATGTGACGTCATCTTTTTCATGTAGATAAGACTACTATGTTGATAGCCCGTTCGATACGTTGTGATTCATAAAGACCGCTGCAAACATCAATGTTCTGCTTATCACAGATAAGATTGATTAATACCCATAACAATCCATGTCCTTAACAAAGGGTGCATGCACGTATAGGTTGAACGTGTGTCTTGCTTCGTGTGCTGTGTGCATGCAGGCGTGCGAGTATTGCGTGCGTGCAAGGGTACGTTTCAGTGTTGCATGCATGGGTGCGTACGTGCGTGTGTTCGTGAGTGCATGTGTACGTGTCAGTGTTGCACGCCAGCATGCGTGCGTGTGTACGTGTCAGTGTTGCATGCCTACATGCGTGCGTGTCTTGCGTGCGTGCATGTGTACATGCGGGGTGAGGCTACACGTCAGTCGACTGACTTTTTCATCTCTGGTCATTAGATTTTCCAGCCGTTGGATACGAAATCAAGGGCCTCCAGTTTATCATCAAACTCCACTCCCAGAGCCGCCAGCCACCACCGGCCGAACCGCCAGCCCCCGCCGCCCGCGGCCGGCCCGCCCTCCCCAAAACCACTCCCCACCGCCGGTCCGCCGCTGCACCGGCCGTCCCTCTAGCCCCCCCCCCCCCGCCGAGCTTTTTCTCCGGGGATCCCCACCCCACCGCCCAATGAATGCCCCCCAACCGCCGGTGACTGCCAACCAGAGGTCTCACGACTTCGAATACCCACCGACCACTAATTTATTACCATTTCTGTCCTTCATATACGTGCTGACGGGTGGGCCCTATGGTAATGTGCGCTGCTGAGTGTGGACCGTTTGACTGGTCAATTGATAGTGTTATCAACAAATTACAGAGCTGTATGGTGAGCCAGTGACCGTACGATCACCCTAAAATGTACTCCTATTTTATTAACACAGTATAGACTCAAACTACCATTTCTTTCTTTCATATACGGGCTGACAGGTGGGCCCCACGGTTACGCGCCCCGATGGTGCAACACTAGTTGTGCCGCGTGGAACGTTTGACTGGTCAATTGATTGTGTCATCAACAAAATACGGAGTTGTATGGGTGAGCTAGTGACCGTATAATAATGATATGTATTTGTTTAACACGGTACAGATGCAAGGGCTCATATATACGTGCAAGCACTCACCGCTATAAGCGCACACACGCAAACCCGACCCGTATGAGCACCTTTGAGAGAGTGGGCCAGCATATATGATCTTGAGATTTTATGAAGTCACCATAGGTGCCTCGTAGTCGAGTGGAATGTCTCCTCCCACTGAACGTACGTTGCCGGAAAATACTGAAATTAACACAAGATAAATGCGAGCACCGGGACTTTAACCTTGGTGGGCTCGAGAAACCACTGTCCTCTAACCATCCAACCACATGTTGGTTAGCACGACAAAATGTATGTGGTGACCGTGATGAGCTTATTCTGAAGTCCAGTGACCATATCGTGCTTTCGCTTCAAATACAATGACCGTAAGTGTCGTCAACAAAGTACGGAGTACACATCAAATGCAAAGTCTGTCAGTGTCATCAACAAAATATGGAGACGTATTGTGAGCTAGATACCGTTGTACTATTGTATATGCTTATTCTCTTAGTGGCCGATTGCGTGTGTGGTGTGGTGGGCACATCATTTCTAGTTGTGGTGGGTCAACATGAAGACTCATTGGTCGGTTCCATCCTGCGCCACATATAGGTTGGACTGAGACGTGTTATACAAAGACCCATGTGGAGGACTCGGCGTACAACACGAAGCTACCAGAGTCGCGGAGGACTCTATCCCCACTGGTGATAAGCCGACTATATATGATTTGTAACCCTAGGCCCTTAGTATGGTATACAAGCTTGGGGGCTAGTTCGTCGATAGTATCCACACATGCACAATGCCTGGTATTCACGTGTACTTTGTACACACCCCTATCACTAATATACAGTACCAGGAGTAGGCTCTTTCTTCAACTGCAATTGAATTCTAGCACGTGCATGTGTTTATTTCATATTATCGATCCATAGAGTGAGAGCGGTTTGAAATACAGGCAATGGATGCTTTTGCAATTCATATATAAACATTAATTAGTGCACTCCATGTTGTTAGTGTGAAGAACTTTATACATTTGTCACTTGCATGGATACATTCCAAATTGCTAGCTATGAAATAGAATACATGTCGAATTCAACATAAAGGGGGTTTCGAAGATTCGAATTCATAGGAAGTGCATTCATCTATTTGAACCCGAGATAATGGCATTTGTAAATCAGATGTAAAAGGGGGCATCAATCTTTGTTGTGAGTTTGAACATGCTATATATATTCATACGCATATCTAACTTTTTTTTGCAACCAAGGAGATTATATCTGGAACCATGCATGAACTGAGGTAAGTTGCATATTTTTTAATATATACTCGTGTACAATGTATATTCAAATGTACCCCCTCCATTCCAAAATAATCGTAGCTTTAGGATTTTCAAGAGTAAAGATTTGTGAAGTTTGACAAATCCTGAAAGTTCAATTCAAGAGAACCGAAAACGTTAATGCTTCTGCTCCCAAATATTGAACGAAGCGCCAAATAGGCCTCTGGTCACCCGAAACCGCGCGAGACTAATGTTTTGGTGGTAGAAAATTACTGTCCTGACTCTGGCCCGTGTAGCCTATCGGCCCGATGTCCAAAGGTCTAAACCGGGGTAGGTTTGTAACTTCACCAAGACGCCAGAGAAGCATTCATATGCCGTGGGCGCCTACCCATGCGCTCGGCCGAAATCTATCCCGCCCACATTTGGGACACCTGACATGACTGTCCTACCCCAACCCGCAATTTGTCCGAAATTTTAGATGGGGGGAAAGTTTGTAACTTTCCCCAAATTTCAAACAAGCGCATCTCAAACCGAAACATTGTTCCCCCTTAGTTCCCCGCCTCCCTCCGTTTCCCCATTCATACTCCGTGGGCGCGAAAACGCCCTCTCCACCAGCCGCGAAACCCTAGTCTCCTCCGTCCTCCACCCCATAGCGGCCAATCCACCGCCGCCCTCCTCCATCACGCCGGAGCCGGTACCCCGACGACGTAGTCCAACGCAACCGCAACCGCAACGCTCTCAAGGACTTAGCAGCTGAATCCGAGGCAGAGCTGCCTCCACGACACCGACACCGACGTGTGCCATACCAGAACCACTCCGACCACGCCGTCCTGTGCCTCACTGCTGCGGCTCCACTTTCGCAACCGTCCACCGCACCGGAGATGTTCCCGCTACGCCGTCGTTCACCGCCTCGGATCTGCTTCCCCACTGCCGACAGACGGCCACCGCACCACACTCAACAACTTGGCCATGGGTTCGTCCAAGGTTGCACCGTCCTCCACAACTTTTGGTCTCCGGCGAACAACAAGAAGATCATCGGAAAAATAGAAGGAGGACACAACACTGCCAGAAGAAAGAGGTACTCCTCTTCCCATATTCGTGCAAATCTTACGTCTCCGCTCACACCGTATTCATCCCACGAAAGAAACTAGTTGAGCGCTTCTTACTGCATCTTCTTCGTGATACTAAATGCACAAGGTTTCCTCCCTTTTACTATTTCACCTTTGCTAGAGGTCAGTAGCCCGCCTGGATTTCAATTCAGGGTCAGTCGAACCGCAATTAAAAGAAGCAGCACCAGCTTAGGGGCGCGGAGCACCTAGTCCGCCTGCTCCTCGGGGACGCGGGGTGTGGGGTGCAGGAGCTGCTTGCGCCCGATCTGGAGGTCGGCGGGGCTTGAATGGATGGCTGGGGGGCGGTGCCAAGCACGGTAGTGCGGTGAGGTCGAGGGGAGGGCGCAGGCAGGGGAGGAATACTGGGCCGATGGTCGCTGGCGTTTCGAGGAAGATCGTCAACACTGACTGGCTGGAGGTAGATGAAGGCGATCTGCATGTTCTTTGTACATCGGACGGTGCAGAAAAAATGGACTGACCTATTTGCTTTTAGTCGACTATTATTTTCATAGAATCCTGTAGTAATTTAGTGTGCCATGCATGTTGTAGAGCTATCATATGTCTCCCGTCATTTATTTCTCACTGACCTGCTATCTGCTACCTTTACACTGTACTAATTGTGCACACACTTCACCCATACTCACACTATTATTTTTTATGCATGGGTCTTTTAGACTCTGACGCAGTGTTGATGAATGCAGAAAAGAAAAGACAGAAGTCGCTCCAGTGTAATTCGAAGATAAGCACTAAGCGTTCCAGCGCTCTAACGGGTGCAGTGTCAGCAGTTGGAGACAGTAAACGTAGCTCTGCAGTTGATGATCTCAATTGCCACACACAACCATCCCAGGTGCTTGCTTTAACTTCGTGCTGTCAAATGTGGTTGCATGATGCATATGGTGTCTAGCTTGTATAGCTTCCAATTTGGTTAAATTGCATCTGCTTACTTTACACATTATACCTTTGATAATGACATGCCTTCCTGTTTTCGATACATACTACATATGTCTATTAACCATGTTCGTACATCAAACTAATGCTCTTTTGTATTCCTCGTCAATCACTTATGATGAGACAGTCACCCGTGTGGGTTACTGTGAGACCCCATACTCGTTTAAAGAGTGCAGTGTCATCCTCCCCACATGATTCTCAAGAAACAGCAAGGCTAAATGAAGATAGTCAACGTAGCTCTCTAGTTGATCACCGCAATTCCCCCACACCACCATCGCAGGTGCTTGCTCTTACTTGGCAGTGTGATATGTGGTTGCATGTTGCATATGGTGTTGTACCTTGTAATGCTTCTAATTAGGGTAAATTGCATCTGCTTAGTTAACACATTATACTTGTGAATATGACATGCCTTCCTGTTTTTGGTACATACTACGTCTTTCTATTAACCATGTTGTTACATCAAACTACTTTTCTTGTGTATCCCTCATCAATGCTCCTAATTTGGTAAATTGCATGTCCTTAGCTTACACATTATACATGTCAATATGACACGCCTTCCTGTTTTGGGTACATACTACATCTGCCTATCACACCATGTTCTTACATCAAACTTCTGTTCTTATGTATCCTGCGTCTATCGCTTATGATGAGACAGTCACGCGCGTTGGTTAATATGAGACGCAATACTCTTATAAAGAATGCAATTTCATCCTCTCCACATGATTCTCAAGAAACAGCAAGCCTAAATGAAGATAATGAACGTAGCTCTGTACCTGAAGACTGCACTTCCCCTACACCACCATCACAGGTGCTTGCTCTAACTTCGTAGTGTGATATGTGGTTGCATGTTGCATACGGTGTCTAGCTTGTAATGCTTCTAATTAGGGTAAATTGCATCTGCTTAGTTTACACACTATACCTGTGAATATGACATGCCTTCCTATTTTTGGTACACACTACATCTATGTGTTAACCTTGTTCTTACATGAAACTACCTCTCTTCTGTATCCTGCATCAATCACTTACGATGAGTCACCTTTATTCATTACATATTGCATATTATTTCTAGCCTATTGCCATGTATTGCTTGTAATTTGGTCAAATACATTTGTTAGGGCACCCTTTTAATTTGGCAGAGTGATATTGGTTTCATCTTTCATATGGTTTCTAGCTTGCATCGATTCTAACAAGTTCAAGCACCTTGTGCTTAGTTTACACTTTATACATCATACATGTCAATATGTCACGCCGTCTTGTTTTTCATACATATTCCATCCTCCTATCATGCGGCTGCCTTACATGAAAGTAGTGTTCGTCAGTATCATGCATCAATGAGTTCTGAAGAGCAAATTTTATTCCTTTTTCTTGTGGGTTTGACTTGACAAGGCAAAACAAAGAAAGAGGAAGGAAAAGAGTAAGGAAGGCGATGATGGTGGTCCTCTGCAGCAACGTAAACGGAGCACCTGTACCGATTCTCCTTGTACTGATAGTGCATTACAAGGTCCAAGTCTCCGCTCCCCTACTCCACCATCCAAGGTGCTTGCTCTAACTTGGCAGTGTGATATCTGGTTGCATGTTTCATATGGTGTCCAGCTCGTATTGCTCCTAATTAGTGTAAACTGCATCTACTTAGCTTACACATGATACATGTGAATATGACACGCTTTCCTGTTTTTGGTACATACTATATCTGTCTATCACACCATGTTCTTACATGAAACTACTCTTCTTGTGTATCCTGCATCAGTCACTTATGATGGGACACCTTTAAGTTGGCAGTGTGATATTGGTTTGCGTCTTGAATATGATTTCTAGCATGTATTGCTTCTAGTTTGATGAACGCCACCTATGACGAGACAGTTTTAACTTGGAAGAGTGATATTGATTGCACCTTCCATATGGTGTCTTGCAGTGTTTCTAATCCCTTTTTCTTATCGGTTTAACTTCACAAGGCAAAATCAAGAAAGAGGAAGGAAATTAGTCCGGCAGTGGATGATGGTGGTCCTCTGCAGCAACGTAAACGGAGCATCTGTACCAATTCTCCTTGTACTGATAGTGCATTACAAGGTCCAAGTCTCTGCTCCCCTACTCCACCATCCAAGGTGCTTGCTCTAACTTGGCAGTGTGATATCTGGTTGCATGTTGCATATGGTATCTAGCTCGTATTGCTCCTAATTAGTGTAAACTGCATCTGCTTAGCTTACACATGATACATGTGAATATGACACGCTTTCCTGTTTTTGGTACATACTATATATGTCTATCACACCATGTTCTTACATGAAACTACTCCTCTTGTGTATTCTGCATCAGTCACTTATGATGGGACACCTTTAAGTTGGCAGTGTGATATTGGTTTGCATCTTGAATATGATTTCTAGCATGTATTGCTTCTAGTTTGATGAACGCCACCTATGACGAGACAATTTTAACTTGGCAGAGTGATATTGATTGTACCTTCCATATGGTGTCTTGCAGTGTTTCTAATCCCTTTTTCTTATCGGTTTGACTTCACAAGGCAAAATCAAGAAAGAGGAAGGAAATTAGCCCGGCAATGGACCATGGTGGTCCTTCGGAGCAACTCAAACAGGGGGTCTCTACAGATTCTACTCCGCCATCCTCCCAACAAGATTCGCAAGACAACACAAGGTTGGGCAGTCAACGTAGCTGTGTAGATGATGACTCCCCTACTCCACCATCACAGGTGCTTGCTCTAACTTGACACTATTATATGTGGTTGCATGTTGCGTATGATGTCTAGCTTGTATTGCTTCTAACTTGAATTGCATCTGCTTACTTTACACATAATGCCTGTGAATATGACACGTGTTCCTGTTTCTAGAACATACATGTACATGATGAGCACATCTCCCCTACTCCACCATCACCGGTGCTTGCTCTTACTTGGAACTGTTATACGTGGTTGCGTTTTTCGTATGATGTCTAGTTTGTATTGCTTCTGATTATGTTGAATTGCATCTGCGTAGCTTACAACTTATACCTGCAATGATTACTTACCCATAAGACACGCTATCGTACGTGTGAATATGAAACGCTGTCTTTTTTTGTATATATTCCATCCTCCTATTCTGCACTTGCCTTACATCAAAGTAGTGTTCGTCTGTATCATGCATCAACCAGTTATGCAGAGCTAATTTTATTCATCTTCTTGTGGTTTTGACTTCATAAGGCAATATCAGAAAATAGGAAGGAAAAGAGTAAGTTAGGGGATGTTGGTGGTCCTCCGCACCGACGCAAACAGAGACTCTCTAGATTTGCCACTGCTACTGCTAATGAAGTTGAAGTCCCAAGTCTACATGATGAGTTCATCTCCCGTACTCCACCATCGCAGGTGCTTGCTCTAAGTTGACAGTGTGATAATTGGTTTCATGTTGCATATGTTGTCTAGCCTGTATTTGTTCTATTTTGATTAAATTTCACCTGCTGAGTTTATACATTATACATGTGCATATGACATGGCTTTCTGTGTCTAGAATACACTGCATCTATCTATAATACCATGTTCTTACATCAAAGTACTGCTGTTGTGTATCCCGCATCAGTCACTCATGATTGGACGCTTTTAACATGGCAGTTTGATAGTGGTTGCATCTTGCATTGATTTCTACGTTGTACTGCTTCTAATTTTTCGAATTGCCACTTATGACATGACACTTTTAACTTGGCAGAGTAATATTGGTTGCCTCTTTCATATGGTGTCTAGCTTGCATTACTTCTATTTTCTTGAAAATCCTTCTGCTTAGTTTGCACATCGTAGCTGCGAATATGTCATGCCGTCCTGTTTTTCTTACATATTCCATCCTCATACGGTTGTCTTACATCAAAGTATTGCTTGTCTGTATCATGCATCAATGAGTTCTGAAGAGTGATTTTATTCTTTTGTGTTGTGGGTACAGCTTGACATGGCAAAGTCAAAAAAGAGCAAGGAAAATAATATAGTAGGCAGTGTTGTTACTCGTCTGGTGAAACGGAAAAGGTTCTGCCATCGAGATTCTGCTGGCACTTATAGTGCAGTAGAAGGTCCAAGTCCACCGGCTAAATCTACAAACACAATATCACCTGCTCCACCAGCTGCAGCATCCGCTTCAACTGTACCAGCATCTCAACCAGTTACTCGTTCGTTTGCTCCGGAACTGGCCAGTTCCCAAGCTGTCTACACACCTAACACTACTTCCGAAGCACTGCTGACACAACAGGACTTGGCAAGATCAGATGAACCTCATGAGCATCAACACCAAGACGGTACCTGACCGAGTCAAGTTGAAGTTGCATGCTCCTTTATATGTACTCTCACAGTTTGATGTACACTAACACTTTCCATATTCGTTGTTGAACTAGCACCACAGCGCAAGCGGAAATAGACATCAGGGATAATGCTTGACAGATTAACAAAATCTAAAGGAGGAAGAATGGAGATCCATTTTGAGGCAGGTTTAAAAAGGCCACGTGATGCTACAGAGTCAGCCAAGTTAGTATCAGAGGCAGCCGTTGCCGTTAGGTGTCATGCACGTATCCTCCCAACGTGGATCCAGTACAGGAATGAGAAAGACAATACCCAGTTTAACACCTTCCTTGACCATTTATCCATAAGTAATGTTATTCATCGCAATTAGTAATATTGTCTTGCTCTGTCCCATACTTTCTAGCTTCCTCCTAATAAGACTCACATTCTTTTTTCAACAGATGAGGTTCAAGTTGGATCCGAAAGATGATGCAACTAGACAAGCATGCACTCATGTTTTTCAGTCTGCTCTGCGACAGTATCGGTACCACCTTAGAAAATCTCACTTTGAAGGCAAGGCTAACAATGAAATCGCCCAAACATCTCCAGTGGAATATATTACAGATGAAGACTGGACAACCCTTGTTAAACACTGGTCTGATCCAAAGTATCAGGTAGGCTATATGTATTTGATCAGACCACATATTGAACTTGTATTTATGTATGTGCCTTACAAGTGTATCTTCTTCTAAGATAACTGTTTGAAGAACAAAACCAACCGTTCTAAAGTGAAATTCCAACGGACCACAGGATCTCCAAGCTATATTGCACACTGCGAGGCTCTTGTAAATAGCTGCTACTTCCTTCTTTTTTTGTGCCATATTATCGTATCTATATTGACTTGTTCCAAATACAGAGGAAATCCCGTGCAGACCAAAAAGAACCTGAACCGAATGCAGTGCAAATCTTCAAGGATTGCCACACCAGCAAGATGAAGGGCATGAGCATACCAGTTCAAGCCGCTGTTGTAAGTCCTTACTCCTCCTGCCTTGAACTGATTGGTACTGTGATGTGTTCACTTAACTACTTGGTTTGCAGCCAATGCCAGTTACCTTGTTCACTTTTATTCACAGTTGTCTTAACGTATCATTTCACCTTACAAGGTTTAAAAGAGATGAAGGATATTCTTTTGGTCTTGATCTGTAATCTAGTTGTTATGTTCACGTGCGCACACAAAGATAAAATAGCCTTTTTGTTTTATATCTGTTTGCCCATGATATGAATGATGTCATACTATGTTCATCCTACTTTAAACCATGTCTCTTTATCCTTAGATGTCAACAAATGTGAGGAAATAGATAATACAGTAGGCAAGCTACATGGACATATGTTCTGAAAGTGATTTTATTATGTAGTTGGCACTACAATACATGCTAATGTATTACAGTAGTTCACTAAAATAAGTTATGTATAAACGTTTAACCTACTTTGTTTGTTTTTGTCTCATTAGTAACTTATCTGGTACACTAATCTACAAGTTCAAACTTTCAGGAAGCTATGGAACAAATGATTGAACAGCCACAACCACCTGAAGGTGACGAGGCTACTACAGGCACAATGTCACCTCTTGCTGCAGTGCGTCAGTATCTCTCCACTAACAGTGCAAAAGCACCTTCCTGCGTAATTCTGGGTTGGTTGTCAAGGTAACCTCGTCCGAATCGCCTACTGAACAAAATCGTCCTGCTAGACAGAGTGATATATCTGTGCTCCAGACACAAGTCCAATCCCTAATGGACGCTGTTTCGGAAACAAGAATAGTGGTTGAGAAATGTCGTCAAGATATGAATGGTTTTGAAACCAGACTATCAGACATTCGCTTCGTTGTTCAAGAGCAATGGCGGAAAAAAGGTGGAGATCGTGTTGCTCCATCAGATTCTACAGCCTGAAACATTAGCAATCGGGTCAAATGATCTATGCTTCTATACATCTGATGGTGCTTTTATATGGAAGGACTGTAAACTTTATGCCAACAAGCCTTTTGTTGTATGGTTGGAATTTATTTTGTTGTGATACAACATTTATGATGCTGCCTCAGGCTGCAGTAATTACGACGCTATTTTTGTATAGTGTAGGTTTATAGTAATGTAATCGGCCGAAAGCTTCCTAGGAGCCCAACAAGCCAACATTCGTCGGGCCCATTCCAATTGGGCTAAAAAAGATCACGGGCTGAAATTGGCATGTAGCCCACTAAAAATATCTGGGCCTAAATCAGCATAAGCTTTCATATTTTTCTGGTAGGCATGTGCCCATAGTGGGCCTTTAACAGGCCTAAACATAATCTGGGCCCTCAGTAAAAATAGGCCGTTTACAGGTGTAAATATATCGAGCCCATAAAACACATGGGCCTTTAATAGACCGAAAGTGAGATTGGGCCCTGATTGTGCCAAATAACCCACTGGACTTTAACAGGCCAAAATTCGGAAGGGCCGTAAATGCGCCGACCTAATACATGGGCCTTTAACAGGCCGGAACTTTGGTCAGGCTAGATTATCGTCATTTCTATATGGGACGTTAATGGGGCCAATATGACGTTGGGCCACATATGGCCCATGGTTTACGTCCGGCTTTAACAGGCCAAAAATGACAACAGGCCGAAAGTGGCCCAAAGCTATAGTGGGCCTCTAACAGGCCGAATGTCATACATGGCCGAATATGACCCAAATCCTTCACGGTCGTTTATGGGCCAAAAGTTTTGATGGCCTATAAATGAGCCCAAATGAAGCCGAACCTTTAACAGGCCGGAAATACACCGGGCCGTAATTTTGCCCAATTACTTAGAGGACTGTTAACGGGCCAGAAGTGCCCATGGGCCGCGTTGATGATAAATTTAGGACAGGCCATTAACGGGCCGATTTGACAGAGAATGTTGGGCCTTTAGCTGGGCCGGCCCATTATGGTCGGCAGAATCTTGTGGGCCTTTAGCTGGCCCGGCCCATTATGGTCTGCAAAATCTTGTGGGCCTTTAGCTAGGCCGGCCCATTATGGTCTGCAAAATCGTGTGGGCCTTTAGCTGGGCCGGCCCATTATGGTCCGCTAAATCTTATGGGCCTTTGGTTGGGCCAGCCCATTTTAATCTTTGTGGGCCACTTTTGGGCCGGTCCACATGTCAACATATCATAGGCCCATCTCGCCCGTTGGATCCGTCAGCCAATGAGAATTTTACACGTGGAAAATCAACATTGGTCGTGGCTGTTAACGTGTTATCGGATCCAAAATCCGACCCGATAGCTTAACGGCGTTCCGTTACGGTGGATGCCACGTGTCGGTCACCTTTGACGAAAGAACTTCTGTGACGCGCGATTTATCGTCATGGAAGTCGACTCTTCCGTGATGATAATTTTGGCAATGTCATGGAACACTTCTACGACAGCACAGGTATGACTATCTTGATTTTGTCATAAATTTGTCATGGATGTACATGCATGACAAAAAAAGCGACCTACTATGACAAACACGTATCATCACGGAAGTGTATTTTTTGTAGTGTTGACGGCGGCGTCAGCGGGGGAGGGGGGAACTGGCGATGCAAACTGAAAATTTTCACAAGTGTTTGTTATATAGTCCAAGCTTTAGTCCCGGTTCGTGGCAGAAACCGGGACCAATGCCCCCTTTAGTCCCGGTTGGTGCCATCAACTGGGACCAAAGGCCTCTTTTTAGCAGCCCAAAGGGCGGGAAGCGGTGGCCTTTGGTCCCGATTGGTGGCACCAACCGGGACTAAAGGGGGGCATTGGTCCCGGTTGGTGCCACGAACCAGGACCAATGCCCCCCTTTAGTCCCGGTTGGTGCCACCAACCGGGACCAAAGGCCTTGTGCTGCCCCGCGCCAAAACTTTAGTCCCACCTCGCTAGCTGAGAGAGCTCGAGAGTGGTTTATAAGCGCTGCTGCGCCTTCCCTCTCGAGCTCCTCTCAAATGCAGGCTTTCGGGCCTAACCCTGCACTCTGTGCCTGTGGGCCTACTGGGCCTCCTGCGAGCCTGAATCTTGGCCCATGGTAGGGTTTCTAGTCGTATTCAGGCCGTGGGGGCCCAGTAGGTGGCACTTTTTTGTTTTTTTCTTTGTTGCTTTATTTATTTTATTTTCTTTCTACTTACAACAAAATACTTATTGTTGCTATTTTTTTCCGGTTTTTTTGTTTTGTTTTCTGCATTATTTATTTTCTTTTGTTTTTTGCTTTATTTTTTTTATTCTTTTTGCTTTTAGTTTTAGAAAAATTATAAACTTTCTATTAGTGCCATTAGTTTTCAAATTTGGAAACACTTTTTTTGTTTTTTTGTTTTTTTGTTGCTTTATTTATTTTATTTTGTTTCTATTTACAACAAAATACTTATTGTTGCTATTTTTATTTTTATTTTCAATTTTTTTATTTTGTTTTCTGCATTATTTATTTTCTTTTGTTTTTTGCTTTATTTTTAATTCTTTTTGCTTTTAGGTCAGCAAAATTATAAACTTTCTGTTAGTGCCATTAGTTTTAGAAAAATTATAAACTTTCTGTTAGTGCCATTAGTTTTGAAATTTGAATAGTTAAAATTTGAATTCTTTGAAATTTGTGTGAATCACAAGTTTGTGAAGAAAAATGAACATAGATGCACCTATAGAGGAAATTCGACCTAAATTCATAATCAATTTCTTTGAATTTCAGAGAAATTCACTATGAATTTAGGTCAAATTCCCTGTATAGGGGCATCTATTTTCACTTTGAGAGGAGCTCAACAAGGCAGAGAGGGACGGGCTTATAAACCGGTGTGAGCACCCTTCGGTTGGCGAGGTGGGACTAAACTCTGAGCGCAACGAGGACCAATCCTTTAGTCCCGGTTTGTGGCACAAACCGGGACTAATGGTCATGGGCCAGGGGCAAGCCGCATTGCTATTTTTTTCCAGTTTTTTTGTTTTGTTTTCTGCATTATTTATTTTCTTTTGTTTTTTCCTTTATTTTTTAATTCTTTTTGCTTTTAGTTTTAGAAAAATTATAAACTTTCTGTTAGTGCCATTAGTTTTCAAATTTGAAAACACTTTTTTTGTTTTTTTGTTTTCTTTGTTGCTTTATTTATTTTATTTTGTTTCTACTTACAACAAAATACTTATTGTTGCTATTTTTATTTTTTCCCAGTTTTTTTGTTTTGTTTTCTGCATTATTTATTTTCTTTTGTTTTTTTGCTTTATTTTTTATTTCTTTTTGCTTTTAGGTCAGCAAAATTATAAACTTTTTGTTAGTGCCATTAGTTTTAGAAAAATTATAAACTTTCTGTTAGTGCCATTAGTTTTCAAATTTGAATAGTTAAAATTTGAATTCTTTGAAATTTGTGTGAATCACAAGTTTGTGATTAACTTTACTAAAAAAATGAACATAGATGCACCTATAGAGAAAATTCGACCTAAATTCATAGTTTTCAAATGAACTCTGAAAAAGTTGGCATAGCATGTGCATGTACAAAACGGACAATGGTATCATACTCGTCTGTTACAAAGTTGGCATGGTATCATCATAATAGTTGCGGGAGAAAGTCTTCACTTTTTCTTCGCTTGTGTCATTTGCTTATTGTGCCTTAACCATGGATAATCTTCATCGTTTATCAGGATGCTTGGGTCAGCCTTGAATTTGAAGGGAGGAATTTCATGAAACTTTTCATAATCTTCATACATGTCTATCTTGCCCTCCACTCCCACGATGTCCCTTTTTCCTGAAAGAACTATGTGGCACTTTGGCTCATCGTATGATGTATTCGCTTCCTTATCTTTTCTTTTTCTCGGTCTGGTAGACATGTCCTTCACATAGATAACATGTGCCACATCATTGGCTAGGACGAACGGTTCGTCAGTGTACCCAAGATTTTTCAGATCCACTGTTGTCATTCTGTACTGTGGGTATACCTGTACCCCGCCTCCTGACAGATTGACCCATTTGCACTTAAACAAAGGGACCTTAAAATCATGTCTGTAGTCAAGTTCCCATATGTCCACTATGTAACCATAATATGTGTCCTTTCCCCTCTCGGTTGTTGCATCAAAGCGGACACCGCTATTTTGGTTGGTGCTCTTTTGATCTTGGTCAATCATGTAAAATGTATTCCCATTTATCTCATATCCTTTGTAAATCAATACAGTCAAAGAAGGTCCCCTGGACAACAAGTACAACTCATCACAAACAGTGTTGTCACTTCTGAGATGTGTTTCCAACCAACTACTGAAAGTTCTAATGTGTTCACATGTAATCCAGTTGTCGCACTGCTCCGGGTGTTTGGAGTGCAGACTGTTCTTGTGTTCATCGACATACGGGGTCACCAAGGTAGAGTTCTATAGAACTGTGTAGTGTGCTTGAGACCAAGAATATCCGTCCCTGCATATTATTGAGTCCCTTCCAAATGTGCCTTTTCCAGTCAGTCTCCCCTCATACCGCGATTTAGGGAGACCTATCTTCTTAAGGCCGGGAATGAAGTCAACACAAAACCCGATGACATCCTCTATTTGATGGCCCATGGAGATGCTTCCTTCTGGCCTAGCGTGGTTATGGACATATTTCTTTAGGACTCCCATGAACCTCTCAAAGGGGAACATATTGTGTAGAAATACAGGCCCCAGAATGACAATCTCGTCGACTAGATGAACTAGGACGTGCGTCATGATATTGAAAAAGGATGGTGGGAACACCAGCTCGAAACTGACAAGACATTGCGCCACATCACTCCTTAGCCTTGGTACGATTTCTGGATCGATCACCTTCTGAGAGATTGCATTGAGGAATGCACATAGCTTCACAATGGCTAATCGGATGTTTTCCGGTAGAAGCCCCCTCAATGCAACCGGAAGAAGTTGCCTCATAATCACGTGGCAGTCACGAGACTTAAGGTTCTGGAACTTTTTCTCTGGCATATTTATTATTCCCTTTATATTCGACGAGAAGCCAGTCGGGACCTTCTTACTTAGCAGGCATTCAAAGAAGATTTCTTTCTCTTCTTTCGTAAGAGCGTAGCTGGCAGGACCTTCATACTGCTTCGGAGGCATGCCGTCTTTTTCATGCAAACGTTGCAGGTCCTCCTGTGCCTCAGGTGTATCTTTTGTCTTTCCATCCACGCCCAAGAAGCCTAGCATGTTCATGCAAAGGTTCTTCGTCACGTGCATCACGTCGATTGAAGAGCGGACCTCTAGGTCTTTCCAGTAGGGTAGGTCCCAAAATATAGATTTATTCTTCCACATGGGTGCGTGTCCCTCAGCGTCATTCGGAACAGCTAGTGCGCCGGGACCCTTTCCAAAGATTACGTGTAAATCATTGACCATAGCAAGTACGTGATCACCGGTACGCATGGCAGGCTTCTTCCGGTGATCTGCCTCGCCTTTGAAATGCTTGCCTTTCTTTCGACATTGATGGTTGGTCGGAAGAAATCGATGATGGCCCAGGTACACATTCTTCCTGCATTTGTCCAGCTATATACTTTCAGTGTCATCTAAACAGTGCGTGCATGTGTGGTATCCTTTGTTTGTCTGTCCTGAAAGGTTACTGAGAGCGGGCCAATCGTTCATGGTCACGAACAGCAACGCCTTTAGGTTAAATTCCTCCTATCTGTGCTCATCCCATGTACGTACACCGTTTCCATTCCACAGCTGTAAAAGTTCTTCAACTAATGGCCTTAGGTACACATCAATGTCGTTGCCGGGTTGCTTAGGGCCTTGGATGAGAACTGGCATCATAATGAACTTCCGCTTCATGCACATCCAAGGAGCAAGGTTATACATACATAGAGTCACGGGCCAGTTGCTGTGATTGCTACTCTGCTCCCCGAAAGGATTAATGCCATCCGCGCTTAAAGCAAACCATATGTTCCTTGGGTCCTTTGCAAACTCATCCCAGTACTTTCTCTCGATTTTTCTCCACTGCAACCCGTCAGCGGGTGCTCTCAACTTCCCGTCTTTCTTATGGTCCTCACTGTGCCATCGCATCAACTTGGCATGCTCTCCGTTTCTGAACAGACGTTTCAACCGTGGTATTATAGGAGCATACCACATCACCTTCGCAGGAACCCTCTTCCTGGGGGGCTCGCCGTCAACATCACCAGGGTCATCTCGTCTGATATTATACCGCAATGCACCGCATACCGGGCATGCGTTCAGATCCGTGTATGCACCGCGGTAGAGGATGCAGTCATTAGGGCATGCATGTATCTTCTCCACCTCCCATCCTAGAGGGCATACAACCTTCTTTGCTGCGTATGTACTGTCGGGCAATTCGTTATCCTTTGGAAGCTTCTTCTTAAATATTTTCAGTAGCTTCTCAAATCCTTTGGCAGGCACAGCATTCTCTACCTTCCACTGCAGCAAATTCCAGTACGGTACCGAGCTTTGTGTTGCCATCTTCGCAATTGGGGTACAACCCTTTTTTGTGATCCTCTAACATGCGATCGAACTTCAGCTTCTCCTTTTGACCTTCACATTGTGTCCTTGCATCGGCAATGATCCGGCGGAGATCATCATCATTGGTCACATTGTCTGGTTCCTCTTGATCTTCAGCAGCTTCACCTGTTGCAGCATCATTGGGCACATCGTCTGGTTCCTCTTGATCTTCACCAGCTCCCCCCGTTGCAGCATCACCGTATTCAGGGGGCACATAGTTGTCATCGTACTCTTCTTCTTCACCGTCTTCCATCATAACCCCTATTTCTCCGTGCCTCGTCCAAAAATTATAGTGTGGCATGAAACCCTTGTAAAGCAGGTGGGAGTGAAGGATTTTCCGGTTAGAGTAAGACATCGTATTCCCACATTTAGTGCATGGACAACACATAAAACCATTCTGCTTGTTTGCCTCAGCCGCATCGAGAAACTCATGCACGCCCTTAATATACTCGGAGTTGTGTCTGTCACCGTACATCCATTGTCGGTTCATCTGCGTGCATTATATATAATTAAGTGTCCAAATTAATAGAAGTTCATCATCATATTAAAACCAAAGTACATACATAGTTCTCATCTAACAACATATAGCTCTCCAGAGCATCTAATTAATTAAACCATACATTGAAACTATGTAAAACATTTCAATGCGAAAACAAATGCGATCATAATCACAACCAAGGTAACAATTGATCCAACGACATAATGATACCAAGCCTCGGTATGAATGGCATATTTTCTAATCTTTCTAATCTTCAAGCGCATTGCATCCATCTTGATCTTGTGATCATCGACGACATCCGCAACATGCAACTCCAATATCATCTTCTCCTCCTCAATTTTTTTTATTTTTTCCTTCAAGAAATTGTTTTCTTCTTCAACTAAATTTAACCTCTCGACAATAGGGTCGCTTGGAATTTCCGATTCACATACCTCCTAGATAAATAAAATCTATGTCACGTTGGTCGGCATAATTTTCATACACAATAAATAAACCAATAGTTATAAAGATAATATATACCACATCCGAATCATAGACAGGACGAGGGCCGACGGGGGCGGATACCAAAACCATCGCACTATATAAGATGCAATAATAAAAGTAAGAAAATAATACAAGTATCTATGTAAACATACAAGTAAGAATATTTTTTCTTTCAGAAAGAAGATAAGAATAAGAGGCTCACCACGGTGGTGCCGGCGATGAGCTCGGCGCGGGTGATCGATGGCGGTGAAGACGGGGACGCGGCGTGACGGACCGCTAAACCTAGACAAATATTGAGGAAAATGGAGCTTGGAGGTCGAGCTTGGAGAGGAGAAAGCTTAAGTAGTGTGGCTCGGGCATTCCATCGAACACCTTGTGTGCATAGGAGGTGAGCTAGAGCACCACCAAGACCTCTCCCCCTCGGCCAGAAAAAACAGAGCAGTGTGCTCTGCTCTTACGCGAGGCGGTATATATAGGCAGCTCATTGGTCCCAGTTGGTGGCATGAACTGGGACTAAAGGGGAGCCTTTGGTCCTGGTTCAAGCCACCAACCGGGACCAATGGTGGTGGGCCAGGCGCGAGGCCCATTGGTCCCGGTTCATCCCACCAACCGGGACCAAAGGTCTAGACGAACCGGGACCAATGGCCCACGTGGCCCGGCCGGCCCCCTGGACTCACGAACCAGGTCCATTGCAACCATTGGTCCTGGTTCTGGACTGAACCGAGACTAATGGGCTGACCCGGCCTGGACCTTTGCCCCCTTTTCTACTAGTGCCAGCCAACACCACAACGAGAGGGCAGGCCAATTATACGAGATTCGGGCACCACGAGTTCATGCCAGAGCCTCCCATCCCTACACCCTTGCCGTCCACACAGCCAATAGGTGTAGGCATCAACGCCACCACGACGCCTGCCAGAAAGCCCATCATGAAGCCCACCATCCAGGGCCGCCGCCCTGTCTTCCTCTGACAACTCAACACGGACGCCAAAACACGTGGCCTCCTCCCCAAACAACCATAAGTCTCCACATCGACCTGGACAGGGAGAGCCCAAGGCCATCGTGGATGAACAACCAGTCCAACCCCTGCCCACAGGCCAACCTGCACCGTCGACCAACTGTCAACAAGAGCTACCCGGAGGGGAAGGGGTCACGCCGTCAGAATCGGCAACTCCATATCCAGACAGGGGGACCCCCATGACATCCGGCACCTCCAGTCATCTGGTGGTAGCCGGTACTTACGGCCGTCAAGCAACTCCAGCTCCGTCGGCTTCCCGCGACTTGCTCCGCCCCCACTGCACCACCACCGAGGGCCTCCGCACCAACGTACAACAACCCACCGCCACGCGCCCGCGGTCGAAGATCGTCGCCGCCACCCGACAACGCCAGGCAAGCACCACCGCCACCAAGCCGCAGCACCCCCACCAAAGCACAAAGGCGGTCGCCGACCGCGGCGCAAGCCATCCACAGCCCGTGCCACCGGACAATCACCTCCGACACCGCCAACCCAGGCCATCCGCAACCCTCGGCCCCAGGAGTAGCACCGTCTCCGTCCCCGGTCCGGACCACCACCCACGCCGCCAGCGCAGGACCAACCACCGCGACCACCACCGGAGCCCCTACCGGTGGCCACCGCCCAGCAGAGCCCCAGGCGGGACTCCACCCGCCCCCGCGCTGCAGGCCGGCCCCCAGGCCATAGATCCGACTCGATCTGGTCAGAGGCCAAGCCCCACGCTGCCGCCAGCGAGCCGGCGGCGCTCCTATCGCCCACACCTAGCCGCACTAAAGCCGCCACCATGGAAGTCCACACCATGCAGCCCCCCGCGCCGAATCTCGATGTCCACGACCCCACCGCTGATGCCCGCCGTCATGCCGCTGCGCCCTGAGTCAGCGCGTCGCCGCCGCCACACACCAGATCCCGCGAGCACCAGTGTCGAGCGAGAAGGGAAAAGCCCCGCCACCGCCCACGCCACTCGGGCTTTGCCTGGCGATGCACCCAGGCGGTGGCGAGGAGAGTGGGAGGAGAGGGGGCCGAGGCCGGCGGTGGCTAGGGTTTGCCCTCCCGGTCACCTGCGGGAGAGACGCGGGAGGAAGAGAGTCAACTCGTTTCCACCAAATTGTAATGAACTGCATGCTATCTGTTTGTGTATAACAGACTGAATGTCATCTGTTTGAAGCTTTCTAAACCTTTTTCAAAATGCAGTGTGGATGTGTCATTCGCTCAGTTCTGCTGTAAGTTATTTCTGAGAAAAGAATGCACTCAGATCAGCTTGAGGTGTGTGTGTGTGTGTGTGTGTGTGTGTGTGTGTGTATGGCTAGCTGCTTCCTACTTGTTCTGTGCACCATTTCTGTTGCCGCTGAACAATCTAACCATGAGCATAAAGAAAAAAAAATCCGGACGCGGCGTTTTGGCTCGTACTATCATATGATCCCATTATCCTGCTCGTCCAGACGACGGGATCGGCAGGTTTGGCGCATTTATGGCAGGGTCAATTCGAGCGCTCGAAAAGGGCGTATTGCATGGGGCGCGGTGGGATCGAGCGTAGAAGCGTACGCAGCTCGTATTTTGGGCCGTATGACTGACAACGGTCGGCCCCGCGAGCGGTGGACGGGGTTAGTAGGTGGACCAGCGGTCATCTCATAAACCAATATTTATTATATCTCCTGCTTATTAGCCGAATTTGTTTGATCATGTACGTATAGTCGGTCTCCAGTTTTCCTCTCGTCCCTGGCGGCTGCAACCCTAGCCACCGCCAGGGCCAATCTCCCAACGCCGTTCTCCGGCGGCTCCCCTCCGCCGGCGACCTCGGTCGTCGGTGGTGAGTGGGGCCGCCGGATCCACGCGCGTGGATCAATTTTTCTCCTTTATAGTTTAGGTTTTTAGGTTGTTCATCGTCTTTGCTTCGGTGATGACGATGGCGGCGCTGAATAATGAATCTTTGGATCCTTCCCTGACGAGGCCATCGGTCCTATGGTTGGGGATGGATTTGGAAACCAGTCTGTTCAAGCAAGGATGGTGTGGCGGCGGCGGCATCCTCGTGGTGGGCCTATGTCCTCGGGCTCCGTCGTTGCGATGACGTTTGCTCCAGCGTCGATGCGGAGCCTGGGAGGTAGTCCAGGAGCGGATGCAGATTGTGGTCTGCATCGACGACATCTGGAAGATGAAATATCTACTGGGTTCGTGGTTTGTGGATGGCAGGTATGGTTTCCTCCTTCGGCGTCTTAGTCGTGGTGGAGTGCCAGATCTGGAGTTCGATGGCGTGTCCGGGGTGTTGCCCCGGTCTGATTCGTTCAACGGCAAGGGCTTCACTTTTGGTGAGCCACTTTGGAGGTCCGCAAAGCTGCATATCAGCGATGGAACCGCGTCGAGCTCGGGTGAGGTGGTGATTCGTCATTCTTTTCTTCGGTGGCTGCTGTGGTGGTGCCGGAAGCAGTTGACGAGCGTTGGTGTCAAGCTCAGAGATGTTCTACTATCTTTTCAGTTTTGTCATGTCGGTCTTTACGTGATTTGTACTTTATTATTTACGATATGAATGAGACACGTATTACCATGCAAAAAGGTGGACCAGCGGTCTCGTTGAAAGTTGTCGGTAATGGACCATGGTCTAGTTTTTTTTACGCGTACGATGAACGCAAGCATGGCGTTCCGGGTTACGCGCCACATACTGGCTCGGTCGGGTGACGTTTAGACTACCCACAGTGGGAGTAACATAGGTGGTAACATCACACTTATCTAGGCAAAATAGATGATGTGGCATGTAATTAATGAACAAAAAGAGGTATGTGGTAACATAGCTAGTTACTGTAACATCACACGTATCAAGAAGAGATAAGTCTACAACCTAATAAATAAAGTGATGCATGACACAACACATATGTTACTACCCACTGTGAAGGTAGTAACATAGACTAGTAACATATGCATGTTACTACTCTAAGTTACTCCCCACTGTGACTAGTCTTATGTATACAGCGGTGGTGCGTGGTAGGCTAGTAAAAAATAGAAGGGAAAATACAGACGAGTGTGTTGCGGCGATGGATGCCCAGGTGACTGGAGCGAAGGCGGCGGCGGGAGCAGTTGGGGGGGGGGCAAAAATGGAGCGAACTCCCTTCAAGACGATGGGAGCGGGGTGCACGGAGGCGTCTTCGGAGCTGTGGGAGATTCTTCTGTTGCTGCCCACGACAGTTGTAGTGGAGCGCCCGCGGAGGCGAGCGGTGACAGCGCGCTGGCGGAATCCGGCGAGTCGGCCGTGAAGCCGGATCCGAAGACGCCTGGGTGGATTAGGAGGTACATCACGAACAGAAAGCGTTTTGGCTTGCCTTAGCCTGAGCACTTGTCGACCACATCGCGGACAGGAGATGAGCCGCAGTGGATCCGTGTCAACGGCCAGGGGGATCGACAATGAAGACGAAGCCATGGCTGCTACAGAGTTGGATGCGGCTGCACAGTGCGGTTGGGGGGGGGGGTGGGGATGACTGCCGAATATCTGTCCATGGGGTAGAATAAATAAGATTTATTTTTCAAAACTATCATGTTTTTTGAAGCAAATTCGAAAGCTATAGGACAGAATGAAAAAAAATCAAAAGTATGACCCTGTCGGCCTTGCTTGGGCCGAAAAGGGAGTTTTTGGCTAAACTTTGGCCAAAAAGGGGACTTCAGCCCGCGGTTGACCAAAGACTGGCTTTTCTGGGCAGAAGACATGGCATCGGCGGTGGCCCAGCCGAAAATAGTAGCTTCGGCCACCAGGTGACCGAAATGGGCCGTTTTCGGCCACCCATAGGTCGAAGTCGTTTTCGGCCACCCATCGGCCGAAAAGGCTGGATAAGCCAGCGCCGCGCCCGTCTTCTTCATGTCGCCTCTGTTCTTCTTTCTCTCGTTTCTCTCTCTTAGTTCTTCTCTGTAGGTCGCCACCCCACTCTGATCTCCTCCATTTGCCACCCATTTTCACATCCAAGCCATAAAATCGATAGATCGTAGCAATCCCCGACGGCCTACGGTGTTATTTCTTGCTATGGGATAGTTCTTGATGCGTTTGGGGAGGAGTAGCCATGGTGGGGAGGAGGAGACATGGTGGGGAGGAGGACGTGGGGTTGGGCAGTAGGTGGTGGTGAGGAGGAGCAGCAGCTGTGGAGGAGGAGGTGGTGAGGAGGAGGTACGGCTCGGGGGGTGACCGGAGTTGAACCTCCGATCGTCGAGGGGGCGGCGGTGTCGTTGTCCGGAGGTGCATGAACTCTGCGAGGTGGCCGGTGCCGCTGAGTCGAAGAGAGGAGCAAGAAGCTAGGGACACACGCTTCGAAGGTATAACCATGTCGTCACAAATTGATTTTATCTAAATTGTATAGTTTAGTTAGTGTATATAGGTCATATTGCGAATTTTAGTGCTAATATATTTGTGGAGGCATTTTAGCGCATAGTTCGTGTAGCGGGTAATATTAGTGTTCGTTGTGATCAATGAGAAGATGACAATGTCTGACAGGTGAAAATGTCTGAATCGGTAAATCTGACAGTTTACTACGGCGCTGGTAATGTTCGATATAATGAGTTGGGGGTTGATCTTAGCGAGTTTAAAAATGGCGTCATGACACTAGCAGACCCGGGCAGACTGTACATTAGACAGTTGAAGTACTGGTTGACAACTAGTTTCGGGCTGGATCCTGAAGTATGTTCCGTCAGTATTCATGCATTGTGGACCAAATCCTATAAAAATGTCAAGTGGGAGTTGATGCCGATAGATAGGAGCCAGCATTGGTTGTCCCTGTTAAGACGTTGCCGAGACCGAAGAATCCACCCATATGCACTTGTGCAACCTGTGCTGAAGAAGGAGAATACCATACAACTCCACAGGGGGTATGAACCCAGCCAAGGCAATGAAGTGGCTAACGAGATTGTTTTATCTGGGTCACAACCACAAGATGTGGATGCTAGCCAACCCGAGAAAGAGTCGGACTACATGCCACACAATGTTTGTGGTCCTGATACTGGGCAGAGTAGTTAGTCGATAATATTAGCTGGTTCTGGTTTTGCTGATGGGGATGAGGAAGGGGATGAAATGCAGAGGGTGATGGAGGAAGAGGACGAGGATGGATTGGTGGAGGAACTGGATTCTGAAAATTCTGAGGGTGAAGTTGAAGTACCGATTCCTTCTGCATGGGAGGAGGACATATCCACCGGCCTTACGGTCAACTATGGCCATTAGACTCCATGGCAGTATAATCTGAACCAAGTACAGATAGGGGCTATGTTTGATACAATGAAAAAATTGAAGTATGCGGTGATAAAGTGGGCTATGTCTACGTAGAGGGTTTTCCAGACACACATATCAAGTCCAACAAACTATACCGTGAAATGTGTTGAAACAGGTTGTCCTGGGAAGGTGCACGGGCACGTGCCGAAGTATGACATCCACTGGGTTGTCACCATTGTCGTCCCACATAATTGTGTGAGGAAGAACCTGCTGGTGAAGCATCCGAACCTGACTTCAAGTCTCATTGCGCAACTCATGTATACTGAGATAGTAGAGAAGAAAGATATGGAAGCAAAACACAGCCAGACAGCAATGAAGGTCAGATGGAATTATGTCATTCCTTATGGGAAGGCTTGGAGGGCCAAGCAGAAGGCTATGGAGGAAAGGTTTGGGATGTTCTTCGACTCATATGATAATGTTGTCCGTCTCGTTGGCATACTAAAGGAGAGGAATCCCGACACTTATGTGAACATACAACACATGAGGTTGCTGAGTATACCAGATTTCAAGGTATTGAAACGAGTGTTCTTCTCTTTCGCTATGTGCATCGAAACTTTCCGGCATTGTCCTCCTGTTATGTTTGTGGATGGTACATTCCTGACCGGTCAGTATAGAGGGCAAATCCTGACTGCTATTGGTGTGGACGGGAACAATCAAATCATCCCACTTGCCAGGGCATTTGTGGAGGGTGAGAACTTTCCCAGCTGGGTATGGTTCTTCCGGCAAGTGAAAATTGCCATCGTGAAGGACCGACCAAACGTGTGTGTCATTCATGACAGACATGTTGGTATATTGAAGGCCGTGAAGACACTACGTAATCCAACAGTTGACGAACCAACACCTTGAAGGGACTTGCAGAGCCGGTGGTGCATGCGCCATCTTGGGGCTAATTTTTTCTCACAGTTCAAGAACAAGCGGTTGATGAACTTGTTCAAAAAATTATGCAAGCAGAGCCAGCAGCGCAAATACGGATTTATTTAGTTAAAACTAGATGAGTTCACTAAGAAGCAGGTCCGTGCGAGGAAGAAAATGGAAGAAGATCATGTTAAATTAGCAGCACTCATCGCGGAGCTAGAGGAGCCAGTTGGTTATCAGGTTAAATTAGCAGCACTCAGCAGATGGAACTAGGTAACAATACTCACTACATTCTTTTCAACAGTGTAGTAATCGTTCCTGCATTCTCAATAGTCACTGATGCTTACTGGTGGTGCTTCGTTCATGCATTTGTATCAATTTTACATGTTTTACTTTACTGCAGGCGGTAACCAGTCGCAACCGTTCATGCATTCAGAGAAGTCATCGATTCTTAGTGGTGGTGCTTCGTACTTTGAGGGCGACGGCGAGGATGATGACCAAGCTACACACATTTATGGCTTCTCGCAGACAGTGTTTCACACTCCACCACCACCACCGACGCAGGAGACACGGACCGTGACAGACGAGGTTAACTATGGTCGTGGTTATCGCGAGCCTCGTCCACCGCTTCAGCACTTATCGCCTTCCGGTCCTCGCCCGAGGAAGACCCAGACTCGTTGTCGTCGTCCCCCGCAGTGATTTGCTTATCTATCTATGTATGACTCATTATCTATGTTAGTTTCAGACTATTAACAGCTGTGAGTCAGTATTTATGTATGAGACATGCTTCATGTATGTGTTACTATCGCACTTGCTTCTATCTGATCAGGAGACATATATTGTTTTATGTATGCGAGAGACATATTACTATTAATTCGCATTCTTATTCCAGTTACATTTCCAAAGAGACTACAACCGATAATTAAGATACAAGTACATATGAATTAAACGGTGCGGCTTAACTTGTGCAAAACATCTTACATACTACAAAATGAAATTCAGATAGAACATAATGCCCTACAATAATACAGTACAAACTAATAATGCAAGTACATCTGAATGAAACGGTACAACTGGAATACATCTTACATACTACATGAAGTCATCATCGTCATCCTCCGTTGATGCAGCCCTCTTGCCCTTCGACGATGCGGTCCTCTTGTCCTCCATCGATGCAGAACTCTTGCCCTTCGTCGATGCAGAACTCTTGCCCTTCGAGGATGCAGAACTCTTGCCCTTGGACGATGCAGAACTCTTTCCCTTCGACCATGCAGAACCCGGAAGCGGCGGCATGAAGATATCATCTTCGTCCTCGCTCTCCTCAGTCCATAAAAATGTATTCTTTGCTGCAGTCCTTCTGAAAGTTTCACTCTTCGGCTCCACCACCTTCTTCCACCTTTCATGCAACCTCAGAAGTTCTTTACGTACCTCCTCATAGGTCTTTTCAGGCCACCCAGACCTACGTAATTCGTGAGCCAACTCATTCATTATGGTGTCACTACCGGTGAGTTCGTCCCATGGAACTATCCTATTGTCCATCCTGAAATCGGTAGCTAGACTCAGAAGAGCCTTGCTCATCCCAGGGTGAAAACTACGATCGAATGGATAATGGGACATCTCGACTACACTACACTGGAATGCTTATCCACCTCCACCTGAAGGGGGTTTTATAGATAGAGAGGAGAAAATGGCGGGAAAGAATGACTGCGGTATGGCAGGAAAGGGTTGGCGGGAACATATGACGGGAAGGGGTTGGCGGAAAACGGATGGCGGGAACATATTGCGGGAAACGGGTGGCGGGAACATATGGCGGGAATGGGTTGGTGGGAAAATACATTTCAGCCTAATGTATGAGCCATGCAACTTCGGCCTACACAAGACCAAAAAGGACTTTTCGGCCTAAACTTGACCAAAAAGTCTATTTCGGCCTACACTTGACCAAAAAGTTCCTTTTCGGCCAAGTCCCCACCATTTGGGCCAAGGGAAGGCCGAAAAGGCTACTTTGGCCTAGAGGTGGCCGAAAACCCCCATTTCGGCCAGCGCGTGGCCGACGGGCTGCTACTTTTGATGTTTATCCAAATCATGCTATAGTTTCCGAAAATGCTATAAAATATGTCATAGTTTTGAAAAAAAATCAATAAATAAGGCTCAGGCTTCGGACGCAAGATTCCAACGGCCCATGAGCGACAGTACACCAGTCCAACTCTCTCACACAGGAAGACCAAGACCGTAGCGGGCCAGAGTGGATGGGCCAATTAAATGACTAAAGCCAAACCATGCATGTGCTGTGCAAAACAGAGCGCCCCATCCAAATACAGCGTCAAATACTATATGTGGCGAGCATCTCGAGGTGGACTAGCGGCCCAGATAATAGGGGAACTCCTATTGGACGCTCGCTGCAGCAAGCAGTCGGCATTTCGCGCACAAGCAGCTTGGCTGGGCCGGCCCATATTGCGGGTGCGCCACATTCGTAGGTTAAAAATCGCGAAAAAGGAAAAGGCTACTTTGGCCTAGAGGTGGCCGAAAACCCCCATTTCGGCCAGCGCGTGGCCGACGGGCTGCTACTTTTGATGTTTATCCAAATCATGCTATAGTTTCCGAAAATGCTATAAAATATGTCATAGTTTTGAAAAAAAAATCAATAAATAAGGCTCAGGCTTCGGACGCAAGATTCCAACGGCCCATGAGCGACAGTACACCAGTCCAACTCTCTCACACAGGAAGACCAAGACCGTAGGGGGCCAGAGTGGATGGGCCAATTAAATGACTAAAGCCAAACCATGCATGCGCTGTGCAAAACAGAGTGCCCCATCCAAATACAGCGTTAAATACTATATGTGGCGAGCATCTCGAGGTGGACTAGCGGCCCAGATAATAGGGGAACTCCTATTGGACGCTCGCTGCAGCAAGCAGTCGGCATTTCGCACACAAGCAGCTTGGCTGGGCTGGCCCATATTGTGGGTGTGCCACATTCGTAGGTTAAAAATCGCGAAAAAGGAAAAGGCTACTTTGGCCTAGAGGTGGCCGAAAACCCCCATTTCGGCCAGCGCGTGGCCGACGGGCTGCTACTTTTGATGTTTATCCAAATCATGCTATAGTTTCCGAAAATGCTATAAAATATGTCATAGTTTTGAAAAAAAATCAATAAATAAGGCTCAGACTTCGGACGCAAGATTCCAACGGCCCATGAGCGACAGTACACCAGTCCAACTCTCTCACACAGGAAGACCAAGACCGTAGCGGGCCAAAGTGGATGGGCCAATTAAATGACTAAAGCCAAACCATGCATGTGCTGTGCAAAACAGAGCGCCCCATCCAAATACAGCGTCAAATACTATATGTGGCGAGCATCTCGAGGTGGACTAGCGGCCCAGATAATAGGGGAACTCCTATTGGACGCTCGCTGCAGCAAGCAGTCGGCATTTCGCGCACAAGCAGCTTGGCTGGGCCGGCCCATATTGCGGGTGCGCCACATTCGTAGGTTAAAAATCGCGAAAAAGGAAAAGGCTACTTTGGCCTAGAGGTGGCCGAAAACCCCCATTTCGGCCAGCGCGTGGCCGACGGGCTGCTACTTTTGATGTTTATCCAAATCATGCTATAGTTTCCGAAAATGCTATAAAATATGTCATAGTTTTGAAAAAAAAAATCAATAAATAAGGCTCAGGCTTCGGACGCAAGATTCCAACGGCCCATGAGCGACAGTACACCAGTCCAACTCTCTCACACAGGAAGACCAAGACCGTAGGGGGCCAGAGTGGATGGGCCAATTAAATGACTAAAGCCAAACCATGCGTGCGCTGTGCAAAACAGAGCGCCCCATCCAAATATAGCGTTAAATACTATATGTGGCGAGCATCTCGAGGTGGACTAGCGGCCCAGATAATAGGGGAACTCCTATTGGACGCTCGCTGCAGCAAGCAGTCGGCATTTCGCACACAAGCAGCTTGGCTGGGCTGGCCCATATTGCGGGTGTGCCACATTCGTAGGTTAAAAATCGCGAAAAAGGAAAAGGCTACTTTGGCCTAGAGGTGGCCGAGAACCCCCCATTTCGGCCAGCGCGTGGCCGATGGGCTGCTACTTTTGATGTTTATCCAAATCATGCTATAGTTTCTGAAAATGCTATAAAATATGTCATAGTTTTGAAAAAAAATCAATAAATAAGGCTCAGGCTTCGGACGCAAGATTCCAACGGCCCATGAGCGACAGTACACCAGTCCAACTCTCTCACACAGGAAGACCAAGACCGTAGCGGGCCAAAGTGGATGGGCCAATTAATTGACTAAAGCCAAACCATGCATGCGCTGTGCAAAACAGAGCGCCCCATCCAAATACAGCGTTAAATACTATATGTGGCGAGCATCTCGAGGTGGACTAGTGGCCCAGATAATAGGGGAACTCCTATTGGACGCTCGCTGCAGCAAGCAGTCGGCATTTCGCACACAAGCAGCTTGGCTGGGTCGGCCCATATTGCGGGTGCGCCACATTCGTAGGTTAAAAATCGCGAAAAAAGAAAAAGGGTACTGGAATCGAACCCGAGACTTCTTATTGCTAAGCGCGATGAGCTAGCCGCCCCAACTAGCTACTTCTTATGGTAAATTGTCAGCGCGAACCTAAAGAAATTAACAGCAGCGAGGAAACATAAAATCTGAATACGCAAAATTACGATGAACCAAGGTGTGAGCGAGGCACCTGTCAACACAAGTAGGTAGCCACTATAGTTTCTAAGATTTCGTGTCAAAAAAGGTAGCCCAACAAATATGAACTATAAACCGCGACAAAGACTATACTTAAAAAAAATTCAAACGTGAATGCTTTTGGCAAAAAGTAAATATTTTCTGAAACGCAGCCATTTTATAATTTGTGAACAAAATTTTAAAAATTAGAACATTGTATGAAACCAAAAACATTTTTTTGGAATAAAAAAGGAAGAAAACTGAAATTGCGAACATTTTGTTTAAATGCGACCACTTCAAAATTTGTGAACAATAATTTTAAAATTAGAACATTTTTGTAATTTCAATTTTTAATGGACAAATTAATTGAATACGAGAACATTTTTCAAATTTGCGAACACTTTTTTGAAAAACAGAATAGAATTGAAAACCCAAACATTTCGAATTTCCCAAAACATTTTTCGAAAACATGAACATTTTTGGAATTTGTGAACAAATTTTTTAAAGCACGAACGATTTTGAATCTTGAGAACAAATTTGGAAGCGCCAACTATTTTTTCAACCACGGACATTTTTTGAATCTTGAGAACAAATTTTGAAATGGAAACAATTTTGAAATATCCCGAACAAATTTGGAAGCGTGAACAATTTTTAAAGCACGAACATTTTTTGAATCTTGAGAACAAATTTTGAAACGAAGAACAATTTTGAAAAATCCCGAACAAATTTGGAAGTGCTAACATTTTTTTAAAAGGTGAACAAAATATTGAAATCTGCTACATTTTTTGAATTTCGAAAGTTTTGAACTCTTTTGTGTAACGAGAAGAATTTTTGAATTTTGAGAACATTTTTTGAAAACATGAACAAAATTTCAAATTTTTGATTTTTTTGAAGAAAAAAGAGAAGAAAAGAAAAAGAAATAACAAAGAAAATCCTTTTTTTGTAAAACTGCAAACATGTTCTGAAAAATAAAAAGAAACTTGAAAAAGAAAAGGTAACAAAAAAGAAAAAATGGAAAAGAAACAGAAAACGAAAAAACAATCAGGAAAGTGAAAAAAATGGAAAACCAATAAAAGGAAAAAAAACGGTTCATGGAACCTTCTAGAAGGTTCATAAAACCGGAGTGGGCAGTTTGTATGCTACGTACGTAAGTGGGCCGGCCCAAAAGCATCGCTCGGTCGCTCGCTGTGTGCAAAGCACCAGCAGTTTGCCGCAACGAGTGGCCAATAGGATTTTCCGATAATAGTACTATATGCCAGTACGACCCATAGCGCATTTTCGAAAAAATCCTAAGAACCTCAGATTCTGCTGTAAGTTTGTTCTGAGAAAAGAATGCACTCAGACCAGCTTGGTATGTTGCTGGCGGGCTGCTTCCTACTACAGTACTTGTCTTGCTATGTATTTCCTGGCCAGCTGACTCAAACAAGACCGAAAATCCTGGCTATGTACCAAATCCTAAGAACAATCTAAAGCTTTTTTTTTTCTCTGAAAGGAGAGCGTACTGCAGTCCTGAAACAGAAAAGCACATTGCAACCCTGAAGTAAGGCACTGACGGCATTGGACTAGAACTGGCCTCTGAATTAGCTCAATCAAATGATCAAAGACACACATGATAAATTCCAACTACATATAAAAGAACTGAAATGAAGAAGGATTATTTTGTAGTTAGCAATGCGGATTGAAATACATAACCATGCAAAGGTTGCAATCATGAAGAAATCAACCCTAAGAAATTAAGTCATGATGGAAATTAAGTCATTTTGTAGTTAGCAGGGCCGCCAAATAATATGAAATGACTGTAAACAATAGAGTAGACAGGTACTGAAAGTCTGACCCTTACATTTGAATACCTGACAAGGTCCACTCCACAAACTTGACTGCTTGCACGGTCTTAGCTTTTGGCAAGGCTAATCAAACGCAAGATAAAAACACTCCATGTTCTATATTGTATCCTTCTAGATGGCCATATTACATACCAAAGGGCAAAAGCAGACCAATTTAGTGGTTAACTGTCGAGTTGCATCACAACGGTCGTCACCATCTTGATCATCGACGAATCAGCCCTGACCTCCAGCACTGGTGTCAGGGCTATTCTAACCCTGGAGACTATGGGCTTGAGCTTGCAGCGCGGCGTTTTTCCAGCATCTCATTATCCTCGGTGTCAACACCTGACCAATATCTAAATATTAGGAGTACTCGAGTCGCAGATATTCAAAAGCCAGTGAGCAAAGAGGAATGAAAGGACAGGCAGCACTCAGTAAATTGCTTGCAGAAAAAACTTGGGAAGAAGGACAGCAAATTGGTTTATTGACCACAAAGTATCAAACACTCTGTTCTATGTGTTGTCCAGTGCAATTAGTAGTCCAAGTTTATATACATAGCAGGAAAAAGGAACGCAGAAGTGAATCCTAAAAGAACTTAATAATAGTTGTAAAGAAATGGTGGCTTCCTGTTACGGAACTTCACAAGTTATGTAGTAGTTACCAAATTTCTCACTCAAGAAAAAATACTCAGGGGCATCAGTAGCGACACTCAACATACTATGTGTGCGCTCTGTCATCCTAGAAAAACTGATTGCTTGCATTTGGCATGTGCCTGAGACAGAGGAACATGCCGTCAAAACAAACATAGGCGCCCAACTTGATTTCAAATCAAACTGTTACTGAGCACAAGCTGACAAACTGTTCTTGCTATCTGAATAGCAATCCATGGAACAAAAGAATATTCAAGATCGCCACCTCAGTTTTGCTCACATCATATATAGGAGATGCATTAGCATTAGCATTAGCAACAGATCCATCTCTTAAATCTATTAGTTTGACCACAAAATAATTTCTCGAAATGAATTGTTGCCATCTACTCCCTCCGTTCCAAAATAGATGACCCAACTTTATACTAACTTTGTACTAAAGTTAATACAAAGTTGAGTTATCTATTTTGGAACGGAGGGAGTGGTGTTTTTTACGAGTCCATAAGGCCTCCAGCCTACTTATAGTATGGAAGGTCCTTTTTTTTTTACTTGTCCTTATGATGGCAATTAGAACATGAAAACAAATAAATCACAAATGTGCTCCTGAGCTTGATTAGCCTTGCCACAAGCACAAAAAAGTTAAAACAACTACTCCCTCCATCCCACAATGTATGACACTTTTGCAAGCTAACATAGCTTGCAAAAATGTCTTACATTGTGGGACCGGAGGGAGTACCAAATAGTTTAAACAAGAATAACCAATCACAGTAATGTACTATGAAGCATCAGACAAGCTGGGTGATAACTTGGACACAACAGAAAGTTTACCACTTGATATTGTTGGTGGCGACAACAACGATGATGGGAAGTTTCTATATACACATGGCGAACTGATGCCACGTCTGACCACCTTCTCAAGTTGGAATGTTTTGATATCCAATGTGAAAGTATCTCCCTGTGATACAAGAAGCAAGTGCCTCTCTGTTGATCCCATGAAACTGTACCAAGAAGAAACCAGTGTAATTGTCGTCTCCAACTGCCACTGGCTGGAAGTCCCACCATTGTTTCGCCTAATTAGATAACTGATGTGAGATGTGTAATGTGGAAGCACAAACATCCCAGTGACGCCTTCCCCTGCCTCCACAATGGCTATACCCGCAATCTGTTCTGAAGAACCTCTCACTTGGGGTGGGAGGTCAGCAAGTGAGAACTCCATTCTCTGGGTGTCAAGCACCAGCAACTTCTCCCTGCACGCTGTCACCCCGTAGAAGCAGCCATATGCGTGCCGGTACCGGCAGAATGAAGCAAAGCCTGCAATCCATGGAGTGCCTCGTCATTGTCCGGTGCTGGAAGAGAAGACGAAAGCGGCCTGCTTATCTTTATCCCCCCAATGTGCGATGGAGATCACTGTGAATGATGTCTCTCCTACGGCCTCCTCCGCATCGCCAAGGAAGGACTGCCAGTGTGGGTTTTCCACTGAATGATGAACCCAGTCCTCAACTTCAGGGATCAGGGGAAGCAGGCGGTACCGCCGGTGCAAGGGGTCGCACACCGCCAGAGAATTATCCAAGGGAGATCTGCTGAGGAGCACACGGCCGCCGCGGGCGTCCCGGACCTTCTAGTCCCGAGCGGGGCCGGGTAGGAAGGAGAAGGAGAAGTCGGCGGCGAGGGCGACGGCACGGGCTGCGGACGCTGAAGGAAAAGGCGGGATTGCAGGGAAGAAGAGTACTGTTTTAAATAGCCCGCTATAGCATTACAGAAGATCTTGCGCTAAGAGACTTTGATCCAAACAAATGAACAAACATTTTAAATAGCTCACTATAGCTTCGCTACAGCTCCGTATAGCATTTAAAAAAGGTCCACCGCTAAGAGGCTTAGCGTGCTATTTAAAACTATGTAGAAGACTCGGGTTTGAGCGAGGAAGCCGAGGATGGGAGGGTCGTGGAGCCTGCGGAAGCGCCAGAGGAAGGGGCGGCAGGCGACGAGGCGACGGAAGGAGACGCAGGCGCCAGATGCGCGGATGACGTCGGTTGGCGTGGGCAGCCGGAGGAAGATCTCCGCCATGAGCTCGTCGGGGATCGGCAGCGAGGCCATTTCCTGGAGGCCTTGTCGCGGCGGAAGCAGACGAGCACGGGGCCCGCGCGAATGCTCAAGGACGGCTGGATCCATGGGAGGGGTCCGCGCTGGTCTGGCCAGGGTCCGCCGCGCCGCCGCCCATCCTACCGTCGGAGGACGAGGAGCAAGCTTGGAAACCCTAGCTTACCGCGGGAGCGATGATGGTGGGGATTTGGGGGAACAAGACAAGGCGTCCGTTGTCTCGAGAATTGCTTTCAGAGTAAGTGGCTGGCGACACTGAACCAACTGGTTTCAGTTCTGAACTCGGCTTACAAACAAGTCATATACGTATCTTTTAGACGAATGACTTTCAAATTTTTTACGTGACTACACAAAGCTTGCGTGTTTTTTCATTGATAGAAGGAGTGAAATGAGTACACAGAGTACAACACATGACACGAACGCAGGCATGCGTGAACATGGTGCCCGGAACAGAAAGATAAGAAATGCTCGACCCGAACAGAGGATACATCACAGTTAAACCTACCAAACCCGAGCCAAGAGGGGCGATGCCAAGTCAACGAGAACTCCAACAACATCCAAGAAAAAAATGGGGACACCGTGAGGGGATGGAAGACGACGTCGTCACTATCCGGTTCGGGGGACCCGGATCTAGGGTTTCCCCTAAACTTGAAGAGGGGCGCAGCTGAAGGCATTGGCAGCACCTCCAGGAAGGAAAAGACGCCCACGGGCGTCGTCGCTGCCGGCACCGACAAGCCGAGCAGGGATCTCTCCTTGGCCTGAAGCTGAGCGATCCCATAGCCGCCGAATCCAGAATCGTAGCTAGGGAGGCCAACGCTGGTCGGAACCACTAAGACTGGAGGGAATTAGGGGGGCTACACCTGCCATCGGAGGGAGAGGCTTTGAGGCATCTGGGGTAGGGTGGGCGACGAGGGGGGTTTTGGGGTGACGGCATTGATGTCTACTACACAACCTTCTTCTTGTAGACGTTGTTGGGCCTCCAAGTGCAGAGGTTTGTAGAACAGTAGCAAATTTCCCTCAAGTGGATAAGGTTTATCAATCCGTGGGAGGCGTAGGATGAAGTTGGTCTCTCTCAAGCAACCCTGCAACCAAATAACAAAGAGTCTCTTGTGTCCCCAACACACCCAATACAATGGTAAATTGTATAGGTGCACTAGTTCGGCGAAGAGATGGTGATACAAGTGCAATATGGATGGTAGATATAGGTTTTTGTAAACTGAAAATATAAAAACAGCAAGGTAGCAAGCGGTAAAAGTGAGCGTAAACGGTGTTGCAATGATAGGAAATAAGGCCTAGGGTTCATACTTTCACTAGTGCAAGTTCTCTCAACAACAATAACATAATTGGATCATATAACTATCCCTCAACATGCAACAAAGAGTCACTCCAAAGTCACTATAGCGGAGAACAAACGAAGAGATTATGGTAGAGTACGAAACCACCTCAAAGTTATTCTTTCCAATCAATCCGTTGGGCTATTCCTATAAGTGTCACAAACAGCCCTAGAGTCCGTACTAGAATAACACCTTAAGATACAAATCAACCAAAACCCTAATGTCACCTAAATACTCCATTGTCACCTCAAGTATCTGTGGGTATGATTATACGATATGCATCACACAATCTCAAATTCATCTATTCAATCCAATACAAAGAACCTCGAAGAGTGCCCCAAAGTTTCTACCGGAGAATCACGACGAAAACGTGTGCCAACCGCTGTGCATAGGTTCATGGGCGGAACCTGATCACCAAAACATGCATCAAGTGAGTCACGTGATATCCCATTGTCACCACAGATACGCACGGCAATACATACATCAAGTGTTCTCAAATCTTTAAAGATTCAATCCGATAAGATTACTTTAAGGGAAAACTCAATCCATTACAAGAGAGTAGAGGGGGAGAAGAAACATAAGATCCAACTATAATAGCAAAGCTCGCGATACATCAAGATCGTGCCAAATCAAGAACACGAGAGAGAGAGAGAGATCAAACACATAGCTACTGGTACATACCCTTAGCCTTGAGGGTGAACTACTCCCTCCTCGTCATGGAGAGCGCCGGGATGATGAAGATGGCCACCGGTGAGGGTTCCCCCCTCCGACAGGGTGCCGGAACAGGGTCTCGATTGGCTTTTGGTGGCTACAGAGGCTTGCGGCGGCGGAACTCCCGATCTAATCTCCGTTCTAGAAGTTTTAGGATACGTAGGTATATATGGGTGCAGGGAGTACGTCGGTGGAGCTACGGGGGCCCCACGATGCAGGGGCGCGCCCTACGGGGTGGGCGCGCCCCCCACCCTCGTGAGCACCTCCCTCATCTCCTGACGTAGGGTCCAAGTCTATCCGGTAGGTTTCCTTCCAAAAATAACTTCTCCAGTTGATTTCGTTCTGTTTCGACTCCGTTTGATATTCCTTTTCCTCGAAACACTGAAATAGGCATAAAACAGCAAATCTGGGCTGGGCCTTCGGTTAATAGGTTAGTCCCAAAAATAATATAGAAGTGGATAATAAAGCCCAATATTGCCCAAAACAGTAGATAATATAGCATGGAGCAATCAAAAATTATAAATGCGTTGGAGACGTATCAAGCATCCCCAAGCTTAATTCCTACTCGTCCTCGAGTAGGTAAATGATAAAAAAAGATAATTTTTGATGTGGAATGCTAGTTGGCATTATTTCAATGTAATTCTTCTCAATTGTAATATGAATATTCAGATCCGAAAGATTCAAGACAAAATTTCATATTGACATAAAAATAATAATACTTCAAGCATACTAACTAAGCAATCATGTCTTCTCAAAATAAAATAACATGGCCAAAGAAAGTTATCCCTACAAAATCATATAGTCTGGCTATGCTCTATCTTCACCACACAACGTATTTAAATCATGCACAACCCCGATGACAAGGCAAGCAATTGTTTCATACTTTTGACATTCTCAAACTTTTTCAATCTTCACGCAATACATGAGGGTGAGCCATGGACATAGCACTATAGGTGGAATAGAATGGTGGTTGTGGAGAAGACAAAAAGAGGGGAAGATAGTCTCACATCAACTAGGCGTATCAACGGGCTATGGAGATGCCCATCAATGGATATCAATGTGAGTGAGTAGGGGTTGCCATGCAACGGATGCACTAGAGCTATAAGTGTATGAAAGCTCAACAAAAGAAACTAAGTGGGTGTGCATCCAACTCGCTTGCTCACGAAGATCTAGGGCATTTTGAGGAAGCCCATCATTGGAATATACAAGCCAAGTTTTGTAATGAAAGATTCCCACTAGTATATGAAAGTGACAACATAGGAGACTCTTTATCATGAAGATCATGGTGCTACTTTGAAGCACAAGTGTGGTAAAAGGATAGTAGCATTGTCCCTTCTCTCTTTTTCTCTCATTTTTTTTAATTTTTTTGTTTTGGCCTTTTCTCTTTTTTTTATGACCTCTTTTTTTTCTCTTTTTTTGTCCGGAGTCTCATCCCGACTTGTGGGGGAATCATAGTCTCCATCATCATTTCCTCACTGGGGCAATGCTCTAATAATGATGATCATCACACTTTTATTTTTCTTAGAACTCAACAATTACAACTCGATACTTAGAACAAAATATGACTCTATGTGAATACCTCCGGCGGTGTACTGGGATGTGCAATGACTCATGAGTGACATGTATGAAAGAATTATGAACGGTGGATTTGCCACAAATACAATGTCCACTACATGATCATGCTAGCAATATGACAATAATGGAGTGTGTCATAATAAATGGAACGGTGGTAAGTTGCATGGCAATATATCTCGGAATGGCTATGGAAATGCCATGATAGGTAGGTATGGTGGCTGTTTTGAGGAAGGTTTATGGTGTGTGTATGATACCGGCGAAAAGTTGCGCAGTATTAGAGAGGCTAGCAATGGTGGAAGGATGAGAGTGCGTATAATCCATGGACTCAACATTAGTCATAAAGAACTCATATACTTATTGCAAAAATCTACAAGTTATCAAAGCAAAGTATTACGTGTATGCTCCTAGGGGATAGATTGGTAGGAAAAGACCATCGCTCGTCCCCGACCGCCACTCATAAGGAAGACAATCAATAAATAAATCATGCTCCGACTTCATCACATAACGGTTCACCATACGCGCATGCTACAGGAATCACAAACTTTAACACAAGTATTTCTCAAATTCACAACTACTCAACTAGCATGACTCTAATATCACCATCTTCATATCTCAAAACAATTATCAAGCATCAAACTTTTCTTAGTAGTCAACACACTCATAAGAAAGTTTTTACAAATCTTGAATACCAAGCATATTAAGATTAAGCACATTACCATGCTATTTAAGACTCTAAAAATAATCTAAGTGAAGCATGCGAGTTCATCTATTTCTTCAAAATAAAACTACCACCATGCTCTAAAAGATATAAGTGAAGTACTAGAACGAATGACAAACTACTCCAAAAGATATAAGTGAATATCAATGAGTAGTCGAATAATTATGAAACCATGTGAAGACTCTCTCATTTTAAGAATTTCAGATCTTGGTATTTTATTCAAACAGGAAGCAAAACTAAAGAAAATGACATGACGCTCCAAGCAAAACACATATCATGTGGTGAATAAAAATATAGCTCCAAGTAAAGTTACTGATGAACAAAGACGAAAGAGGGGATGCCATCCGGGGCATCCCCAAGCTTAGACGCTTGGTTATCCTTGAATGTTACCTTGGGGTGCCTTGGGCATCCCCAACCTTAGGCTCTTGCCACTCCTTATTCCATAGTCCATCCAATTTTTACCCAAAACTTGAAAACTTCACAACATAAAACTTAACAGAAAACTCGTGAGCTCCGTTAGCAAAAGAAAAACAAAACACCACTTCATGATACTGTAATGAACTCATTATTTATTTATATTGGTGTTAAACCTACTGTATTCCAACTTCTCTATGGTTTATAAACTATTTTACTAGCCATAGATTCATCAAAATAAGCAAACAACACACGAAAAACAGAATCTGTCAAAAACAGAACAGTCTGTAGTAATCTGTAACTAACGCAAACTTCCGGAACACCAAAAATTCTAAAATAAATTGGTGGACCTGAGGAATTTGTCTAGTAATCATCTGCAAAAAGAATCAACTAAATATCACTCTCCAGTAAAAAGTTGAAGCTAATCTCGTGAGCGCTAAAGTTTCTGTTTTTTACTGCATGATCATAAAGACTTCACCCAAGTCTCCCAAAAGGTTCTACTTGGCACAAACACTAATTAAAACATAAAACCACATCTAAACAGAAGCTAGATGGATTATTTATTCCTAAATATAAGCAAAAATTAAGAAACTAAAATAAAATTGGGTGCCTCCCAACAAGCGCTAACGTTTAATGCCCCTAGCTAGGCTTGATGATTTCAATGACGCTCACATAAAAGATAAGAATTGAAACATAAAGAGAGCATCATGAAGAATATGACTAGCACATTTAAGTCTAACCCACTTCCTATGCATAGGGATTTTGTGAGCAAACAACTTATGGTAACAATAATCAACTAGCATAGGAAGACAAAACAAGCATAACTTCAAAACTTTAAGCACATAGAGAGGAAACTTGATATTATTGCAATTCCTATAAGCATATATTCCTCCCTCATAATAATTTTCAGTAGCATTATGAATGAATTCAACAATATAACCAGCACCTAAAGCATTCTTTTCATGATCTACTAACATAGAAATTTTATTACTCTCCACATAAGCAAAATTCTTCTCATTCGGAATAGTGGGAGTATCATAAGAGACTTAAATACTATAAATTGTTTCCACATTAAAAGAGTAATGTTCAAAAAAAGGGGAATCATAATCATGGCAAGTTTTATAAATATAATCATCACTACTCTTTATAGCATAAGTTTCATCACAATAATCATCATAAGTAGCAACTTTGTTCTCATCATAATCGATTGAAACCTCTTCCAAGATAGTGGATACATCACTAAATAAAGTCATGACCTCTCCAAATCCACCTTCATAAATATTATAAGATTCAACATTCTCCAAAATAGTGGGATCATTACTTCCTAAAGTTGACACTCTCCCAAACCCACTTTCATAAATATAATCATCATAGGTAGAAGGCATGCTATCATCATAACAACTTTGCATATCAAAACTTGAGAGGCTAAAAATATCATCTTCATTAAACATAGCATCCCCAAGCTTGGAACAAACATTAATTGCAGCAAATATATTCTCAAATACACCATCTTCATCAAACATAGCTTCCCCAAGCTTGGGCCTTTTCATATCATAAGCATAATCACTCTCATCATTAATAGTTTGGATAGCACCAATAGTATAGCGATTATCATATTCTTCCAAGCAAGTGCCAAAAAGATTTTCAAGATCATAAGAAGTATCATTATCTTTCCAATCATAATCATCACAACAAGCAATAGGCATAACGAGATCATCATCAAGTGCATCATCTTCCACAATTATTTTTGATTCATTTTCATGAGGCACAACAATAATAGGAGCAACATTATTTGGGAGAGATACCTTTTTACCTCTCTTCCTTTTTCTTTTCTTCTTCTTCACCACATCATTTGTGGGTTCAATCCTCTTTTTGGAGCTCCTTATTAATGAGATTGGTTGAGTAGAAGGCTCCTCCTCATTACCTGATTCATCATAAGAAATAATAGGAGGATATTGGGAAGTCTCTTCCCTTTCATTAGTAGTCTCTTCATCCTCTATTTGTTTTCTTTTCTTTATGTAATTGGCAATATAAGGATTTTCAATACAATTCACCGCACAATACATATAAATTTTCTCTAGATCAAAATCAAGAAATTTATTGAGATTAAACTTTGGAATACCCTCAGCAACGTTGGAAAAAGTGGTAGGCGTTAGCGAGGCGATTGACCTTCGCCTAGCACCTAAGCGGTGCTTAAGCGCCCTAGGCACAGCCTAGGCGATTATATAATATTTACTGTTAGGGTGTATATGTGGTTATTATATGTGTATTTTATTAATTTAGGGCATATAAGTATGTTAACGACCAGCTACTACGATTGGAATATGGCCCTTTTGGCATATCAGTGCAATATGGCATGATTTCTCGTCTGTGTAGACAATTCCTTACTTGCTCTGCCTGGACTTCTGCTTATGCCCTAGGCGAGGCGTTGGGCCATTGCCTAGCGCCTAGGCGTGCCTAAGCGCCTCCTAGGCACTGCCTTTTCCAACAGAGCCATCAGTTATACGTTTCATTTCTTCATAACCCAAAAGAAGGCTAAGCTCTTTATGATGCTCAAGGGTAATCAAATTATCACAATGTTTGGACACAACTTGACCATGAAACAAATAGCATTGGAGCTTTAAATGACCATGCATGTTCATTGCAAAGTTCACAAGGGGCACAAAAAATATTGAATCTTTCAGCACATTCATCTAGCTCTTCTTGCAACCATTTGGTTTCTAAGTACTTATGCCTCTTGCAATATCTATCTTCCCTATTTGGTGTGTACTTACAAACCCAATGCACTCCACAAAAATTTACATGTTTATAGGAGGCATTTTTATCATAACTAGTGCAATCATCATTAGCATCATGGATATTCAAAGAATTCGTACTAACAACATTGCCATCATGCTCATCATTCAAATATTTAGTGCCAAACATTTTAGAGATCTCTTCTTCTAGCACTTGAGCACAATTATCCTTTCCATCATACTCACGAAAGATATTAAAAAGATGAAGCGTATGAGACAAACTCAATTCCATTTTTTGTAGTTTTCTTTTATAACACTAACAAGTGATAAAACAAGAAACAAAAAGATTCGATTGCAAGATCTAAAGATATACCTTCAAACACTCACCTCCCCGGCAACGGCGCCAGAAAAGAGCTTGATGTCTAGTACACAACCTTCTTCTTGTAGACGTTGTTGGGCCTCCAAGTGCAGAGGTTTGTAGGATAGTAGCAAATTTCCCTCAAGTGGATGACCTAAGGTTTATCAATCCGTGGGAGGCATAGGATGAAGATGGTCTCTCTCAAGCAACCCTGCAACCAAATAACAAAGAGTCTCTTGTGTCCCCAACACACCCAATACAATGGTAAATTGTATAGGTGCACTAGTTCGGCGAAGAGATGGTGATACAAGTGCAATATGGATGGTAGATATAGGTTTTTGTAAACTGAAAATATAAAAACAGCAAGGTAGCAAGCGGTAAAAGTGAGCGTAAACGGTGTTGCAATGATAGGAAATAAGGCCTAGGGTTCATACTTTCACTAGTGCAAGTTCTCTCAACAATAATAACATAATTGGATCATATAACTATCCCTTAACATGCAACAAAGAGTCACTCCAAAGTCACTAATAGCGGAGAACAAACAAAGAGATTATGGTAGGGTACGAAACCACCTCAAAGTTATTCTTTCCAATCAATCCGTTGGGCTATTCCTATAAGTGTCACAAACAGCCCTAGAGTCCGTACTAGAATAACACCTTAAGATACAAATCAACCAAAACCCTAATGTCACCTAGATACTCCATTGTCACCTCAAGTATCCGTGGGTATGATTATATGATATGGATCACACAATCTCAAATTCATCTATTCAATCCAATACAAAGAACCTCAAAGAGTGCCCCAAAGTTTCTACCGGAGAATCACGACGAAAACATGTGCCAACCCCTATGCATAGGTTCATGGGCGGAACCCGCAAGTTGATCACAAAAACATACATCAAGTGAGTCACGTGATATCCCATTGTCACCACAGATACGCACGGCAAGACATACATCAAGTGTTCTCAAATCTTTAAAGACTCAATCCGATAAGATTACTTCAAGGGAAAACTCAATCCATTACAAGAGAGTAGAGGGGGATAAGAAATATAAGATCCAACTATAATAGCAAAGCTCTCGATACATCAAGATCGTGCCAAATCAAGAACATGATAGAGAGAGAGAGATCAAACACATAGCTACTGGTACATACCCTCAGCCTCACGGGTGAACTACTCCCTCCTCGTCATGGAGAGCGTCGGGATGATGAAGATGGCCACCGTTGAGAGTTCCCCCCTCCGGCAGGGTGCCGGAACAGGGTCCCGATTGGCTTTTGGTGGCTACAGAGGCTTGCGGCGGCGGAACTCCCGATATAATCTCCGTTCTGGAAGTTTTAGGATACGTAGGTATATATGGGTGCAGGGAGTACGTCGGTGGAGCTACGGGGGCCCCACGAGGCAGGGGGGCGCGCCCTGGGGGGTGGGCGCGCCCCCACCCTCGTGAGCACCTCCCTCATCTCCTGACGTAGGGTCCAAGTCTATCCGGTAGGTTTCCTTCCAAAAATAACTTCTCCAGTTGATTTCATTCCGTTTCGACTCTGTTTGATATTCCTTTTCCTCGAAACACTGAAATAGGCATAAAACAGCAAATCTGGGCTGGGCCTCCGGTTAATAGGTTAGTCCCAAAAATAATATAATAGTGTATAATAAAGCCCAATACTGCCCAAAACAGTAGATAATATAGCATGGAGCAATCAAAAATTATATATACGTTGGAGATGTATCAGGCATCCAGCAACGCCGGCAAGCTAAGACCGGAGGGACGAAGATCTGAGTTGTCATGGCCTTAGCTGTCGGGACGTCGGCGAGCCAGGTAAGCTGGAGGGGACGCATCTAACTGGTCGCTGAGGTCGATGCTGCCTGATAGAGGACACCGACAGTGAGGGACACCGAAGAGACGCGGGCCCGAGGCTGTCGGGGTCGGGATAGCGCCAACAAGAACCCGCCACGAGAAGCCGTGTGCTAGCCACAACCGCAGATGCATCGTCGCCTCCACACGAGAGCCGTCACCATGGCTCGGGGTTGGGAGGTAGGGCCGCCGGAGACGAGGTGGCCGCCTGCGGGTGAGGCAAGCCGCAAACGCCTCTGCAACCGGCCATAGTCCCCAAGCTCCAACCATGGCGGCTGAAGCACCAACAAACTGGAATGAGAGGCTGAGGGGGTGATAACCCACAAGTATAGGGGATCGTTTTTAGCCTTCTTCGATAAATAAGAGTGTCGACCCCAAGGAGGAGCTAAAGGTAGAACAAATATTCTCTCAAGTTCTATCGACCACCGATACAACTCTACGCACACTTAACGTTTGCTTTACCTAAAGCAAGTATGAAACTATTTTGCAAGAATAAAACTACGAGTACTTTGCGACAATAAAACTAAGAATAGATTGCAAGGTAATAAAAGTGGATAGCTTCTGTCAACAAGAAATTCATTTGTCCCTAGGCAATCGATAACAAGTACCGGTAATCATTCTTGCAATTTTATATGAGGGAGAGGCATGAGCTAACATACTTTCTCTACTTGGATCATATGCACTTATGATTGGACCCCTAGCAAGCATCCGCAACTACTAAAGACCATTAAGGTCGTGAAACCCAACCATAGCATTAAGTATCAAGTCCTCTTTATTCCACACGCAACAACCCACCTACTCGGGTTTAAGCTTCTGTCACTCTCACAACCCACCATAAGCGAATCATGAACGTATTGCAACACCCTACAGCGGGGGCCCCTCATGTTTGCGTGAGATGGAGGGCATGTCACGACCGGTTTTCCGGACATAAATTTCCAGAAAATGGCCGTTGTGCTCACCAGCCCCAGGATTACTGTTAGCTGATGAGGCACCAACTTGTTACAGAAATTCCAAGCAAACGTACAAAATGTGTAGTACAAGACCATTGTGGCCTATGAGTACATCAAATGGTTTTCTAGTGGTCGATGGCGGAAGCGGTTTGTGAATCATCAGTGTATGGGACTCCATTTCCCACGGGAACAGCTGACCAGGTTAACTCCTATCTTCGCGAGGCTGCTATCACCGTTGCTTAGTTTCCGGGGCTGTCATCGCAACGCTCCTCTCCATGCAGAAATCTGGCCAAGACAATAGCCAGGGACAAGCCAGTGAGTACTTTGAATGTACTCGCAAACATTATGAACACTGGGATAATATAATTGATAATCATGCACTGAAATATTCTATGATCACATCGTCAGTCACAAATAAAATATCTTTTATGCATGCAAGCAGGTTATTTATATGCAACATAAATAAGCCATAATGGAGTGGGAATAAAATGCCGCAGTCGGGCGTCTGTGCAACACCACATAAAGGGCTTACAAAGTAAATAAATAACAAGCAATGCCACAGTCGGGCATCTGAGCGACACCACATAAAGGGCTTAAGAAGAAATGCCACAGTCAGACGTCTAAGCGACACCACATAAAGGGCTTAAGAAGAAATGCCACAGTCGGGCGTCTAAGCGACACCACATAAAGGGCTTAAAAGAAATGCCACAGTCGGGCGTCTGAGCGACACCACATAAAGGGCTTAAGGAGAAATGCCACAGTCGGGCGTCTAAGCGACACCACATAAAGGGCTTAAAAGAAATGATCACAATGAATATCCAGGAGGTAGAACCATCCTAGGGATACTCGATAATACAATTAATGCAACGGGTTAGTCCATCATAAAATAATAATCATGGTTCTCACAAGTCACCAGTCGGTATCCAAGTTTGGTTTAACAATTTCACCTCCGAAGACCGACACTAAGACCAACAACCCATCCCAGACTGTAATCCTTAACCATGGACACGGCTATTCGAATAGGTTTAACCTCTGCAGAGGGTGTACTCTTTACCCACGAGTAACGGATTCCTTTAGTCCATCAGGACTAATTCCGTCTACGGCCTTTTAGTTGAAAACACGCCTAACTTGCACACACCAGCTTAACTCATCGGTGTCTGGAATCACCCACGACACTTGTTAAGCAAAACTCTAAGTGGGGAGGCTACAACCTCGCGTAGCATGGGATCAAATTTATATCGCGCGCCCTAAGGGGTGGCCTCCCCTCTCGGTCCCAACCGGAAACACCCATGCCCCTGACCAGGTAGCATGCCTACCGGCTACAACCGATATCTTCCACCATGGCCTCTCTGTACGGTGTGTGCTGGAAAGGGGTTGACGACTTACTGAACCGTACCCTACCTGCGGCAGGGACGAGTGGTAGTACGAGGCAAGTATGGGGGTTACTGGAACAAGACTCGATCTGCGGTCAACTCAGGAGGTTTATAAGTTCCCTGCATGACATGTATATCAAATATATTTCAACCGAAGAAATCACCGCTCAATGTACCTTACCATGCCATACCGAACATAACCGTCCCGACGGGGACCGGCGACAAGCTCACGCCTACCCAAGGCCGAGGCTTTCCCGGATTCCTTTCCGGCATGCATGCAAGGCACATGAGGATGATTACCATCACAATAATATTCATTTCCAACAGCAAGGAAATCACTAATATGCTTCCATGCAAATGATCATGTCACATGAAATAACAAGTCCTCCGGTATAAGGTGGTGTTATAAACGTGTCAAATAACACACCAAAAACATTATGCCAGGGTTCAGAATGCTTGCCTTTAAGTTGTGGAGGGGTGAGGTGCTCTCCAAAACTTTTGAAAGTTTCTTCTCTCTCTCCAAAATCCTATTTTAAAATATATTTGAATTAACACACATTTCAAAAACAGTACAAAAAAGTTGTTTGGAAAATTTTGAAATAAATCTTAAAATAAACTAGACAATATTTGAGGAAGGTAGGAAAAAGAATCAACTCATTTGGATTTATAAATAAAAAGATATAGCCAGTCAAAGTTGTGGTCAAAATCTGTTTAAAAATAAAACAGAAAAGGAAACGTTTCAGGAGGAAATACGCTTTCGGAGCGAAGGAAACGTACTGGGCGGGTTACTTCTTCACTTAAAACACGTGGGTGCCGCGGTGTGTCACTGATAGTGGGTCCAGGGGGCCCACTAGTTAGGTTTGACTATTCCTCCCTCCCTCTTCTTCCTCTGTTCCGAGTGGAGGCGGGGCTCCGGCGATCGTCGTCGGCGACTGGCGGCTCCTCGAGGGGCCCCGAGGGCGGGGATGGATCCGCCACTCCAGTGCGGTCCTCCAGGTGGTCGCCAGGCCGGTGGGTACGGAGGGAGCTGCCGGCGGCGAGCTTCGCGGCGGAGGAGGCTTCGGGTGGATAGTGAGTTTGGGGCTGCGGTGGTCTCTGACCAAAATCGAGCGAGGGGTTGTACTCACGAGAGGGAGGGAGAGATCTTGGTGGAGAGAATGGAGAGGGGGAGGCACTGGTGGCGACGGAATCGGCCGAAACTTGGCGGCGGCCGAACCGACCGGACTCGGGGAAGAAGGCCTTCCCTGGTCGATTGGCTGCCACTGGGGGCTTCCTGGAGACCGCTTAAGGCTACCTTCATGCGGAGACGAGCTCGGGGCTCCTTAAATAGGCGAGGCAAGGCGGTTCCGCGGCGGCCGTGGATAAGCTCTCCGGCGAACCGCCTCTCTGTAGCAATGGCGACGTGGCGGCGACGAGGGCTAGCAGACACGCTTGCGGATGAGCTCGCACTGCTCCAGGGGGCAGGTGGCGAGCGGGAGGGGCTTGGGCGGCGCTGCCCGTGGCTGGAGCCACTGCGGACGCCGGCGTGCCGCCAAGAATGCCCTGGCGGCGGCACTGTAGCGTGCCAGGGTGGCTTGGCGCGTTGCTGCAAGGAGGGTAGCGCGTGGCGTGGCGCTGCAGAGCAGGCCAAAGCCAGGGGGCCAGCGTGTCGGCTTGGGCGCGGCATCGTGCAATACGCGCGCTCTGGGCGCGCCTAGTGCACACACGGGACGTGCTCGACGAAATGCCAGGGCGTGTTAGAGGTCTCGGGTGAGGCTGGGAATTGCAGACCTAGGTTATGAGCAACTGGGAGTCTAGTGGACATGCTAGTTTGATCAGAGGTGCAAGATCATAGTGCAATGCCAAGAATCATGCCAAAACAGATCATGCCCATAAGGTGTTTGACAAAATGCCAAGGGCACTTAGGTAAGTCTTGGAGTGGTCAAAAACTCTAGATCAGTGTCTCCTTAGATGCAAGAGAGAGTGGTAAGGTTAGTTTGGCAAAAGGAGAAACTTGTTAGTGCAAGTTTTACAAAACTTCAATTCTGGACAGGAAATAAATGGCATCATTTCATGAACCAAAAATGACCCAAAGGGTGCATGCTCCTGGACTTAAGGGTTTAACATGGAGGACTATAAGTAGGAGAAAGAATCAACGGCTAAAGAGCAAGCAAAAATATGGTTGCTGTACAAACCATCAAGTTGGTCCAGAATGAAAATGAGGTTGATTCACTCAAAATTTGCAAATAACATCACTGGGTTTTTACATAAAGTTGAATCATATGATACTACTAACATCCCATAATTTTGGTGGAGGCTAGAAAGAATTATTTAAATGAGTTGTAATGCAAAATTGCCCACTGGACCAGAGAAGAAAAATGGGTGTAGAGCTCAAAATATTTCATGAAATAAAGATGTTTTTGCACAAAAATTATTTAATAACATCACATGACATCTCCAAATTTTGGTTGGAATTTTAAGTGAATTTATCAAATGGTTGTAGTTCAAATATGGCCATTTAACCTTGAAAAACCATTTTCAAGAAAGTAAAGATCAAGCAACTTAATTATTTAATTAGTTATATTAAATAAGGAAAAGTTTCTCTTGAGAGATAACATATTTGAAAGATTTTTCACTTTGGGAAAAACTCATCACAATAGGGAAGAAAATGATTTAAAAAATCAAAATGGAGCTCAGAAATTCAAAGTTTGAATTCCTGGCAAAATTTTAATTCATTAAAACAAGGTCAAAATTTTTGGGGTGTCACAGGGCACCGTACACTACTAGGGAAAACCTTATACACAGAATCATAGCAGTAGTGCGGGTTAAAAAGACGCGTTGCCGGTACTCAGTAGCAGCACGTATCCACATAAGGCGCTGCTGCTACAGATATAGCAGTAGCGTGGCAGGGACGAAGGGCGCTACTACTAATATTGCCACACCGTTACCGCCAGGCAAAGTGTAGTAGTAGTGTGTTCCCCTGAAACGTGTTGTTGCTAAGTAGTTTAGCAGTAGCGTGTTCCCCTAACACGCGCTACTGCTAAACCCATCCTATCTTCTCCCCCAACCGCCCCTCACTCTCCCCCTCTCCGTTCCAACTCTCACTCTCCCACGCACGTCGTCCCCCCCCCCCCCCCCCCCGCCGCCAACGTACGGCCCTCCCCCGCCGCTACATTGTCGCCATCGCCCTCGCTTCTCCTTCCTCGGTATGCGGCGCCCCTCCTCCTCCTCCTCCCACCGCCCTCCTCCCTCCTCTTGCTGCGCCCTCCTCCCTCCTCTGGTTGCGTCCTCCTCCCTCCTCCAGCCGTTACCCTCCTCCCTCCTCCTCCTCCTCCCACCGCCCTCCTCCCACCTCCTTCTCCCTCCTCCTCTCTCCTCCCTCCTCCTCCTCCCTCCTCCCTCGGCCTCCCACCCCCTCCTCCTCTCTCCTCCCTCCTCCCTCCATCTCTCTCACTGATAATGTAGTTTATTTACTATTTTTAGTAAGTGCTTAATTTAGTTTATTTAGTAAGTACTTAATAGAAGTAGTTTATTTAGTAAGTGCTTGATTTAGTTAAGTTAGGTTTGTATATAAGATAATTTAGGGTTTCACTAAGCTATTTTTAGTAAATGTTAGGGCTAGAACTAGGATGTTTTAGACATACTTTGTAATTTTAGTAATATAAAAAAGTTTTAGTAATAGAAAACCAGTTAATAGGTTTTTTGAATATAAAAAAGTTTTTTGAATAGGATAGAAAACTAGTGAATAGGTATAGAAATTTTTTATACTTTTGTTTTTCAATATATAAATGTATTGGAAAATAGAATTATTTTTATGTCATTATCACTTTGTCATCAAAAAATGCTATATGAGATTTGATGATCTAAAATTTCCACTCAGTGGAATATGCAGGCTTTGTAGAGTCATGTCTCCTTGGAGTGATCTTCATCGGAGCTACCTCTAGCTACTTCCTCTACACCCGAGTCGGTCAGCTAAAAGTCCACATCCTCCTTCTCTACTCCTCGGTGTGTTGAATAGAGTAGAACTATGGTATTTAGTCGGTGAGCTCATGTGCGAATGCTTATGATAATCGATCCGGATGGAATTGCAAGTTTAAGATTGTTGTATGTGTATGGACATCTTTGTATCGCAGGGAAAATCCGAGTGGCCTATGTTTTGCCGGAGTGTTGATTCATTTCCGTTCCGGCAAATTTTAGGCGCTCGATATGTCCTATTTTAGCTATGCCGGATTTTTCCGTGAATTTAAGAATGACTTGTGCTAGAATATGTAGGAAATATCGAGTGCCCCGGATTTGCTAGAAAGAGAATTAAACTACATTTCGAGTTGACTTTAAGTCTGTCGGGGCTCCATATATGACAGTCAAAAAATCAGTGAGGGAGAGTCTCCACCATATATGAGAGAAGAAGAATGCCGACTGTTGTCGTGGGGGTCGTTTCTCCTTCTTCTCTTTGTGCTAGACCTTTGTTATGCACTAGGGGAAGAAGGAGTAGCGACCATCATCGACGGTCGAAAAATCGGTGAGGGAGTGTCCACCATATATGAGAGAAGAAGAATGTCGACTGTTGTCGTGGGGGTCGCTTTTCCTTCTTTTCCTTGCGCTAGATATTTGTAATGCACTAGGGAAAGGAGGAGTAGCGACAATCACCGACGGTCGCAATATCATTGAGGGAGTGCCCACCATATACGTGAGATGAGAGTTTAGGAAGGAAGACTCGACACACCTAAAGTCAACCCGCTGCATATTGAGTAATAGTGATATGTGTGTTGAGTTTCCTGGTAGTTGTCTTCGATCAATTTTTAATTAATGTTTCAATTATGAACATAGGAAATGTCTGACGATGAAAGGGAATTGGTTATGTGCGAATACTGCATAGACGGTCGCGGCCTGTGCGATAGGCCTCACCTAGTTGGTGGTAGGCGCTTCAGCATCGTGCTGGATGAGAACTTCGAGTGTATACAGTAAGTCACAATGACAAGTCTTTTTTCGTAATTAAGCATGACTTCTGCTTCTTTTGCTTCAATTTATAATTTTAATTTTTTACTATTCTACTAGCATATTCCCTGCCATGCAACAATTTATGTCTTGGATAAGATTGGTTAGAGTACTATGGAAAGTATGGAGGTAAAGAGAGTTCACTTGACGACCGAGCATGGTTATACTTTTGCCGTAAAATTATACAATGCAGACACCTACTCCTATTTTAATGCAAAAATTGGAGAGCACTATGCAAGGCTTTGTCCGGAAGATGAAATTGAAAGTAATATCGACATCTGGGTCGATGTGCAGACGCCTCCAGTTCTACCATTATGTGAGTTTCTCAACCACATTTATTAAGTAATTTATATTTTTATTTCAAAATAGTTGACAACTAATTTCTATTGACAGCTTATTTCCATTCAAACAAACATGTCCAGTGCTTGGTAGACAGGACCTACTACTGTCCCGTAGCTGAACTAAACTGCGAGGAGATAGGTCATTATGTTTCTTGGCTTGAGGATCTTGATACTGCCAATACAGGTTATTTTCCTCGACTTTGAGATATTAGTACTCAAAACGTGCGACCACTAGTGTGCGTATTGAACTAGGCCACATCTATTTAGGAAAGATGGTAAGATTTTTACTATTTGTCCTCATCAGTGCATCTTTTGCATACATTATTTTTTAAGCTAAACTTCATTGCAAAGTATGTTGCTATGATGTTCTTCAACAGGGACTCCCAATGAGTGTTGTGCCTCGTTGGATCGAGCCTAAAGGTCGCATGACAATGGTTAGCTTACAACCAAGATATCCTACATTACACATGAGTGCATTCAAGATTTCTCGAAGCGAGCAAGTCTTAATAGTCAAAGACTGGAGCAAAATTGTGAAGTATCGCAGCATAGAAGTACTAGGGAGCAGCAATCAGAAGCGCGACCCACAATTAGGAGACAGGTTCATTTGCATTCTCCAATATGATGAAGCAGGAGTGCTACACATGTTCTATGCCATTTTACCCGAGGGAGAGCAGCAGGAGTGATTAGCTAGCTAGAATGAGTTTGAAGATGATGTGCTACATTATTACTATGATGATTAAATAGCTAGTGTTGGTGGTAATGACTATGATGATTATTATTAGCTAGTGTTGGTGGTGATTAGATAGCTACACTATGACTATGATGATTAAATAGTGTTGGTGGTAATGACTATGATGATTATTAGCTAGTGTTGTTGGTGATGATATGATGCAAGAGTTTTTATATTAATATGATGATGATGTTGATCATGATTATCATGATGATTTGTTACTATGATCATGATTAGTTATTATATCATAGGTGGAAGGAACACGGATTAGATTCATGTGGATAGATCAAAAGTGACCAAAAGTTGAATTAGTAGGATCGTCGTCCTAATTCAACTTTTGATTCATCCAAATGAATCTAATCCATGTTTCTTCCTCACAATGATATATTAATTCATCATAAACATAATGATATAACAAGCTCTTAATTGGTACTGTATCAAAATTTGTATAATGGCGTATAAATACACTAAAAATAAAAAAAATGAAAAACAGAATAGTGGTTGCGCGGGCACGGAAAACGCTACTACTAGTTAGATTAGCAGTAGCGCATGAAAGCGCTACTGCTAAGTAGCTATAACAGTAGCGCGGGTAGGAATGCGCTACTGCTAAGTATTAGCTGTAGCGCCTTATCAGTAGCGTGGTACATAGCCTTCAGCCCGGCGCTACTGCTAGGCTTTTACCTAGTAGTGGTAGGACAGCATCATAAATAAAATATACAATCATACCAGCCAAGATCACGATTAACCAACTGGACAAAAGGGATCTACTCAAACATCATAGGATAGACAAATATCATTGGGAAATAATATATGGAGTTGAGCACCATGTTTAAGTAGAGATTACAGCGGGGAGAAGGGGTGTTACACCACTGCATAGATGAGGCGAAAGTTGGTGTTGACGGTAGCAAGATTGTTGATGTAGATCGCCGTCACGATCATTGCCCCGGCGGTTCTTCGGCGCCACCGGGAGAGAGGGGGAGAGAGCCCCCCTCCTTCTTCTTCTTCCTTGGCCTCCCCCCTAGATGGGAGGAGAGTTCCGCCTCTGGTCCATGGTCCCTCCGAGATTGGATCTCCCTCTCTGTTCTCTTCTGTTTCGCGTTCTCTAGATCTGGCCGAAAACCGTTTCTTATATTCCGGGAGATGCATAACTCCGATTGCGCTGAAATTTTAACACAATTTTTTTCCGGATATAAGCTTCCTTGCGCCCGAAGTAGAGACCCAACCGACATATGAGGTGAGCATAAGACACGTGGGCGCGCTTGGGGCCTGGGATGTGCCCTGGTGTATCTTGAGGCCTGTGGGCCCCCGTTTGCGTTGATTCCACCTCCCAAAAATCACATATATTCCAACATAATTCTCCGTAAATTTTTATCGCATTTGGACTTCGTTTGATATGGATTTTTTGCGAAACAAAAGACATGCAACAAATAGGAACTGACACTGGGCACTGGATCAATAGGTTAGTCCAATAAATCATATAAAAAGTTGCCAAAATATGTGAAAGCTGTATAATATTGGCACGAAACTATAAAAAATTATAGATACGACGGAGACGTATCAGCATCCCCAAGCTTAATTCTTGCTCATTCTCGAGTATGTAAATTATAAAAAAGATAATTTTTGATGTGGAATGCTACCTAGCATAAACTTGATCATATATCTAATCATGGCATGAATATTAAGATATAAGTGATTCAAAGCAATAGTCTATAATTCGACATAAAGACATCAATACTCAGCCATCCCAACAAACAATCGTCCTTTTCAAAATATCAACGCTAAAGAAAGTTATCCCTACAAAATCACATAGTCTTGTCATGCTCTGTCTTCTTAACACAACGTATTTACCATGCACAACCCCGATGACAAGCCGAGCAATTGGTTCATACTTTTTAACACGCTTCAGCTTTTTCAACCCGACGACGGCACTGCGAGACAGAGATGAGAAAGTAGGTTGACAGGTGTCGGTGGGGGATGCGGTGGCTGATGACCCACAAGTATAGGGGATCAATTGTAGTCCTTTCAATAAGTAAGAGTGTCGAATCCAACGAGGAGCAGAAGGAAATGACAAGCGGTTTTCAGCAAGGTAATGTCTGCAAGCACTGAATTATACGTAACGAGTAGTTTGATACAAAGTTGTCAGAATTGCGACTCAAGTCTTAGAATCTTAGGACTTTACAATCCGAACTAGCCCCTTCGATTCTACAATTATGCTCATAGAATCTAAGATTCTACGATCTTGGTAGTTATGATTCTATGATTCATGATCCTACCAACGGAGCTCTGATCCGATTCAGAATCTCGATTCTGACAACTTTGATTTGATAGCAAGGTAATTTGTAACGAGCAAGTAACAGTGATGGTAACAAAAGTGCGGCAAGGTAGCCCAATCCTTTGGAGGCAAAGGACAGGGCAAAACAGTCTCTTACGATAAGCAAAGTGCTCTTGAGGGTACACGGGAATTTCATCCAGTCACTTTCATCATGTTGGTTTGATTTGTGTTCACTACTTTGGTAATTTGATATGTGGATGGACCGGTGCTTAGGTGTTTTTCTTACTTGAACAAACCTCCTACTTATGGTTACCCCCCTCGCAAGCATCCACAACTACGAAAAAAGTATTAAGAATAAATCTAACCATAGCATTAAACTTTTGGATCCAAATCAGCCCCTTATGGAATAGCACATAAACTAGGGTTTAAGCTTTTGTCACTCTCGCAACCCATCATCTAATAACTACTCCACAATGCATTCCCTTAGGCCCAAGTATGGTGAAGTGTCATGTAGTCGACGTTCACATGACACCACTAAGAGAATCACAACACACATACCATCAAAATATCGAACACATATCAAGTTCACATGATTACTTGCAACAAGATTTCTCCTGTGACCTCAAGAACAAAAGTAACTACTCACAAATGATAATCATGCTCAAGATCAGAGGGGTATTAAATAGCATAATTGATCTGAACATATACTCTTTCACCAAATAAACCATATAGTAATCAACTACAAGATGTAATAAACACTACTAGTCACCCACAAGTACCAATCCATAGTTCCGGTACAAAGATTGAACACAAGAGATGAACTAGGGTTTGAGAGGAGATGGTGCTGTTGAAGATGTTGGTGGAGATTGCCCTACCCAAGATGGGAGAGTTGTTGGTGATGATGATGACGATGATTTCCCCCTCCGGGAGGGAAGTTCCACAGGCAGAATCGCTCCACCGAAGGGCAAAAGTGCTCCTGCCCAAGTTCCGCCTCGAGACGGCGGTGCCTCGTCCCGAAAGTCCTATCCTCGTTTTTTAGGTCAAAATGACTTATATACCAGAAGATGGGCACCGGAGGTGGGCCGAGGAGGGCACAACCAACCAGGGCGCGTCTGGGCTCACTGGCGCGCCCAGGTGGGTTGTGCCCATCTGGTAGGCCCCCTCTGGTACTTATTTTCTCCAACAATTCTTATTTATTCCATAAAAATTCCTCGTGAAGTTTCAGCTCATTTGGAGTTGTGCAGAATAGGTAGCCTGACGTAGCTTTTTTAGGTCCAAAATTTCAGCTGTCGGTATTCTCCCTCTTTGTGTGAACATTGCATATTATGAGAGAAAAGACATTAGAATTACACAAAAAAGTATTATTATGCATAAAAGCATTATAAATAACAGTAGGAAAACATGATGCAAAATGGACGTATCAGTGGCTGGCCAAAAAATATGAACATTGGGGAGGTTTAGAAGGATGGTCGAGGGTGACACCAGCACAACAGTGGGCGGTGGTGAGGCGAGGGCTGAACTGAATGTGCATGCTATAGTGGATTCAATGTTTAAACTAAATCTAAACATGGATGAATCATTCTTGACTGAAATTTGACTGTGAATTCAAACTTCAGAAAACTGAAAATTTTATAGAAATTTAACAATACATACAACATTCTGGGAGAGTTCCAGGACATTTTCATCATTGATTTGAGAGAATCATGCTTATGAACTTTCATCTGCGAATTATGACTGAAAATTGAAGTACCCATAAATCTTTGAAACCATTCTATAAATTTAGACACAAGTTGTGTACAGACTAGAGTTCAAATAAAAATTGTATATATATTTTTGATGAATTACTTCACATCTCTTATATTAACGCACGATCTATATGTAAGTCACCTTTTTCGATGTAGGTCAGTTTTACCCACGAAGCAAGAAGGAGGACCATGGCAGACCTCAAGGCCGAAACTGACGATGCACTGCGAGTGGCAGCGAGCTGCAACGTCGATGGTCAGGTGATACGTCTCCAACGCATATGTAATTATTTTATTATTCCATGCTATTATAGTATAAATCTTGGATGTTTTATATGGAATTATATATTTTGGGACTAACCGGTTAACCTAATTGCAAGTGCCAGTTGCTGTTTTTTACCTTTTTTTGGTTTTCCAGAAAATCGGTACCATACGAAGTCCAAATGCCATGAAACTTTTTTATGATTTTTTTCTGGACAAGAGAGACCCTGAAAACTTTGGGAGGAGACGAGAAGGCGAACGACTAGACGACAAGGCACTAGGGCGCACTTGGGGGGGCTCCCTAGTACCTTGTGGGTCCGTCGGGGCCCTGTCTAACCTAATTCCAGCTCTATACATTCTCTAAAATCGGGAAACCAACAAAGAGCCACCCAAAATACTTTATCCGTCGCCGCAAGTTTTTATTCTTCGAGATCCCACCTGGAGTCCTTTTCCGGTACTCTGCCGGAGGGGGAGTCGATCATGGAGGGCTTCTACAACAACCTTGCCGCCCCTCCAATGATGTGTGAGTAGTTTACCACAGACCTACGGGTCCATAGATAGTAGCTAAATGACTTCTTCTCTCACTTTGATCTTCACTACAATGTTCTCCTCGATGTTCTTGGAGATCTATTCGATGTAATCTTCTTTTGCAGTGTGTATGTTGGGATCCAATGAATTGTGGGTTTATGATCAGATTATTCATGAATATTATTTGAGTCTTTTATGAATTCTTATATGTATGATTGTTATAGCTTTGTATTTGTCTCCGATCTATCTATTTGGTTTGACCAACTAGATTGATTTATCTTGCAATGTAAGAGGTACTTTGTAATTGGTTCAATCTTGCGGTGATCTATATACCAGTGACAAAAAGAGACAAGACATGTATTTGTATTGTTACCATTAAGGGGAAAACGACGGGGTTTATTCATTTTGAGTGGATTTGTCTACATCATGTCATCTTGCTTTAGGCGTTACTCTGTTCTTGATGAACTTAATACTGTAGATGCATGCTGGATATCGGTCGATGTGTGGAGTAATAGTAGGAGATGCAGGCAGAACTCGATCTACTTGTCTCGGACGTGATGCCTATATACATGATCATTGCCTTGAATATCACCATAACCATGCACTTTTCTATCAATTACCCAACAATAATTTGTTTACCCACCGCATATACTTTTTGTTCGAGAGAGAAGCCTCTAGTGAAAACTATGGCCCATGGGTCTACCTTTACCATATATTAAAATCCAAAAATACCTTGCTATAATTTATTTATCGTTCTTTTATTTTGTATTTTTGTTTATCGATCTACCGTTATCATTTGATCCTTACAAATAACCGCCAAGGGGATGGACAACCCTCTTGATCGCATTGGGTGCAAGTATTTGCTATTTTGTGTGTAGGTGTTGTTCACGAGGTTTTGCGTGTTTCTCCTACTGAATTTATAATCTTGGTTTTTAACTGAGGGAAATACTTATCTCTGCTATATTGCATCATCCTCTCCTCTTCAAGGAAATCCTAACGCACCTCACAAGTAGCACGAGGCAGAAAGAAGACCTCGCCGGGTGAGGGAGTCCTGGATTAGGGGGTGTCCGGGTAGCCAGACTATAACCTTTGACCGGACTACTAGACTATGAAGACACAAGATTGAAGACTTCGTCCCGTGTCCGGATAGGACTTTCCTTGGCGTGGAAGGCAAGGTTGGCAATACGGATATGTAGATCTCCTCCCATTGTAACCGACTCTGTGTAACCATAGCCCTCTCCGATGTCTATATAAACTGGAGGGTTTTAGTCCATAGGACGAACAACAATCATACCATAGGCTAGCTTCTAGGGTTTAGCCTCTCTGATCTCGTGGTAGATCTACTCTTGTACTACCCATATCATCAATATTAATCAAGCAGGAGTAGGGTTTTACCTCCATCGAGAGGGCCCGAACCTGGGTAAAAACATCGTGTCCCTTGTCTCCTGTTACCATCCGCCTAGACACACAGTTCGGGACCCCCTACCCGAGATCCCCCGGTTTTGACACCGACATTGGTGCTTTCATTGAGAGTTCCGTTGTGCCGTCGCCATCAGGAAGGATGCCTCATCCCGTCTTTAAAGACAGCATCGTTGCTAAGGGAGCTTTGGCTGTCGGCCAAACTCTCCGGCTAGGTGGTTTTCTTATGATCGCCTGTTCGGCCGCTGCGCCAATGATGACTTCTCGGGTCATCAAAAGCAATCTTCACGTCAACTCGGAACTCGCTGAGCAGTTAGATCCAATGGAGCTCTCTTCCCTAAACGAGCTCTTGGATCGCATCGCCGCCCTGGGAGTCGCTACAGACTACGATCAGATTGGGCCTAAACCCGATCTGAGAGAGATTAACTCTCCCCAGGTTACCCATCACGTTGCAGTGGTGGAGGAACAATGTGGTGACCCTTCATCTATCTTAAGGACTAGCTATGTCCGGATTCCCGATCCCTCCAAGCCAGATACCCGCGGAGGGGAGGGCGTCACTCAAGACCTGAACCTAGAGTCAGGCAATGGGCTAGATCCATCGGATAACATCCAAGAATCCAAACTTCCGAGTTCGGAAACTCCTGGGCCCCTGAGTCTCAGATTGGGTAAGGTTTCGGATTCAACTCCACCCACCCACCCGGACATAAGCGATCTATCCCAAATTAGGCAAGAGCCCAAAGAAACAGTACATCATTACTAGGCCAGATTCCTCCTGGATATGAACAAGATAAAGGACTACCGCGAGGAAGATGCAATTTCATTCTTCTGCAATAATTGCACGGACAAGGGAATCCTCAACGCCATAAGTCGCTGTGAAATTACACGCTTCGCTGACTTGGAGTCCATAGTACGAAAATACTGTGCGATGGAAAGCGCCTGGAAAACCGAAATAAAATTTTGGGACAATCCGGCCCTGAATACAAACCCAGTCCGAAATAAAAGGGTGCATTATCGCCAGGCACCCTGGTTAAAAAAGCAAAAACCCTCTACAGGGCATGGAACCGTACTGGAGGGATGGCTCAATGGATCCTGTAAAATTCACAGTATAGAGGGCGCCACACCAACTCATAGCCTTAGAGCATGCTGGATACTCCGGCAGGTGGCCAGAAGTGGCGAAGATCTTCTAACCCCAGCAGCCACAGAGCAACAGCATAGGGATACCAGTACGGTATTAACAGTCTTTGAGACTTTCGCATCAAATAATATGCGGAAACGAACCCTCCACAGCCTTGCCGAAGTCTACCACATGGCAACAATAAACCCATGGAGTGACACGGCTATTATCTTTAATGCCAGTGATGAACCTAAATTCCGAACAGCCCGAGCACTAGCCGCATTGGTCCTCAGTCCAATAGTGGATGGCTTTCTCCTTACCAAGGTACTCATGGACGGTGGCAGCGGATTGAACCTCATTTACGAGGAAACCCTTTGAAAAATGGAAATAGACTGGAACCGCATTGAGCGAAGCAGCACAACCTTTAGAGGAATAATCCCCAGTCAGGAAGTGCGCTGTACAGGAAAAATCACACTAGATGTGGTGTTCGGCACACCGGATAATTACAGGTCCGAAGAGGTCACGTTCCAAGTGGCCCCGTTCAGTAGCGGATAACACACTCTATTAGGGCGAGAGGCGTTTACAATTTTTCAAGCCATACCCCATTACAGGTACATGAAGCTCAAAATGCCCGGGCCCAACGGAATTATCACTCTTGCTAGTGATCCGGACATAGCACTCCGCGCCGAAAATAAGACAGCTGCACTCGCCCTCGAGGCACTATCCGAAGCCCTAGCGGCCGAGGAACTGATGCGCTGCGCTCCAAGGTGAATAGGGACGATGTGATACTCGACAAAAGATCCAAGTCCACCTACTTTAAACCGGCGGACGAAATAGTCAAATTCCAAGTTCATCCAACGGACCCTACAAAAACAGCTTCCATCGGGGCACAATTAAAACCCGATGTAGACGCCGCACTACGAGAGTTCCTACGCGAGAACTGGGACATTTTTTCCTGGCACCCTTCAGACATGCCAGGAATCCCACGCAGGCTGACCGAACACAGCCTAAATATCCTAAAAGGATTCAAGCCAGTCAAGCAGGCTCTTCGGCATTTCTCCGAACCTAAGAGACAAGCCATGGGAGAGGAGCTAGCCAAGCTATTGGAGGCCGGATTCATCAGAGATATAAAACATCCGAACTGGCTAGCAAACCTGGTGATGGTACCAAAGAAGGACAAATCCTGGCGCCTGTGCGTCGATTTTAAAGACCTCAACAAGGCTTGCCCAAAGGATCCTTTCCCCCTCCCCCGCATCGATCAAATCATCGATGCTACCGCAGGACACGATTCATTGTGTTTCCTTGACGCATACTCCGGCTACCACCAAATTAAGATGGCAGAGCCAGACCAAGCCGCAACGGCATTCATCACCCCATACGGCCCATTCTGCTTCAACACAATGCCCTTCGGGCTCAAAAACGCCGGCGCAACATACCAGCGCATGATTCAGACATGTCTGGCAAACCAGATCGACAAAACCGTGGAGACATACATAGATGACGTGGTTGTTAAAACCAAGCATGTCGAATCTCTAGTAGACGACTTGAGGCTCACATTCAATAACCTCCGAACATATGACATCAAGCTTAACCCGGAAAAATGCGTTTTCGGCGTACCAGTCGGAAAGCTCTTGGGCTTCATTGTATCCGGTAGAGGAATTGAAGCAAATCCAGCCAAGATCCGAGCTCTGTCACAATTGGATATCCCAAAGGACCTCAAACAAATACAAAAATTGAGCGGATGCATGGCGGCTCTAAGACGCTTTATCTCCCGCCTGGGAGAAAAGGCATTACCCCTTTATCGCCTCCTTCGGCGCACCGAACACTTCGAGTGGACAGATGCCGCCATGGCCGGACTCGGTGAAATAAAATCCATATTGGCAACGAACCCAGTCCTGGCCGCGCCAACTATTGGCGAACCAATGCTATTATACATCGCGGCAACTCATCAAGTTGTAAGCGCAGTGCTCGCCGTCGAACGAGAAACGGACATACACAAATTCCCCCTTCAAAAGCCGGTTTACTATGTGTCCACTGTCCTTACTCCATGCAAGTCACGGTACCCGCATTATCAAAAGATAGCGTACGCGGTATTCATGGCATCCCAGAAACTGCGACACTACTTTCAAGAGTGTTCGATCACGGTAGCCTCGGAAGTACCACTTAATGATATTATAAACAACCGCGACGCGACGGGCCGGATTGCCAAATGGGCCATTGAGCTCCTCCTGTTCGACATAACGTACAAGCCACGGCGAGCTATCAAGTCACAAGTCTTGGCCGACTTCGTCGCCGAATGGATGGAAGCCGAACTCCCTAAAGAGTACGGCACATATTCCAACTGGATCATGCACTTCGATGGCTCCAAAATGTTGCCTGGTCTGGGGGCTGGCGTCGTTCTGACATCCTCGACAGGAGATACAGTTCAATACGTACTCCAGATAATGTATACGGACTCCAACAACACAACCGAATATGAGGCCCTTCTGCATGGTCTCCGGATGGCAGTATCCATGGGCATTCAATGCCTAGAGGTGCGTGGGGATTCGAACCTCGCGATATCCCAAATAAATGGAGATTTTGATGCCAAGGATCCAAAAATGGCAGCTTACCGCAATGCCGTCCTAAAAATGTCATCTCGGTTCGAAGGGCTCGAATTTCACCATATAGCCCGGGAAAATAATCAGGCGGCAGACGTCTTGGCATGCATTAGCGCAAAACGCGATGCAGTCCCCCCCCCCAACATCTTCTTGGAGAGGCTGTTCAAGCCATCCGTAGTGTGGGAAGGGGAACCCGGCAATAACAGCCCGGACTCAGCCGCACTGCCCAATACCGAACACTCTGATATAATTGGAGGCTCTGCCAATGAAATAACATCCTCAGCCCACGTAATGATGGCCGTCATCGCCCCGTGGACAGAACCATTCCTAGCCTACCTTACCAGGCAGGAACTCCCCAAGGACCAAAACGAGGCACGCTGCATAGTGCGGCGATCTAAAGCCTATAAAGTCCATGAGGGAGAGCTTTATAAGAAAAGCACTACCGGAGTCCTTCAAAGGTGCATCTCCGAAGAGGAAGGGCGGAATCTTCTGGCTGAAATTCATGCCAGACTCGGCGGTCACCACGCTGCAGCTCGGGCCCTCGTAAGCAAGACCTTCCGTACAGGATTTTATTGGCCGACGGCCCGGGCAGATGCTCAGGACTTAGTCCAACGCTGCGTTGGTTGCCAGCTTTTTGCAAACCAAAGCCACATGCCACCCACCACCCTCCAAACTATCCCCATCACCTGGCCCTTCGCGGTCTGGGGGCTTGACATGGTTAGACCCCTTAAAGGAGGAACCCACAAGAAAAACTACTTGCTGGTCATGGTGGACAAGTTCACCAAATGGATAGAAGCCAAGCCTATTAAGACGGCCGAATCCGGACCGGTGATAGACTGCATATCTGGAGTCGTACACCATTACAGCGTCCCCCACAGCATCATCACTGATAACGGCACGAACTTTACGGCCGACGAGGTAAAACTCTGGTGCAAAAACATGGGCATCAAGCTCGATTATGCTTCCGTCTATCACCCACAAACTAACGGCCAGGTCGAGCGAGCAAATGGTCTGATCATGAGCGGCATCAAACCCAGATTAGTGCGGTCCCTTAAGGAATCTAACACGCACTTGGTAGAGGAGCTCGACTCTGTACTCTGGGGGCTGCGGACCACGCCGAATTGTACCACCCGATACACACCATTCTTCATGGTATACGGCACAGAGGCGGTTTTGCCCTGCGACATAATTCATGACTCACCTCGAGTGCGCATGTACGAAGAAAGAGAAGCCGAGCTCGATCGACAGGACAGTTTGGACGCCTTGGAGGAGGAGCGTGATGTGGCAAAAGCCCGTTCCGCATTCTATCAACAACAGGCTCAAAGATACCAACGCAGAGAAGTACGGGCCAAAACTTACAATGTTGGCGACTTAGTTCTACGCCTGCCGGATAAGAAAAAGGACAAACTCAAGCCCAAATGGGAAGGTCCCTTTATTATTGACCAAGTCCTGACTGGTGGAGCATACCGTCTGCGAGATGCATCGGATAACCGACTCGGGCCGAACCCATAGAACGCAGCCCTTCTCCGAAGATTCTACGCCTAGCGCCGGACTCTGTGTTCGTCTCCTTCCTCTGTCCATTTTTTATACACTAGCTGTCTTATATTTCTCTCCTCCTCCCCTCCTTTTCTCTTATAGCCTTTAAGGGCTCATTCGTGCCTTGTTCACACACAACTGACGCGCTATCTGCGCTCATTATACCTTGGGGCTTCTTTAACAGAAGCTTATTCATACGGGCTTCATGCCCAACACATGTGTCACACTTCCGCATGTACCTTTTATTCACCATTATATGCATCGATATGACTTAAGTTTTGGCCAAGCTGGGTTGCCTGGCTCCTGTGCTTACCCCTACGTTCCCGATTGTTCGGCTAGGTGGTAAAGGGAGCACCTCTGCGATTGTTACTGCCGGGTCAGCCGGATGTGTACCTCAGACTGGGTGAAGCCAAAAGCTAGCGTTCTTAAGGGAATATTCGGTCGGTGAACTAAAAGATGATTTCTCACTTATTTATTTATGCGCCCCCAGATGTTTTTCCTGCGTCTCTTTTCGCAGTCCGGACATGCACTCTAGGGCATGCCTACCAGCGAAAGGAACCCCTAACAGAACTATTCTCCCTGGAAGATGTTTCTTACTAACCATGTAATATAACATAACTAGTTGGGCACTTGTCTGTTCAAGCACTAATGACCCCTACGCCTGGTCTCCATGCATGCCCCGGTTCTACATAACCGAAAGGGTATTCGGACACATTCCGGACCGTCAGGGTCCCGAGGTTGAAGCAAAAAGGTCCGCCATGACAAACGATCTACAATCCTGCTAGAAGGCATTATGCATGTCTGTTGGGGAACGTAGCAGAAATTCAAAATTTTCCTACGCATCACCAAGATCAATCTATGGAGTAATCTAGCAACGAGGGAAGGAGAGTGCATCTACATACCCTTGTAGATCGCTAAGCGGAAGCGTTCAAGTGAACGGGGTTGACGGAGTCGTACTCGTCGTGATCCAAATCACCGATGACCAAGTGCCGAACGGACGGCACCTCCGTGTTCAACACACGTACAGCCCGGTGACGTCTCCCACACCTTGATCCAGCAAGGAGAGAGGGAGAGGTTGAGGAAGACTCCATCCAGCAGCAGCACAACGGCGTGGTGGTGGTGGAGGAGCGTGGCAATCCTGCAGGGCTTCGCCAAGCACCGCGGGAGAGGAGAAGGATTTGGAAGAGAGAGGAGGGCTGCACCAAAGGCAAAGGTGTGTTTGCTGCCCTCCCACCCCCACATATATATAGGAGGGCCAAGGGTGGGGGGGGGGGGGGCGCCGGCCCTAGGATATCCAATCTCCTAGGGGGGCGGCGGCCAGGGGAGGTTTCCCTCCCCCCCAAGGCACCTAGGAGGTGCCTTCCCTCCTTGGGACTCTTCCTTAGGGTTCCCCTTTCACCCTAGGCGCATGGGCCCTAAGGGAAAGTGGCGCCCCAGCCCACTTTGGGCTGGATCCCTTCCTACTTCAGCCCATGGGACCCTCCGGGATAGGTGGCCCCACCCGGTGGACCCCCGGGACCCTTCCGGTGGTCCCGGTACAATACCAATAACCCCGAACTTGTCCCGATGGTCGAAATAGGACTTCCTATATATAAATCTTTACCTCCGGACTATTTTGGAACTCCTCGTGACATCTGGGATCTCATACGGTACTCCGAACAACATTCAGTAACCACATACAAACTTCCTTTATAACCCTAGCGTCATCGAACCTTAAGTGTGTAGACCCTACGGGTTCGGGAGACATGCAGACATGACCGAGACGTTCTCAGGTCAATAACCAACAGCGGGATCTGGATACCCATGTTGTCTCCCACATGTTCCACGATGATCTCATCGGATGAACCACGATGTCAAGGACTTAATCAATCTCGTATACAATTCCCTTTGTCTAGCATTATTGTACTTGCCCGAGATTCGATCGTCGGTATCCCGATACCTTGTTCAATCTCGTTACCGGCAAGTCTCTTTACTCGTTCCATAACACATCATCCCGTGATCAACTCCTTGATCACATTGTGCACATTATGATGATGTCCTACCGAGTGGGCCCAGAGATACCTCTCCGCTTACACGGAGTGACAAATCCCAGTCTCGATTCGTGCCAACCCAACAGACACTTTCGGAGATACCTGTAGTGCACCTTTATAGTCACCCAGTTACGTTGTGACGTTTGGTACACCCAAAGCACTCCTACGGTATCCGGGAGTTGCATAATCTCATGGTCTAAGGAAATGATACTTGACATTAGAAAATCTTTAGCATATGAACTACACGATCTTTGTGCTAGGCTTAGGATTGGGTCTTGTCCATCACATCATTCTCCTAATGATGTGATCCCGTTATCAACGACATCCAATGTCCATAGTCAGGAAACTGTAACCATCTATTGATCAACGAGCTAGTCAACTAGAGGCTTACTAGGGACATGGTGTTGTCCATGTATCCACACATGTATATGAGTTTCCTATCAATACAATTATAGCATGGATAATAAACGATTATCATGAACAAGGAAATATACTAATAACTAATTTATTATTGCCTCTAGGGCATATTTCCAACAGTCTCCCACTTGCACTAGAGTCAATAATCTAGTTCACATCGCCATGTGATTAACACTCACAGGTCACATCGCCATGTAACCAACTTCCAAAGAGTTTACTAGAGTCAATAATCTAGTTCACATCACTATGTGATTAGCACTCAATGAGTTCTGGGTTTGATCATGTTGCTTGTGAGAGAGGTTTGAGTCAACGGGTCTGAACCTTTCAGATCCGTGTGTACTTTACAAATCTCTATGTCATCTCCTAGATGTAGCTACCACGTTCTATTTGGAGCTATTCCAAATAACTGTTCTACTATACGAATCCTGTTTACTACTCAGAATAATCTGGACTAGTGTCAAAGTTTGCATCGGCGTAACCCTTTACGACGAACTCTTTTACCACCTCCATAATCGAGAAAATTCCTTAGTCCACTAGTTACTAAGGATAACTTTGACCGCTGTCCTGTGATCCATTCTTGGATCACTCTTGTACCCCTTGACTGACTCATGGTAAGGCACACTTCAGGTGCGGTACACAGCATAGCATACTGTAGAGCCTATGTCTTAAGCATAGGGGACGACCTTCGTCCTTTCTCTCTATTCTGCCGTGGTCGAGCTTTAAGTCTTAACTTCATACCTTACAACTCAGGCAAGAACTCCTTCTTTGACTGATCCATCTTGAACACCTTCAAGATCATATCAAGGTATGTGCTCATTTGAAAGTACCATTAAGCGTTTTGATCTATCCATATAGATCTTGATGCTCAATGTTCAAGTAGCTTAATCCAGGCTTTCCATTGGAAAACACTTTCCAAATAACCCTATATGCTTTCCAGAAATTCTATGTCATTTCCGATCAACAACATATACTCATCAGAAATTCTATAGTGCTCCCACTCACTTCTTTGGAAATACAAGTTTCTCATAAACTTTGTATACACCCAAAATCTTTGATCATCTCATCAAAGCATACATTCCAACTCCGAGATGCTTACTCCAGTCCTTAGAAGGATCGCTGGAGCTTTGCATACTTATTAGCATCTTTCAGGATTGACAAAACCTTCCGGTTGTATCACATACAACCTTTCCTCAAAAAACATCGAGGAAACAATGCTTTGACATCCTATCTGCAAGATTTCATAAATAATGCAGTAGTTGCTAATATAATTCCAACAAACTCTTAGCATCGCTACGAGTGAGAAAGTCTCACCGTAATCAACTCTTAACGACAAGTCGAGCTTTCTTAATGGTGATACTTACCATCATTGTCCGTCTTCCTTTTAAAATCCATCTGTACCTAACAGCCTTACGACCATCAAGTAGCTCTTCCAAAGTCTACACTTTGTTTTCATATATGGATCCTCTCTCGGATTTTATGGCCTCGAGCCATTTATCGGAATCCAGGCCCACCACCGCTTCTCCATAGCTCGTAGGTTCATTGTTGTCTAGCAACATGACTTCCAAGACAGGATTACGTACCACTCTAAAGTAGCACGCATCCTTGTCATCCCACGAGGTTTGGTAGTGACTTGATCTGAAATTTCATGATCACTATCATAAGCTTCCACTTCAATTGGTGTAGGTGCCACAGGAACAACTTCCTGTGCCCTGCCACACACTAGTTGAAGAGACGGTTTAATAACCTCATCAAGTCTCCACCATCCTCCCACTCAATTCTTTCGAGAGAAACTTTTCCTCGAGAAAGGACCCGATTCTAGAAACAATCCTTTATTGCTTTCGAATCTGAGGCAGGAGGTATACCCAACTGTTTTGGGTGTCCTATGAAGATGCATTTATCCGCTTTGGGTTCGAGCTTATCAGCCTGAAACCTTTTCACATAAGCGTCACAGCCCCAAACTTTTAAGAAATGACAGCTTAGGTTTCTCTAAACCATAGTTCATACGGTGTCATCTCATCGGAATTACGTGGTGCCCCTTTTAAAGTGAATGTGGTTGTCTCCAATGCCTAACCCATAAACTATTGTGGTAATTCGATAAGAGACATCATGGTATGCATCATATCCAATAGGGTGCAGTCATGATGTTCGGACACACCATCACGCTATGGTGTTCCAGGCTGTATTAGTTGTGAAACGATTTCCACAATGTCTTAATTCTGTGCCAAAATCGTAATTCAGATATTCATCTCTATGATCATATCATAGATATTTTATCCTCTTGTCACGACGATCTTTCAACTTCACCCTGAAATTACTTGAACCTTTCAATAATTCAGACTCGTGATTCATCAAGTAAATATACTCAACATCTACTCAAATCATCTGTGAAGTAAGAACATAACGATATCCACTACATGCCTCAGCACTCATTGGACTGCACACATCAAAATGTATTACTTCCAACAAGTTCCTTTCCAGTTCCATTTTACTGAAACCGAGGCTTTCAGTCATCTTGCCCATGTGGTATGACTTGCATGTCTCAAGTGATTCAAAATCAAGTGAGTCCAAATGATCCATCTGTATAGAGTTTCTTCATGCATATCTACCAACAAACATGGTTCGCATGTCTCAATCCTTTCAAAAATGAGTGAGTCCAAAGATCCATCAACATGGAGCTTCTTCATGCATTTTATACCGATATGACTTACGTGGCAGTGCCACAAGTAGGTGGTACTATCATTACTATCTTTTGGCATGAACATGTGTATCACTACGATCGAGATTCAATAAACCATTCATTTTAGGCGTAAGACCATTGAAGGAATTATTCAAATAAATAGAGTAACGATTATTCTCCTTAAATGAATAACCGTATTGCGATAGTCATAATCCAATCATGTCTATGCTCAACGCAAACACCAAATAACCATTATTTAGGTTTAACACCAATCTCGATGGTAGAGGGAGCGTGCGATGCTTGATCATATAAACATTGGAAACACTTCCAACACATATCGTCAGCTCACCTTTAGCTAGTCTCCGTTTATTCCGTAGCTTTCATTTCGAGTTATCAACACTTAGCAACCGAACCGGTATCTAATACCCTGGTGCTACTAGGAGTACTGGTAAAGTACACATCAACACAATGTATATCCAATATACTTCTATCGACCTTGCCAGCCTTCTAATCTACCAAGTATCTAGGGTAATTCTGCTCCAGTGGCTGTTCCCCTTATTACAGAAGCACTTAGTCTCGGGTTTGGGTTCAACCTTGGTTTTCTTCACTAGAGCAGCAGCTGATTTGCCGTTTCATGAAGTATCCCTTCTTGCCCTTGCCCTTCTTGAAACTAGTGGTTTCACCAACCATCAACAATTGATGCTCCTTCTTGATTTCTACTTTGGTGTCAAACATCGCGAATATCTCAAGGATCATCATATATGTCCCTGATACATTATAGTTCATCACGAAGCTCTAGCAGCTTGGTGGCAATGACTTCGGAGAAACATCACTATCTCGTCTGGAAGATCAACTCCCACTTGATTCAAATGATTGTTGTACTCAGACAATCTGAGCACAAGCTCAACAATTGAGATTCTCTCCTTAGTTTGCAGGCTAAGAAAATCGTCGGAGGTCTCATACCTCTTGACGTGGGCACAAGCCTGAAATCCCAATTTCAGCCCTCGAAACATCTCATATGTCTCGTGATGTTTCAAAACGTCTTTGGTGCCTCAACTCTAAACTGTTTAACTAAACTATCACATAGTTATCAAAATGTGTATGTCAGATGTTCGTTACATCCACAGACAACGTTCGAGGTTCAGCACACTGAGCGGTGCATTAAGGACATAAGCCTTCTTTGAAGCAATGAGGACAATCCTCAGTTTACGGACCTAGTCCGCATAATTGCTACTATCAACTTTGAACTAAATTTTCTCTAGGAACGTATCTAAACAGTAGAACTGAAGCGCGAGCTACGACATAATTTGCAAAATCCTTTTTGACTATGTTCAGGATAATTAAGTTCATCTTATGAACTCCCACTCAGATAGACATCCCTCTAGTTATCTAAGTGATTACATGATCCGAGTCAACTAGGCCGTGTCCGATCATCACGCGAGACGGACTAGTCAACATCGGTGAACATCTTCATGTTGATCGTATCTTCTATACGACTCATGCTCGACCTTTCGGTCTTCTGTGTTCCGAGGCCATGTCTGTACATGCTAGGCTCGTCAAGTCAACCTAAGTGTTTGCATGTGTAAATCTGTCTTACACCCGTTGTATGTGAACGTTGGAATCTATCACACCCGATCATCACGTGGTGCTTAGAAACGAACGAACTGTCGCAACGGTGCACAGTTAGGGGGAACACTTTCTTGAAATTATTATGAGGGATCATCTTATTTACTACCATCGTTCTAAGCAAATAAGATGCATAAACATGATAAACATCACATGCAATCAAATAGTAGTGACATGATATGGCCAATATCATATAGCTCCTTTGATCTCCATGTTGGGGCTCCATGATCATCATCGTCACCGGCATGACACCATGATCTCCATCATCATGATCTCCATCATCGTGTCTTCTTGAAGTTGTCACGTCATCTATTACTTCTACTACTACAGCTAACGGTTAGCAATAAAGTAAAGTAATTACATGACATTTATGTTGACACGCAGGTCATAAATAAATAAAGACAACTCCTATGGCTCCTGCCGGTTGTCATACTCATCGACATGCAAGTCGTGATTCCTATTACAAGAACATGATCAATCTCATACATCACATATATCATTCATCACATCCTTTGGCCATATCACATCACATAGCATACCCTGCAAAAACAAGTTAGACGTCCTCTAATTGTTGTTGCATGTTTTACGTGGCTGCTATGGGTTTCTAGCAAGAACGTTTCTTACCTACGCAAAGACCACAACGTGATATGCCAATTGCTATTTACCCTTCATAAGGACCCTTTTCATCGAATCCGATCCGACTAAAGTGGGAGAGACAGACACCCGCCAGCCACCTTATGCAACTAGTGCATGTTTGTCGGTGGAACCGGTCTCACGTAAGAGTACGTGTAAGGTTGGTCCGAGCTGCTTCATCCCACGATGCCGTCGAATCAAGATAAGACTAGTAACGGCAAGCATATTGAACAAAATCAACGCCCACAACTACTTTGTGTTCTACTCGTGCATAGAATCTACGCAATAGACCTAGCTCTGATACCACTGTTGGGGAATGTAGCAGAAATTCAAAATTTTCCTACGCATCACCAAGATCAATCTATGGAGTAATCTAGCAACGAGGGAAGGAGAGTGTATCTACATACCCTTGTAGATCGCTAAGCGGAAGCGTTCAAGTGAACGGGGTTGATGGAGTCGTACTCGTCGTGATCCAAATCACCGATGACCAAGTGCCGAACGGACGGCACCTCCGTGTTCAACACACGTATAGCCCGGTGACGTCTCCCACACCATGATCCAGCAAGGAGAGAGGGAGAGGTTGAGGAAGACTCCATCCAGCAGCAGCACAACGGTGTGGTGGTGGTGGAGGAGCGTGGCAATCCTGCAGGGCTTCGCCAAGCACCACGGGAGAGGAGAAGGATTTGGAAGAGAGAGGAGGGCTGCACCAAAGGCAAAGGTGTGTTTGCTGCCCTCCCACCCCCACATATATATAGGAGGGCCAAGGGCGGGGCGCCGGCCCTAGGAGATCCAATCTCCTAGGGGGGCGGCGGCCAGGGGAGGTTTCCCTCCCCCCCCCCCCCAAGGCACCTAGGAGGTGCCTTCCCTCCTTGGGACTCTTCCTTAGGGTTCCCATTTCACCCTAGGCGCATGGGCCCTAAGGGAAAGTGGCGCCCCAGCCCACTTTGGGCTGGATCCCTTCCTACTTCAGCCCATGGGACCCTCCGGGATAGGTGGCCCCACCCGGTGGACCCCCGGGACCCTTCCGGTGGTCCCGGTACAATACCGATAACCCCGAAACTTGTCCCGATGGTCGAAATAGGACTTCCTATATATAAATCTTTACCTCCGGACTATTCTGGAACTCCTCGTGACGTCCGGGATCTCATCCGGGACTCCGAACAACATTCGGTAACCACATACAAACTTCCTTTATAACCCTAGCGTCATCGAACCTTAAGTGTGTAGACCCTACGGGTTCGGGAGACATGCAGACATGACCGAGACGTTCTCCGGTCAATAACCAACAGTGGGGTCTGGATACCCATGTTGGCTCCCACATGTTCCACGATGATCTCATCGGATGAACCATGATGTCAAGGACTTAATCAATCACGTATACAATTCCCTTTGTCTAGCGGTATTGTACTTTCCCGAGATTCGATCGTCGGTATCCCGATACCTTGTTCAATCTCGTTACCGGCAAGTCTCTTTACTCGTTCCGTAACACATCATCCCGTGATCAACTCCTTGATCACATTGTGCACATTATGATGATGTCCTACCGAGTGGGCCCAGAGATACCTCTCCGCTTACACGGAGTGACAAATCCCAGTCTCGATTCGTGCCAACCCAACAAACACTTTCGGAGATACCTGTAGTGCACCTTTATAGTCACCCAGTTACGTTGTGATGTTTGGTACACCCAAAGCACTCCTACGGTATCCGGGAGTTGCACAATCTCATGGTCTAAGGAAATGGTACTTGACATTAGAAAAGCTTTAGCATACGAACTACACGATCTTTGTGCTAGGCTTAGGATTGGGTCTTGTCCATCAGATCATTCTCCTAATGATGTGATCCCGTTATCAACGACATCCAATGTCCATGGTCAGGAAACTATAACCATCTATTGATCAACGAGCTAGTCAACTAGAGGCTTACTAGGGACATGGTGTTGCCCATGTATCCACACATGTATATGAGTTTCCTATCAATACAATTATAGCATGGATAATAAACGATTATCATGAACAAGGAAATATAATAATAACTAATTTATTATTGCCTCTAGGGCATATTTCCAACAATGTCATCTTAAATTACATAGTAAATTTGACTAGGTAAATTCCTCTTCAATACCATCCAACAGGCTGTCTAGTTTACAGTCCTGTTGGGAATATTTTGCGGCCAATTCTACTTGGCCGTATACTAAGCTCACAGGGATCTCCTTCCCATCGGGCCCCACAGGTCCGACCTCGGCCATGTGGTTTGGGTCAGCCTTCGTGTACCGCGTCTTCACCATGGCCCAGGCCTCCCTGGCGCCTTGACGGCAGGCCGATATCTTCCATAATCAGAAGCGCCGCCGCGCTCCCTTCAGCTTCTCTGCAAGCTCTCCAAGGCCTTTGGGCATGGAGATGGAAGGCCACAAGGCTTCGGCGACGCCTTGCATCACCTGCCAAACTCGTTCGTGCAGTTGTGAGAGCTCGGGAAGAAGGCCACCCGTAGAACTGGGCATTTCCTCTGCAGGACGACCTGTTAGCATACCTATAGATATAACTCGGTTAGTCAACCTCCTCGCCGAACTCTTTTTCAAAGTTCGTTCAAGCACTTACTAAATATGCCGCGTCGAAGCCGCCGATTCTCCTTAACGGAGTCCAACAGTTGGGCGCGAACATCCTTTAGTTCCACGCCCAGCTGGGTGTTGGCATCTTGGAGATCATTCTTCTCCCGCCTCACCTTTGTAAGCACGCTCTCACCAGCCTTTAGCTGGCGTAGGAGTTGCTTCTTATCCGGATCTAATCCGGCGCCATCTGCAATTTTGTTGTCAGATTTGCATACAAGCCGCACTCTACATGATACTTATCAATTGAGGCATATAATACCAGAGGGGGTCTTCTCGGGCTCCCCTGTTGCGGCTAGTGCGGCCTGAAGTTGGGCTTTGCACTCTTCCAGCTCCTGGGATAGTCGGGTATTCTTTTCGGTAAGAACCTGCATAACAAATGATCCTTAAATCAGTTATTCTAACTGTTTCAAGTCTCGGGGCTACTGATATATATAACCATCAAATTTTCTCACCCGTATGTCTTTTACATATTGCTCCATGGCTCTGGTTAGACCATCTTGAGCGGCACGGAGGTATGCATCTCCCGATTTGAAGGCATCCAATGCCTCTTGGGAGAAACAAGCATCGCGAAGAACTGTCCGGCGGCGCCTGTGGTTTATGGCACTTTCCACCTCGGAATTAGTGGCGGACAGTCTGTCCGCATTCTCTGTCGGAGGAGCGTCCAACGCACGCCTCGTGTTCGCCTCTGCTTCTGGACCTGGCTTTGGAGCCTGGCTGGTGGAGGCGCCATTGGCCACCTCTCCGGATATAGTCCGGCGAGCGCTCTTTTTCCTAAGAAGAGCACGGGCATTAGTGTTCCTCGTAAGAATAATACCTTGGAATAAGATAGCGCGCCTTACCGCTGCGCCGGTGTCTCGATCCGGACTGCGTGTCTTTTTAGCTTGCCCGCCCTCGCGGCCCCTTGTTGGCTAGTCGCCACGGGCTCAGCATTCTGCCTCGAGATCCTCCCCTGCAAAACACCATTGGTGTACGGTGATAAAAAATAATCACGGACGGATCATTTTCAAAGTATTGGGACTTCGGTCTCAGTTACCTATGAGGCTGGGAGCAGTCCAGGATAATCAGTCGTAATGGCCACCAAGGCATTGCCATTGCTCAATTGGTGAAACACCCCATCAATCAGCTCCACAGATATGTCCAGATCCTCTTGGGAGGCCGGGTCGAGGGACCGTTCCGGATGCTCGGGTTGTGGAGGAGGGCTGTTTATCTCCTTTACGGCCTAACGCAGTTCCTGCGTCGAAATCACAAGATAGGATACTTAACTACGGGAATATGGAACGAATGGGCAAAAAGAAGTGTTCGCTTACCCAACTTGGAGGATTGTACATAGAGAATCCGCCCTGTGGATTGACGCAGAGAAATTCCTCCTCTTCTCCCTTGTACAAAGCAGACAAGATCTTCATCAGAGCAGCAACCGATTCCGGCCCCTTACGGCCACAGCGGGTGGCATCATCCTCTCCATTGAAATCCCACATGGGGTGGCTTCTACACTGAAGCGGCTGCACCCCCCGCATAATTCATGTGGCCATGACCTCGATCATGGTCAGTCCAGAATGAGCTAACAACCTTATCCGGCTCATCAGGTAAAGAATGTCCTTGTCATTTTCCTTCTGAGGGCTCCGTGGACGCCAGCTTAGGCGCTTCTTCAAGGGAGCATTGTCGAACTCAGGGAAGCCGATCCGAATAGGATCCGGCAGGGGGACATCTTCTATACAAAACCATTCTGAAGGCCAGTCTTCGGACGCCTTCTTTGGGGTTCCGGATAGATATCCGGTCCCGGCAATGCGCCATACTTCGGCACCGCCCACTTGATACATCAACCCCTTCTGAGAACGGGGCACGAGGCAAAACAGCTTCTTCCACAATGCGAAATGAGCCTCACAGCCCAAAAACAGCTCGCAAAGGGCTACGAAGCCCGCGATATGCAATATGGAGGCTGGCGTAAGGTTGTGCAGCTGCAGGCCATAGAACTCCAGCAGCCCGCTCTTATCAAATAAGGGACAAGGCATACCCTCTCTCCTTTGGAGGGATTAGGGACACTCTCCGCTTGCTCTCCGCCATTATAGGTGGCAAGCCCGGCTCGAACTGGGACCATGTAGGCTGGAGGGAGAAATCCCTTGGTTTGGAGCGTCACTAGCTCGCTGTGCGGGATGGAACATCTCTCCCAATCTCCAGGCTGAGGGCTGGAAGGGCGAGAAGAGGAGTTGCGACGACCGGCCATGATGGAATTAATCTCTGTCGGGTGCGCTCCGATGAATGCTTGCGAAGGGAAGATGGTGTGATTTGGATCTAAATCCTCGTCTCTTTAATAGGCAGCTCATTTATGCAGCTAGGGGGGTAAATGTAAAAATAGCCTGGCTTTTCGCATTCGTTTGACACGTGGAAGATGGCCATTATTGGGCGCGGAAGCCAAGGAGCGCAATATTCACAAGAAGCCGGACACTATTCAAAAGGTACACGAAATTTGGAGAAGAACCCGCCTTGCAATGTCGAAGACAATTTGCGCGCCGGACTCGTCGTCATTGAAGCCTGGTTCGGGGGCTACTGAGGGAGTCCTAGATTAGGGGGTGTCCGAGTAGCCGGACTATAACTTTTGGCCGGACTCCTGGACTATGAAGATACAAAATTGAAGATTTCGTCCCGTGTCCAGATAGGACTTTCCTTGGCGTGGAAGGCAAGGTTGGCAATACGGATATGTAGATCTCCTCCCATTGTAACCGACTCTGTGTAACCCTAGCCCTCTCCGGTGTCTATATAAACCGGAGGGTTTTAGTCCATAGGACGAACAACAATCATACCATAGGCTAGTTTCTAGGGTTTAGCCTCTCTGATCTTGTGGTAGATCTACTCTTGTACTACCCATATGATCAATATTAATCAAGCAGGAGTAGGGTTTTACCTCCATCGAGAGGGCCTGAATATGGATAAAAACATCGTGTCCCTTGTCTCCTGTTACCATCCGCCTAGACGCACAGTTCGGGACCCCCTACCCGAGATCCGCGGGTTTTGACACCGACACCGGGGACGAAGGCAAGGAAGCAGATTGACAGGTACGGGCGAGGGTGTGGTGGATGGCCAGGAAAATCTAAACACGGGGAGGTTTAGAAGGATGGTCAGGGTGGTGACAGCGTGACAGTGGACGGCTGTGAGGCGCGCGCAGGGCGGTGCTCGGTGGCACAACAATGTGCGGCGGTGAGCGAGGTGGGGTGGCGCTCGGCAGGACGTTGATGGGCGGCGTTGAGGAAAGGGCGGGGCGACACTCGCTGATCACAGGTGCGTCGGCATGCGAGGAGGCCGGTAAGCAAGATGTGGTGCATGCTAAGAACATATGCTATGTGATTTGTTCGAAATTGTATGAACAAAATGTTTGAAAATGTCATATGTTCAATGTGCAACTCGGTAATTGAAGCAGTCTCTTTAGGTTTCTTAGAGCATCTCCAACAGGAGCACAAAAATTTCGCGTCCTAAAATAGTTTTAGTGCGCAACTATAGCACTTTTAGTGCGCCGGACCCACCATTGCTTTAGCAGATGCCCAAAAACACACGCCCAAAAAAACACGCAGTGTAAATTGTGAAGCGCGCGCAATCCGGCGTCTTAAATTTGCAGCTTTTGATAACGTTTTTCAGCACGCGCTCAATCCTTTTTCGCGCGCGCACTGTTTTACAACTTGTGCTGGAGCTGTCCGGCGCCCAACAAACCCGGATTTTAGCGCGCGGCCCAGTTTTTGGGCGCTTGTTGAAGATGCTCTTATGGCAGTAGTCATTTTCTAGTGGGTCAATGGGTTGGCACTTCGGATTTCTCCATAAGACGTGCCTTTTCCACACTGAAATTGAACCGAACGAGCACTATAGCTGAGTAAATTTTTGAACTGAACCTGGATGAGTCACGCTTGACTGACATTTGACTGAGAATTCAAACTTACCAGAAAAAATGAAAATTTTATTACAATTTAATATTAACAACAATCCGGGAGAGTTCCAGGCCATTTCCTCCATTGGTTGTAGAGATTTATGCTTATGAACTTTCAGCTGCCAATTTTGACTGATTATTTTACTGAAAATTTAAAGTTCACGGAAATTTTTGAAACAATTTCAGAAATTGAAGATTACGTATATGAGTAATCTGGGAAAGTTTCAGGCCATTTACAATTCCTTTGAGAGCTTCATGCTTCCAGGCTTTGAGCCCCCAGTTTTGACTGATTTTTTACTGAAAAATCAAAGATATACTTTTTGTTGGAAATGATTCCAGAAATTGAAGATTGTACTATGAACAGCCAGGAAAACGCTCTAATGCTTCTGAAACCAATTTGACTAACTTGTGTCCGACCATTCTTTAAAAAAATTGAGGCAAATATTCATCAATCGGGGAGACAAAACGTGAATTCCGAACAACTTCTTATTTCCTTCACTAAATGACTTAAATCCACACAGGGTTTATATATGTAGTCCTCAGGTAATTCTGATGCAAAGTATGCATGAATCTGAATCAGCATTGTTTTATTAGACCGATGCTTATCGAAATTCAAAAGAATGGCATGGTCGTGACATGTCTTAGAGGAGGCTGAATGTCCTGTGAGCGGGCTGTGCGATTTGGGCCGAAGGCGATCCCCCTCTCCGACGAGCAAGGTGAGGCGGACAACGGGCAGAGCAGGTTAAGGGACAATGTGGTGGCACCGGTCGGGGTGTCGCTCCTTGGCTGCTCCTGGCTGGCGAAGGCGAACGCGAGAGCTCGGTTAGCACACTACCACTGTTCTTGTTCTTTGCACACGACGAGCGATGCCTCCTCCCGGGCGGCCGCTAAGGGCATTTACAATGGACCGGCGCTTGTTTGGGCGCTTAAAACCTAGCATTGTTCTGTTCTTGTTGTACCGTGCGCCGTCGAGCACTCTCATTGATTTCTTTCTTCCCCTTTATACTTCATTGATTGACATGGTTGCATCACCTTTTCTTGGTGTTATTCCCTTGAACTCCCAACACACATCCCAAATGACATCCTCGAGAAAACATGCAAAGGTAAGTGTGTGAATGCGGTAAAACCTAGCAAAAACCTACCATGTAGGCACAAAATAAAGGGTAAAAAATCACAATAAATTGGACTCATCACGGGGTACTCCAACCCACGACAGTTCCAGCACAAGATACTCATTGGGCCCGACGGTCTGCTCCGGGGACATTCGTCGATATTGGTAACTGATTTTAATTTTTTTTGGTGATGCACCTTTTTTTTTTGTTGCTCTTTTCACATCTCCCGGTGATACATATGCTGGTCGAAGCGAAGTGTCGGTTCGCCAAAATTCTACCCCCGCCACCCCGATCAATAACCACCAAATTAAGGTAAGGTTTCTTCCTTGCTTTGCTATCATCATCCACCTCTTTTCCCTTCTGTACCATTGATATTGTTCATCATCGGGCTGGAGGCTGCATCTCCGAGATCATCACTATCACCCAGTTCAACATCTTGCAAGGAGTGCTTCATAGGTTGATGTGTCCCCCTTCCTGATTGAGCTATTCACGTCCACGACCACCACTAGGCACTCTCTCCCCAGCCGACGGTGCATACTGTACCATGCGCCTCTACGCAATCATCCAGGTGCCCCACTGCTTATCCTTCAGCTGCTAAACTCTGTCGCCACACTCTTCATGCCCATGACCCATGACACCACAAACATGACAAAAGAACGGGATCTTTTCATACTTCACCACCAGTAGTCGCCTTCCGTCTCCTTCCACGGACAACGGATTAAAGCGAGCCAACACCTTCCCTGTCAGAACTTTGGCGTGAACCCTAGCATAATCCCCTTCATAGTGCATAGATGGGGCTAGTTGGACCTCCCGAACCTTCTCAATTCTCCTCGCTAGTTGATCTACCACACTCTCATGACGGTAAAGATATAAAATCTTGTTAATTTGCGCCCACAGGTGTAGTCCATCGAGGTTGATCGTGGCCGGATCAGTTGCCCATCATAGTCTTCCATAATTAGGAGATATCCCTAGAAGAGCCAAGGGACGCCATGTACCACTTTCTTCCAATCAACGAGACAAAACATATGAAAGATGAATAAATTTTTGCACGCTTTGCCATACTATTTTTTGCGAATGATACTTCGGGGTTTGTAACATCCTAGTATGATTGAACAGACGGTTGCGTTCAAGCGGCCGATCGCCAACCATTTGGCCTCCTTCTCAAAATTCTTGACTTCCTCTCTTCCCACGACTACATCATCTAGCTCATCACCATGCAACTCAAAGTGCTTCATCAGCTCATCCTCCTGCGCCGCTTTCTTCCCCACCACCCTTAAAGAACTCGAAGTCCCTTCCATGAAAGGAGGCAGTAGCCGCTCCCTGGAGTAATTCGTACGAGGAAAACAGTGGTGACAAACTCTCACTAGAGATCAGAATCGCACGTAGAGTAGTAATTAAACCCATTAAGGCGCACTGGAAGGGCGACCAGCCAGCTATGCCATGTGGCTCATGCTGGTTGGTCGCGGTAAGAAAGTTTTCGATTTTTTGGAGATTATTTTTAGAAGATGGAAGCGAGACTTTTTTTTTAGAATAGTTTTAATAGTTTTTTATTTTTATTTTTGAGATGGATGTGATCTGAAAAATTTTAATATATTTTTTAAGATGAAGATGAGATTTTTTATTTTTTTTAACATAAAAAAATGCACGCATATTACTCTCAAGCGCCCAGCAATGACGGCCCAAACCACTGGAACCACCCAACCACTAGAACCGGAGAAACGACGGCCCATGAGTCACCCGACGCCAGGCCGAAACGCGCAACGAAACCGACCCAAATCGAACCCACCGCCGTGGCGCCGCTGCCCCTTCGGCCGCCCTAGCAACTCCTCCGGCGGCTGGCGAGCGAGTAGAGATGAACGCTGCTGCTCCCGCCGTCCCGCCTCCGCTCTCAGCCTTTTACTCCACCTCAATCTGCGGGCGGGGAATTTTGGATTCCTGCAACAACGGGCGCGTGGGCGCGTCCGTGATCTTCGGCGCGTGGCTGCGACAGTGTCAGGACCCTGCTTCTCTGCACGGCTTAACTGAAGAAAGTAATAGTAACTCTGAAGAAATCGACAGTGACACTGAAACGTTATCTGCCTGGGAAATGGAAGGCGCAGATGAAGCGTCCGGGCGATCAACGGCTAACTGCTCTCCTGTTCACAGTCACGCTGTTGCCGCCACTCTCTGGAAAGGCTACAGTAACGGAACGGCTGGCGACGGCGACACCACCGGCTCTGCCAGCTATTAAACCCCCTCTCCAAGCCTCCAGACGCATCTTTCCCCATTCTACAAGATTGTAATATCTAGCGTAGCTCTAGAACCCTAGTTATCTTTGTAGAATTCGGATTTGATCCTCGAACCAAGTTGTACTCGCTATTATCTCTGTAATATATCAAGCCGGGGCTAGTTCGAGTGAATTTTGTGTTCAATTCCATCGTTGGTCCTGTCAATTGGTATCATGAGCCAGTGAATCCTCAGAGGCGAATTGGATCTGACCTCGAATTGGGGTTGGGATCTCTCGTAAAATCCCCCAAATTCGGTGTCCAGTCCCTGCGGGGGTGCTGTCCATCAGATCGGAGGCGGCCTGGAGTAGGCATAGTTCAGCTGCAAATCAGGGAGAAACTAGGTTGCGGCTGGGACAATTCCGCCGTGGTAAAATCCCTTAGCGTATCCCTGGTTCGTGCGGCATCGGAGGGGAGTACGACGCGGAGTTCTGCGCCGGTAGGAAGAGGTCACCGGCGAGGGTTTTCGGACTTGTTCTGCTGTAAAATTCCGGAGCTGTGCGGATCATCATGCCCACCCGAACCAAGCACATGGATGAAATCTCGGATGAGATCGAGGCTATATAGACTGAACTGACTGCGCTAGGTTTGAAGCAAGACAAGATGCAAGATCAGATCGACCAGGTGAATACACGTCTCCAGACGGTGGAATCTTTGGAAAAACAGTTGGGAAAGGTCGAGCTCTTGGTCGAGAACAACTCCAAGGTTCAACAGGCCATATTCGCTATCCTGCGCGAAATGAGAGCAGAGAACCCCAACCCTCCCTCCCCTGTTCCTCAAATGTCTGCCCCCTTGTTGGTACAACCACAAAACCAACAGGATCCAGGTGCGAGCGCAACTAATTCACAGGGAGCAACGTTGGTCACACCACCCGGACAGCTTCAGAACAACTTGACAAGCAAAAGCACAAGTCAACAGAGACAACAACAGACTGACAGAGCAGCACAATTTATGAAGAGCATCTCAAAAGGCCCAAAAATCGATTTCCCCACATTCAATGGTGATAATCCATTAGGATGGATCAGACAGGTCAACAAGTACTTTCAGCTCGCTCAAATTCCTGAGGATTGTAAAGTGGATTTGGCCTTGACTTACATCATTGGGAGAGCTGATAACTAGGTGAGGAGTGCCAGAATGGAACATAGCAAGTTGCCTTGGCCAGATTTCTGCAGAGCTCTGTGTGACAGATTTGCTGACTCTAGTATCTATGAGGTCTTAAAAAAATTCCATAATCTGAAACAGAACACTCTCTTTGTAGCTGCCTATACTGATAAGTTTGAGGAAATTATGGCAGTAGTCAGAGATGAACATCCATACCTATAGGAAAACTACTACATAGTAAGTTTCGTCAATGGATTAAAACCAAGTATCAGGTGCAACTTAAAGCCACAGAGACCTACTACACTCAACCAAGCATATTGGTTAGCAAGAGATTATGAGAGTGGGCTACAAGCAAAGTACCAGTCCTATATGAACCACCAGGATAAACAGCTGCAGTTTCATGCTGGACAGCAGAAAACTCCTACACCTCCTACTACTAATGTGCAACTTCCTCCAGCAGCACCAGCAATCAAAAAACTGGTATATGTTGGAGATGCAATGGGCCATGGGTTCCTGGACACAAGTGCAAACAAGCCCAATCTCTACATGCAATTACTGGTGACAGCAATACTGAAGAAATGTCACCTGAAGAAGAAGCACAACTTGCAGTTTTAACTGCAGAAGGCCATCTTACTGAAGATCCTTCTGGTTGTATGCACATATCTGCACAAGCAGTTTCTGGCAACACATCTGAGTCAACCTTGGCAGTACACATTACAGTAGGAGGAAGAAAAGGAGTGGCTCTAGTTGACACTGGGAGCACTAACACTTTTATTGACCTGAAGTTTGCACTCAAATGTGCTTCTCAACTAATCAACAACCCAACTCAGAAAGTGAAAGTAGCTGGTGGTGGATCTTTAACCACAGGAGCACATGCCCCTGACAAAACTTTCAAGATTGGAAATGAAACATTCAGTAATGACTTGGTAGTTCTGGATCTTCAGGGATATGATGTGGCAATAGGATGTGACATGCTCAAGAAACACAACCCAATCTCCTTGGACTTTGAGGCTAGAACAGTGACCATAACAAAGGACAAAGTCAGACCAGTCACATTTTCAGACTGCACACTGTCAGATACTCCCAAACTAATTTCAGCAGAAAAATTGGATAAACTGTGTGCTGAAGGAGCTGTGGGATTTGCTATGAGTCTGAACTTCATGATTACTATTCCACACAATGCAGAACTCTCTCCTCCACCCACAAAAGAGATACAAGAAGTATTGGAGCAGTATGATGCATTATTTGAGGCACCCACTGCCCTCCCCCCTCTAGAGAATGTGACCATTCCATTCCACTCAAAGAGAACTCAACACCTCCCAATGTCAGACCTTATAGAGTCCCTCATTTGCAGAAAAATGAAATGGAACAACAGATAAAACTTCTGCTTTCTAGACACATAATCCAACACAGCATGAGTCCTTATGCATCCCCTGCTATTTTGGTCAGGAAAAAGGGTGGAACTTGGAGGTTGTGCATAGATTACAGGAAATTAAATGCACAAACAATCAAGAACAAATTCCCTATACCTGTCATAGAGGATTTACTGGATGAACTACATGGAGCAGCAGTTTTCAGTAAATTGGATCTAAAGTCAGGGTATCACCAGATCAGAATGAAACCAGAGGATATCCACAAGACAGCATTTAGAACTTACACAGGCCATTATGAGTTTCTGGTTATGCCCTTTGGGATAACTAATGCACCAGCCACATTTCAAGCCCTCATGAACAAACTATTTGCTCCATACCTGAGGAAATTTGTCCTGGTGTTCTTTGATGATATACTTACATTCAGCAGAACTCCTGAAGAACATCAAGAACACCTCAAATTGGTTGTTAACGTATTCCTTTTGTATAGTAGACATTGTATAGGCATGTGATCACCTCCCGAATATCTCCTGATTCGGCTAGGGATCCTCTTGATCTTCCTTGATGGTCAAGTATTGTAATCTATATAATGTGCATATGATGCCGCCCCATGTGTGGCGTGCGATACACAAAACCTGCTTGTTTTCTTGGTATCAGCTTGCAACCTCGATCCGGCCTTGTCCAACCCCGACGCCCACAATCCCTGATCCAATCTCGCCTCCACTCCATGAACACCACCTCAGGCACCGCTTCCGCTACCAGCTCCAGCCTCACCTCCGGCACCCTCGTCAACATGAGCTCCACCTCCGGCGCCCTCGTCACCGCTGCTCTGCCCGCCTCTGCCTCCTCGGCAGTGCATGTCGCCAGCGTGCGCACTCATGTGCCCGTCACGCTCGACCTCTCTGCCTCGAACTTCACCAAGTGGCGGATGCTCGTCCGCGTCCTCCTCAGCAAGTACAACTTGCTCCCCCACGTCAACGCTATCACCGCTGTGGCGGACCGCACGCCGGACTGGACTCGCGACGACTACGTCGTTCGGTCATGGCTCTACGGGTCCATCTCCGACGAAATCCTCGACATCATCATGGCGGAGGATCAGACGGCCCAGGAAGCATGGACGCTCATCACCAACCTTTTTCTGGACAATCAGATGACTCGTGCTGTCTACCTTGAGGCGGAGTTTCGAGGCCTCGTCCAAGGTGACCTCTCCATCACCGCCTACTGTCATCGCCTCAAGGCCCTTTCGGATTCGCTCGGCGACGTCGGCACCCCCGTCTCCGACCAAACGCTCGTCCTCAACTGCCTCCGTGGGCTCAACGCGCGCTTCTCCGACATCACGACGATCGTCACCATGGAGAGCCCCTTGCCGTCCTTCGTCCAGACGCGCTCTCTTCTCACTCTGCGTGAGACGCAGCTCGCGAACTCCACGGCCGTGGGAAACCAGACCGCGCATGGCGCAGGTAGCTCCAACTCGTCCGGACAGCGGCACGGCGGCTCAGACCGCGGCGACGGCAACCGCGGCGGCGGCAACTCCAGCGGCAGCCGCACTGGTGGCACTTGGCGCAAGAAAAAGGGCAGCGGCGGCTACAACGCGAGCGGCAACTCGGGTGGCCATCGCTCCAACACTCCAACATCCCATGTTGGCCCGTGGGTTTGCTTTAACCCGTACACAGGCCAGCAGCTTCAGGCGTCTCCAGTACTGAGGCAGAACACCGGGGCCGGCCTGCTCGGCCCGCGGCCATCGGCGCTACAACCTGCCCAAGCCTTCACATCTCTGGCTCCCCTGCATGGGCAGGCGTTCGGCACCAATCTGCCACCAGTTCCTGGCTATGGCGGCAGTCCCTCCGTTCACGGTCACGGCGGCGCTCCATCTTGGGATTGCACCGCACTCATGGCCGCCCTCAACAACGCTGCAACCCCCTCGACCGTCGGTGAGTGGGTCATGGATTCCGGAGCCACTGCACACATGGCCTCGGACCCCGGTATGCTTCATCATCTCACTCTGTCTACCTCATCTTCCATAGTCACCGTGGGCAATGGCTCCACCTTGCCAATCTCTCACACCAGTCATGCATCTCTACCCACATCGACACGTACACTCTTACTTAAACAACGTTCTTCTTGTTCCTCACATTGTCAAAAACTTACTCTCTGTTCAACGTTTTACCATTGATAATCTTTGTTCCATTGAATTTGACCCGTTCGGCTTTTCTGTGAAGGACCTTCGCACCAGGGCCGTGATTCTTCGCTGCACTAGCCATGGCGATCTCTACGTCTTCCCGTCATCCGTCGTCAATCATCATGCCCATGGACTCCTCGCCACCACCTCCACCGAGCTTTGGCATCGCCGCTTAGGACACCCAGGACGTGACGCCATGTCCCACCTTCATAAGCAGTCTTTTGTTTCTTGTAATAAAGCAGCCTCCCGTGTTTGTCATGCATGTCAACTTGGCAAGCACGTGCGTTTGCCCTTCGCTAGGTCATCTTCAATAAGCGTCGAACCCTTTAAGTTGATACATTGTGATCTTTGGACCTCTCGAGTTTTGAGCAATTCCGGTTTTAAATACTACCTCATTGTTGTTGATGATTTTTCACATTTTATGTGGACCTTTCCCCTACGACAGAAGTCCGACACCGCTGCCATACTCATAGAGTTCGTCGCCTACGTCCGCACGCAGTTTTCTCGTCCTCTCGTAGCCATGCAGGCCGACAATGGCACCGAGTTCCTCAACTCCACTGTCACCACCTTCTTCTCCGCTCACGGTATTCGTCTCCGCCTTTCGTGTCCCTACACTTCCGCCCAGAACGGTAAGGCTGAACGTGCCATTCGTACTATCAATGACGATGTTCGCACCCTACTGTTTCAGTCATCCATGCCGCCCTCCTACTGGGCTGAGGCACTTGGCACCGCCACCCACCTAGTTAACATTCGTCCCTCCCAAGCCATAGACTTTGCTATACCCTACATCCGTCTACACGACACTCCTCCCGATTACACTGCCCTCCGTGTCTTCGGTTGTCTATGCTATCCAAATCAATCCGCCACCCCCACGAACAAACTGTCCCCTCGTTCTCTAGCATGCATGTTCATCGGCTATCCGAGTCAACACAAGGGCTATCGTTGTCTAGACCTCACCACTCGGCGAGTTATTGTTTCTCGTCACGTCATCTTAGACGAAAACGTATTTCCCTTCTCCTGCTCTCCAGACCGTCCACAAAATCCTCTAGCCGCCCTTGACTTTCTACTTGATCTAGCCGCCACGCAACATACACCCAGTACACCCGAACCCGTTATGCATGGCCGCCCGTCGCCCGCTGTGCATGGCGGCCTCACACCGCCTGCCGCGTCCGCGTGCACCCCTTCACAACCCAGCATGCATGCGCCCCCATCACCCGCCATGCATGGTGATCCCTCACCTTCCCCCACGCTGGCTTCACCCAACAGCTCGCCGCTGAGCCCACCAACCTCTCAGCCCGACCCAATGGTCTCTTCACCATCTACGGTCAACTCTGTATCTCCCGATCCATCTCCAGCCGTTGTGATTCACCGTCCACCATCTCCTTCTAACACACACAACATGCTCACACGTGCCAAACGAGGCCTTTTTCAGCCTGTTGATCGTCTCAACCTCACGGCATCTCACTCCACTCTCTCTCCTATTCCTAAAACATACCGGGGTGCTCTCCATGATCCTCGCTGGCGTCGAGCCATGCACGATGAATTTGATGCTCTTGTTGCTAATGGGACTTGGTCACTTGTTCCGCGTCCTCCTCGTGCTCATGTTGTTTCAGGGAAATGGATCTTCAAACACAAGTTCCACTCCGATGGCAGCCTTGCCCGCTATAAGGCTCGATGGGTGGTCCGTGGATACTCTCAGCAGCCGGGCATCGACTTCGACGAGACATTCAGTCCTCTCGTCAAGCCGGCCACAATTCGCATCGTCCTCAGTCTTGTTGTATCCCAGGCATGGCCAGTTCATCAGCTCGACGTCAAGAATGCCTTCCTCCATGGCACTCTCGACGAGGAGGTCTATTGTCAGCAACCCCCGGGATTTGTCGACGCCCGCTTTCCAGACTACATGTGTCGTCTTCACAAATCGCTCTACGGTCTCAAGCAAGCGTCGCGCGCTTGGTACCAACAGTTTGCTCTATTTGCACATCGGATGGGATTTGTCGCCTCCAAGTCGGATGTCTCCTTGTTCATCTACAAGCGCGGCCACGACATTGCCTACATTCTTCTCTATGTGGACGACATCGTCATAACCGCGTCTACGGATCGGCTTCTTCGTCATCTCACTCAGCAGCTTCACTCCGAGTTTGCCATGACAGACCTTGGCGCCCTGTCCTTCTTCCTCGGTATTTCCGTCACTCGGACATCGTCTGGTCTGGTGCTCTCGCAGCGACAGTATGCATTGGATCTTCTCCAACGTGCCGGCATGGTGGACTGTAATCCATCTGCCACTCCTATCGATGCTAAATGCAAGCTCTCGGCGCTGGATGGCTCTCTCCTTGTTGATCCCACAGAGTACCGTAGCTATGCTGGAGCACTGCAGTATTTGACGCTCACACGTCCCGACATTGCTCACACCGTTCAGCAGGCTTGTCTCTATATGCATGCACCCCGCGAACCGCATCTTTAGTTGGTCAGGCGTATCCTTCAGTACATCAAAGGAACTCTCGACCTCAGCCTGCATATCTCCCGCTCGTCGTCGACGTCTCTCACGTCTTACTCTGATGCTGACTGGGCCGACTGCCCAGACACCAGACGTTCTACATCTGGATACTGCGTTTATCTCGGTGATACCTTGGTTTCTTGGTCATCTAAACGCCAAACCACCGTTTCTCGCTCCAGTGCCGAGGCGGAGTATCGTGCAGTTGCTCATGTTGTGGCCGAATGTTGCTGGATACAGCAACTTCTCGGTGAACTTCATCATCCCCTGTCGACTGCCACCATTGTTTTTTGTGATAATGTCAGCACTGTCTACATGGCTTTGAACCCAGTTCAGCACCGACGTACCAAGCACATCGAAATCGACATTCGCTTTGTTCGTGAGAAGGTGTCCCTTGGAGAGGTGTGGGTTCTTCATGTCCCTTCTTCACATCAGTATGCTGATATCATGACAAAAGGACTCTCGTCGCAGCTATTCTCCGAGTTTCGTTCCAGTTTGTGCTTACTTCCTTATGACGCACAAACTGAGGGGGGATGTTAACGTATTCCTTTTGTATAGTAGACATTGTATAGGCATGTGATCACCTCCCGAATATCTCCTGATTTGGCTAGGGATCCTCTTGATCTTCCTTGATGGTCAAGTATTGTAATCTATATAATGTGCATATCATGCCACCCCATGTGTGGCGTGCGATACACAAAACCTGCTTGTTTTCTTTGGTCTTGGAAATTTTAAAGGCCAACAACCTTTTCTTGAACAGATCCAAATGTATCTTTGGCACACCTACTATTGAATATCTGGGACACATTTTGTCTGCAAAAGGAGTGGCAACAGACTCTGAGAAAATTAAAGCAATGCAACAGTGGGGTATCCCAACAAATACAACTGAACTAAGAAGTTTCTTGGGTTTGGCTGGTTATTACAGAAGATTCATTAAGGACTATGGTGTTATATGCAGACCTCTACATGATCTTCTCAAGAAAGACTCCTTCCTCTGGTCTGACAGCCAAACAGTTGCATTTGACAAACTTAAATACAGTCTCACTCATGCACCAGTTTTAGCACTTCCAGATTTCACTCTTCCATTTGAATTAGAATGTGATGCTTCTGGAACTGGCATTGGAGCTGTACTAATGCAGAAGCAGAGGCCTATTGCATATTACAGCAAATCATTGGGTCCTAAAGCAGCAGCCTTGTCCACTTATGAAAAAGAAGCTGTGGCTATTTTGGAAGCACTCAGGAAATGGAGACACTACTTCTTGGGCTCCTCCCTGATTATCAAAACAGATCACCAAAGCCTGAAGTATATAACTGAACAAAGAATCTCTGAAGGCATCCAACACAAAGTGATGCTCAAACTTTTGGAATTCACTTACACAATAGAATACAAGAAAGGGAAGGAAAACAAAGCTGTTGATGCACTTTCTAGGAAACCACAAATCATGGAAATATCTATGGCAGTGCCTAGTTGGTCTGAGAAAATAGAAACATCTTACAACACAGATAGCAAATGCAAGGACCTCATAACACAGTTAACTACAGGAACAACTACACTTCCTCTGTATAGTTACATAGCTGGTATACTCAGATACAAAGACATAATTTATATTGGAGCAGATACAGAGTTCCTGTTGGAAATATGCCCTAGAGGCAATAATAAAAGCATTATTATTATATTTCTTTGTTCATGATAATTGTCTTTATTCATGCTATAATTGTATTATCCGGAAATTGTAATACATGTGTGAATAACAGACACCAACATGTCCCTAGTAAGCCTCTAGTTGACTAGCTCGTTGATCAATAGATAGTCATGGTTTCCTGGCTATGGACATTGGATGTCATTGATAACGGGATCACATCATTAGGATAATGATGTGATGGACAAGACCCAATCCTAAGCATAGCGTGAGATCGTGTAGTTCGTTTGCTAGAGCTTTTCTAATGTCAAGTATCTTTTCCTTTGACCATGAGATCGTGTAACTCCCGGATACCGTAGGAGTGCTTTGGGTGTATCAAACGTCACAACGTAACTGGGTGACTATAAAGGTGCATTACAGGTATCTCCGAAAGTGTCTGTTGGGTTGACACGGATCGAGACTGGGATTTGTCACTCCGTATGATGGAGAGATATCACTGGGCCCACTCGGTAATGCATCATCATAATGAGCTCAAAGTGACCAAGTGTCTGGTCACGGGATCATGCATTACGGTACGAGTAAAGTGACTTGCCGGTAACGAGATTGAACGAGGTATTGGGATACCGACGATCGAATCTCGGGCAAGTAACATATCGATTGACAAAGGGAATTGCATACGGGGTTGATTAAATCCTCGACATCGTGGTTCATCCGATGAGATCATCGTGGAGCATGTGGGAGCCAACATGGGTATCCAGATCCCGCTGTTGGTTATTGACCGGAGAGCGATCTCGGTCATGTCTACATGTCTCCCGAACCCGTAGGGTCTACACACTTAAGGTTCGGTTACGCTAGGGTTGTAGGGATTTGTATATGCAGTAACCCGAATGTTGTTCGGAGTCCCGGATGAGATCCCGGACGTCACGAGGAGTTCCGGAATGGTCCAGAGGTAAAGATTTATATATGGGAAGTCCTGTTTCGGGCATCAGGACAAGTTTCGGGGTTATCGGTATTGTACTGGGACCACCGGAAGGGTCCCGGGGGCCCACCGGGTGGGTCCACCTGTCCCGGGGGGCCACATGGGCTGTAGGGAGTGCGCCTTGGCCTACATGGGCCAAGGGCACCAGCCCCACTAGGCCCATGCGCCTAGGGTTTCCATGGGGGAGGAGTCCTACTAGTGGAAGGCACCCCCTAGGTGCCTTGGGGGGGAGGGAAACCTCCCCTTGGCCGCACCCCCCTAGGAGATTGGATCTCCTAGGGCCGGCCACCCCCCCTTGGCCCTCCTATATATAGTGGGGGAGAGGAGGGACTTCAGACCTTGACACCTTGGCCTTTGGTTGCCTCCTTCTCCCTCTCCAACACCTCCTCCTCCTCCATAGTGCTTAGCGAAGCTCTGCCGGAGTACTGCAGCTCCATCAACACCACGCCGTCGTGCTGCTGCTGGTGCCATCTCCCTCAACCTCTCCTCCCTCCCTTGCTGGATCAAGGAGGAGACGTGGCTGTTCCGTACGTGTGTTGAACGCGGAGGTGCCGTCCGTTCGGTGCTAGGATCTCCGGTGATTCGAATCACGTCATGTTCGACTACATCATCCCCGTTCTTTGAACGCTTCCGCTTGCGATCTACGAGGTACGTAGATGCATCTAATCACTCGTTGCTAGATGAACTCATAGATGGATCTTGGTGAAACCGTAGGAAAATTTTTGTTTTCTGCAACGTTCCCCAACAAAATGACCAAGACTCCATTCTCAGGAACAATGGAGCGAGCAACCAACTTATTGGAAATCATACATACTGATGTGTGCGGTCCAATGAGTGTTGAGGCTCGCGGTGGCTATCGTTATGTTCTCACCCTCACTGATGACTTGAGTAGATATGGGTATGTCTACTTAATGAAACACAAGTCTGAGACCTTTGAAAAGTTCAAGGAATTTCAGAGTGAAGTTGAGAATCAACGTGACAGGAAAATCAAGTTTCTACGATCAGATCGTGGAGGAGAATACTTGAGTCACGAGTTTGGTACACACTTAAGAAAATGTGGAATAGTTTCACAACTCACGCCGCCAGGAACACCTCAGCATAATGGTGTGTCCGAACGTCGTAATCGCACTCTATTAGATATGGTGCGATCTATGATGTCTCTTGCCGATTTACCACTATCTTTTTGGGGCTATGCTTTAGAGACTGCCGCATTCACTTTAAATAGGGCACCATCGAAATCCGTTGAGACGACACCGTATGAATTGTGGTTTGGGAAGAAACCTAAGCTGTCGTTTCTAAAAGTTTGGGGATGCGATGCTTATGTCAGGAAACTTCAACCTGAAAAGCTCGAACCCAAATCGGAAAAATGCATCTTCATAGGATACCCTAAAGAAACTGTTGGGTATATCTTCTACCTCAGATCCGAAGGCAAGATCTTTGTTGCCAAGAATGGGTCCTTTCTGGAGAAAGAGTTTCTCACGAAAGAAGTAAGTGGGAGGAAAGTAGAGCTTGATGAAGTATTACCTCTTGAACCGGAAAATGGCGCAACTCAAGAAAATGTTCCTGAGGTGCCTGCACCTACTAGAGAGGAAGTTATTGATGATGATCAAGATACTTCTGATCAAGCTCCTACTGAAATTCGAAGGTCCACAAGGACACGTTCCGCACCAGAGTGGTACGGCAACCCTGTCTTGGAAATCATGTTGTTAGACAACGGTGAACCTTCGAACTATGAAGAAGCAATGGCGGGCCCGGATTCCGACAAATGGCTAGAAGCCATGAAATCCGAGATAGGATCCATGTATGAAAACGAAATATGGACTTTGACTGACTTGCCCGTTGAACGGTGAGCCATAGAAAATAAATGGATCTTCAAGAGGAAGACAGACGTGGATGGTAATGTGACCATCTATAAAGCTCGGCTTGTCGCTAAGGGTTATCGACAAGTTCAAGGGGTTGACTACGATGAGACTTTCTCACCGGTAGCGAAGCTGAAGTCCGTCCGAATCATGTTAGCAATTGCCGCATTTTATGATTATGAAATTTGGCAAATGGACGTCAAAACGGCATTCCTTAATGGTTTCCTTAAGGAAGAATTGTATATGATGCAGCCGGAAGGTTTTGTCGATCCTAAGAATGTTGACAAGGTGTGCAAGCTCCAACGCTCGATTTATGGGCTGGTGCAAGCATCTCGGAGTTGGAACATTCGTTTTGATGAGATGATCAAAGCGTTTGGGTTCACACAGACTTATGGAGAAGCATGTGTTTACAAGAAAGTGAGTGGGAGCTCTATAGCATTTCTCATACTATATGTAGATGACATACTTTTGATGGGAAATGATATAGAACTTTTGGACAGCATCAAGGCCTACTTGAATAAGAGTTTTTCAATGAAGGACCTTGGAGAAGCTGCTTATATATTAGGCATCAAGATCTATAGGGATAGATCTAGACGCCTCATAGGTCTTTCACAAAGCACATATCTTGATAAGATTTTGAAGAAGTTCAAAATGGATCAGTCCAAGAAAGGGTTCTTGCCTGTTTTGCAAGGTGTGAAATTGAGCTCAGCTCAATGTCCAACCACGGCAGAAGATATAGAAGAGATGAGTGTCATCCCCTATGCCTCAGCCATAGGTTCTATTATTTATGCCATGCTGTGTACCAGACCTGATGTAAACCTTGACATAAGTTTGGTAGGAAGGTACCAAAGTAATCCCGGCAAGGAACACTGGACAGCGGTCAAGAATATCCTGAAGTACCTGAAAAGGACTAAGAAAATGTTTCTCGTTTATGGAGGTGACGAAGAGCTCGTCGTAAAGGGTTACGTCGACGCTAGCTTCGACACAGATCTGGATGACTCTAAGTCACAGACCGGATACGTGTATATTTTGAATGGTGGGGCAGTAAGCTGGTGCAGTTGCAAGCAGAGCGTCGTGGTGGGATCTACATGTGAAGCGGAGTACATGGCAGCCTCGGAGGCAGCACATGAAGCAATATGGGTGAAGGAGTTCATCACCGACCTAGGAGTCATACCCAATGCGTCGGGGCCGATCAAGCTCTTCTATGACAACACTGGAGCTATTGCACTTGCCAAGGAGCCCAGGTTTCACAAGAAGACAAGGCACATCAAGCGTCGCTTCAACTCCATTTGTGAAAATGTTCAAGATGGAGACATAGAGATTTGTAAAATACATACGGACCTGAATGTAGCGGATCCGTTGACTAAACCTCTCCCTAGAGCAAAACATGATCAACACCCGAATTCCATGGGTGTTCGATTCATCACAATGTAACTAGATTATTGACTCTAGTGCAAGTGGGAGACTGTTGGAAATATGCCCTAGAGGCAATAATAAAAGCATTATTATTATATTTCTTTGTTCATGATAATTGTCTTTATTCATGCTATAATTGTATTATCCGAAAATCGTAATACATGTGTGAATAACAGACACCAACATGTCCCTAGTAAGCCTCTAGTTGACTAGCTCGTTGATCAATAGATAGTCATGGTTTCCTGGCTATGGACATTAGATGTCATTGATAATGGGATCACATCATTAGGATAATGATGTGATGGACAAGACCCAATCCTAAGCATAGCGTGAGATCGTGTAGTTCGTTTGCTAGAGCTTTTCTAATGTCAAGTATCTTTTCCTTTGACCATGAGATCGTGTAACTCCCGGATACCGTAGGAGTGCTTTGGGTGTATCAAACGTCACAACGTAACTGGGTGACTATAAAGGTGCATTACAGGTATCTCCGAAAGTGTCTGTTGGGTTGACACGGATCGAGACTGGGATTTGTCACTCCGTATGACGGAGAGATATCACTGGGCCCACTCGGTAATGCATCATCATAATGAGCTCAAAGTGACCAAGTGTCTGGTCACGGGATCATGCATTACGGTACGAGTAAAGTGACTTGCCGGTAACGAGATTGAACGAGGTATTGGGATACCGACGATCGAATCTCGGGCAAGTAACATATCGATTGACAAAGGGAATTGCATACGGGGTTGATTAAATCCTTGACATCGTGGTTCATCCGATGAGATCATCATGGAGCATGTGGGAGCCAACATGGGTATCCAGATCCCGCTGTTGGTTATTTACCGGAGAGCGATCTCGGTCATGTCTACATGTCTCCCGAACCCGTAGGGTCTACACACTTAAGGTTCGGTTACGCTAGGGTTGTAGGGATATGTATATGCAGTAACCCGAATGTTGTTCGGAGTCCCGGATGAGATCCTGGACGTCACGAGGAGTTCCGGAATGGTCCGGAGGTAAAGATTTATATATGGGAAGTCCTGTTTCGGGCATCGGGACAAGTTTCGGGGTTATCGGTATTGTACCGGGACCACCGGAAGGGTCCCGGGGGCCCACCGGGTGGGGCCACCCATCCCCGAGGGCCACATGGGCTGTAGGGGGTGCGCCTTGGCCTACATGGGCCAAGGGCACCAGCCCCACATAGGCCCATGCGCCTAGGGTTTGAGGGGGGAAGAGTCCTAGGAGGGGAAGGCACCTCCTAGGTGCCTTGGGGGGGAGGGAAACCCCCCTTGGCCGCCGCCCCCCTAGGAGATTGGATCTCCTAGGGCCGTCCACCCCCCCCTTGGCCCTCCTATATATAGTGGGGGATAGGAGGGACTTCACACCTTGGCCTTTGGTTGCCTCCTTCTCCCTCTCCAACACCTCCTCCTCCTCCATAGTGCTTAGCGAAGCTCTGCCGGAGTACTGCAGCTCCATCAACACCACGCCGTCGTGCTGCTGCTGGTGCCATCTCCCTCAACCTCTCCTCCCTCCCTTGCTGGATCAAGAAGGAGGAGACGTGGCTGTTCCGTACGTGTGTTGAACGCGGAGGTACCGTCCGTTCGGTGCTAGGATCTCCGGTGATTTGGATCACGTCGTGTTCGACTACATCATCCCCGTTCTTTGAACGCTTCCGCTCGCGATCTACAAGGTATGTAGATGCATCTAATCACTCGTTGCTAGATGAACTCATAGATGGATCTTGGTGAAACCGTAGGAAAATTTTTGTTTTCTGCAACGTTCCCCAACAGTCTCAACAGCAGTTACTCTCAACTTTCCATTCTTCTCCAATTGGGGGCCACTCTGGAGTAAGGGCAACATATCATGGGATCAAGAGGATATTTTATTGGCCAAACATGAAAAAGGACACTCATAAATTTATACAGGAGTGTCCTGTCTGCCAAAGAGTAAAAGGAGAACACTGTCACTATCCAGGGCTGCTTGACCCCCTTCCTATACCAGATATGGCATGGAGACACATATCCATGGATTTTGTGGAAGGCCTCCCTAAATCCCAAGGGAAGAATGTGATCTTAGTAGTGGTTGATCGATTCACCAAGTGCTCCCATTTTATTGCTCTGTCTCATCCTTTTACTGTCAGCACTGTCATTCAAGCATTCATTGATAATGTGTTCAAACTGCATGGCTTACCAGTGTCAATAGTAATTGACAGAGATACAATATTTACCATCAACTTTTGGCAAGCTTTGTTTAAATCTTTGGGAGTCAAACTTAACATGAGTACAGCTCACCACCTTCAATCTGACGGCCAGACAGAGAGAGTGAACCAGTGCTTGGAAACCTACCTGAGAAGCATGGCTTTCAATGAACCAAAGAAGTGGTATTCCTGGTTATCTATGGCCGAATGGTGGTTCAATACATCATATCACACAGCCACTAAGTACACTCCATTCCAGTGCGTGTATGGATTTCCCCCTCCACTCTTTGGAGAAGTTTCAATTCCTGGTCCTAATGATGTAGATGCAGCTACATTTTTGCAGCAAAGAGAGGAAATGCAGCAACAGCTTAAACACAATCTAATGGTCGCTCAACAAAGGATGAAGAAGTATGCATATATGAACCGAACAGACAGGCCGTTCAAGGAAGGAGAGATGATTTACTTGAAAATGCAGCCTTAGCGCCTTGCTGCATTCGATATTCGAACAGGTCTCAAACTTGCAACCAAGTTCTACGGACCATTTCGCATACTGGAGAAGATAGGCCACTCAGCATACAAACTGCTACTGCCTGCTGGGGTTCAGATCCATAATGTATTTCATGTCAGCCAATTGAAACGTCATCTAGGACCCAAAGCAATACCAGCTCCTGGCTTGCCACTGGTAGACGACACAGATCGGATCAAAATAGCACCAGTGCTTGTGTTACAAACGAGAGCAGTACCACGACACCCACATCTGGTCACACAATGGTTAGTACAGTGGCTTAAGATGTCCCCGGAAGAGGCCACTTGGGAGGACGCCGACTTCATCAAGCACACATTTCCTGACTTCTTCAACAGCACGATTCGCTCCTGGTTTCCGTCAAAAGATCCTCGAGGGCAAGGATCGTCTTCAGAGGGAGGCAATTGTCAGGACCCTGCTTCTCTGCACGGCTTAACTGAAGAAAGTAATAGTAACTCTGAAGAAATCGACAGCGAGACTGAATCGTTATCTGCCTGGGAAATGGACGGCGCAGATGAAGCGTTCGGGCGATCAACGGCTGACTGCTCTCCTGTTCACAGTCACGCCGTTGCCGCCACTCTCTGGAAAGGCTACGGTAACGGAACGGCTGGCGACGGCGACACCACCGGCTCTGCCAGCTATTAAACCCCCTCTCCAAGCCTCCAGACGCATATTTCCCCATTCTACAAGATTGTAATATCTAGCGTAGCTCTAGAACCCTAGTTATCTTTGTAGAATTCGGATTTGATCCTCGAACCAAGTTGTACTCGCTATTATCTCTGTAATATATCAAGCCGGGGCTAGTTCGAGTCATGGTTTTCAATTTCAGTTTCAGAAAAATTTCAGCGCCAACCGAAATCACTGAAATTCAGTGAATTTCAGTGATTTCAGTTTCCATTTCAGCCAAATGACTGAAATATTTACTTGAATTCAATTAAAAATTTGAAAATTTAAAAATATAATTTGAAAAATATTTGAATTCCTGTGTTGTACTGAAATTGCTGAAATATTTTGGCTGAAACGTAATATTTCAGTGCCTACTGAAATTACTGAAATTCAGTGAATTTCACCGGAATCTCACTGAAATTGAAAACCATGGTTCGAGTGAATTTTGTGTTCAATTCCATCGTTGGTCCTGTCAGACAGAGCTCGACGCGCCTAGGCGGTTGATCTGGCTGGGAGTCCATGGCCGATGGCGGCTTCAAAGGATCGACAACGCTGCCACGGGTAGAGATCGACGGCAATAGGCCTGATCTGTGGTCCCTCCAGTGGATTCGTCGCTCCTCTTCCACGGCCACCAATGGCGCAGGCACCTTTCCTCGTCGAACGCTCGCTCAGGGGCTCTGTTCCTCAGCCGGTGAGCCCCCGTCTCTTCGACGGCAGCGGCACAGGCCGCACCTTGAGCTTCACATCTCTTCCACGACAAGCGGCACAAGCAAAATGTTTTCTAGGGTTTTGTTTCCCCGCCTCCTTTCTTCGCAGTGGCACATCAACGACATTGCCAACAACATGTCAGGTGCATTCTTCCCCATAAATCTGTAAGCTTTTGAGACATCCGGAAGTGTCTTTGTTTGTAAATTAATTAAGCAGTCTGGTAGATTTGAAAGAAAGAAATTGCAGATTTGGAAAGGAGGAACATCCAAATTAAGCAGATTTGATTTGTCTTTCTGTTCTGAACAGGGCACTGAACTTCAGAATTTACCTTGCTCTTCTGAACTGCAGATTTGTCTCACTTCCAACATATCTGCATAAGCTGCATCCAAATTAAGCAGTACCAGTCCCAAAATAATTACTCTGGCCAGAGAAAGAAGCCAGTATTCGGCGTGGGTTGTTCGATCTACTACAGGTAATTTGGTCTTCTGTTGTGCACACCATCAATTTTCGTTGGTGTATATGTTCTACTTCAAATATGTATAGCTAGCCCCCGTTAAAGTGATCTTTTGATTTGCGTGTGCGTGTACCTTACCTGAACTAGGTCACCCCATGTTTTCTTCAAGCTCAAGTTCATCACTTCTTGTTCTGTTTTTCGATTTGACCTCAAGATTATTTGTTATTTCTCTTGCCCTTCTTGTGGAGCAGGATTCGATTTTGTATAACACCATCACCGATGCAGACGATAAGGGGTTCATCGCGCCAGGCACCTTGGCGTTGCTTCCGTGAGATAGCGGCCGCGGCTACAGAAACAGCTACGGTGAGTTCCTCTCCTCACCTCCAGTGGTTGCTCTGAGCTCGGTGTGGCCATCGTGCCATGGCTATATCTGGTTAGGCTGCTACAGTACGCCCTTGCATAACGATGGTGCTACTGTTTGTTTGTTTGTTTCTCTGCCTTGCTGCCACTAGCCTGCCATATAGAAACTTGCTGAATATATACGTCTTTGAGCAGGAATTGATAGAATATATATAGCTCATGTTCATGTTGATTCCCATCCCACTCAAAGTCTGAAACACTTCTTCTTCTTCGCACTCAACAACTAGGCAGCACACCCAAATATATATGCATATATATGTATGTAGTTTCCCACTACACACATGGAGCAGTCTTGTTCGTTTCAGGATGTAGTATCACCACTTTATTTATTCCCTGCCTGCCTCCATGATATTCTGACTGCATATATGTGGTCTGTGTACCATCCATGATATGCACTTGCATCCTCAACTCATGTTGGTATTGTTTTATATCCAAGGATGCCTTCCTACTCCTGCTAGTTTAGTTGTTGTGTGGCCTTGTTTCCATGATGGTGAAATTCCAAATATACAAATTATTCATACTACATGGAGGGCCGGTGCGGGTGTTGTGGACACTCATTTTATGTCACTTCATTCAATTAAGAAAGGCATTTTTGACAGTGTCAAAGTAAGAAGTCGTCTCAAGAAGAGTGGTGCCAGAATAACCATAGCGTTCAATAGAGGAAAGCGGGCGAGCACAGAAGCCATAGTAGGTTGAGTTGGAGGCAGTGCGTTACCAATAGAAGGAGGTTTCGTAGTTGAGGGAGATGGCGAATTAGAGGAATCCACAACACGTGGACGACCAATGTGGTAAGAAGAGGATGAGGGGGGATTACCGGAGAAGCCTCATAGGAAGAGCGAGGTTTGAGGTAGCCTCAGGTAATGAACGAGGCGAGGAAGCCACATGTGACAATGGTATGGAGTCTAGAATATTAGTACGGGAAGACACGGTGGGATGGGTGGATAAGGACAATGCGTGGGTGATAGGTGTATCTGCAAAAGTGAGGAAAGAAATATCGTCAATGGGAGGATGGACATGGATTGAAAGGATGAGACTCATCAAAAGCCACATCCTGATAAATGAGCATCCCATGAGAAGGATCCTAACAAGTGATATTCAATAGACTGAGCAACCAGTTTGGTGCGTTCACGGGAGGGGGGGCAAAAAGAAAAGGTAGCAACCGCAACCAAACAAAAGAAGCGTTGAGTAGCCATGAGAATGACCAAAAAGACGCTTGAGAGAACAAGATCAAAAGGACGTTGAGAGACCGTTTGACTATCAGGATGAAGTAATCGTGTTTACCAAGCCGACAACCTTGACAGTTTAAAGACAACACCCGAGATGGATACAAGAAAATCACGTTGAGAGGTGAGGGATGAGAGCCATACAATTGACCGACGATGATGCCATAGAGAGTCGGTAGCCAAGGAAACAGATGAAGAAAAGGTAGCAACCGCAACCAAACAAATGAAGCGTTGAGTAGTCACAAGAACAACTAAAAAGACGCTCGAGAGAAATGTCACCCTGCAGAGCAGAGGAAGGGTGAATATTGATGAGATGGGTGGAAGTAGGAACAATCTCAACCCAAAAGTGAGGTGGAAGAGAGGCGGCGATCATCGACGCACGAGCTACCTCAAGAAAGTGACGATGGTTGCGCTCATCAACACCATTTTAAGCATGAGCACTAGGAGAAGAGAATTGACCAAGTGCGCCCTGCTCAGCAAGGAATACCACAACAAATGAGAGATATACTCACAAGCAAAATCTGCACGGAAGACACTGATGTGAGTGGAAAACTGGGTATGAACCATGGTGATAAACTTCTCATCGATAAGATCTCACTACAAGAAGATACGTAATATATCCATGTGTGTCGAGAGTAATCATCTATAAACATAATATAGTAGCGATGGCCTCCTTTCGAGGCGAAGGAAGTTGGACCCCAAACATCAGAGTGAACAAGACTGAAAGGATGTTGAGACACCGCCTCGCTATGAGTATAAAGTAACCGAACCTGTTTACCAAGCTGACAAACCCGATAGTTTAAAGACACAACACCTGAGACAGATCCAAGAAAACCACGTCAAACTAAGGACGAGGGATGAGAGCCATACAAGTGACCCACAATGATGCCACATAGTGCCGACAGTCGAGGAAACATAGGTGAAGAGAGTAGCGGTGGTGGCAGCAAGGTAGGTGAAGCCATTGAAGCTCCTGGAGGACCTGGGAGTCACTGCACCGAGGGCCAACACAAAGTAGAGCACACGTTTGACGATCCTAATCTAAACAAGAGCCAAAGATGAGGATGACTACTCCTGAGTCAACAATCTTACACTTGAAATGAGCTACATGGTAAGTCAAGGAACATGACAAAGAAGTGCTAATAGTGCCTAGACTATCGAATGGGAGGGGAAGTACCATCAACAATAAGAACATGAACATGAGAGTCTAAAGGTTTGAATGGAGGACAAACTGGAAGAAGCATGAGTCATATGAAAAGACTCTCCAATATCAAGGATCCATGGAAAGATGTGCTTCCAGCCTAGAAATGAGTTCAGTGCTCAACCTCATGGCATCGCACTTATATGATAATTTTTGGACATTTCTAATAATAAGAAGCCTTACTCCTAATTTGGCATTTTGGCCTGAGGTAGCTGGGCTAGTAGGTGCCAAGGTGGTCGTGGAAAGAAAATCGAGCTTAAACAAACCCGATGTGTAAGGAGAAAGATGATTTTGACCCTTCCTTGGTTATGACTTTGGTACGAAGCCACCTCGCAAGATGTTATGATTGCAGGCAACCCCGCATCAGTCAAGGACCTGCCCTTGGCGCCAGGGGAAATAAAGTGACAAGTCTTATAGAATACCACGAGGGAAAACTAGGATGAGCATCTCAGCTCAGGGTTCCTATTTGCAAGTTCAAGTGAAAAAGATAGAGGATGACGAGGGCGTGCTGCTCCTGACATCATTTTCATTGCTTCCTCATACCTCCCTATTTGCAAGTTCATGTGAAGAAAAGACATGATGGCAAGGGTGTGTCGCTCTTGACAGCGCTTTCATTGCATCCCCGTAACTCTCATGCACTCTCCATTTCTAGCCAATCTGACTTAGCATTCTTCCCCTGTTTGTGGGTTGTGTGTCACGGACTTGGTTCCGCATTCCATGTTCCCTTGTTGGCCGTCCTTGGCCTTGGCGACAGGTAGCGTCGTGCTCCTGGGCGCTATGCGTCCTCGCGTAAGACGGAGACGGTGCCGACTGCTCGTGCTCTTGCTCCGCCAGTGGTGGTGCCTGAGCTTGTGGCTATTTGGGCAACCTGCTTGGGAGCACAGGATGTAGGAACAAGGCAGCACACAAAGCAACTTGCAAACATGTGAAGGATGCCTTGCCGGACTGGCAGGCAATGGAGAGTACGCGGGAGGTGTGGGGGAAGGGTGAAAACACTGCCGAGAGCGGACTGTCATTGCTATCAGTCTTTGGACCTAGAGCCGAGCGAAGAAGGGATGGCGATAAGGAAGCGAGGAAGACAGGAAGAGGGCATATGCCCGTGTGTCGGCCATGACAGTGGACGATTGTGGGTAGATCCAATGTCTACACATGGATCTGCTACTTGTGATGGCATGGCATGGTTGTTGTGGAGTGAGGTGCCATCGTAGTCACGGCCATGGCATGGCATGTCACTCTGCCATCGTAGTCATGGCCATATTTTTGTTAAAAACCACGGGCCACACAACGATCTATGTAACGATTAGGAGAACCACTAGTCTTAACATTGTAGACCCACTTACAAGTGACAGACGAGCATGAGGAGGAAGGGAAATGAGATCCCATGTGTTGATGCACTCACGAGCAGCAATCTCTTATGCCATCTCATGTTGCAGTTCGAGGTGAACAACACCATCATGAGCATTCATCTCGAGAAGAATGGCGCTAGAATAACCATAGTATACAATAGGGGGAAGAAGGTGAGTGCGGAAGCCATAGTAGGTTGAGCTGGAGGCGATGCGTGGCCAATAGGAGGCATGGTTGTCAAGGGAGATGGCGCATCAAAAGAATCCACAACAAGTGGACGACCAATGTGGTAAATATAAGAGGACGGGGGGGTATCACCGGAGAAGCCACATGGGATGAGCGTGGTGAGGTTGCCTAAGGTAACAAATGAGGTGTGGAAGCCACATGTGACGATGGCATGGTGTCTACAAGAGTAGTATGGGAAGACATGATGGGATGGGTGGACGAGGGCAACACATGAGTGATAGTTGCATCGGGAAAAGTGAGGAAAGGAATATCCTCAATGGGAGGATGGGCGTGGATAGAGAAGGACGAGACTCATCAAAAGTCACATCCTGAGAAATGCGTATTCGATGACCGACAGAATCCCAACATTGATAGCCGTTGTGCTCGTCATTGTGAAGACATTCAACTGACTGAGCAGTCAGTTTGGTGCGTTCAGGGGGGGAGGGTGGCAAAACATACCATTTTGAGCATGAGCACGAGGAGAGCAAGTGTATCCTAGGTACAGTTATGAGCAGAATCTACATGGAAGACACAAATAGGAGCGGAAAACTGGGTTAAGCATGGTGGCATGGCAGGGAAGACACAATCATGGCGGCAAACTTACAGAGGAATCATCAATAAAGATATTATAGGAAAGAATGGCCTCTTTTCGAGGCAAATGGAGTTGGATCCCAAACATCAGAGTGAACAAGATCGAACGGGTGTTGAGAAACTGTCTTGCTATGAGGATGCAATAACGGAACTGTTTACCAAGCAGACAACCTGGGAGTCTAAAGACCCAATGCCGGAGACATATCCATGTTGAACCAAAGGATGAGGGACTAGAGACAGAAGTGACCAAGACAATGATGCGATAGAGAGCTGGTAGTCGAGGTAACAAAAGGCGAAGAGATTGGCACCAAGTAGAGCACCCGTGTGACGGTCATAATCTACAACCAGTCAACAATCTAACCACCTAAAATGAGTTACATGGTAAGTCAAGGAAGGTGAGCAAAAGAAAGAACATGACAAGACAAAGTGTCTCAACTATTGAATGGGAGGGAAGTACCATCAACAGTAAGAACATGAACAGGAGAAGCTAGAGGTTTGAATAGAGGACAAACTGGAAGAATCATGAGTTATATGAAAATATGCTCCAATCAAAGGATCCATGGAAATATACCCGACTGTACAAAAGCACCGTGCGGTGAAAAACCAGAAGCAATAAGTAGGTATCGAAGTTGTCCAAGCTCCTGCGCGGTGAAGGATACCGCTGAAGTGGTCGACGTAGAACCACCAAAAGAGGAGTGGCTGCCACCACCACCTATGTGAGCCCCAAAGAGGCGGCGGTGTAGCACGACAAATACCAGTGGTAGAAGTCGATAGAGGAGACAACGTCGTAGGCACACAAACACCAACCGCGTGGGAGTGATGTGCACCAACACTATCGATGAAAGCCATGAGGGGAGTCTGTGTAGAGCGACCATCACCATCTATAAAGGTCGCATGAGTTGTCACTATGGAGCCACCACCACTGCCTGTAAAAACAATTGGGGGGAGCAACCTCATAGGTGGAGGAACACTGCACCAGCAAACGACACATGTATGAGGTAGGGTCAGTGTAGGTAACACCCTAAGAAATCACCGGACAACAAGATACTATGTCCAATGAAGTCATTGTACCTGTTTCTTTGTTCTACTCTTTTCTTTTATAGAACAGTCTTAGAGAGCAGCAGAGCATGGAACAGCAGTGTATAGGGCACGCACGGTGCCCTAGAGAAGCCAGTCGGTGGAACGGGTTGCCGGGGCTAAGGTTCCGCGGTGAAGTCCGGCGATGAGGTCTTGTATGTAGCAAAAGGTGCGGAGACCATGACCCGCAACAGCGGACGTCTCAAATATTTGCGCCTCCTGGAGCTGCGGGGCGCTGGCCTCCTGGAGATGGCGGTGAGGTGCTGACCTTCTGTACATGGTAATGAGGCGTGACCTCCTGAAACTGCAGGTGACGACGGCCTAGGGTCTACAACATTAGTATGGGAAGACATGGTGGGATGGGTCGTGGAGGACAATACATGGGTGATTGGTGTTATTGGGAAAAGTAAGGAAAGAAATTTAACTCCTAAAGTATGAGAGGTTCACCGGGTAGCTTCGTTGCTAGAAAAAAAAATCGGGATGAAGCGGTCCCTGCCTGGCCATGAGCCCCGTGGCCGACTCCACTCCTCTTTGCCTCATTGCCCTCCCTCTCTCTCTCTCTCTCTCTCTCTCTCTCTCTCATTCCCTCCCTCCCTCCCTCTCCCTCTCCCTCTCTCCCTCTTTGCAGTTTCTGGAATTGGGAGTGCAAGAAGCGGCGAGCGGTTCCGGAGGTGACGGGCAGCAATAGAAGTTCATCTAGGATGGTTCGAATCAATTAAAGGTAAAACTCACCTTCATAACGTTTCTTTTGTTTTGTGCTACTACTTTTGGAAGAAATGCAGCCTTCTTGCTCCCCCTATCTATGATTCTTCATGTTATAATGTGTTCCTAATTTATTTCCCTATATTTTTCATATTGATCTATGAAATCTAGTCAGCAGGATCTATAAATGAATTATTTGTTTTCTTCTATGAGATTTGATCTAATAAATTACCCCGCTGCAGACCTGAGATTCAGTGGTAGAAGCTGCAGACAACCATTGCCGGCAAGGCACAAGAGGTTTCTATGGTCAGATCTACATTGAGGCGAGGCCATGTCAAAGAAAACACCACTAGTTATGTGTTTACAGCCACCTCTGCTACAGTTTGTTGTATTATATTTGAGGTTCAGTTTCATGCTGGTTGCAATTTCTTACGGGTTGGTGTATTTTGTTGTAGGTAGTAAGATCATAAGATACTAATGGGGCTCCCTGTAATCCCAAAGTGCACTGGCCAGTGGATAGATATTTTTTACAAAATCTTCTAGAGGCGCTTAATTTTCTGTATCGAAAACGACTGCTGGTAAAGCGCAAATATGATATTTTTGCTTATTGGATACATTATTTTCCAAGTTCTTTCAGAGATCTAATAATGAGGTTCCAAGCACTAACAACCCAACATTAAACTTTAATATATATTCACAGAGTTTGTCTGCTTGCTTCAAAATTGAAATGAGACTTTTGCTTGCTGATAAAATCTTTCAATTGGTAATATGTTTCCCTTCATTGCATGCTTATTGTTCTTTCACAAAAGAATGTTTTACATTTCTGAAGATTACTAAGTTAATAAGATTGTGGTAAAATTAGCGAGCCGTTCCCTCTTTTCATCTTCTCAGTATTTGTGCTACTGTTGACCTTCTTTATTCACATGTTTATTTAGATTGTACCTTTGAACATGTGCAGGTTCCATCCAACCTGTATGGGAATGATCATTGAGTAGGCCAAAAAGTTAGATAATTTCCTGTGCTCAGATTGTGCTAAAGAAAACGACGCAAAGAGACCTACAAATTCATACCAGAGTTCACCAAGTTCTCATTCTAAGGCCAGTGATTTATTTCCCTTTTCTTGACTGTACAGTTTATTCATATTCTGCTTGCGGATAGCTATATGCCTTTATCTTTTCTTTTTAAATTTACTTTCAACAATTTCATTTCCAAAGCTGGTGGGTCTTGCCTTTGTTTTTTCAATATTTCTGGGAAAATGGTTGGTGTTTGACTAAACTAGTACTCATGTGTAGTTAAAATTTGCTGTCATGAGTTCCTTCAATCTATGCTGTGTACAGTGCCTTTTTAAGAAGATGATTATATTATTTCTGCAGAACATTAGTTAGTCCTTGCCAAGCAATCTTACATATGTTGGCAATATTAAATACTCGCAGGGTTGAGGTAGCTTGCTTCCCGTCAGAGATCGAATTTCCTAGGAGGTTGCCATCTGGAGAGTAAGGTTATCCATCACATGTTTGTCCAAATGTCTCAGGGGAATGAGATGTCAGATTATATTTTACTAATAAATTGTTTGTTTCCTTGTAAGTTACTCATTTTTGTTACTGTTGTTGTACAAGATCAACTGTCTCAGGGGAATGAGATGTCAGATTATATTTCCTTTGCTGCCATTTTTTTTTGTGAGCTACTTTTGTAGGTGAATGAGATGTGGGATCAAACCACCCAGAAATCTTTTGTACTCCTTTGGGTTGTTGCACGCGATACAGTTGTACTCTGTTGTTGCTATCTTGCTTTCTGTGTGAGCTAATTCTGTACAATTAATTAAGCTTTCGCACAGAAGAACATATAGTAGCATGCTTGAGTGTTGTTTGTGATTCATATATTTGATTGTTACCTAGATCTAATGCGGTGTTCCAAAACTACATATCATTTCTATTCTACCTTCTGAATATTTCCACAAGAATTCTTTCATTTTATTTCTGAATAACCAACTCAACAGTAGCCTGCTCAGGTTATTTCTCGCTTGATTCTTCGAATTAAAAATATAAATATTTTAGTTCTCCATTCGTTGGTAAAAAAAGCGTGGTGAATTGGAGAGCTCCTCCTTGGCGCCTTCAGCGCCCATTAGCGAACCAGCGCCTGCTGCATTCCTTGCCTGGGCCTGGCCCAGCATCGTCCGCTCGCTAGCCCCTGCCGCTCGCTCGCTAGTCGCCCGCTCGATCGCTTGTTTCTTTCTTTTTTCTGTCTTAAAAAATTGCTATAGTATACACTGATTTTGTTAAAAAAAACCAGTTTGCTACAGTGTCTACTCTTGTTCTTAGAAAAAAATTAATCAAATTTGAAAATTGTTCATCAAATTCGAAAAAGGTTCATCAAAGTTGAAAAAAGTTCATGAAATTTGAAAATGGTTCATCGAATTTTAAAACTGTTCATCCAATTTGAAAAAAGTTCATTGGATTTGAAAAAAAGTCCATCAAATTCGAAAAAACATTCATCAGATTTAAAAAAAATCATCGAATTTGAAAAAGGTTCATCAAATTTGAAAAAAGTCATCAAATTCAAAAAAAGGTAATCGAATTTGAAAAGTGTTCATCGAATTTGAAAAAAGGGTCATCAAATTGAAAAAGGTTCATAGAATTCGAAAAAAAGTTTATCAAACTCAAAAAAATGTTCATCAAATTCAAAAAGGTTTATCGAAATTGAAAAAGGTTCATCGAATTTGAAAAAAGTTCATCAAATTCAAAAAAAATATCATCGAATATGGAAAGTTTCATTGAATTTGACAAAAAAATGTTCATCCATTTTGCAGAAAAAAATATGAAGAAAAAAAATCTCGAATTTGAAAAATAAAAATTGGAAAAAGGGAAAAAAGGAAAGACAGAAGAAGAAAGAAAGAAAAGATGTAACTGGTCAAAAGTGGGAGAGGTGGCGCATGGGTTATCGCTTCCTCCCTCGATGCTGATGGTCGTAGGTTCGATTCCCTCGAGTGCTGTATGCGCCTGTTTGTGCAAATAATTGTATCGGCCGCCTGGCTTGACGCCTATCAAAATATTGGGACCTCCCATATAGTAGTAACCTGCGCGCAGCCCCTCGCTCCCAGGGGTGACCTTGCGCAAGCCCAGCTGGGTGACCTTGCGCAGGCCCAGCTGTGGGGCGTGGCTCCTTTTTTCGTTTCTTTTTTATTTTTGGTTTTCTTTTCTGTTTTAGCTTGCCTCTTTAAATTAGTTTGGAAATTTTAAAAAGTTGAGAATTTCTAAAAATATTCACTAAATGCAAAACAATTGTTCAAAATTTTTAAAAATGTTCACAAACTCATAAAATGTTCACAATTTATAAATTTGTTTTGGATTTTGATGAACAAACTTTAATTTTTGATGAACACTTTCTGAATTTTGATGAAAAAAATTTGAACTCAACGAACATTTTTTGAATAGATGAACAAATTTTGAATCCGAGAATATTTTCCAAATTCAATGAACATTTTTTTAAAAATTCATGAACTTTTTATGTATTTCCACATACATTCGGGAAAGATGATCCTGTGTAAAGCATTGAGATACATGATGAACACACGAATCTAAAAGGGCAATCTTTAATTAATATCACAAATGATGTCGAAGTGGATGAAAGGTGTTGAGTATAATGTTTATTAGGAAATATAGGATAGATTAGGATTTGTTCCTGCCTTGTTCTGCACTTCAAATTGATCATTGTACTCCTATATATATGCCCACGAGGCTCAAGCAATACAATCATCAATTCCATCAAACCCTCTATATCCCTTCTAACATGGTATCAGCCTAACCGATCAACCCTAGCCGCCACACCGTCGCTTCCGCTCTGCGCCGCCCTCGGGGTAGTTGGCCTCCATGACCGTCGCCGGGGGCCGCGCCGCCTGTACCTAGGGTTCGTCCGCTGGCCATGTTGACCGACTGCCCCAGAGAGTCTTTTTCCCGATCTCTTGATCCGGGTTTTCTCTCTCTCGCTGGTTGCTTTGATCGACATTTACTTTTTAGTTTTCTGATCTAAGATCAGTTTGCGTCGCCCGCCGCAGCCGTCTATCCCGTGCGCTTCTACTCCAAGACCGGCTGGCTTCTTCACCGACTCGGCGGCCTCGAGCAACACGTGGCCCCTCACGGCCGTCGTCCGCGTGTGCCCGCCCGTCGCCCAGCGCCGGCCGTCGCCGCCCTACTCCGACATCGGCGCGACACTCGGCCTCTTCTCCGAGCTGGCGGCCTCGCATGACGCGGCGGCCCATCACGGCTGTCGTTCGCGGCTCTGCCCGCTTGTCACTGTACGCTACCTTCGTCGCCCTGCTCCGACCAGGACTCCTGTATCACCTCCCGCCACCATCGTGTCTGTACGGCCGCTCTGCCGTCTGCCTCGTTAGCCACGTCGTCGGCTGATGTCTACTATGCAAACTTCTTCTTGTAGACTCGTGTTGGGCCTCCAAGCGTAGAGTTTTGTTAAACAGTAGCAAATTTCCCTCAAGTGAATGACCTAAGGTTTATCAATCCGTGGGAGGCGTAGGATGAAAATGGTCTCTCTCAAACGACCCTGCAACCAAATAACAAAGAGTCTCTTGTGTCCCCAACACACCCAATACAATGGTAAATTATATATGTGCACTAGTTCGATGAAGAGATGGTGATACAAGTGTAATATGGATAGTAGATGTAGGTTTTTGTAACCTGAAAATATAAAAACAGCAAGTTAACTTGTAACAAAAGTGAGCAAAAATGGTATTACAATGCTTGAAAACAAGTCCTAGGATTCATACTTACAATAGTGCAAAGTCTCTCAACAATGATAAATCATATGGCAATCCCTCAACGTGCGACAAAAGTCACTCCAAAGTTCCTATCGCGGAGAACATAAGATGAAATTGCTTGTAAGGTACGAAGACACCTCAAAGTTATTCTTTTCGATCAATCCATTGAGCTATTCCTATAAGTGTCACAAACAACCCTAGAGTTTGTAGTAAAATAACACCATATGATACACATCAAATCAACTCTAATGTCCCTAGATACTCCAATGTCAGCACAAGTATCCGTGGGTCAATTATACGATATGCATCAAATAACTTCAGATTCATAATATTCAATCCAACACAAAGAACTTCAAAGAGTGCCCCAAAATTTCTACCAAAGAAACAAGGAAGAAAACGTGCATCAACCCTTATGTATAGATTACCCCAACGTCACCTCGGGAATCCGCGAGTTGAGTGCCAGAGCATACATCAAGTGAATCAAAAGAACACCCCATTGTCACCACGGGTATCCCACACAAGACATACATCAAGTGTTCTCAAATCCATAAAAGTATTCAATCCGATAATAGTGAAACCTCAAAGGTAAAACTCAATTCATCACAAGAAGATAGAGAGGGAGAAACACTATATGATCCAACTATAGTAACAAAGCTCGCGGTACATCAAGATCGTGCAAAATCGAAAACACGAGAGAGAGAGAGAGAGAGAGAGAGATAGAGAGAGAGAGAGAGAACACATGGCTATTGGTACATACCCTCAACCCCGAGGGTGAACTACTCCCTCCTCATCATAGTGGCTGCCGGGATGATGAAGATGGCCTCCGATGATGATTTTGAAGGAAATATGCCCTAGAGGCAATAATCACTAGTAGAAAAAGGGTCAAACGTGAAGCACATTAGTGCCGGTTTGTATTTGAGCCGACACTAATGTATACATTAGTGCCGGTTCCAACGGCTAGCCGGGCCGCTTTCATTAGTACCGGTTCGTGGCGAACCTTTAGCACCGGTTCGTGCCACGAACCGGTACTAATGAAAGTGGTGGCAGGATGTTGTCAGAGTGGGGCCCCTCCAGCACCTTTAGTACCGGTTCGTGCCACGAACCGGTACTAAAGGTCGTCCTATATAAACCCTTCGTCCACCAGCACTCTGTTCTTCCCCCTCTCCTCTGTTCTTCCCTTCTTCCTCTCGAGTTCATCACAAAATTTGCCCAAAATTTGTCAAGATTTGAAGGCCCTCATCCATTCAAATGATCACAAAGGTTAGCAACTTTGTCCTTTTATCTCTCATTGCTAGATTAGCTCTTGCATTGGTTTATATAGTGATTAATTTGTGAGTTTAGTAATTTGGGAGGATATATATATATATGTGCTAGTATTTGATTTATATGCAATTTGAGGTCAAAAATAACACTTAGTTTGCATATGTAGGTGTGGTTTACTTAGTGCCTTCTAAATCTCCATCGTAGCCACCGTCGATCGCCCGCACCGTCCCGTCGCCGGCACCACCTTGTGGTGAGCCTCTTGTTCATGAAATTTTATATAAAAATTGATGTTTGTGTGATTTGGATATATAGTTACTCGTATAATTATCTTACCCGTACGTTGTTTGTTATACATATAGTGCCATGGTTTTGATATCCGTCCCCGTCGGCCTTAGTCCTTGTTATGATTCGGATGTGGTATGTATATTCTCTTTTAAAACTAGTTGCATTTCGTGTTTATGACAAATTATGCCCATCAAGTTGACATAGAAATTTTTTCTAGGAGGTATGTGAACCGGAAATTCCAACCGACCCTATTGCCGAGAGGTTAAATTTAGTTGAAAGAGAAAACGAGTACTTGAAAGAAAAATTGAAAAGAATTGAGGGGGAGAAGATGGAATTGGAGTTGCATGTTGCCGATGTCGTCGATGATCACAAGATCAAGATGGAGAAAATGCGCTTGAAGATTAGAAAGATTAGAAAATATGCCATCGATAGTGAGGCTTGGTATCATTATGCTGTTGGATCCATTGTTACCTTAGTTGCGATCTTGATCGTATTTGTTGTTGCATTTAAATGCTTTAGCTAGAGAGTTATTTGTTTGTTGCATTTAAGTGTTGTATGAACTTTATGTATGAACTTGTATTAATTTGGTCTATTCGGTGTTGTGTAATGAAGATGAGCCGGCAATGGATGTACGATGACCGATGCTCTCCCCAGTTCGTTGAGGGCGTGCATACTTTTCTGCTTGCGGCTGAGGCAAACAAGCGGGCAGATGGTTTTTTGCCTTGTCCATGTGCTCGCTGTAAGAATGGTCACAATTACTCTACGTCAAGAACCATTCACGTCCACCTGTTTAAGTCCGGTTTCATGCCCCATTATAATGTTTGGACCAAGCACGGAGAAAGAGGGGTTATGATGGAAGACAATGAAGAAGAAGAGGACGACGACAGCTATCCTGGCCATGGGTTCCCTGAATACGATGATACAACAATGGGGGAAGAAGCTGAGCCGGTAATGCGGGAAGAAGCTGAGCCGGCAATGCGGGAAGAAGCTGAAGAAGAGGCATCAGATGAGCCCGTTGATGATCTAGGTCGGGCCATTGCCGATGCAAAGAGAAACTGCGCAAGTGATTTGGAGAAGAAGAAGTTGCAGCGCATGTTAGAGGATCACAAAAAATTGTTGTACCTGAATTGCGTAGGTGACAAGAAAAAGCTGGGCACCACACTGGAATTGCTGCAATGGAAGGCAGAGAATGGTGTATCTGACAAGGGATTTGGAAAGTTGCTGGTAATGATAAAGGATATGCTTCCAAAGGACAATGAATTGCCCGAGAGTACGTACGAAGCAAAGAAGGCTGTCTGCCCTCTAGGGTTAGAGGTGCAGAAGATACATGCATGCCCTAATGATTGCATCCTCTACCGCGGTGAGTACGAGGATTTGAACGCTTGCCCGGTATGTGGTGCATTGCGCTATAAGATCTGCCGCGATGACCCTGGTGATGTCGAGGGCCGGCGCCCCAGGAAGAAGATTCCTCCCAAGGTGATGTGGTATGCTCCTATAATACCATGGTTGAAACGTTTGTTCCAAAACAAAGAGCATGCCAAGGCGATGCGATGGCATAGAAAAGACCGTAAGAAAGACGAAAAGTTGAGAGTACCCGCTGACGGGTCGCAGTGGAGAAAAATCGAAAGAAAGTACGGGAAGGAGTTTGCAGATGACGCAAGGAGCGTATGGTTTGGTCTAAGCGCAGATGGCATTAATCCTTTTGGGGAGCAGAGCAGCAACCATAGCACCTGGCCTGTGACTCTATGTTTGTATAACCTTCCTCCTTGGTTGTGCATGAAGAGGAAGTTCATTATGATGTCAGTGCTCATCCAAGGCCCTAAGCAACCCGGCAACGACATTGATGTGTACCTAAGGCCATTAGTTGAAGAACTCTTACAACTGTGGAATGGAACAGGTGTACGTGCGTGGGATGAGCACATGGGGGAAGAATTTGACCTAAAGGCATTGCTGTTCGTGACCATCAATGATTGGCCTGCTCTCAGTAACCTTTCAGGACAGACAAACAAGGGATACCGCGCATGCACGCACTTTTTGGACGATATCGACAGTATATATTTGGCTAATAAGAATGTGTACCTGGGACATAGACGATTTCTTCCGAGCAGGCATCCCGTAAGAAAGAAAGGCAAGCATTTCAAAGGTGAGGCGGATCACCGGACGAAGCCTCGCCACCGTACTGGTGCTGATGTACATGATATGGTCAAGGATTTGAAGGTGGTCTTTGGAAAGGGTCCTGGTGGACAACCTGTTCCGAATGACGCTGACGGACGCGCACCCATGTGGAAGAAGAAATCTATATTTTGGGACCTGCCTATTGGAAAGACCTCGAGGTCCGCTCCGCAATCGACGTGATGCATGTGACGAAGAATCTTTGTGTGACCCTGCTTGGCTTCTTGGGCGTGTATGGGAAGACAAAAGATACACCTGAGGCACGGGAGGACCAGCAACGTATGCACGGAAAAGACGGCATACATCAGGGACATGCAAGCTACGCTCTTACCAAAGAAGAGAAGGAAATCTTCTTTGAATGACTGCTCAGTATTAAGGTACCGTCTGGCTTCTCGTCGAATATAAAGGGAATAATAAACATGGCAAAGAAAAAGTTCCAGAACCTAAAGTCTCATGACTGCCACGTGATTATGATGCAACTGCTTCCGATTGCATTGAGGGGGCTTCTACCGGAAAACGTTCGATTAGCCATTGTGAAGCTATGTGCATTTCTCAATGCAATCTCTCAGAAGGTAATCGATCCAGAAATCATACCAAGGTTACAGAATGATTTGGTGCAATGTCTTGTCAGTTTCGAGTTGGTGTTCCCACCATCCTTCTTCAACATCATGACGCACATCCTAGTTCACCTATGCGAAGAGATTAACGTTTTGGGTCCTGTATTTCTACACAATATGTTCCCCTTTGAGAGGTTCATGGGAGTCTTAAAGAAATATGTTCATGACCGTGCTAGGCCAGAAGGAAGCATCTCCAAGGGCCGTCAAAATGAGGAGGTCATTGAGTTTTGTATTGACTTTATTCCTGACCTTAAGCCGATTGGTGTTCCTGAATCGCGGCATAAGGGCAGACTGGATGGAAAAGGCACGCTAAGAGGGGAACAAATAATATGTATGGACGGACATTCTCTCACTGAAGCACACTACACAGTTCTACAGAATTCCGCCTTGGTGGCTCCGTATATGGATGAACACAAGAATTTGCTACGCTCCAAACACCCGGAGCGGTCTGATGACTGGATTACACGTGAACAAACCAGGAGTTTCGCCAGCTGGTTGCAAGCACGTACCATGCATGACACCTCTATTGAAGATGACCTGTACTTGCTGTCCCAGTTACCATCTTCGAATATAATGACTTTCAAAGGGTACGAGATAAATGGTAATACATTTTACACGATCGCCCAAGATAAGAAGAACACCAACCAAAACAGTGGTGTCCGCTTTGATGCAGAAACCAAGACGGGAAAGGAAACATATTATGGTTATATACAGGACATATGGGAACTTGACTATTGACGTGGTTTGAAGGTCCCTTTGTTTCGGTGCAAATGGGTCAATATGACACGAGGCGGGGTAACGGAAGACCCGCAGTACGGAATGACAACAGTGGATCTCAACAATCTTGCGTATGCAGACGAACCATTCGTCCTAGCCAATGATGTGGCACAGGTTTTCTATGTGAAGGACATGTCTACCAAGCCAAGAAAAATAAAAGATAAGGAAGCGAATGCATCGTACGATGAGCCAAAGCGGCACATAGTTCTTTCTGGGAAGAGAAACATCGTGGGAGTGGATGACAAGACAGACAAGTCAGAAGATTATGAAAAGTTTGATGAAATTGCTCCATTCACAGTGAATATTGACCCGAGCATCCCGTTAAATGATGAAGATTTTCCATGGCTACGACGCAAAGGGACACACGCGAAGAAAAAGTTTCACACCCAAAGATCTGGGATGTGATCGGCTTAACTATCATCACTTTCTTCTGTGTTTCACACCCAGGAGGGAATCTCTGTAATAGTTAGGGTAGCTAGTTATGTGTTTTGGCATTTGAAACGCGAAGAAATTTTATGTGCAAGCAAATTCTTTCATGCATTTACTGATTTTTTTTCCAGCTAAATGACCCTGAAATTGAAAAGCATTTCAAATGAACTCAGAAAAGGATGAAAGTTGGCATGGTATCATAATTTCACCCACATAGCATGTGCAAAAAAGTAGAGAGGGTTACCGCAAAAACTGGATGCACTTCGTGTACAAAATGGACAATCTGTTTCAAAGTATCAGGGTTTCGGACGAAAACTCATCCGTTACAAAGGCATTTCATTTTTTAAATAACTTAAGCATTACCAAATTGAATATAATGATAAAACACACTAATATTAAACATAAGAAAAAAGAATCACTAGAAAATGTATTTTTAAAGTTAAGTTATTCACAAACTAGTGATTCACAAGTTTCAAATAATTCAAAATTTAAACTATTCAAATTTAAAAACTACCGGCACTAACTGAAAGTTTCTAAAAACTATCAAAAATATTCACAAAGAAACTCTAAATACAGCAAAAAACAACTAAAAATAAATAAAACAAAATAAATAAAGCAGAAAAGAAAAAACTAAATGAAAAAAGCCCACCTACCGGGCCACAGCGGCCTGCATACGACTAGAAACCCAACCTGTTATTGGGCCAGGATGCAGGCCCGCAAGCCCAATAGGCCCCACAGGGCAGAGTAGCAAAGGTAGGCCCAGAAGGCCTGCTTTAGAGAGGAGCTCGAGACAGCAGCGGTGGCGGGGCTTATAAGCAGGTGCGAGCGCCCTTCGGCTAGCGAGGTGGGACTAAACTTCTGCGCCCCTCGCCTGGCAGCGCACTCCCTTTAGTACCGGGTCGTGGCACCAACCGGTACTAAAGGGGGGGCCTTTAGTACTGGTTGGAGCCAGGAACCGGTACTAAAGGGGGGTGCTTCCCGCCGCTTGGCCTGGCCAAAACAGGCCTTTAGTACCGGTTGGTGGCTCCAACCGGTACTAAAGGTGTCCCCTATATAAGAAACACTTCGAAAATTTTCAGTTTCTCATCTCCCACTTCTCTCTGCCGCCGCCCCGTCGACCCGCGCCGTCGCCGCCCCCGTCGCGCCGTCCCTGTCGACTCCGCGACGCCCCCGTCCTCGTCGCGTCGTCCCCGTCGACTCCGCGGCACCCCCGTCGTCGTCCCGGTCGCCGATCCCCTCGCTTCGCCGTCGCCGTCGCCTTTGGATCGACCTCGCCTCGCTGTCGCCGTCGCCTCGACCTTGCCCGCGCGCGCTGTGAGCCCCTCCCCCGGCCCCTCTCCTCCCTCCAATCGATCGTAGCGCACACCGGCGCCGGCGCCGGCGCCGACCGTAGCGCACACACACACTACATGCACACACACACACACACACACACACACACACACACACACGCTACACACACACACTAGACGCGCACACACACACAATTTTTCTGTTTTTAGCTTTTAGTTTTTTTCTGTTTTTCTGTTTTTCATACAAAGTTTTAGATGAATTAATTAGTTAGATTAGATTAATGTCAGGTAGTATGTAGAAATGTTAGTTATAATATATATAATGTCAAATGTTATAGAAATGTTAGTTATATAGAAATGTTAGAAATTTTGAAAATGTTAGTTTTAGCTAGCTAGATGAATTAGATTAATTTCAAATTGTTAGACGATGATCGATGTTTTTTTAGTTTCTTATATTTTTAGTTATAAAATTTAGAATTTGCATACATGAAATCATCACAATCCATCATTTAAAAAATGTTACTTTACTTTTGCGGCATATAGTATTTTGTTGTCGACGATGCCCGGCCCGCATCCTCGCCGTCGACACGTCTGCGACGACGTCCTGCTTCAGAGGACCCATGTCCGGGACTGGGCTCCGCCGGGCTGGCACTGGGAGGTGCTACCTTCAGGGGCGCGACGCTTGATGAGGAACCCGGCCCCGGGTCCCGTCGTCGACCCTCATCTCCTTTGGTGGCATTCGCGTGGGCCACTTTTGGTGCGGAGGGAGCCGGCCCCTCCGGAGGTGGTACGTCATCGTGTCAGGGAGGAGGACGAGCACGTCCATCGCTACATGGCTGCTATAGACGTCAGGTTCTCCAATACCTGGCAGGTTCTTTGGGGAGATCACCCGAGCTATGATCCAGTGATGGTTCCTTCTCTTTGGGTGTCCACCGCCCGCACCTAGATTACTCTGTAGTATTCGATCTTTATTAGCTTGCTAGCTAGCTAGCTAGTGATGTATTCAATATTATATCTATTATTCGAGATGATGTATTCGAGATTATATCTATTATTCAAGACGATGTATTTGAGATTATATCTATTATTCGAGACGACGTATTCGAGATTAAATCTATTATTCGAGACAATGTATTCGAGATTATATCTATTATTCGAGACGATGTATTCGAGATTATATCTATTATTCGAGATTATACTAAATTGTTTTAATTTCTTTTGGCATAGTTAAATAAAAGCTATGGCGGACAATACCGACAGAGAGAGAGAACAGACCATGTTCGATATCATACGCGGGCCAGATGATGATCAGAATGAAGAAGATTTTGACGGCTCCGAATTTCTAAACAACACCGGAGAGGGTGATATGATATTCGATTGCGACGGCCGAGAAGATGAAGTCATGAACTACGACGAAGAACATGTTGATCCTGAAACAACAAACACCGGCGAGGTATATATATTTATATAAGCAGGAATCTGGTGATCATCGCATGTTTTAAATGAGTTGAAGATATATTAACGAATCGATCTTTCTTCTTTCAGCCATCCGGATCGAGCAAATCTTCAGGCACAAGGACGAAACGAGGCCCGAAAAAAAAGTTGAAGGAGGGCGTAAAGTACAATATCGAGGCATTCAAACCTAATGGCGAACCATTAGCGCCTAAGAAGATTGCGGACAAGTTCGTTCGTCAGTGCGGAGTTCTTGTGAAGGACCAACTCCCGATCTCCCTTCAAGAATGGAGAAAGCCAGCAAAGCCACGTCCAGATGTTACTTTTGTCGACAAGAATCAAAAAAAACTGCTTTGGGATACTCTCATGGAACATTTCACCCTACCAGATAATATCACAGAAGCAGATGTGCGGAAAGTGAGGGACGCTGCTTTTAGGAAGATGGCGGTTGCATTCAAGAACCACAAGAGAATGACGTGGGAGAAGTACGTCAAGGGAGGAAGGAAGACTCCAGTATTCGAGGGGATACTAGAGAATCAAAGTGCTCATTGGGACGATTTCGTGAAATTCAAGGATTCAGAATTAGCTAAGGAACGGTCGAGAATAAACAAGAAGAATGCCGAAAAAAGGATAAGTTCCATAAGCTGGGGCCAGGTGGCTACGCGGTGGCAATGCCTAAGTGGGATAAGTCTGAGAAAGAGATGGAGGATGCAGGTGTCACTCCGGTTACTAAGAGCTGGCCCCCCAGGTGCAGGACTTGGTTCTATGCGCATGGGGGGGAGTTGGACCCGAAGACAGGCAATGTTTCGACGAAGGCATGTCTGAACGGAGCCGACGATGCGCTACTTGTTGCAATAGAAGAGGCTCGATCGGGGGTGTTCCAGCCCAACAGAGAGAACGACGAGCTTATGCGTGCCCTGGGAAATCCTGAACACCCGGGAAGAACACGAGGCAAGGGCGCTCTTCCGTGGTATGAGGGGTTTTCGGACTGGAACGCCGACTACAGAACCTGTGCGAGAAAGAAGATTGCGGAGGAGAAGAAGAGGAAGATGGAGGAGGAGCAGAGGAAGCGGGACTATGAACGCCTTCAAGGCCTAGAAGCAAGTCAAGCGGAATTGGCAGCTAAATTCCAGCGGCAGCAAGAGCAGATCGACTCACTTAGCCAGCAAAGGGGGTCTCAGCATCTGCAGCAGCTAGCGGATGATCCAGCATTGGATACCACCGCCCCATCCATGCCGAGAAGCAGCGTGGGTTCCACCCCGGGCGACGCAGTAGTGCTGGATAGATACCCCGTGGATGACATCACGGAGAACACTAACTGCGAGCTACACTTCAAAATGAAGAACATATCCATGAAGGTGGCGGACGCCGTTGCTTTTTCAAATTCCCCCGAGGCAACCTTCCATTGCAACCCGATTCCAGCGGGCTATGCTCGTGTCTTGGTTGATGAGGTGGTGGACCCATATTCGGAGCTACAGCTTGACATTCCTGGAGGTGACGACGAGCACACATTGGGAGAGGCCATACATCGTGTCATCCTATGGAGAAAGGATTGCATCATCTTTCGAAGGCCATAGACACCGCGTCACCCGACTCCTCGTCGAAGTCCGCCACCGAGTCAGCAGACTCCGCTCCTCCAAGTCCACCAATGCGTGAGGCCACTCCTCCTCCAAGTGCAGCAAAGTGTCAGGCCACTCCTCCTCCAAGTCCGACACAGCGTCAGACGTCCACTCCTCCTCCAAGTCCGGCACAACCTCAGGCCACTGCAAGTCCGGCACAGCTTCAGGCCACTCCTCCTCGTCCAACTCAGCCCCGTCAGCCGTCTCCGCCGCCTCAGCAATCGCAGAAGAGACACCCCGCTGCTATGGTGCGTAGCGGTACGAGTCGAGGTCATAGTGAGGCAAGCGATATAAATATGGTCCAAACCTCAGTACTCCTCTTCCTGTGAGGGCTTACGACAGGACCGAGGAGCAAACCAATGCCATAGTGCAGGCAGAACTCGACGGCCATTTTGGACCGAAACCGCCACCGCCGCCAAGGGAGAAAGTGCCTGTGGAAGTAGTTGACCACTTCATTCGTATGGCTCAACCACCAGCTCCTAAGCCCGTTGACACAGACTATGAGCGCCACATCAGGAAGTGTAATCGACGACGTCTACAAAAGGAGGCGAGCTCGAGCTCGAGCAAACAACAAGCACCCGTTGAAAAATGCGGGAAAACCGTTGCCCAGCTGGGAAAACAGGCGGCGCAATCGATCCCCCCGCTTGTTGTGCCGCCAACAACACATGACAGTACGCGCGCCTAATATTATTGTGGCCAAACAGTTTACGTTCCCGACGTGGGTGATGTGGTAATAACCCAGGAGCATATAATGCAGGCTGAAGAACTCAAGATCACTGTTGAACAACTCCTCGAGATCGAGGACATGCCTGGGATTACAGAGGAGGAAATAAAACGGAAATATGTCCGGGGCGAACCTTTGGTCGAGCCAGAAGATGTGAACAAGCTCCCAACGAGAATGTATGAATTGCATCAATGGTACATGGACATTACCAAGAGATCCAATCGAGAGTCCCTCATGGTGGATGTCAAGAAGGATGATTACTACCATGAGAAAGCTATGGCCGTTGAGTATTCTGAACTGTTTCAGTTATACAATCAAGACGCACTCGACAAATCTATCGTCAGTTGCTATTGTCTGTAAGTGATTTCTTTCTGTAATTTAAGTCTCAAGCTAGCTGTAGTGATCCTTTTGATCAATCATTACCTGTAATTATCCTCACTATATTCTTTTCTGTGGTATTATGCAGGATGAAGATGTATGAAATGAGAAAAGGTGGACGCTATGGCATTGGGTTCATTGACCCAAACACCGTTAATGAATACACATGGAAAATGAGCAAGTATTATGAAAAGCAGGTAGAGGACAGCATGCTAGAGTTCTTGAAGCGCCTCAAATACAATGAAGATATACTACTTCCTTACAACTTCCAGTGAGTCACACTTTCTTGTACTATAAATTCTCTGTTTTTGCCTACTAGCTAGCTAGCTACATGTTTTTGCTTACATATGCCCGCTTAATTAAGACATGCAAACGTGTGTGCAAGCAGATTTCACTGGATCTTGTGTATCATTAAAGTTGACGCCGGAACAGTTGAAATACTGGACTCGCTACTCAAAGCAAATAGTGACTACAACATCTTGTATGGGATAGTCAACAGGTAATTTCAATCATTATTAACTATATATCTCGGCCTATTTAGTTTGTCATTTCATGATATGAACTATTTAATAACCCCTTTATTTATTTTCTTTGTCGGCGGGCAGGGCTTGGGCAAGGTTCATCAGCGTCACGGAAGGCGAATGGAAACCACAGCTGAAATGGTTTCGATCCAAGGTAAGTAATTAAGTAGTACTAGCTAGCTAGCTAGCTGCCATCTCTTTAATTATCATGCTTGATTAATTATTATCTGATCAAATTAAATTCCATTCTCGTAATAAAGGCCCTGAAGCAGGGGACTAATGTGTGTGCATTCTGCGTTTGCGAGAACATTCGCATGATGGCGTCCGAAAGGAGCAGATCTCAAAGACAGGAATGGGTACGGTTGTCAGAACACTATTCACAATTTTTACACCATTATCGATATCTAGTCACACAACTAATACACATGCATATTGATCTCCTTCTTAACAGTTCACAGAGGTGCGGGACAAGCTCCTAGAAACGGAGCGCGTAGAAGCACTTCAAGAGGAAATAGCGGGATTTTTGCTCGACCAGGTCATAAATCCGAAGGGAGAATACTATTACCCGCTACCGCCCCCATGAACCACTTCCAATTGTCATCGTGCTCCGAAGGAACCAATTAGGCTAATGCCACTGGCTTTGAAGGCAACATGCATATGTACGAGAAATTGTATATAGCTATACATGTGTGTATGTGTGAATTAATATGGTTTTGTGAGACATTGATGATATATATATATGATTGGTTCTACTAGAAATTCTATTTATATATATATATATATATATATATATATATATATATATATAACGTGTACAATGTGTAGTACCGTAAAATACCAGCAAACGAAAAAGAATTAAAATGGAAAACACAAAATTAAATGAAAAAGAAATCATAAAACCAAAAAAAACCCCAAACATTTTAGTACCGGTTGGTGTTACCAACCGGTACTAAAGGTCTCCCGGCCCCCGGAGCTGGCTCGTGCCACGTGGTTCCCCTTTAGCACCGGTTCGTGCTGAACCGGTACTAAAGGGGGGGGGCTTTAGTGCCGAACCTTTAGTGCCGGTTCCTGAACCGGCACTAAAGGGCCTTACGAACCGGTGCTATTGCCCGGTTCTGCACTAGTGAATAAAGTTATTATTTATTTCCTTATTTCATAATAAATGTTTATTATTCATGCTAGAATTGTATTAACCGGAAACATGATACATGTGTGAATACATAGACAAATAGAGTGTCACAAATATGCCTCTACTTGACTAGCTCGTTGATCAAAGATGGTTATGTTTCCTAGCCATAGACATGAGTTGTCATTTGATTAACGGGGTCACATCATTAGGAGAATGATGTGGTTGACTTGACCCATTCCGTTAGCTTAGCACTCGATCGTTTAGTATGTTGCTATTGCTTTCTTCATGACTTATACATGTTCCTATGACTATGAGATTATGCAACTCTGACACGTCTCCAACGTATCTATAATTTTTGATTGCTCCATGCTATCTACTGTTTTGGACTATATTGGGCATTATTTTCCACTTTTATATTATTTTTGGGACTAACCTATTAACCGGAGGCCCAGCCCAGAATTGCTGTTTTTTGCCTATTTCAGTGTTTCGAAGAAACGAAATATCAAACGGAGTCCAAACGGAATGAAACCTTTGGGAACGTGATTTTCTCACCGAACGTGATCCAGGAGACTTGGACCCTACTCCAAGGAACAAAAGAGGCGTTCTTTATGACTAATGTTGAGTCCACCGTTCACAATTCTTTCATACATGTCACTCTTGATTCATTGCATATCCCGGTACACCGCCGGAGGCATTCATATAGAGTCATATTTTGTTCTAAGTATTGAGTTGTAATTGTTGAGTTGTAAGAAAAAATAAAAGTGTGATGATCATCATTTTTAGAGCATTGTCCCAAGTGAGGAAAGGATGATGGAGACTATGATTCCCCCACAAGTCGGGATGACACTCCGGACGAAAAAAAAGAGGCCCTAAAAAAAGAGAAAAGGCCCAAATAAAAAATGAGAGAAAAAGAGAGAAGGGACAATGTTACTATCCTTTTACCACACTTGTGCTTCAAAGTAGCACCATGATCTTCATGATAGAGAGTCTCTCATTTTGTCACTTTCTTATACTAGTGGGAATTTTTCATTATAGAACTTGGCTTGTATATTCCAATGATGGGCTTCCTCAAATTGCCCTAGGTCTTCCTGAGCAAGCAAGTTGGATGCACACCCACTTAGTTTCTTTTGTTGAGCTTTCATATACTTATAGCTCTAGTGCATCCGTTGCACGGCAATCCCTACTCACTCACATTGATATCTATTGATGGGAATCTCCATAGCCCGTTGATACGCCTAATTGATGTGAGACTATCTTCCCCTCTTTTTGTCTTCTCCACAACCATCATTCTCTTCCACATATAGTGCTATATCCATGGCTCACGCTCATGTATTGCGTGAAGGTCGAAAAAGTTTTGAAAATGTTAAAGTATGAAACAATTGCTTGGCTTGTCATCGGGGTTGTGCATGATTTAAATACTTTGTGTGGTGAAGATAGAGCATAGCCAGACTATATGATTTTACAGGGATAACTTTCTTTGGCCATGTTATTTTGAGAAGACATAATTGTTTTGTTAGTATGCTTGAAGTATTATTACTTTTTATGTTAATATGAACTTTTGTCTTGAATATTTCGAATCTGAATATTCATACCACAATTAAGAAGATTTGCATTGAAATTATGCCAAGTAGCACTCCCCATCAAAAATTCTCTTTTTATCATTTACCTACTCGAGGACGAGCGGGAATTAAGCTTGGGGATGCCTGATACGTCTCCAACATATCTATAATTTTTGATTGCTCCATGCTATATTATCTACTGTTTTGGACTATATTGGGCTTTATTTTCCACTTTTATATTATTTTTGGGACTAACCTATTAACCGGAGGCCCAGCCTAGTATTGCTGTTTTTTGCCTATTTCAGTGTTTCGAAGAAACGGAATATCAAACGGAGTCCAAACGGAATGAAACCTTCGGGAACGTGATTTTCTCACCGAATGTGATCCAGGAGACTTGGACCCTACTCCAAGGAACAAAAGAGGCGGTCACGAGGGTGGGGGGCGCGCCCTTGCCTCGTGGGCCCCCTGTTACTCCACCGACGTACTCCTTCCTCCCATATATACCTACGTACCCCCAAACGATCAGATATGGAGCCAAAAACCTAATTCCACCGCCGCAACTTTCTGTATCCACGAGATCCCATCTTGGGGCCTGTTCCAGAGCTCCGCCGGAGAGGGCCGTCATCACGGAGGGCTTCTACATCATCATAGCCTCTCCGATGAAGTGTGAGTAGTTTACCTCAGACCTTCGGGTCCATAATTATTAGCTAGATGGCTTCTTCTCTCTTTGTGGATCTCAATACAATGTTCTCCCCCTCTCTCGTGGAGATCTATTCGACGTAATCTTCTTTTTGCGGTGTGTTTGTTGAGACCGATGAATTGTGGGTTTATGATCAAGTCTATCTATGAATAATATCTGAATCTTCTCTGAATTCTTTTATGTATGATTGGTTATCTTTGCAAGTCTCTTCGAATTATCAGTTTGGTTTGGCCTACTAGATTGGTTTTTCTTGCCATGGGAGAAGTGCTTAGCTTTGGGTTCAATCTTGCGGTGTCCTTTCCCAGTGACAGAAGGGGCAGCAAGGCACGTATTGTATTGTTGCCATCGAGGATAACAAGATGGGGTTTTTATCATAATGCATGAAACTATCCCTCTACATCATGTCATCTTGCTTAAGGCGTTACTCTGTTTTTAACTTAATACTCTAGATGCATGTTGGATAGCGGTCGATGAGTGGAGTAATAGTAGTAGATGCAGGCAGGAGTCGGTCTACTTGTCTCGGACGTGATGCCTATATACATGATCATACCTAGATATTCTCATAACTATGCTCAATTCTGTCAATTGCTCAACAGTAATTTGTTCACCCACCGTAGAATACTTATGCTCTTGAGAGAAGCCACTAGTGAACCCTATGGCCCCCGGGTCTATTCTCATCATATCAATCTCCATCACTTTATTATTGCTTTGCTTTTTTACTTTGCCTTTTACTTTTCACTTTGCATCTCTATATCAAAAATACCAAAAATATTATCTATCATCTCTATTAGATCTCACTTTCGTAAGTGACCGTGAAGGGGTTGACAATCCCTAATCGCGTTGGTTGCGAGGAGCTATTGTTTTTGTGTAGGTACGAGGGACTTGCGCGTAGCCTCCTACTGGATTGATACCTTGGTTCTCAAAAACTGAGGGAAATACTTAAGCTACTTTGCTGCATCATCCTCCCCTCTTCGGGGAAATCCAACGCAGTGCTCAAGAGGTAGCAAACTCCCGTTTACCGGAGGAACACTTTGTGTGCTACCAAACGTCATAACGTAACTGGGTGATTATAAAGGTGCTCTACAGGTGTCTCCAAAGGTACTTGTTGGGTTGGCATATTTCGAGATTAGGATTTGTTACTCCGATTGTCGGAGAGGTATCTCTGGGCCCACTTGGTAATGCACATCACTATAACCCTTGCAACCATTGCAACTAATGAGTTAGTTACGGGATGATGTATTACGGAACGAGTAAAGAGACTTGCCCGTAACGAGATTGAACTAGGTATTGAGATACCGACGATCGAATCTCGGGCAAGTAACATACCGATGACAAAGGGAACAACGTATGTTGTTATGCGGTTTGACCGATAAAGATCTTCGTAGAATATGTGGGAGCCAATATGAGCATCCAGGTTCCGTTATTGGTTATTGACCGGAGACGTGTCTCGGTCATGTCTACATTGTTCTCGAACCCGTAGGATCCGCACGCTTAAAGTTCGATGACGGTTATATTATGAGTTTATGTGTTTTGATGTACCGAAGGTAGTTCGGAGTCCCGTATGAGATCGGGGACATGACGAGGAGTCTCGAAATGGTCGAGACGTAAAGATCGATATATTGGACGACTATATTCGGACATCGGAAAGGTTCCGAGTGGTTCGGGTATTTTTCGGAGTACCGAGAGTTACGGGAATTCGCCGGGGAGTATATGTGCCTTATTGGGCTTTAGGGGAAAGAGAGAGGAGAGGTTGAGCGCCCCCCAAGGCCTAGTCCGAATTGGACTAAGGGGAGGGGCTGCGCCCCTCCTTCCTTCTCTTCTCTCTCCCCTTTCCTTGACTCCTACTCCTACTACTTGGAACGGGGGCGGGAGTAGAGAGGGCCGGCCCTCCCCGGTGGGAGTAGGACTCCTCCTAGGGTGCGCCATAGAGAGGGCCGGCCCTCCTCCTCCTCCACTCCTTTATATACGGGGAGGGGGGCACCCCTTGGAGACACAACAATTGATCCCTTGGATCTCTTAGCCGTGTGCGATGCCCCCCTCCACCATAATCCACCTCGGTCATATCGTAGCGGTGCTTAGGCGAAGCCCAGCATCGGTAGAACATCATCATCGTCACCACGCCGTCGTGCTGACGGAAGTCTCCCTCAAAGCTCAGCTGGATCGGAGTTCGAGGGACGTCATCGAGTTGAACGTGTGCTGAACTCGGAGGTGCCGTGCGTTCGGTACTTGATCGGTTGGATCGTGAAGACGTACGACTACATCAACCGCATTGTGCTAACGCTTCCGCTTTCGGTCTACGAGGGTACCTGGACACACTCTCCCCCCTCGTTGCTATGCATCACCATGATCTTGCGTGTGCGTAGGATTTTTTTTGAAACTAGTGGACCCGTTGCGCCAAATGGCGCAGAGACCTGCTGATTCCATGTTAGCGATGAAAAGAAATCTATGGTTTATTTGATTTTGGTACAGGCAATCACATATGACAATAAATTAATCTCTCTTAGTCGGGAAAAACGGGGGCTTGCTGTCTACAATAGACGTATATACACATTTAAATTTGGTAGCATAGAGTTCTATTTGAAACAAAATTTATGTAACAAGTATAATCCACGGTATTTTGTTGTCTATAATGAGATGCATATACACATCCTAATTTGGTAGCACAAGGTCCCATTCAAAATCATGCCACATGCGGTAACAAATTTAACCCACTTTAATAAAGAAAAAGTATAGGTTTGTTGTCTACAATAAGATGTACATGCACATTTTACTTTGGTAGTGTAGGGTCTCGTTCAAATCCACATCGCATTCGAAATATATGTATTTTTCAATAAACTTCTATTTGAGCATGCAAATACTCACGGTAAGAATTTAGACCCTTCTATATAAAAAAATAGTACATATCTTTTTGCCTAAGAACATATATGTATACTTAACACCATGTAGGAAATCAGTTGAGGCCTTATACTATTTTAAGAAGAGTAGTGTTTCTATCAACTTTGTTTTTGTGTGTTTGAAAAAAAAGTATTTATGTGCCACTTAGACGCATGTATATTTCAAAGCAGTCATATGGCAGCCGGTTCGGACCATGAAAGCAGTCGTATGGCAGCCAGTTTGGCCCATGACTCGAGCAACTTATTTATCCCTTCTTCCTCAGCAGCTGCATTCAGTCAGCGACAAAACTCCTTAGTAGTACTTCCATCATCTCAATAATTGGGATGGATATCATCCACTACAATGAAGAACAACAACATTTCTGTATATCTTGAACAATAATAACGTCATTTACAATACATTTGGTCAAGAAACCAATTAGCAGAAGAATAATAACATTTCTCTATATCTCAAATTCCACATATGGGATTATTAATATCTTGACTTGTATGGATGGCTTCACTCGTAACAATACATATGCCTTCTGTTTATTTGCCTGACAAAATGTCCATCAGAAGAATTACTCATATAGGAGGAAGTGGGGAGTATTTCAAACTGAAACAAAGAATTGATCCTACCTACGTGAAGTGTAATAGCTTTAAAGCCTCTGAATATATTCTGCTACTACTCCACCAGGAAAGTGCAGGGCTTCAAGAACCAAAAGAGGCCACTCGAGCTCTCTTCGGACTCATAAGCCCTGTTGTTGTTTATATCCTTAACCCCAAAAGGTTGACTCTTAGCATCTCTATTGTTCTCCTGACCCTTATTAGCATAGCTGTTTACCATAATGGTGTTGTTTGGAAAAATCATAGTATAATGCACAACGAAATTAGTGCCACATGTTGATGCCACTAATTTTTTAAAAACACCCTTAAGAAACAGAATCAACTGAACCTTGAACACAAGTAGGCCTAGAGCTAGAAAACAATACATCATATTACTAAGCAAAAGCAAGTAGAAATATCGAGAGGCAGAACTATTTGAAAACGAAAATGTTGGCAAAGTAAAATAGAAACATCAATGATTTTCTGGACGTCACGCGGGAGACAGCAGTAGGAAACATATAATTGCCCTCTGGGTAAACCTTGAACTCTTTAAGTAGAGCAAACAAAAGATAAGTCTGAACATTGCTTTTATTTAGTCACAGCATAGCACAAGCTTAATATTCTGGGCATAAGCATGACACCAACAACATATAAAGATTTGACAAATGCGAGATACCGCAACCAATTTTAAACTTTGCACAACTTCATGAATATATGAATCTCTTGGCAGCACTATACCCATTGTGCCAAATGGCACAGAGGCCCACTGATTCCATGTATGCTTTGAAAAGAAAACCGTGTATTAATTGTTTTATCATGGGCAAGTACAATAAGTAACAAATGGAATAGCCTTTATATCAAAAAAATGTTTTTTTTGTTGAATTTATACCTCTCTATATCTATTTATTTTTCCTTTGACCTACAACGTACTTGTACCTAACAACATGTATAATACCAATTGAGGATCCTTCTTTTTTTGTCAAAATAATGTGCCTTACTAACCGCACTGGCTGAAGATCAAGATAGATAATGAGTTAAGGATCATTTTCAGCAGCAGATCCGTTTGAAGCAGATCACAAAATTCGATCATTGCTCCTTGAACTCCTTACTCCTAAGCTTGAAAACACACAAATGCTTCTATAAAAGCTTCAGACCACCAGTAACATCGTAAACCAAGTTAGTCGGTATTACTCAAAAGAAATAGTAGAATAATCAAACAAATCTCAGTTAGGCTGGGATAACTGCAGATCCAGAAGCATATCCGATGTAAGGACCACATATGCAGTCTCAATGGTGAGAACCAGTGCAAGATTAAGAAATTATCCAAGTCCCCGCCCATAAGTCCTAATAAACCCGGAGATAAATGCCAGTATCCTATCACTTGATTCAAACAGCACGTATAGGATCATGTAGCAGAACATGCGTGTGATTAGAAACCAAGTTCATTATGGAAAGGGACATTTTGTACAAATTTTACAAACAGAAGCTCTTATTTTCATATTTCCGTATCCTTCTTTAAACTATGAATCTAATCTTTTGGAAAATATTGGTCTCTTATCATTATGTGTGTAAATAAAAATTTCATAAGAAGAAGACATTGCAACCACTTGGGATGAGTCAAGTGGGATCTGAAACAATGGTTGTCCTGCTCCAGCCCCTAGTGTACCTCCCTCCTACAGTCCTGCTCCAGCTCCTTGTTTAGCTCGTCAGGCCCTCACGTTAGCCATCAGGCGCCTGGAGGAAGGAGGCAGGTGCATAGGATCTGCAACAATGTCCATAAAACAAAATTTACATACTGTATTTTTCAGAAGACGAACATAGCAGAACTATCTCAACAATGAACTGACATCTAAACCCCAGAAACTGAAGAACCCTACAGCAACACAAATCTTCTTCATAATAAGAAAATAAATCTTAATTAGACAAGGATACTGATATGCAAATTTGAGGTAGAAAAATGATCATTTTCCTAGGTACTAACTCGCAACTGGTATGCAAATATACTGACTAAAAAGATCTGTAGATTAAACATGAGATCCTACTGACAAACACGAAATGACATTCTGTTCTAGGTTCAAATCAGCAAGTAAATAGTTACCATGTTAATTAGAAGGGTCTCCTCAGCCTGAGGCCATACAAGTAAGGTAGCCCCTGACAAAGAGGATGTCATGCTCCATGGACCAGTCTGGTATCCTTCATTTGTGCGTACTACTCTGGGCCATGAGTCTCTTTTTAAATCTAAAACAACATATAATTGCATGTAGCCGAGTGTTACATCTCGAAAAGGCCCATGATAGCCGAGTGTTCCAGAATCTAAATCATGATAGCTGAGTGTTCCATCTCGAAAAAGATATAAAACAAGTCATGGTATTATTGCTTCAAAAACTATGGCTAGATCAGTTCTAAAGTTCAATTTTTAGTATGTAGAAACAACTTAAGTGGCAAGTTATTAGATATTCTGCATCAGAACAGAATTTTGACTAAATAATAACTTACATAAGCACTAGACCTGTGAACACTCGCTCTCTGGGACAAATGCAGACCAACTAAACTGAATATTCTACATCAGAACAAAATCTTCACTAATTAATAACTGACATAAGCACTGGACTTGTAAACACTCGCTCTCTGGGAGAAATTGACAAGGACAATGCATGAACACTTGCAACTGATCTGTGGCACTTAATTTGCATATATCAATTAGTTCAACAAGGGCGTAGGGGGTGGAGATGGAGAAATCAAGAAACATAACAACATTTATAAAACACATTTTGCAACAATTTGAATAAACCCAAATTGGGGCCGCAAGCTTCGCTCCTAGGGGGATAATCGTGATTCACCATAGCTAAGACAATTAGTTCATCACTGAATTATAAAGAAAAGAAATATGCCTAGCCTTACAGAATGTCATAGCACACATGTTTGGTAGAAAAGACAGAAAATTATATACTGTCAATAACATATGAGGATTTAACAAACACGGGACACCACAGCCCATTTTAAAAATTTACATATAATCGTGCATATACTTAATATCCCGACGGCACTATATCCACATTACTTGAGAAAGTAAATAATAAACGACACTCACGGAAGAGTTGTAGGTTTCTACAGTTTCCACTTTACAATCCCAACATAACTATATAGTTGATCTGCAAGTACTCACATGACATGACGATGGCTTAAACACATATCCATCTTTTATGGCATGAACATGTATATTTCTAGATTACAATTAGTAATGAGAAGCGATGGGTAGCTCACTCTTTAACATCCTCCATACCAGGAAAATATCACACGTGCAGCTGTGAAAGAGAACTATAAAGGGAACGGACTTACATGTAACGATGTGGCATAGGTGCGCATGCCTCACCAAGCGAGATCTTTGTGGACGATACCTAATGATGCGAGAGTATTCTCTCTCTAGGCAAGTTCAAAGCTACATGACCACACCAAAGTTCAAGTCAATATTAAATGTACACGATGATTCTATGACTGCCAACCAATTAATCTAGGGAAACAAATCAGATCAATCAGTTCTCACCTTACCTAATTATTTTCGTCTGCCAAGCATTTTGCGCCTGCTGCAATCTTCAAATATATTTTGTAATCAACCTATCCGTTCATACTAAGAAGGAAGAACGCCTAAATTATCTGTGCAAAGTAGAAAACATAACCAATTAGTAAAAAAATCCTAATCCACATCCAAGTTACAAAGTTCTACTAATGATCTAAATTCATAAATTGGTACAAATATATGTGCAAGGAAAGTGACATGCCACACCATGAGCTTTCGTTTTACTGAACAATCCAGAAGTAGTAATAGAAAAGTTCATATTAGCCACGACTAAACTGCATATCAACCATAGATTTTGTTCAACCATTAATTCCACAGCCCAGGCGTTGCTCCTGCTATTTTTCACTGTTAATTCGCTTCATTTTCTGCAATTTCCCGTAGCAAGGACATGAACAGGAATCGCAAGAGGAAAATCAGCCCCAAATCAGATAAGCTAATGGAGAAATCTGCCATTGTTTTGCCAACAAAATCGGATCAAACAAGAGAGGAAATCTATAGGAAAACAAACCACGCAACGCCATCTTCCTCGGCATGGACCACCTCGTCCAGCTCCTGGCGTCCAGTCACCGTCGTTGCTCGCATGCTCCCTGCCGCCGCCGCCATTTTTGTCCCCGGGTTCGGTCGTAGGCAGAGGGGCCGCCGCCACCACTCTCCCTGGGCGCCATCTCCTCCTCCATCTGGCGGCGCCTAGTCCTTGTTTCTTCCACTCCCGAGGAGCCAGATCCACGGGCTCGCCGCTGCTCGGATGGAGAAGAACGGGGTGGAGCGGATGCTGGCCTGGAGGTGACTCGGCTTGGCCCGAGAGTGGAGTTGGGGTGCTGCGGGAGAGGTCGGAGGCGAGGGTGTCGAGGGGAGGACAGAGGCGAAGAGCAGGGAGAAGGGGAGGCGGCGGCGTAGGAGAGCAGTGGAGGGAGCGGGGAAGAGACGAGGCACAGGGGCGTGGGAGGCTGTGGGGACCGACGGGAAAGGGGCTAGGTTTCTCTGGCGGCTTGTGTGTGAGTGGGACGAGACGAGGGCAAGATTGGCTGCCAGACTCGCGGAGCGGATAGGCTGAAACCTCCTGCACGCGGGGACAACAAACCCAGCCAACCAGCACGTGGCGCGAGCCCACCCGTCATTGGCCAGTGAAAACAACAGTGAGGTGAAAATCGAGTTTGACAGTCGTGAAGATCCGACGGCTCAGACGCGAAGAAAGCTAGATCCAACGGCCAAGGAAGGCCTAATTGGGGAAGCACCGTGGAGACAAGTTGTCTAGCAGCCTTATATGTTTAAATTAGTACGTTCCCCAACAGTGGCATCCGAGCCTGGTTTTATGCGTAGATGTTATATGCACGAGTATAACACAAGTGAGTTGTGGGCGATACAAGTCATACTGCTTACCAGCATGTCATACTTTGTTTCGGCGGTATTGTTGGATGAAGCGGCCCGGACCGACATTACGCGTACGCTTACGCGAGACTGGTTTTACCGCCGTGCTATGCACACAGGTGACTAGCGGGTGTCAGTTTCTCCAACTTTAGTTGAACCGAGTATGCTACGTCCGGTCCTTGCGAAGATTAAAACAACACCAACTTGACAAACTATCATTGTGGTTTTGATGCGTAGGTAAGAACGGTTCTTGCTCAGCCCGTAGCAGCCACGTAAAACTTGCAACAACAAAGTAGAGGACGTCTAACTTGTTTTTGTAGGGCATGTTGTGATGTGATATGGTCAAGGCATGATGCTATATTTTATTGTATGAGATGATCATGTTTTGTAACCGAGTTATCGGCAACTGGCAGGAGCCATATGGTTGTCGCTTTATTGTATGCAATGCAAATGCCTTGTAATGCTTTACTTTATCACTAAGCGGTAGCGATAGTCGTAGAAGCATAAGTTGACGAGACAATAACGATGCTACGATGGAGATCAAGGTGTCGCGCCAGTGACGATGGTGATCATGACGGTGCTTCAGAGATGGAGATCACAAGCACAAGATGATGATGGCCATATCATATCACTTATATTAATAGCATGTGATGTTTATCTTTTATGCATCTTATCTTGCTTTGATTGACGGTAGCATTATAAGAAGATCTCTCACTAAATTATCAAGGTATAAGTGTTCTCCCTGAGTATGCACCGTTGCAAAAGTTCTTCGTGCTGAGACACCACGTGATGATCGGGTGTGATAGGCTCTACGTTCAAATACAACGGGTGCAAAATAGTTGCACACGCGAAATACTCAGGTTAAACTTGACGAGCCTAGCATATAACAGATATGGCCTCGGAACACTGAGACCGAAAGGTCGAGCGTGAATCATATAGTAGATATGATCAACATAGTGATGTTCACCATTGAAACTACTCCATCTCACGTGATGATCGGACATGGTTTAGTTGATATGGATCATGTGATCACTTAGAAGATTAGAGGGATGTCTATCTAAGTGGGAGTTCTTAAGTAATTTGATTAACTGAACTTTAATTTATCATGAACTTAGTCCTGGTAGTATTAGCATATCTATGTTGTAAATCAATAGCTCGCGTTTAGCTCACTGTTTTATTTTTTATATGTTCCTAGAGAAAACTAGGTTGAAAGATGTTAGTAGCAATGATGCGGATTGGATCCATGATCTGAGGTTCATCCTCATTGCTGCACAGAAGAATTATGTCCTTGATGCACTGCTAGGTGACAGACCTATTGCAGGAGTAGATGCAGACGTTATGAACGTTTTGACAAAAGCTCGGTATGATGACTACTTGATAGTTTAGTGCACCATACTTTAAGGCTTAGAATCGGGGCTTCAAAGACGTTTTTTGAAATGCCATGGAACATATAAGATGTTCCAAGAGTTGAAATTTGTAGTTCATACTCATGCCCGTGTCGAGAGGTATGAGACCTCTGATAGTACTTTGCCTACAAGATGGAGGAGAATTGCTCAGCTAGTGAGCATGTGCTTAGAATGTCTGAGTACTACAATCACTTGAATCAAGTGGGAGTTAATCTTCCAGATAAGATAGTGATTGACAGAGTTCTCTAGTCAATATCACCAAGTTACTAGAACTTTGTGATGAACTATAATATGCAAGGGATAAATGGAGACGATTCCCAAGCTCTTCGTGATGCTGAAATCGACGAAGGTAGAAATCAAGAAAAGCATCAAGTGTTGATGGTTGACAAGACCACTAGTTTCAAGAAAAGGGCAAAGGGAAGAAGGGGAACTTTAAGAAGAACGGCAAGCAAGTTGCTACTCAAGTGAAGAAGCCCAAGTCTGTACCTAAGTCTGAGACTAAGTGCTTCTACTACAAAGGGACTGGTCACTGGAAGCGGAACTGCCCCAAGTATTTGGTGGATAAGAAGGATGGCAAAGTGAACAAAGGTATATTTGATATACAGATTATTGATGTGTATTTTACTAGTGTTCGTAGCAACCCCTCGGTATTTGATACTGGTTCAGTTGCTAAGAGTAGTAACTCGAAATGGGAGTTGCAGAATGAACAGAGACTAGTTAAGGGTGAAGTGACGGTGTGTGTTGGAAGTGGTTCCAAGATTGATATGATCATCATCGCACGTTCCCTACACTTTCAGAATTAGTGTTGAACCTAAATAAGTGTTATTTGGTGTTTGCGTTGAGCATGAATATGATTTGGTCATGTTTACTGCAATACGGTTATTCATTTAAGTTAGAGAATAATTGTTGTTCTATTTACATGAATAAAACCTTCTATGGTCATACACCCAATGAAAATGGTTTTTTGGATCTCGATCGTAGTGATACACATATTCATAATATTGAAGCCAAAAGATGCAAAGTTAATAATGATAGTGCAACTCATTTGTGGCACTGTCGTTTAGGTCATATTGGTGTAAAGCGCATGAAGAAACTCCATGCTGATGGGATTTTGGAATCACTTGATTATGAATCACTTGATGCTTGCGAACCGTGCCTCATGGGCAAGATGACTAAAAAACCGTTCTCCGGAACTATGGAGCGAGCAACAGATTTGTTGGAAATCATACATACAGATGTATGTGGACCAATGAATGCTGAGGCTCGCGACGGGTATCGTTATTTTCTCACCTTCACAGATGATTTAAGCAGATATGGGTATATCTACTTGATGAAACATAAGTCTGAAACGTTTGAAAAGTTCATATAATTTTAGAGTGAAGTGGAAAATCACCGTAACGAGAAAATAAAGTTTCTACGATCTGATTGTAGAGGAGAATATTTGAGTTACGAGTTTGGTCCTCATTTGAATCAATGTGGAATAGTTTTGCAACTCACGCCACCTGGAACACCACAGCGTAATGATGTGTCCGAACATCGTAATCGTACTTTATTAGATATGGTGCAACCTATGATGTCTCTTACCGATTTACCACTATCGTTTTGGGGTTATGCATTAGAGACAACTGCATTCACGTTAAGTAGGGAACCATCTAAATCCGTTGAGACGACACCTTATGAGCTTTGGTTTGGCAAGAAACCAAAAGTTGTCATTTCTTAAAGTTTGGGGTTGCGATGCTTATGTGAAAAGGCTTCAACCTGATAAGCTTGAACCCAAATCGGAGAAATTTGTCTTCATAGGATACCCAAAGGAAACTGTTGGGTACACCTTCTATCACAGATATGAAGGCAAGACTTTTGTTGCTAAATTTGGATCCTTTCTAGAGAAGGAGTTTCTCTCGAAAGAAGTGAGTGAGAGGAAAGTAGAACTTGATGAGGTAACTATACCTGCTCCCTTATTGAAAAGTAGTTCATCACAGAAATTTGTTCTAGTGACTCCTACACCAATTGGTGAGGAAGCTAATGATGATGATCATGTAACTTCAGATCAAGTTATTACCGAACCTCGTAGGTCAACCAGAGTGAGATTCGCACCAGAGTGGTACAGTAATCCTATTCTGGAGGTCATGTTACTTGACCATGACGAACCTACGAATTATGAGGAAGCGATGATGAGCCCAGATTCCGCGAAATGGCTTGAGGCCATAAAATCTGAGATGAGATCCATGTATGAGAACAAAGTGTGGACTTTGGTTGACTTGCCCGATGACCAGCAAGCCATAGAAAATAAATGGATCTTCAAGAGGAAGATGGACGCTGATAGTAGTGTTACTATCTACAAAGCTAGAATTGTCGCAAAATGTTTTCGACAAGTTCAAGGTGTTGACTACGATGAGAGTTTCTCAGTAGTATCTATGCTTAAGTCTATCCGAATCATGTTAGCAATTGCCGCATTTAATGAAATCTGGCAAATGGATAAACAAAACTGCATTCCTTAATGGATTTATTAAAGAAGAGTTGTATATGATGCAACCAGAAGGTTTTGTCAATCCTAAAGGTGCTAACAAAATATGCAAGCTCCAGCGATCCATCTATGGACTGGTGCAAGCATCTCAGAGTTGGAATATACGCTTTGATAAGTTGATCAAAGCATATAGTTTTATACAGACTTGCGGTGAAGCCTGTATTTACAAGAAAGTGAGTGGGAGCACTATAGCATTTCTGATAAGTATATGTGAATGACATGTTGTTGATCGGAAATAATGTAGAATTATTCTGCAAAGCATAAAGGAGTGTTTGAAAGGAGTTTTTCAAAGAAAGACCTCGGTGAAGCTGCTTACATATTGAGCATCAAGATCTATAGAGATAGATCAAGACGCTTGATAAGTTTTTTCAATGAGTACATACCTTGACAAGATTTTGAAGTAGTTCAAAATGGAACAGTCAAAGAAAGAGTTCTTGCCTGTGTTACAAGGTGTGAAATTGAGTAAGACTCAAAGCCCGACCACGGCAGAAGATAGAAAGAAAACGGAAGTCATTCCCTATGCCTCAGCCATAGGTTCTATAAAGTATGCCATGCCGTGTACCAGATCTATTGTATACCCTACACTGATTTTGGCAAGGGAGTACAATAGTGATCTAGGAGTAGATCACTGGAGAGCGGTCAAAATTATCCTTAGTGGAATAAGGATATGTTTCTCGATTATGGACGTGACAAAAAGGTTCATCGTAAAGGGTTACGTCGATGCAAGTTTTGACAGCGATCCAGATGACTCTAAGTCTCAATCTGGATACATATTGAAAGTGGGAGAAATTAGCTAGAGTAGCTCCATACAGAGCATTGTTGACATAGAAATTTGCAAAATACATACGGATCTAAATGTGACAAACCCGTTGACTAAACTTCTCTCACAAGCAAAACATGATCACACCTTAGTACTCTTTGGGTGTTAATCACATAGCGATCTGAACTAGATTATTGACTCTAGTAAACCCTTTCGGTGTTGGTCACATGACGATGTGAACTATGAGTGTTAATCACATGGTGATGTGAACTATTGGTGTTAAATCACATGGTGATGTGAACTAGATTATTGACTCTAGTGCAAGCGGGAGACTGGAGGAAATATGCCCTAGAGGCAATAATAAAGTTTATTTATTTTCTCATTTCATGATAAATGTTTATTATTCATGCTAGAATTGTATTAACCGGAAACATGATACATGTGTGAATACATAGAAAAACAGAGTGTCACTAGTATGCCTCTACTTGACTAGCTCGTTGATCAAAGATGGTTATGTTTCCTAGCCATAGATATGAGTTGTCATTTGATTAACGGGATCACATCATTAGGAGAATGATGTGGTTGACTTGACCCATTCTGTTAGCTTAGCACTTGATCGTTTAGTATGTTGCTATTGCTTTCTTCATGACTTATACATGTTCCTATGACTATGAGATTATGCAACTCCCGTTTACCGGAGGAACAGTTTGTGTGCTACCAAACGTCACAACGTAACTAGGTGATTATAAAGGAGCTCTACAGGTGTCTCCAAAGGTACTTGTTGGGTTGGCATATTTCGAGATTAGGATTTGTCACTCCGATTGTCGGAGAGGTATCTCTGGGCCCACTCGGTAATGCACATCACTATAAGCCTTGCAAGCATTGCAACTAATGAATTAGTTGCGGGATGATGTATTACGGAACGAGTAAAGAGACTTGCCGGTAACGAGATTGAACTAGGTATTGAGATACCGACGATCGAATCTCGGGCAAGTAACATACCGATGACAAAGGGAACAACGTATGTTGTTATGTGGTTTGACCGATAAAGATCTTCGTAGAATATGTGGGAGCCAATATGAGCATCCAAGTTCCGCTATTGGTTATTGACCGGAGACGTGCCTTGGTCATGTCTACATTGTTCTTGAACCCGTAGGGTCCGCACGCTTAAATTTCGATGACGGTTATATTATGAGTTTATGTGTTTTGATGTACCGAAGGTAGTTCGGAGTCCCGGATGAGATCGGGGACATGATGAGGAGTCTCGAAATGGTCGAGATGTAAAGATCGATTTATTGGACGACTATATTCGGACATCGGAAAGGTTCCGAGTGGTTCGGATATTTTTTGGAGTACTGGAGAGTTACGGGAATTCGCCGGGGAGTATATGGGCCTTATTGGGCTTTAGGGGAAAGAGAGAGGAGAGGTTGCGCGCCCCCCAAGGCCTAGTCTGAATTGGACTAAGGGGAGGGGCTGCGCCCCCTCCTTCCTTCTCTTCTCTCTCCCCTTTCCTTGACTCCTACTCCTACTACTTGGAAGGGGGGGAATCCTACTCCCGGTGGGAGTAGGACTCCTCCTAGGGTGCGCCATAGAGAGGGCCGGCCCTCCCCCTCCTCCACTCCTTTATATACAGGGAGGGGGGCACCCCTTGGAGACACAACAATTGATCCCTTGGATCTCTTAGCCGTGTGCGGTGCCCCCTCCACCATAATCCACCTCAGTCATATCGTAGCGGTGCTTAGGCGAAGCCCTGCGTCGATAGATCATTGTCATCGTCACCACGCCGTCATGCTAACGGAACTCCCCTCAAAGCTCGGCTGGATCGGAGTTCGAGGGACGTCATCGAGTTGAACGTGTGCTGAACTCCGAGGTGTCGTGCGTTCGGTACTTGATCGGTCGGATCGTGAAGACGTACGACTACATCAACCGCGTTGTGCTAATGCTTCCACTTTCGGTCTACGAGGGTACGTGGACACACTCTCCCCTCTCGTTGCTATGCATCACCATGATCTTGCGTGTGCGTAGGAATTTTTTTTAAATTACTATGTTCCGCAACAGATTTCCCCCTCCGGCAGGGTGCCGGAATGGGCTCCCAATTGGTTTTTGTGGCTACAGAGGCTTGCGGCGGAGGAACTTCTCGTCTAGGGTTCTTTTCGGAGGTTCTATATTTACAAGAATTTATGGCATCGGTCTCACGTCAAGGAGGTGCCCGAGGGGCCCACAAGGCGTAGGGGCGCGCCCTGGGGGGAGGGTGCGCCTAGAGGGCTTGTGGCCTCCTGGTCCACTTCCTGGCCCACCTCTTGTGCTTCGGGGGTCTCTTTTGGTCCATAAAAAATGACCATAAATTTCAGCCCATTCCGAGAACTTTTATTCTGCACAAAAAACGACACCACGGTAGTTTTGCTGAAAACAACGTCAGTCCGGGTTAGTTCTAATCAAATCATACCAAAACCATATAAAATTGTTATAAACATGACATGAATACTTCATACATTATAGATAAGTTGGAGACGTATCACTGGCTGCCTCGGGTCGGCTGCGTCGGACCCGCCGGCTGCGCTGTCCGCACCGACTTCATCTCGGACTCCGCCGCCACCTCGCCTCCACCGAGCGGCGTCCCTGACCTCGCACACGATCAGATTGATCACCCGCCTGCTACCGCGATCCTCCTCATCTACGCCGCACGACCGACCTGGCCCGTCGGTTGTGTGCGCCTCTGCAGGTCCCGTGAAGACCGTCCAGAGTACAGTGCGCCTCTACACCAATCAAGCAACGGGCTGCCGCATCATTGCCTCGTCGGGCTGCAACATCGTCGCCAAGTGGTTTTCCTTATGGCTGCAGCGCCGCGCCGCTGTTGCGCCGCCCATTCAGTCCGTAGCGCCACATCATGTGGTCCTCACCGCCGCCCGAAGGTTGTTCCCGTGGTTGCAGCAATCCGCGCATTGTTGTTGCATAGTGTCGCGGCCTGTGGTCATCCCCCACCCCGAGGCCGTCCGCTCCAAGCCGTCCCTATGGCTGCATCGACCCTCGCGCTGCTGCTGTGTCACCCCGTCGCACTACAAGAAATATGTCAACTTATGACCTTCTGTCAGTGACCCTGGAAGAATTGGTCATAGATTTATGACCATTTGAGACCAATTGGTCAAAAGCTGTTCGAGGGGCTCCAAACCCTAAACCATTGCGACCATTTTGGTCAGAAAGGTCATAATTTCCTTACACGAAATGGTCATAAAGCAAACAGCACTAGTCCACTACCTTATTTCTAGTTGTTAACAACCAATATAGATGGTCATAGCCTTGTAAATTGTGGTGGGTTGCGATGACTAGGCGCCATCTCATCAGTTTTGCCTATGTGTCATGTCCATGTGGCAGTTTTTGCCCTAGGTTGTGAAGAAACCTATATTTCTGTCATTCCCAAAATTCCCAAAAAAATCTCATAAATTCTTTGGGTCATATATTTGTCAAATATGTAAAAACCTTCCTTGCTTATTTAAAAAATAATTCAAAAATATTCATTTTCCTATTCTGTTCAGAACAACAGTTTGTGAAGGAAGTACCACTTTGGCATGTCCAAATAGTATCCATTTTATACAGTGCTTTCCTATGCCCAAATAACCATCCTCCACCAAATGTCAGCTCAATACATTCATTATTTTGAGCCGAGCTTCAACATTCGTAGTTATGTCCAGTGTGGTAGTTTGCAAAGCAAGTACCACCTAGGCTCCTCCTTTTGAGCTGAAAATTTGTGAAGACGGTCTTCTTAGTAACTGATCATCCTCGGCCAAAACTCAGGACCATTGGCCATGTGCATTTCTCGTACCACTAATCAAACACTTGGGTGCTAATTCATGTTTGAGCTTGGTTCAGTCTCCCCGTGAGATACTTCTATTGCCTTCTTCTTCCTGACACCTATCATGGGAGTTCCCAACCCACTAGACATGCCTAGGCCGCCCGGAACGCGTGGCAACACCACGGTCACGCGGTGACCACGCGACGGGCATGCGAGTCTACGCACTTTGGAGTTGGGGCCCTGGGCCACCATCCAAACCTGAACGTATCGCCACCAAACTATGTATTTCTGATTAAATAGATACTTCTCTACCTATAAATGATTTTTTGAAAAAATAAAGAGCAAACTATGAGGCAGCTGCAGTTCAAATTTGTCCCGCTTCCTACTGAATCAGCAGAAATTTGTCTTTTTCACCAGAGGTGGATAAAATTTTTTGGCACCCAACCATTTTTGTCAATTGTGCTTTAAACATGGCCTAGTATTTTATAAAATTTATTTGGTCCAGTTTTGCAACAAATATATGGTAGGTCCTTCACAAAAAAAACTCATTTTACGCACTCAAAAAATGGAAAATTGATTTTTCGTCCAAAGAAAATGAAAACTCCCTTAGGCAACATTGTTTGCCATTCCAATATGCACTCTTGTGCACAATATGAGATCATTTGAACAAACTATGCCATGAATGTGGCCATAAGATTGATCATTTGGCTTGAAAGCCATGAATCTTCAGATATGATAGCTCATTTCTGAGAACACTTTTTTAAAATAATTGCAGTATTACAAGTTTGTTATTTTTCCTGGGAACTTGGCCACATATAATGACACAATGCTAAGGTTTCCCAATTTTTTGTTTTTTTTTGAATTTTTTATGCCCGTTTCAAAATGTGGTCAAAACGGCGGGAATGACCGTTCCTAGCTAGTGGTTGAATCTAGGAATTTTTTTGGTGCTTCTCTGATTAAATAGATACTTATGTACCTAGAAATGATTTTTGAAAAAAATAAATAGCAAACTATGAGGCAGCTGCAGTTCAAATTTGACCCGCTTCCAACTGAATCGGCGGAAATTTTCCTTTTTCACGAGAGGTGGATCAAAACTTTTTACACCCAACCATTTGGTCAATTGTGCATTAAATATGGCCTAGTATTTTAGAAAAATGATTTGGGCCAATTTTGCAACAATTATTTGGGAGGTCCTTCACAAAAAAACCTCCTGTTGGGCACTCGAATAATGGAAAATGGTTTTTTCGTCCAAAGAAAATGAAAACTCCCTTAGGCAACATTGTTTGTCATTCCAATATGCACCCTTGTGCACAATATGAGATCATTTGACCAACTATGCCATGAATGTGTCCATAAGATTGATGATTTGGCTTGAAAGCCATGAATCTTCAGATATGATAGCTCATTTCTGAGAACACTTTTTAAAATAATTGTCGTATTACAAGTTTGTTATTTTTCCTGGGAACTTGGCCACATATAATGACACAAAGCGAAGGTTTCCCAATTTTTTTGATTTTTTTTGAATTTTTTATGCCCGTTTCAAAATGCGGTCAAAATGGCGGGAATGACCGTTCCTAGCTAGTGGTTGAATCTTGGAATTTTTTTGGTGTTTCTCTGATTAAATAGATACTTTTGTACCTATAAATGATTTTTGTAAAAAATAAATAGCAAACTATGAGGCATCCGCAGTTCAAATTTGACTCGCTTCCAGCTGAATCGGCGAAAATTTGTCTTTTTCACCAGAGGTGGATCAAAACTTTTTACACGCAATAATTTGGTCAATTCTGAATTAAATATGGCCTAGTATTTTAGAAAAATGATTTGGTCCAATTTTGCAACAAATATATTATAGGTCCTTCACAAAAAAACTCAGTTTGGACACTCAAAAAATGATTAAAAATAGCTAGAAAGATCAGAAATGCATACAAATTGGTGCTCATCCATAAAATGTGGTCTAGCTTGAGTGAAAATTTGTATAATGCCCTTTTGCAAAATATTTTTGATAGTTGCTTCACAAAATAGCTCTATCTTTAGTACTTGGAAATTATTTTAAATCACAGATTTCTCGGACCAATCAGAACACTTCTCACGGATCACCCCACTCTATGTGATCTGAACCGTCCATACCAGGCGAATCCAATGTCTCTCACTCCACTCCTCAGCGGGCCAACCCAAACCCTAACTCCACTCCTCTCCCCTATCTCCCCTGATTCAGATCCACTCGCAGCCGCCACCTACCTCCCGCCCCCGATTCAGATCCTCTCTCTCTCCCCGATCCAGATCGACGCCGCCTCCCTCCCTCTCTCTCTCCCCGATCCAAATCGACGCCGCCTTCCTCTCTCTCTCCCGCTTCCCGTCGCCGGCGGCGGTGCCCTCCTTCCCTCACCCTCTCCTCTTCCCCACCTCACCCCGCAAATCCAGACCAGAGGACCAAACCCTAGCCAGCTCGCTCGCTCGCCCCCCGCCGCGCGCCTCCCCGGATCTCGCCGTCGAGCCCCGACCCCCGATGGCCGCTTCCCCCGCCGGCCGCCTCGCCGGCTTCTAGTTCGCCAGCCGCGAGCAGATCGGGCCGCACACAGCAGGCATGGAGGAGGACGCGGCGGCTGCTGCTGCCGCGGCGCCGGACTCGTGGGAGACGGCCGACCTCGAAGGGGCCATGAGCCGCCTGCTCCTCTCCTCCACCACCACCTCCCCCTCGGCCTCCCCCGCCGCGCACCGGGTCTCCTCCTCGCCCGACCTCGCCGACGACCGTGCCAGGCCACGGACGCGTAGCAGGAGCAGGACCCCACGCGCGGGGACGATCCGGTCGCGCAGGTCGACCAGTTCCTCCGCGAGGCCCTCGAGAAGCCCCGCGAGCGCCTCCAAGGTACGGCATCGTCTCCGTGCTCCTCCTCTTCTTACTAGACATACGGCGTCTGCTCCCTAGTTTTGGTTGCTGCAAGTCACGCTATCTAGCTTTCAGGTGGATTTGTAGCTACTCGTGTGCAGGACGAGGAATTTGGAAACCGTGCAAATTTCTCAATCAGGAGTATTATGCCTAGACAGAGCATGGTTTCTCAATCAAGTTTCTTGCTGCACACACTACATTCTAAATAGATTTATTAACTTGATCTTAGAGCTATTTATGCAACAATATCACAAAACTGACAGTGATGTGAATTTGTTAAGGGAGGTAGCTGCTTTTATGTGATCAGAGGCATAAACAGTGCAGTTTTAATTTTCCAGTATGTCTTTGAGGTAATAATGTCATGGAAGTCCTTGCTAATACTCATATGAGTGCTTAGTATACTCACATCATGGTCTACACGGTGTCAGTTATCAACTAGCTGTAACCCATATTAGTGCTTAGTATACTCATGAAAAGGGTTATTTCTCCACCTGGAGTTCACGGTTTATGCAGCAGCTGTTCTTCTACCAATCTGTTGCTCGATTGTGTTGCGGATTCATATGATATTGGTGTACACTCAATTTGGTTATTTCTTGCTAGTTCTGCTACTAGTTGCTGTGTAATCCTAGTACTACAGGTGGATCAATCTCCCCCTCCCTCTCACCCCTGTCTCTGTCTCTGCAGGTAGGACAGGAGGAACAGCGACAAGCGACGGGATGAAGCCCGGCCATGGAAACCCACCGCATTGCACTCTTCCTCTTGCTCTGTTCTTGGGCTGATGCTGGCGGCGGTGCAGGGGATCCTGATCAACATGCAGTTCCCGGGGCCGCAGATCGACGCCGTCACCAACGACAACATCGTCATCAACGTCTTCAACAACCTGATCTGATATTGTTCTGAGATCCAGTGGCATCTCTATCCTCTTACAACTAATAACATTTTTTAACTTCTTTTGGTCGTGCTTTCACTTTCACTACAGACCAGATTAGTGGTGAACGAAAGAAACAAGTGCACAACTAGTATCAGTGGGCTTGTATTTTTCTTGTGTAGCTGCTCTGCACTTGTTGTACATCAAGTTGATCACTATCTACCTTGTTGGGAATTTTCACTTTATATAAAAATTTAAGAGGCAAATGCTGGGAGTTCCAGTCTTGTCTGATGGCTAGGAACTCAACTCTGCTTCTTGTTGTTGGAGTTTCAGGCTTGTTTCATAGTTCGTAGCTTCAAGTGTACTCTGGCTTCTAGCCGCAGTGCACTACAAATTATTATAGAATTACAAAGTGTACACAACATTGCACCTTACACATTCTTCTCTTGTGAAATCAAATGCCATGACTGGGCATTCTTTTATCAACTTGCTGTACACTTGCTCTGCTTTAGGTTACTGTATAACTTGTTCCTTTTAACTTGATGTACATAGCATGCAATTTTTTACTGTATCACATTCACACTTGCTGTACACTTGCTCTGCTTTAGGTTAATGTTGGTGGTTTTGTTGTAATTTGTAAAGCTGTCAAGGAAAGTAGTTTAGCCAAAATATTTATTATGGGCATTCTGTTAGCTAGTGTGCATTGCCAAGTACAACTATTCTACTTTGTATGGAATCATCTCACTATTCTGAACATCTGCTTGCTATGTGCAGGGTGAGGAGGCGGAGGAGTAGGGGCGCACCCAGCCGGCAGCCCTGTCCTGCTTGAGGGGGTTGGGGGGCAAGAGGGGTCTGCTCCTCTGCTTCCATTGCGACCGCGGCAGGTAGCTCCTCCATCTCCCTCCCCCTCTTCTCGTGCTCACTACTTCTGATGCTAAGTTGATGAATATGTGATGCACTTGTGCCAAGGAATTTTAGAGGGATCTGTACTCAATATTGAGATAAGTGTATTAGGTTGATGAGATTAATTAGCTTAGTTGGCTAAAGTAGCAACAATAGCATCCACACTTTGCCATCCACTTTATAGCTGGACTGTACTTACATGCTTAGTATAAACTTGTACATGTAGCTGGACTGTACTTACATGCTTAGTATAACCTTGTACGTGGTCCGTTTAATTTATAAATGGTTATCTGTTGCTGCTGCAGGAGCAATGTTGCTGATGGCGACGGGTACGTGATGGTGGCTAGTGTGGTGGACGACCCGACCAAACCAATGATGCAAGGCTTCTCCTGCTGCTGCTGCTGCTGCATGTCTTGATCAACTTAGTTCTTCCACAGGGAGAGATAAATTCTTCACTTGTTCACTGTGTAATCTGCAGATTACTTCCATTAATCACCTAGTGCTCCTGTTAGTGAGATTCATCTAGTATTTCTTTTTGCAAAGCATGCAATGGTCTGGAGTACTTGATCATGGCCTGATGGAACATGTCATTACAGCAGCTAGAAGCAATCCATTTTATTAAATGCATTCTGGTTAGGATTTGGTCATGGCAGCACCTTGCTATTTTCTTTTCTTTAAATCTGGTTGCAAGTTTACTATTTTTCCAGAACCATCATCTTACATTTTGGGCATCGGGCATTGAAATTTAGGCATTTATGTATAATTTTAGTTCTAGATGTCTCCTATGCAAACATTACTATCAATTGTCAAGTTGATTCTAAAATGTCTCATTAACTAAATTTTAGATGGTGATTTCTAGATTTAGTACCAATTTATTGTTGGCCTGGCCTATGCTCAGTACCTTGCTCTATACCAATTTATTGCATTATTCTGTTATTTATGGTTAAATATGCTATCATTAACTCTGAGAAAATGTTATGTCTTTGCTGATTAGTGGCAGTACATCTTTGCTTTACTATTCCTAGCAGCTGCAGTTCATCTACCATAAACATGCTGTGTACATTCTGAACCCCCAAACATGACACAAGTGATATGTATATGCAGCAGGGAATCGTCAACTTGTATAGTTTGTTTACTGGAATGTAACTTGTACAATTTCTTGCACAGGTGAAGTGTGAATCCATGTCTGAAGCTGTGAAGCATATCAGTAAAGAGTAGCATATTATGTGTTGTAGTTGTAGGCATATCTGGGTTGTAATATACATGTTGTAATAGATTAATAGATTAATGCAGTATTGTTTTGGACCAACTTGTATGTGCTTTTTGCTCTTTGGTCTGTTCGAAACAAGGATTGTGTATGTGCTTTGAATACCCGTGAAATGGAAACCTGACAAGTTATAATGGTTGTTTGACAGATTTTGAAATTTTTGATGTGTGGGATCAATTTTGTGATAAGCATCACAAGTGGGACCAATCTGATTGGTGGGACCAGTGGCAAAAAAGGACGAAAATAAAAAACCAGTAGACTGTAAAAGGCTGCATCTTAGAAAAAAAGGCCGAATTAATGGCCCAAGCCCATGTAGCTAGTGAAAATTAACAGAAATAAATATATATTGAAAAGGCTGAATTGTTGGGCTAGGCCCATGTAGAAAATTGAATTGGACCGGGCTGAATCTTGTGCCACGTCAGATTGCCACGCTGGATGCCTACGTGGCCTGGGGAGGTTGCTAGTGACCAAAACGCCACAGTAGATGTATTTTGGTCGTAAATGTCTTCGACCATTCTAGAAGAAAGGTCGCTATAGTCAGTTTACGACCGCCAGCTTTTGACCTTCTGTTTTTGGTCACAAAAAGGTCGCAAATGGAAATTTGTGACCTTTCAGTGACCAATAGTGGTGGTCACAAGTTGACATATTTCTTGTAGTGTCGGGTCATAGTGAGCGTGGCACGCGGTCCTTGTAACCGCCCCGAGGTCTTCCCGCCGTCACCCTAACTCGCCTGCCCGTCACTACTGCGTCGCCCTTTCGGGTCGTAGCGCCGCGACCGGCAGTCCACTCCGTCGTCACCGCGCGTCGACTTTTCGTGGTATGCGTCGCGCCGCCTCCCCTAGGGCGGCTATACCACCGTTCGCGCCGGTCTTCATCATGCTGTCAGGGTTCCTTGCCCACTTCGAGCACCGCCGCCATGCTACTAACCAAGCTGCCGCCGTCAGGCCGCCGCCGCCGCTCTTCTTCGGCCGTCGCTGCTGCTACCCCATAGCCGCTGCCGTTGGTCTACCCCCTTCGTCTTTGTCCAACACCAACACATCGCCAGCGTCGCCGTCATCTACTTCGACAACTGCGGGCGACATCGGCCCCGCGCCGATTGGCGCTGCAACCGTCGTCTAGTTCTTCTCTACTGGCCTCTTTAACTTCTCCGACATGACATACAGCTCGTGCAGGTCCCAGTCTACACATGCCCGGTGCTGGCAATACCGATGCGTGCATTTGTTCACGACGTGTCCCCGGGCCTGGCAAGCCTGGTGCGACGCTTCATCAACTTCGTCTTCATCCGTATACGCATCCCCAGTGCTGGCAACACCAATGCATGCCTTCGTCGACGACATGTCCCCGGGCTTGGCACACCCGGCGTGACGCCTCGTCAACATCGTCTTCTTCCCGGCGCACAACTTCTTCGACACTACTGCGCCCATGACTAACTCAGCGCCTCCTTGCGCCCGTGGCTCCATGACGACTACCTCGATACCGGACACCAGACTCGACATCGAACACAACATTATTCGCACGGCTTCCTCGACCATGGCTACACCACCCTATGCTCTCGGCTACATCGACAAACGATAGAAAGGGCTACCGCCTGATACGTCTCCGTCGTATCTAGTTTTCCAAACACTTTTGCTCTTGTTTTGGACTCTAAGTTGTATGATTTGAATGGAACTAACCCGGACTGACGCTATTTTCAGCAGAATTGCCATGAAGTTGTTTTATGTGCAGAAAACAAAAGTCCTCGGAATGACCTGACACTCCACGGAATACCTTACAATAAATAATAAAAAATCCTCGCCAAAGATGAAGAACAGGGGGCCCACACCCTGTCCACGAGGGTGGGGGCGTGCCCCCCTACCTCGTGGGCCCCCTGGAGACTTTCCGACGCCAACTCCAACTCTATATATTTGCTTTCGGGGAGAAAAAATAGAGGAGAAGAAATCATCGCGTTTTACGATATGAAGCCGCCGCCAAGCCCTAAAACCTCTCGGGAGGGCTGATCTGGAGTCCATTCGGGGCTCCGGAGTGGGGGATTCATCACCGTCGTCATCATCAACCATCCTCCATCATCAATTTCATGATGCTCACCGCCGTGCGTGAGTAATTCCATCGTAGGCTTGCTGGACGGTGATGGGTTGGATGATATTTATCATGTAATCGAGTTAGTTTTGTTAGGGTTTGATCCCTAGTATCCACTATGTTCTGAGATTGATGCTTCTATGACTTTGCTATGCTTAATGCTTGTCACTAGGGCCCGAGTGCCATGATTTCAGATCTGAACCTATTATGTTTTCATGAATATATGTGAGTTCTTGATCCTATCTTGCAAGTCTATAGTCACATACTATGTGTTATGATCCGGCAACCCCGAAGTGACAATAATCGGGACCACTCCCAGTGATGACCATAGTTTGAGGAGTTCATGTATTCACTATGTGCTAATGCTTTGTTCTGGTTCTCTATTAAAAGGAGGCCTTAATATCCCTTAGTTTCCATTAGGACCCCGCTGCCATGGGAGGGTAGGACAAAAGATGTCATGCAAGTTCTTTTCTAGAAGCACGTATGACTATATTCGGAATACATGCCTACAAATTGGAGCTAGTTCTATGTCACCCTAGGTTATGACTGTTACATGATGAACCGCATCCGGCATAATTATCCATCTCTGATCCGATGCCTACGAGCTTTCCATATACTGGTTTACGCTTATTTACTTTCCCGTTGCTATTGTTACAATCACTACACAATACCAAAAATATTTACTATTGCTTGCACTACTCTTTTGTTACCGTTACCACCACTATCATATTACTTTGCTACTAAACACTTTGCTGCAGATACTAAGTTTCTAGGTGTGGTTGAATTGACAACTCAGCTGCTAATACTTGAGAATATTCTTTGGCTCCCCTTGTGTTGAATCAATAAATTTGGGTTGAATACTCTACCCTCGAAAACTGTTGCTATCCCCTATACTTGTGGGTTATCAAGACCTTTTTCTGGCGTTGTTGCCGGGGATCATAGCTCTATTCTTTGAGTCACTTGGGATTTATATCTGCTGGACACTATGAAGAACTTGAAAGACGCTAAGACAACAATTTATCCCTCAACTATGAGGGGAGGTAAGGAACTGCCATCTAGCTCTGCACTTGATTCACCTTCTGTTATGAGTAAGCTTGCGACACCTAAACCTGCTTCTGCTATTCGTTCTGATATGTTGCATGTTATTGATGATGCCACTTCTGCTATGCATCATACTTATGATGAAACTACTTCTATGCTTGATACTACTATGCCCCTTAGTGAATTTCTTGATGAGCAAATTGCTAGGGCTAGAGAGAAAGAAATTATTGAATCTGATAATATTGATGAAAATCATGATGAGGATAGGCCTATTATTCCTGAAGGTTATATTTTTGATAGAGAAGCTTCTGCTGCTATTTTAGCTTACAATGATAATGATGAGCTTAGAAGGCTAATAGCTAAATGGAACAAAGAATCACTTAGAGATAAAATGAGGCCTGATCCTGCCTTTGCTACTTCACCTATATGTGTTCCTGATAAGGATTATGAATTTTCTGTTGACCATGATATAATTACTTTGGTCGAATCTGATCCTTTTCATGGTTATGAATCTGAAACTGTTGTGGCACATCTTACTCAATTAAATGATATAGCCACCCTGTTCACTAATGATGAGAGATCTCCCTACTTTTATATCCTCAAAATATTTCCGTTCTCATTAAAGGGTGATGCTAAGATATGGTTTAATTCTCTTGATCCTGGTTGTGTGCGTAGTCCCCAGGATATGATTTATTACTTCCTTGCTAAATATTTCCCTGCTCATAAGAAATAAGCTGCTTTAAAGGAAATATACAACTTTGTGCAAATTAAAGAAGAGAGTCTCCCACAAGCTTGGGGGAGGCTTCTCAAGTTATTTAATGCTTTGCCTGACCATCCTCTTAAGAAACATGAAATACTTGATATCTTTTACAATGGACTAACCGATGCTTCCAGAGATTACCTGGATAGTTCTGCTGGTTCTCTTTTCAGGGAAAGAACACCGGATGAAGCTGAAATTCTATTGAATAATATGTTGACAAATGAAAATAATTGGGCACCTCCTGAGCCAGCTCCTGCTCCAATTAATGAGCCTATTCCTAAACCAACTCCGAAGAAGAGAGGTGTTCTATTTCTCAGTCCCGAAGATATGCAAGAGGCAAAGAAATCTATGAAAGAAAAATGTATTAAAGCTGAAGATGTTAAGAATTTACCTCCTATTGAAGAAATACATGGTCTGAATATACCGCCTGTTGAAGAAACATATGGTCTTGATCCTTTATTTATTGAAGAACCTCCTGATCCCAATAACCCGACACAGGTAGTAAAGGTAAACTCTCTCTATAGATATGATAAAGCTGAAGTCCCTCCTACTAAAATTGCTAGTCAGTGCTTGGATGAGTTTGATAACTTTATGTTTAAGCAAGACGACTTCAATGCTTATTTTGGTAGACAATTAAAACAAAATGCTTATATGATTAAACGCTTGGGTGATTATATGGCTAATATTATAGGTGAACTTAAACTTGTTAGCAAACATGCTTCTATGGTTACCACTCAAGTAGAACAAGTACTTAAAGCCCAAAAAGAAGTGCTTGATGAAATGAATAGTAAGAAAAATGATTATGCTGTTAGAGTGGCTACTAGAACTGGTAGAATGACTCAGGAACCTTTGTATCCTGAAGGCCACCTAAGAGAATTGAGCAAGATTCTTAGAGAAATAATATTTATGATCCTAGTTCTTCTAAAAAGAAGAAAAAGAAAAATGATAGAACTGTGCAAACTTCTAGTGAACCTATTGCTGAACCACCTGATAATCCAAATGATATATCTATTTCTGATGCTGAAACACAATCTGGTAATGAACATGAACCTAGTGATAATGTTAATGATGATGTTCATGATGATGCTCAACCTAGTAATGATAATGATGTAGAAATTGAACCTGCTGTTGATCTTGATAACCCACAATCAAAGAATCAACGTTATGATAAGAGAGACTTTGTTCCTAGGAAACATGGTAAAGAAAGAGAACCATGGGTTCAGAAACCCATGCCTTTTCCTACCAAACCATCCAAGAAAAAGGATGATGAGGATTTTGAGCTCTTTGCTGAAATGATTAGACCTATCTTTTTGCGTATGCGATTGACTGATATGCTCAAAATGAATCCTTATGCTAAGTACATGAAAGATATTGTTACAAATAAAAGAAAGATACCGGAAGCTGAAATTTCCACCATGCTTGCTAATTATACTTTTAAGGGTGGAATACCAAAGAAACTTGGAGATCCAGGAGTACCTACTATACCATGCTCCATTAAAAGAAATTATATTAAAACTACTTTATGTGATCTTGGAGCCGGTGTTAGTGTTATGCCTCTCTCTTTATACCGTAGACTTGATTTGAATAAGTTGACACCTACTAAAATATGCTTGCAAATGGCTGATAAATCAATTGCTATACCCGTCGGTGTTTGTGAGGATGTCCCTGTTGTGGTTGCAAACGTTACTATTTTAACGGACTTTGTTATTCTTGATATTCCCGAGGATGATAGTATGTCTATTATTCTTGGAAGACCTTTTCTTAATACTGCAGGGGCTGTTATTGATTGCAACAAAGGCAATGTCACTTTTCATGTTAATGGTAATGAGCATACGGTACACTTTCCGAGGAAAAAACCTCAAGTTCATAGTATCAACTCTATCGGAAAAATTCCATCGATTATATTTGGAGGTTTTGAATTTCCTCTTCCTACTGTCAAAAAGAAATATGATATACTTATTATTGGGGATGTGCATATCCCCGTTGAGGTAACCTAGTGCTATTCGAAATTTCTCCGGTTTCATGATTATCGGAATGAGTTTGTTAACAAGACTTGATCAACCTTGTTAGTGGATTCCTTTTGATGAGCATGAGATGGATGAAACTAGAAGCACAACCTTCTGTACCCTCTTTATACTTTCTGTTATTTAGTTGAAATAAAGTAAAAATAGTATTTTTCTGTCTGTTTCCTGATTTATCCGTGCAATATAAAAATATCCTGAAAATAAAAGTCCTCAGAATGCCATGCCAATTTAATATGATTTTTTTGGGAACATTTGAGAATTTACTGTGCAAAAATTACCACGGGGGGAGCTGCCACCTGGCCACGAGGGTGGAGCGCGCGCCCTACCCCCTGGGCGTGCCCCCCTGCCTCGTGGGCCCACGGTGGCCCTCCTCCACTTATTCCTGCACTCATCCTCTTCTTCTTCCTCCCACAAACACGAAAAACCAACTCAAGCACGAGTTCTAGGCCACTTTGCTGTAATTTTCGATCTCCTTGCTCAAAGCACCTCTCGCAAAACTGCTTGGGGAGATTGTTCCTTGGTATGTGACTCCTCCATTGGTCCAATTAGTTTTTATTCTAGTGCTTTATTCATTGCAAATTTGTGCTGCATAGGTGACCATGTTCTTGAGCTTGCATGTCAAATTTATATGGTTCCAAGTATTTCTAATGCTTGATATAGGTTCTAGGCACTTGTAGGAGTAGTTGCTATTAGTTTTATTGAAGTTGGTTCACTTTTGTTTGAAGTTACTAAAAATTTCAGAAATTTTTCAGAGAAAAGCAATATGCTTAGGAAGATGTTCCAAGGTGGTTCCTCTAAGAAGCAAGGACCCAGGCTTGCTATGCGTGATGCTGACGAGGAGCCACCAAGAGACGCTCTAGTGCGTCCTTGCGAATGGCCGTCAGAAAACTTTATGGATCATGCAGGAATTAAAGAAGAATTTAACGCATATTTGTGTAATGCCGGTCTTGAGGATTTTGAGGGAGACAAATGCCCCCAGTATCATGATCTCACAAGTTCATTTGTGAGGAGGTTTGAGTATTCATCGTCGCGTAATTCTCCTTCAGTCATGTTTGATCTTTATGACAAATCTTATACCATGGACTTCGAGGATTTCACTTTTCCTTGCAAACATCCACAATGGGGCAGTGTTAGGGATCCCCCTAAATCTGAATTTAGAAACTTTCTTGTGAGTATAACTATAGGGGAATATAGAGATATAACACAAGCTACCATAGGGAGCATTCACTTTCCTGCTATACATTATTTTGATCTCTTCATAGGTAGATGCATAAATGCTAAGGATGAAGCATGTCACATGTGTGTCCCTGACCTTAGCATTCTTAGGAATGCTGTGTTAGGAGACCAATCTTATCATATGGGAGCCATTGTAGCTCGTAGGTTGCATCATAATAGATATAATGGAGATTTCTTTGAAGGAATTTATGCAACTCGCTTAGCTAATTTTCTTGAGATAGACATTCGTGAGGGTGATACGGAGTTGCCTCCTGTATATTTAGATTATAACTCTATGGCTTCGCACCAGTTTGTCGAGAGGCCTGAATCACCTCTCTTATATCGACTAATCTTTGATAAATGATGTGTTGTCCGTATTACTCTCCCTGCTCCTTCCTTCTTTGATTATCAGGCAAACGGAAGATATACTATTACCAGAGAGGAGGCAGATGAGTACGAGAGGAGAGCGGAGGCAGCCCGACTCCACGCTGCAGCTCAGCAGGCGATAGCCGCTGCATCACAGTACAACCCCAACTACTCTTCGTCGCAGTACGATCCTAGCTACACCTACGGGTATCCGCCAGGCTATCCCTGGCAATAGACCAACTTAGGCCAAAAGCCTAAGCTTGGGGGGAGTACGTATTTCTCACCGGCATTACATTTATGTTCACACACACTCATTGCTAGATGTCGGTGCTCATACTCTTTCACTGTAATATCCATGCTAGTTTATTTTATTTTTCCTGCTTTCTTCTTGTGTGTTTGTTAAACCTTTAGAAAAATAAAAAAATAGTAGTAGTTTACTTGCTTGCTGTAGTAGTAGTAGTAATTAAAAAAAACCCAAAAATATTTCTCGTTCTTCTTTTGCTTGTTGGGATTTTTCCCGTGTAAATAGTTTTATTTCTTTTCTTTTCTTTGGGGGTCGATAGGAGAAGACCATGATTAAATTGTTGAAGTGGCTCTTATATGCATGATTGTTGATTTAAACCAGAGCCCATATTGCCTTTTCTTCTCTAGTTTATTGAATGCTCGCAGATTCCAGCTTAGTCCAATGCACGTACACTCTTATTATTATTCACATCATTCGGTCGTGCAAGTGAAAGGCAATTATGATGATATATGATGGACTAACTGAGATGAGAAAAGCTGGTATGAACTCGACCTCTTTTGTTTTTGTAAATATGATGAGTTCATCGTTCTTGATTCAGCTTATTATGAGTAAACCTGTTGCAATGACAATTAGAGATCATAGTTGCTCGTGCCATGCTTGGTTAGCTATGAGTTATAATGGTTTACCTTGCGTGCCAACATGCTATCGAAATGGTTGTGATGTGGTATGATGGGGTGGTATCCTTCTTTGAATGATTTAAGTGACTTGACTTGGCACATGTTCACGCATGTAGTTGAAACAAATCAACATAGCCTTCACGATATTTATGTTCATGGTGGATTATATCCTACTCATGCTTGCATCCAATGTTTATTAATTTTAATGCATGTTCATGACTGTTGTCGCTCCCTAGTTGGTCGCTTCCCAGTCTTTTGCTAGCCTTCACTTGTACTAAGCGAGAATACTACTTGTGCATCCAATCCCTTAAACCCCAAAGTTATTCCAGATGAGTCCACTATACCTTCCTATATGCGGTATCTACCTGCCGTTCCAAGTAAATTTGTATGTGCCAAACTCTAAACCTTCAAATAAACATTCTGTTTTGTATGATCTAACATCTCATGTATCAACTATGGCTGTCCTTATCTTCCATGTTAGGCGGGTTACTCTCAAGAGGAGTGAACTCCGCTCCTCACTCACGAGAAAATGGCTGGTCACTGGGATGCCCAGTCCCATACTTTATGCAAACTAAATCAAAATTAATTGCAAACAAAACTCCCCCTGGGACCTGATGTATGTTGGAGGCACTCGTTGTTTCGAGCAAGCCATGGATTGATGCTTGTTGGTGGAGGGGGATTATAAACTTTACCATTCTGTTTGGGAACCGCCTATAATGTGTGTGACATGGAAGATATCGCCATCTCTTAGTTGCTATGTTGACAATGAAAGTATACCGCTCAAAATATAATTTATCTCTATTTCAAAACCGAGCTCTGGCACCTCTACAAATCCCTGCTTCCCTCTGCGAAGGGCCTATCCATTTACTTTTATGTTGAGTCATCACCCTCTTATTAGAAAGCACTAGCTGGAGAGCACAGCTGTCATTTGCATTCATCATTATTAATTTATATTGGTGTGACTATGACTGGATCTCTTTTACCATGAATTACAATGTCTAGTCAGTCCTTGATATTTAAAGGTGCTCTGCATTTATGTTTTGCGGTCTCAGAAAGGGCTAGCGAGATACCATCTTGTTATATCATATTATGATTGTTTTGAGAAAGTGTTGTCATCCGAGATTTATTATTATGGCTTGCTAGTTGATCATGCTATTGATATGAGTAATTGTGAGACCTGAGAATTATTGCAAATGTGGTTAGTTATAATCTTTGCTGAAAACTTGAATGCTGGCTTGACATATTTAAAACAACAAGAGCAAACAGGGTTTGTAAAAGTTTTTCTTTTTCTCTTTCAGTTTGTCAACTGAATTGCTTGAGGACAAGCAAGGGTTTAAGCTTGGGGGAGTTGATACGTCTCCGTCGTATCTACTTTTCCAAACACCTTTGCTCTTGTTTTGGACTCTAACTTGTATGATTTGAATGGAACTAACCCGGACTAACGCTGTTTTCAGCAGAATTGCCATGATGTTGTTTTATGTGCATAAAACAAAAGTTCTCGGAATGACCTGAAACTCCACGGAATACCTTACGATAAATAATAAAAAATCCTCACCAAAGATGAAGACCAGGGGGCCCACACCCTGTCCACGAGGGTGGGGGGCGCGCCCCCCTACCTCGTGGCCCCCCTGGAGACTTTCCGATGCCAACTCCAACTCTATATATTTGCTTTCGGGGAGAAAAAAATAAAGGAGAGGAAATCATCGTGTTTTACGATATGGAGCCGCCGCCAAGCCCTAAAACCTCTCGGGATGGCTGATCTGGAGTCCGTTCAGGGCTCCGGAGAGGGGGATTCGTCGCCATCATCATCATCAACCATCCTCCATCATCAATTTCATGATGCTCAACGCCGTGCGTGAGTAATTCCATCGTAGGCTTGCTGGACGGTGATGGGTTGGATGAGATTTATCATGTAATCGAGTTAGTTTTGTTAGGATTTGATCCCTAGTATCCACTATGTTCTGAGATTGATGTTGCTATGACTTTGCTATGCTTAATGCTTGTCACTAGGGCCTGAGTGCCATGATTTCAGATCTGAACCTATTATGTTTTCATGAATATATGTGAGTCTTGATCCTATCTTGCAAGTCTATAGTCACCTACTATGTGTTATGATCCGGCAACCCCGAAGTGACAATAATCGGGACCACTCCCGGTGATGACCATAGTTTGAGGAGTTCATGTATTCACTATGTGCTAATGCTTTGTTCCGGTTCTCTATTAAAAGGAGGCCTTAATATCCCTTAGTTTCCATTAGGACCCCGCTGCCACGGGAGGGTAGGACAAAAGATGTCATGCAAGTTCTTTTCCATAAGCACGTATGACTATATTCGGAATACATGCCTACATTACATTGATGAATTGGAGCTAGTTCTGTGTCACCCTAGGTTATGACTGTTACATGATGAACCGCATCCGGCATAATTATCCATCACTTATCCGATGCCTACGAGCTTTCCATATATTGGTTTACGCTTATTTACTTTCATGTTGCTATTGTTACAATCACTACAAAATACCAAATATATTTACTATTGCTTGCACTACTCTTTTGTTACCGTTACCACCACTATCATATTACTTTGGTACTAAACACTTTGCTGCATATACTAAGTTTCTAGGTGTGGTTGAATTGACAACTCAACTGCTAATACTTGAGAATATTCTTTGGCCCCCCTTGTGTCGAATCAATAAATTTGGGTTGAATACTCTACCCTCGAAAACTGTTGCGATCCCCTATACTTGTGGGTTATCACCGCCTTGCTTGACCAAATTCGTCGGTTTCCACTCCTGCCACAACTTCGGCGATGCATCAACGCTACGACCGGGGGGGCGGGGGTCCACCAGCTTACCTTTGGATTCTTCTCTAGTCTCACCATCTGCATCGCTACCGTTGTGACTATGGGGGATGTTGAGTATAATGTTTATTACTAAACAGTAAGATGGAGCGAGCTAGAAGCAATCAAAATAATTTGGGTCCTAAGCCGTTCGATCCACCTAGCCAACGACCTGCATTTGCCGGTCGTCCACGCAAACGCCCTCCTCCCGTCATTCAATACCTATTTGTTTTTAGCCCATCCTTCTGGGCTGCTGCTCCGGAGATAGACCTAGGCGGCTGATGGTTAATCGGGAATATCCTATTTGCCGCTCGTTGCGTCAAACTGCCGGCGCTTCGCACAGCGAGCGACCGAGCAGCGAAGCAACGGGCCGGCCCGTTTAACCGTTCCAGCACTCCCGGTTTTGGGAACCTTCTAGAAGGTTCCTGAACCGGTTTTTTTTCCTTTCTTTTTCTATTTTTTTTGTTTTTCAAGTTTATGTTTTCTCTCTCAAAAAAATGTTTGCGCTTTTACAAAAATGTTCAAATTTTCAAAAATGTTCGTGTTTTCAAATTTTGTTCACAAATTCAAAAACTGTATGCATCTACCAAAAAATGTTCGGAATTTTCAAAAAATATTTTGTGTTAACAAAATTGTTCGGAATGTTTTCGTTCAAAATTTTGACAACTTTTTAAAAAATGTTCGTGATTTCAAAAAATGTTTCCGTTTCAAAAATTGTTTGCAATTTTCCAAAAATATTCATGAATTTCTGAACATATTCATTTTTTATTTTCTTCACGTATTCAACTTTTGTTCACGTATTCAAAAAATGTTCAACTTTCAAATTTGTTTGGAATTTTAAAATTGTTTTATGTTTCTAACTTTGGTCTAAAAATGTTCTTGTTTCCTTTTCGTTTCTTTTTTATTTTTCAAATTTTTTTGAAAAAAGTTTATGTTTCAAAAATTGTTCGTAACCTTAAAAAATTGTTCCCACTTTCAAAAAAAATTGTTCGTAATTGAAATAAATTGTTCGTAACCTAAAAATTTATTGTTTCTTTTACTTTTCTTTTTTGTCTTTCAAGTTTATGTTTTCTCTTTCAAAAAAATGTTCGCGGTTTTTCAAAAATGTTCGTGAACAAGTTTGTTCAAAAAATGTTCTTTTCATACATAAATTTGTTCTCAAGATTCAAAAAATGTTCATGCTTTAAGTAATTGTCCAATTTTCTTCTTCATTTCAAAATTTGTTCTCAAGATTCAAAAAATGTTCGTACTTTTAGAAAATATTTATGTTCAAATTTTGTTCTCAATTTGAAAAATTGTTCTCTAAATTCAAAAAATGTTAGGGATTTTAAATGTTTGTTCAAATAATGTTCTTTCCATTCATAAATATGTTCTCAAGATTCAAAAAATGTTCATGCTTGAAGAAATTGTCCAAATTTGTTCTTTGTTTCAAAATTTGTTCTCAAGATTCAAAAAATGTTCGTGCTTTCAAAAATTGTTCGCGCTTCCAAATTTGTTCTCCATTTCAAAATTTGTTCTCAAGATTCAAAAAAATGTTTGCACTTTAAAAAATTGTTCGCGCTTCCAAATTTGTTGTCCGTTCCAAGTTTGTTCTCAAGATTCAAAAAATGTTTGTCAATTAGAAAAATGTTCAGGGAATTTATAAAATTTCTTGTTTTGAAAATTTGTTTGTAATTTTGAAAAAAATCGAGTTTTCAAAATATGTTCTCTGTTTCTTTTTGGTTTTTATTTTCCTTTACGTTTTTGTTGTTATTTTTCATGTTTCTTTTGTTTGAAATTTTCAAATATTTGTTCTCAATATTAACAAATGTTCTCGTGTTCAAAATTTGAAAAAATGTTTCGTGTTTCAGAAAATGTTTTGGAATTTTAAAATGTACTTGTTTACTATTTCAGAAAATGTCCAGTAAATTTAAAAAATGTTATAGGTTTCAAAATATATTCACGATTTCAAATAAATATTTCATGGATTTCAAATTAATATTTCATGTTCGTATTAAAAACTCCTACAGACAGCATGTCCGTACCAGTACATTGTTCTTAATAATCTGCGCTGCTTATATGTCACCAATGTTTGATTGGTCTGTTGGCTATTGTTGCGCCTCCAATAGCGTGAGATGAAGGGTTCGATTCCTAGTAAGCTCGGGCGTTTTCCCATTTTGTATTTTTTCAATTACGCGATACACTGGGCCGGCCCAGGTCAGACTCCTTCTGTGCGTTTGCTCGACCCCTTGCCGCAGCGAGCGGCGTATAGGAGCTCCCGGTTAATCGGGCCCTAGGAGATGTCAACTAGGCATACACGTTTTGGCCCGATTGATTTTCATGCCGGCCTGAGAAGTCTGGATGTGTGCGTTAAACCGACATGTTTCCAGCTTTGACGGGAAAACAGCTTTGATGAAATTGTGCCACAGTTAGCTAGACGTATTCTTCTGAAAAGAAAAATAAGTAAAAAAAGATGTATACACAGGTTGTTGTCTGAAAAACAATACGTATATTTTCCCTCAATAAAGGATAAAAATGGTGCCACATTTAACTAGACGTGATCATCTCAAAGGAAAAGGATAAAAGACATATACACATGCAAACATAACTTATTTTTTTCCACAACATCTTATTTTTTTTACACAACAACCGACTTAACCATATCCAATGATATAATCCTATATTCAGTCCTCATTGTACCCAAAAAAAAGCAGACTAAGGCATAGCCTAGTGGTGGGGAGGGGTTGATGCCTTCCCACCCACCCAGGTAAGGCATGGTACTTGCAATTTGGGTTTGTTGCACCAATTATACTGTAGGGGGTTTCCTTAGTCTTTCTATCAAAAAAAGGGCGCGGCAAAGCGCGCCATCATGGTCTAGTTAGGAAGTATATGATAGACCAGGATTTGTTCCTGCCTTGTCTTGTACTTCAAGTTGATCATTGTATTCCTCTATATATGCCCACGAGACTCAAACAATACAATCATCAATTCCACCAAACCCTCTCTATCCCTTCTAACAAAAGGAACACAAGGTTTAAACTAATATAACCCTGGGTGGAAAATTCTCGAGGAGATATTTTGAAACCATCGGAATTTTGTTCATGCTTTAGTTATCTAACGACATATTGGTGACGAAACATAAATGCATACACCGACAACAATGGGTGCTTTAAAACAACTCTGACATTAGCGTTACCATAGATTATTTCAATTGTCCAAATAAAATGTACATTTCATTTTCCTCACGGATTATTCTCTGTGATCATATTATTTATAATTTTATCCAAACAAATCCATAAAGTAGAAAGTCATTGAAATAATGCGCCCAAGAGCGAGTCAAAATCAGAGGGGGTATCTTTATACTGATAGATAAGATCTAGCCTCATCTAAAAAAAAGATAAGATCTAGCCGCGCAAATGCGTGGGCCACACTACTAGTTAGACATGAAAATAAGAGGTGGCTTTGTTAGTACATGGAGGGAGTAGCAAGGAAGTAAACTAGTGCTTATCAACTGAGCTGGTTTTTTTAGGGATCTAACATAGTCTTAGGAGAATATAAGCATCGTTAATGCTCTCGCCCCCTTATCCAACAAACAGCTGCAGCAACCACTGTCAGACCAAGGAACACGAGTTCAACACAATCAGGCTCTATTCTATCCTTCTGGATGACCATATAGACCAAACACAGCCAAAAGCACTGTATGGAACCAATATAGTTCCTTGGCCACAGGTAGCGCAAATGGCTGGAAAAAGAAATATTACAAATATCTTTTGGCTCATGGTTCTGATGGTCATGTATATCAGGAGAGAATTATTATCATCATCTGTTTTCTTTTCAGAAACGAACTGACTTCAGTGATATGCCCCCGAAAAAAATCTGAACTGAATGTAAGCACTAGAGTTGATGAGTGGTGCAAGTCAACCTGTAACAGAGGCTCTTGGCCTTTCGCCTTTGCTACTTCCCTTCCACGCACTTGCAGTTACATAGGGTGTAGCAATAGCAGGTTCAGCCATGGCCATGGACAGTGTAGAAAATATGTTGACAATAACAGCAGGAGAATTTCCACATACAACAAAACGACCCCTGTTCTGACTTCTTACAGAGTCTTAGTTAACATAATAATTCAGCAGGAACTATCCCACAAAATAACACGACAATCATTGCCGGATCAAGGCCAAAGATTACATACCAGGTCCTGTCCTTCCGGATGACCACATTACAGACAAAACATAGTCAAAGGTGGACCAACTTAGTGGTCAATTGATGAGTTCTCGCCGCAACCTCAGCACTATCTTGAATCATCAACGCAGCAGCCTGACCTCCAGCATTCACGTCAACCGCTTTTCTTCAAACCTGCTCTATGCGCTTGAACTTGCAGCGCGGCCTTGTTCCAGCATCTCCTCAGCCTCGTCCTCAACACCTGTTCAGTATCTCAAGGTTATGCATGTTCAAACTGCATACATTCAAGAGCTTGTGAGCAAAGAGGAACAACAAGATTGGCCCTATCATTGGGCAGTACTCAGTACACTGCTTACGTAAAAGCATGTGATAAAGCAGAATAGATGAATGGGATATTAGGACCTAAAACAAACGACACACAATAAATGGGATATCCACCTTCTTCAATTGGTTTATCAACCACAAAGTCTCACTTTCTTTTATCTCTTGATATAAATGTAAATTGCAGTACCAATTTGAATACATAGCCAGACAAAGGCATAGGCATGTAAAACATATGTAAATGAATCCTAATAGAACTTAAAAGTTGTAAATAAACTCTCAAAATGGTAGCTTCGTGTTGCAAGGTTCATAAATTACCTAGAGTCCCAAATTTCTAACTTAACTCTCAATAGTCGATAAACAGGCCCGTACCGGACACCTATGCAGGCCGTTCTACTGCACGGGGCCCCAACTTAAGAGGGGGCCCAATTTTTTTACTAAGGACTGGCTTAGCTGTAATTAATAAATGTATCTAGCAATTGGTATTAGGTTGGAATCCACCACAACCTTACTCCCAAGACCCCATCTCTCTCGCCGCTCTCATTCTCTTCCGCTCCCGATCTACTCCAGTGGATTAATTCACTCACCTTTTCCCCAAAACAAATTGGTTGATGCAATCAGTGTGTAACTGTGTATTGCTCCACCCTCAATCTATATGTTTATTCGGTGTCTTTTTCTCTTCTCTCATCTAAGTAATTCTTTCAGTTCCCTTATTACTCGCTGCTAGCCCTGCGCCCTGGGTGTACCGATCAGAGTTGAAGACAAGCCACAAGCGCTAGCTGCTAGGTAACCAATTCATGAAGAGAATCAACTGGGCCAGAGCCACATTCGTTGATTTTCTAATTGGCATTTTTTATGTCGAGGGCCTGTTTTTTTGATTTTGCACCGGGCCTCTATTTTTTCGGATACGACCCTGTCAATAAACTCTTCCACAAAAAAATGTCATCCTACAAAAACTGATTGCTTGAATTAGACATGTGCCTCAATTGAAAGACTAAGGTAAAGGAAGGTCAAAAGTTTAAACAGTCCAAACAAATATGGGTGCCCTAATTCATTTTAAATCAAACAGCTATTAAGCACAGGCTGATAAGAGGTTCTTATGGCAGGTCCATTCAGCAAAAGTAACAAATTTCGCCACTTCAACTTTACTCATATCATATATATGAGGAGCATTAGTGGTGGCGATGGCTCAGCCAACTTCAGATAAATATATAGATATATAGATGACAAAAAAGAAAGGCCCCTCCATCTTCTTATATCTATGAAAAGAAAATAAGACAAGATATGGAACGCTTGACTTGAGCAATCAAACGTTGAATTGGATTTAAAACTCCTTTATCCATTAGCTTCACCAGATCAAAAAACATTTATCCAAATCAATTGTTGCCATCTAGAGTTTTTTTTTACGATTCCATGAGGCCTCTAAAATGCTACATCTAATGTGGAAATTCTTTGCTTTGTTTGGCCTTAAAATGGTAATTAGAAGAGACAAACAAATATATCACAGCTATGCTCCTGAGCTTGATTAGCCTTTAAACAAGCACAGAAAAAAAATACTTTTTTAGGGAAAAAACACAGAAAAAGTAACAACTATCAAACAGTGTCAACAAGAATAATCACAGTAATGAACTATGAAGCATCCTACATGGTGTGTGAAACCTATGGAGGAAAGAGAACAGGTAGGAGAAAGCAAAATGTTTACCACTTGATATTGTAGGTGACGACAGCAACGATGGTGGGAAGTTGCTATATATATATGCCCCATACTGTGATGCGACCCTCTCAAACTGGAATGTTTTGATGTCCAGCGTGAAAGTGCCTAGATCGGGCGATGGGAATTCTCGCCAACAACGCAGAAGCAAGTACCTTCCGGTTGAACCCATGAACCTAGACCCAGTAAAATCCAGTGGGATTGTCTTCTCCAACTTCCACTCGCTGGAACTCTCACCATTGTTTCGCTTAATTAGATAATAACTGATGCTATTATATGTGTGACCTGGATGCACAAACATCCCAGTGATGCCTTCCCCTGCTTCCACAAAGGCAATATCCACATCACGTTCCGAAGAACCTCTCGCTTCAGGTGAGAGGTCAGCAAGAGAGAACTCCATTTTCCGTGTGTCAAGCACCAGCAACTTTTCCCTGCACTCTGTCAGCCCGTAGAAGCAGCCATACGCGTACCGGCACTGGTTGAAGAAGGCAAATCCTTCAACCCATGGACTAGGCCGCCATTGTCCAGTGCGGGAAGAGAACATGATTGCTCCCAGCCAATTTCCCCACTGTGAGATTGAGACCACTGTGAATGATGTCTCTTCCACGGCCTCCTCGTCGTCGCCAAGGAAGGTCTGCCATCCTGTCATTAGGTTGTACAAAGAAGCCCAGCCCTCGAATTCAGGCCTCATTCGTTTCATAGGATTTGCATGTCATAGGAATAGGAAATGTATAGGAATAGGGTGCCCGGTCCAGCCAAATCCTATGGGAAGCAAAATCCAAAGGAATAAAGAAAAAAGAGCATTCGGTTTACACCACAGGAAAAGTACAGGAAACTACTAGTCTTTGGTTCATTTATTTATTATTACTAGGTGCTCAACTAGCCGTTAGCTCAAGTGCATCAACTAGCCGTTAGCTCAAGTGCATAAATGGCATTCTTCTCTCCATTTCCTTCCTCTGTCTACTCTTTTCTTCTTCTCTTCACACAAATCAATCATCAGCCTGCTCTTTTGTTCTTCTTTCATCCAGTGTCATTTTCTGGAGAGCTTTGGAAGACACTGCAAGTTGCTACTTGCTGGAGAAACAAGGTTAGTACCTATCCATCTTGTGCAACAAAATTTCATTGTTCAGCCAAGCAAAAGTCAAGATTTTTTACGCTTTTCTATCGATTTTTCAGCATCAGACGAACTTCTTAACAACTGTACACCATGTATTCAAGCTACCAACGTAGATCAGGAAGCGACGATGAGTTCATTCATTTTGTTCTCCCTACTTTAGGAGATACATCACAATCATCTTCTAGTAGGAGACCAATGCACACATCAAAGCTTATGGGGGGTTGTCGTGTTCATGAGATTTTAACAGGACATGAAAGTTTATGCAAAAGGAATTTCCGCATGGAGGTTCCTGTTTTTCAGGCACTAGTCAATAAACTGCGTGAGAAAAGCTATCTAGCTGATACAACATATCTTTCAGTAGAAGAGCAAGTTGCTATATTTTTGTATGGAGTGGCAAAAAATGCGACCAATGAAACACTTCAAGATTGGTTTCAGCATAGCCCAGATACAATACATCGACATTTTAAAAGAGTGCTTGAAGCAATCACCAATCTCACAACTATCTACATACGTCCACCTTCTCTACACCCACATCCAGTATTGAGCAAACCAAAGTTCTACCCCTTTTTTAAGGTATCAAAATCTTGAAACATTCTGATTTTAACATGATTTGGTATGAACTAGATACAAATTTCTAACACGGATGTGCCTTGTTTTTGTGCAGAACTGTATTGGTGCTATAGACGGTACTCACATCCCTATGAAGCTTCCATTGGATGAGCAAGAACCATACAGAAATAGGAAGCAAACAATCTCGCAGAATGTTATGGTTGCCTGCGATTTTGACTTGAAGTTTGTGCATATACATCCTGGTTGGGAGGGATCAGCTTCAGATGCAAGAGTTCTAAATGATGCACTTAACCATGGTTTTGAAGTTCCCGATGGTAAATTTTATCTCGTGGATGCTGGTTATGCAAACACACCACAGTTTCTTGCTCCATACCGTGGTACTAGGTATCATTTAAACGAACAAGGAAGAGTTCGTCAAAGGCCACAAAATCACAGGGAACTATTTAATCTTCGACATGCTCAACTTCGGAATCATGTTGAGAGAATTATCGGCATATGGAAAATGAGATTTCCTATACTGAAAGTTACTTCACATTATCCAAAAGAAAAACAGGTCGACATAACCGTTGCTTGTGCTGTTCTACATAACTTCATACGCCTACACAATGGAGATATGACTTGGCCTAGTGACGATACAATGGATATTGATCACGAGTTGATTATTGATGTGCCAAATGGAGACCATAACTATCATGAAGACATACGTGCTTTCAACTACTCAAGGGAAGCAGGAAATCAAATGCGAGATAATATAGCAAATCATATGTGGGAGCAGTATGTATCACAGAGAAGATAGACATAGTGATAAGGCTTGCAAGTTGTATCAGCATCCATGTACTGGAATATTAAAGTTCTACTTCATTATATAATTTTTATCCCATTCCTTAGCATAGGTGCAGATACATATTCGAGAATACAAAATACTAGACCATACGGCCTACCAAAATATATATGCTAACCATACTTAGACTTCACGGCCTACCAAAATATATATGCTAACCATACCACACGACCAAAATATATGCTAACCACCAGAAGACACTATGAGATGTTAGTTCTACTCCGGGTTGCTACGTGCAATCTCCCTTTTAATCCAAGCCAATCATCGTTCATTAGTAGAAAATGACAAGAAAACTTCCCTGAATAAGAGACACCTTCATTTCGCGACTCCATTTAGCTCTTGAACAGGGCTTTATGGTACCTAAAGCAGATAAAAATTTGCTCAATTTCAGTTATACTAGCCCCAGAAAAAAAATAGCAATACCTAGTTATTATGTGCTTAGTTTTCAGTACCAAACTATCACTCCAAGTAATTCAAAATTGATGAAATACCTATATGTTGAGAAGGCAGTGAAGTCAATCGATTAGCTTCAACATCACTGAATCCTTGTGATTGTGAACGAGGGCCTACTTGGTCATAGTTCCGACCTACTTGCTCATAGTTCTGATAATTAGCCATCTGCAGTAGGACAGAAATAGATCGACAGAGAAGAAATTTGTTAGAATATAGACATGTAAGTGCTTGTTGCTACTAGCTTATTTTTACGTGCTAGTCTCCAAAAAATCAATCAACCTGCTTCCAAGCACTTGTACGTGCTTGTTGCTATGGCCGAACGCTATTGAGCAATCACTACAAGAACTGATTAAAATTTCACTTACTAGGATCTACTCTGTATCTGATAGGACATGGCCAGATCGATTCTTTCACCAAATAAATTGCAAAGAGCTTTTCTAATCTGATAGGATCTGTCCAGATCGATTCATCACCAGATAAATTGCAAAGAGCTCTCGAACTAACAAAGACATAAGGCGGATTGATTTCTAATTACTCTCGAACCAACATACCAGTGAAGAAGAGGAGCAGCCCGGGAGCGCCCGACGGAGACGAGATGGCTGCTGCTGGTAGGGGTTGATGCCTGCTGCTGTGTGTAGAAGAGGGGATCCAGAATAGAGAGAGGAGGGGAGATTCAGAGGAGATGGATGCGGATGGCCGGTCGCCTCTGCCGCTCGTCTTCTACAGTCCTTCTCCAGTTCTTCCCCCTTCTATTTTCCACCTCGGACTCAGAAGATTAATGAAGCGGAAGCGGAATCGCTATCTTTTTTGCCGCGGAAAGGAGAGGGCGCCGCGCCGCTTCGCGCGCTCTTTTCGCGCCAGGATTTTTTCCGAGAGGTCTGACTGGATGCAACGTATCCTCTGGAATAGGGTAGGGGCCTCTTTGATTCAAAGGATTTTCATAGGATTTTTGAAGGATAAGAATCCTTTGAAATTTTTCCTGCGTTGATCGTTTGATTCGCAGGATTGAATCCCATAGGATTTTTTTCCTATGGATTCATTTGAACTACATTTCATAGGAATTGTAGCATCCACTCCAACCTCTTGGAAGAAATCCTTTATTTTTCCTGTGATACAATTAAACAAACTCAAATCCTATAGGAATCCAATGGGCATGTCATTTCAATCCTACGTTTTTCCTATTCCTGTGTTTTTGCAATCCCGCGAACCAAAGAGGCCCCAGTTAGTAATAAAATCCTCAGGATTTTGTAATCTCAATTCCTGTAAACCGAATGACCAGTACAGGAAAAAATCCCGAGATCTAAAATCCTGTAAAAATCCTATAAGAATCCTACGAAACGAATGAGGCCTCAGGGATTGGGGGAAGCAGGAGGTACTGCCGGTGCAAGGGGTCGCACACCACCAGGGAGAGATTGTGGAAGGGAGACCCGTCGAGGAGGACGCGGCCGCCGCGGACGTCCCGGACCTTCCAGTCCCAAGCAGGGCCGGGTAGGAAGGAGAAGGAGAAGTCGGCGGCGAGGGCGAGGGCCTCGGCCGCGGGCGCGGAAGGATGAGGCGGGATTGCGGGGAGGAATTCTCGTTCATGATCGAGGAAGCCGAGGAGGGGTGGGGCATGGAGCTTGCGGAAGCGCCGGAGGAAGGAGCGACGGGCGACGAGACGGTAGAACGAGACGCAGGCGGCGGAAGCGCGGATGAGATCGGTTGGAGTGGGCAGCAGGAGGAAGATCTCTGCCACGAGCTCGTCGGGGATCGGCAGCGGTGCCGTCCCCTGGAGGCCATGGCGCGGCGGAAGCAGACGAGCACCGGGCTTGCGCCGGTGCTCGGGGACGGCCGGCTCGGCGCGATAGTTCGCGCTAGTCTGGCCATGGTCCGACGCAGCGGCGTCCATCCCGCCGCCGGAGAACGAGGAGCTAGCCTCGGAAACCCTATCTCTGCTCAACACGGGGGGAGTGAGGAGTGTGGGGATTTGGGGAAAAGTGTCCACTTCTGAAGAATCGGTGTCTTTTAGATGACTAGGCAGCTGAACAAGTTTTTTCTAGTGACACATGTGAATGTATATTTTTATGAAATTATATATAAAGAAAAGTGCATACAGATGATTTTTTTTGGTTTTGCTATTCAACAGTTGTCTGAAAATAAGAATTGGGTATGTCGATTCCGACACGAGAGAGGCACATAGCCCCAATGCCGAGACAGGCGCCGTGATGAGTGGTAGTGAGGCGCGGGGACGCCAGCGAGCACGACTCAACTCACCGGAGATGAGGAAGACGCAACGTTGCCGATGGAGGCGAGGACGAGAGTTAACAGGTATATGGTGGGGGCCTTTCCATTTTGCATTGCTGCTCGGATTGGTTGGTAGTCGAGTCTGGAGGTTGAAGACGAGGAAAACGGTTGGAGCTTGAAGATGACTCACAACAGTTGGATCTCAATTGGACAACTAAGAAAATTGTCTAGTTTTAATAAAAAATCAGACAACGGATTAAAATCAAAACATGGATACATAGTTTATGAGCTTGCATGGAAGATAGCCAAGGGGTTCATCGACCAAGATGAAGTTTTCTAATAAAAAACACAAGCTAACATGCTGCCAGCTTCTCTTCTCTTTGGCAATGTTTAAATTCATCCTTCCCAATCGATCGCGAGATCTCAATGCGAACCGCATAAGTGGCAGTTGCGGCATTCCACCATTCTTTCTGGTCCGAGCATGCCTGAATCACTTCCAACGAATCCCCTCCTCTTTCACATGATTACACCTTGGGTATGATGTTAACCTTAACATGTCTAGGGCTCAGCATGCACATTCCTCCTCCTTCCCGCACACTTCATTGCATCCACCGTAATTGCCAAAATAGACATCGAGCATCGATGAATATGGGGAATTGGCTCGCAATCCGTCATTTTGCACAACCATTTATTTAACCACCACAGTTTAAATTGTTTCCATTTGTCCTGGTAGATGGTGTTGGAAATATGCCCTAGAGGCAATAATAAATTAGTTATTATTATATTTCCTTGTTCATGATAATTGTCTTTTATTCATGCTATAACTGTATTATCCGGAAATCGTAATACACGTGTGAATACATAGACCACAATATGTCCCTAGTGAGCCTCTAGTTGACTAGCTCGTTGTGATCAACAGATAGTCATGGTTTCCTAGCTATGGACATTGGATGTCGTTGATAACGGGATCACATCATTAGGAGAATGATGTGATGGACAAGACCCAATCCTAAGCCTAGCACTAAGATCGTGTAGTTCGTTTGCTATAGCTTTTTCAATGTCAAGTATCTCTTCCTTAGACCATGAGATTGTGCAACTCCCGGATACCGTAGGAATGCTTTGGGTGTACCAAACGTCACAACGTAACTGGGTGGCTATAAAGGTGCATTACAGGTATCTCCGAAAGTGTCTGTTGGGTTGGCACGAATCGAGACTAGGATTTGTCACTCCGTGTAAGCGGAGAGGTATCTCTGGGCCCACTCGGTAAGACATCATCATATGCGCAATGTGACCAAGGAGTTGATCACGGGATGATGTGTTACGGAACAAGTAAAGAGACTTGCCGGTAACGAGATTGAACAAGGTATAAGGATACCGACGATCGAATCTCGGGAAAGTACAATACCGCTAGACAAAGGGAATTGTATACGGGATTGATTAAGTCCTTGACATCGTGGTTCATCCGATGAGATCATCGTGGAACATGTGGGAGCCAACATGGGTATCCAGATCCCGCTGTTGGTTATTGACCAGAGAACGCCTCGGTCATGTCTACATGTCTCCCGAACCCGTAGGGTCTACACACTTAAGGTTCGATGACGCTAGGGTTATAAAGGAAGTTTGTATGTGGTTACCGAATGTTGTTCGGAGTCTCGGATGAGATCCCGGACGTCACGAGGAGTTCCGGAATGGTCCGGAGGTAAAGATTTATATATGGGAAGTCCTATTTTGGCCACCGGAAAATGTTCGGGATTTTTCGGTATTGTACCGGGAAGGTTCTAGAAGGTTTCGGAGTGGGGCCCACCTGCATGGGGGGGCCCACATGAACGTGGGTAGTGGGGGCAAGGCCCCACACCCCTGGTCAAGGCGCACCAAGATCCCCCCTTAGAAGGAATAAGATCATATCCCAAAGGGATAAGATCAAGATCCCTAAAAAGGGGGGATAGCAATCGGTGGGGAAGGAAATGATGGGATTTCTTTCCTCCCACCTTTGCCAACGCCCCAATGGACTTGGAGGGCAAGAAACCAGCCCCCTCCACCTCTATATATAGTGGGGAGGCACATGGGAGCTTCACCCTTGCCCCTGGCGCAGCCCTCCCTCTCCCAAGTACTCCTCCTCTCTCGCGGTGCTTGGCGAAGCCCTGCAGGATTGCCACGCTCCTCCACCACCACCACGCCGTTGTGCTGCTGCTGGATGGAGTCTTCCTCAACCTCTCCCTCTCTCCTTGCTGGATCAAGGCTTGGGAGACGTCACCGGGCTGTACGTGTGTTGAACGCGGAGGTGCCGTGCGTTCGGCACTTGATCATCGGTGATTTGAATCACGACGAGTACGACTCCATCAACCCCGTTCACTTGAACGCTTCCGCTTAGCGATCTACAAGGGTATGTAGATGCACTCTCCTTCCCCTCGTTGCTAGTCTCTCCATAGATAGATCTTGGTAACACGTAGGAAAATTTTTGAATTTCTGCTACGTTCCCCAACAGTGGTATCAGAGCTAGGTCTATTGCGTAGATCCTTTGCACGAGTAGAACACAAAGTAGTTGTGGGCGTTGATGTTGTTCAATATGTTTACCGTTACTAGTCCAATCTTGTTTCGACGGTATTGTGGGATGAAGCGGCCCGGACCGACCTTACACGTACTCTTACGTGAGATAGGTTCCACCGACTGACATGCACTTGGTGCATAAGGTGGCTAGCGGGTGCCAGTCTCTCCCACTTTAGTCAGAATGGATTCGATGAAAAGGGTCCTTATGAAGGGTAAATAGCAACTGGCATATCACGTTGTGGTTTTGCGTAGGTAAGAAACGTTCTTGCTAGAAACCCATAGCAGCCACGTAAAACATGCAACAACAATTAGAGGACGTCTAACTTGTTTTTGCAGGGTATGCTTTGTGATGTGATATGGCCAACAAGAATGTGATGAATGATATGTGTTGTATGAGATTGATCATGTTCTTGTAATAGGATTCACGACTTGCATGTCGATGAGTATGACAACCGGCAGGAGCCATAGGAGTTGTCTTAATTTATTGTATGACCTGCGTGTCATTGAACAACGCCATGTAATTACTTTACTTTATTGCTAACCGGTAGCCATAGTAGTAGAAGTAATAAGTTGGCAAGACAACTTCATGAAGACACGATGATGGAGATCATGATGATGGAGATCATGGTGTCATGCCGGTGACGATGATGATCATGGAGCCCCGAAGATGGAGATCAAAAGGAGCAAAATGATATTGGCCATATCATGTCACTATTTGATTGCATGTGATGTTTATCATGTTTATGCATCTTGTTTACTTAGGACGACGGTAGTAAATAAGATGATCCCTTACAAAATTTCAAGAAGTGTTCTCCCCTAACTGTGCACCGTTGCTACAGTTCGTCGTTTCTAAGCACCATGTGATGATCGGGTGTGATGGATCCTTACGTTCACATACAACGGGTGTAAGACAGATTTACACAACAATACACTTAGGGTTAACTTGACGAGCCTAGCATGTACAGACATGGCCTCGGAACACGGAGACCGAAAGGTCGAGCATGAGTCGTATAGTAGATACGATCAACATGAAAATGTTCACCGATGATGACTAGTCCGTCTCACGTGATGATCGGACACGGCCTAGTTGACTCGGATCATGTGATCACTTAGATGACCAGAGGGATGTCTATCTAAGTGGGAGTTCATAAGATGAACTTAATTATATTGAACATAGTCAAAAGACCTTTTGCAAATTATGTCGTAAGCTCGCGCTTTAGTTCCACTGTTTAGATATGTTCCTAGAGAAAATATAGTTGAAGGTTGACAGTAGCAATTATGCGGACAGTAGAAAGCTTATGTCCTTAATGCACCGCTTAGTGTGCTGAACCCCAAACGTCGTTTGTGGATGTTGCGAACATCAGACATACACGTTTTGATAACTACGTGATAGTTCAGTTAAACGGTTTAGAGTTGAGGCACCAAAGACGTTTTCGAAACATCGCGGAACATATGAGATGTTTCGAGGGCTGAAATTGAGATTTCAGGCTCGTGCCCACGTCAAGAGGTATGAGACCTCCGACGATTTTCTTAGCCTGCAAACTAAGGGATAAAAGCTCAATCGTTGAGCTTGTGCTCAGATTGTCTGAGTGCAACAATCACTTGAATCGAGTGGGAGGTAATCTTCCAGATGAGATAGTGATGTTTCTCCAAAGTCATTGCCACCAAGCTGCTAGAGCTTCGTGATGAACTATAACATATCAGGGATAGATATGATGATCCTTGAGGTATTCCTGATGTTTGACACCACGAAAGTAGAAATCAAGAAGGAGCATCAATTGTTGACGAAACCACTAGTTTCAAGAAGGGCAACGGCAAGAAGGGATACTTCATGAAACGGCAAATCAGCTGCTGCTCTAGTGAAGAAACCCAAGGTTGAACCCAAACCCGAGACTAAGTGCTCCTGTAATAAGGGGAACAACTACTGGAGCAGAATTACCCTAGATACTTGGTAGATAAGAAGGCTGGCAAGGTCGATAGAAGTATATTGGATATACATTATGTTAATGTGTACTTTACTAGTACTCCTAGTAGCACCAGGGTATTAAAATACCGGTTCGGTTGCTAAGTGTTAGTAACTCGAAACAAAAGGCTACGGAATAAACGGAGACTAGCTAAAGGTGAGCTGACGATATGTGTTGGAAGTGTTTCCACTGTTGATATGATCAAGCATCGCACGCTCCCTCTACCATCGAGATTGGTGTTTGCGTTAAGCATAGACATGATTGGATTAAGTCTATTGCAATACGGTTATTCATTTAAGGAGAATAATGGTTGCTCTGTTTATTTGAATAATACCTTGAATGGTCTTGCACCTAAAATGAATGGTTTATTGAATCTCGATCGTAGTGATACACATGTTCATGCCAAAAGATAGTAATGATAGTACCACCTACTTGTGGCACTGCCACGTAAGTCATATCGGTATAAAACGCATGAAGAAGCTCCATGTTGATGGATCTTTGGGCTCACTCGTTTTTGAAAAGTTTGAGACATGCGAACCATGTCTATTGGTGTATATGCATGAAGAAACTCCATGCAAATGGACCGTTTGAACTCACTTGATCTTGAATCACTTGAGACATGCAAATCATACCACATGGGCAAGATGACTGAAATCCTCGGTTTCAGTAAAATGGAACTAGAAAGCAACTTGTGGGAAGAAATACATTTTGATGTATGCAATCCAATAAGTGCTGAGGCATGTAGTGGATATCGTTATGTTCTTACTTCACAGATGATTCGAGTAGATGTTGAGAATATTTACTTGATGAAACACAAGTCTGAATTATTGAATGGTTCAAATAATTTCAGAGTGAAGTAGAAGATCATTGTGACAGGAGGATAAAATGTCTATGATATGATCATAGAGATGAATATCTGAGTTACGAGTTTTGGCACACAATTAAGACATTGTGGAAATTGTTTCACAATTAAAACCGCCTGGAACACCATAGTGTGATGGTGTGTCCGAACATCATAGTTGCACCCTATTGTATATGGTGCGTACCATGATGTCTCTTATCGAATTACCACTATCGTTCATGGGTTAGGCATTAGAGACAACCACATTCACTTTAATAGGGTACCACATAATTCCGTTGAGACGACACCGTTTGAACTATGGTTTGGAGAAACCTAAGTTGTCGTTTCTTAAAAGTTTGGGGCTGCGACTCTTATGTGAAAAAGTTTCAGGTTGATAAGCTCGAACCCAAAGCGGATAAAATGCATCTTCATAGGACACCCAAAACAGTTGGGTATACCTCCTAATTCAGATCCGATAGCAATATGGATTGTTTCTTGAATCGGGTCCCTTCTCGAGGAAAGGTTTCTCTCGAAAAGTTGAGTGGGAGGATGGTGGAGACTTGATGAGGTTATTGAACCATCACTTCAACCAGTGTGAAGCAGGGCACAGGAAGTCGTTCCCGTGGCACCTACACCAATTGAAGTGGAAGCTTATGATAGTGATCATGAAGCTTCAGATCAAGTCACTACCGAACCTCGTAGGACGACAAGGACGCGTACTACTTCGGAGTGGTACAGTAATCCTGTCTTGAAGGTCATGTTGCTAGACAACAATGAACCTACGAGCTATGGAGAAGCAATGGTGGGCCCAATTCCGACAAATGGTTAGAAGCCATGAAATCCGAGATAGGATCCATGTATCAGAACAAAGCATGGACTTTGGTGGACTTGCCTGATGATCGGCAAGCCATTGAGATAAATGGATCTTTAAGAAGAAGACGGACGTGGATGGTAATGTAACCATCTATGGAGCTCGACTTGTGACAAAAAGTTTTTCACAAGTTCAAGGAGTTGACTACGATGAGATTTTCTCATCCGTAGCGATGCTTAAGTCCGTCGGATTCGTGTTAGCATCAGCTGCATTTATGAAATCTGGCAGATGGATGTCAAAACGAGTTTCCTTACCAGTTTTCGTAAGGAAAGGTTGTATGTAATACAATCAGAAAGGTTTTTACGATCCTAAGGATGCTAAAAGGTATGCTGGCTCCAGCGATCCTTCTAAGGACTGGAGTAAGCATCTCGGAGTTGGAATGTACACTTTGATAATATGATCAAAGATTTTGGGTTTATACAAAGTTTATGAGAAACTTGTATTTCCAAAGAAGTGAGTGGGAGCACTATGGAATTTCTGATGAGTATATGTTGTTGACATATTGATGATCAGAAATGATGTAGAATTTCTAGAAAGCATATAGGGTTATTTGAAAACTGTTTTTCAATGGAAAACCTGGATTAGGCTACTTGAACAATAAGCATCAAGATCTATAAGATAGTTCAAAATGCTTAATAGTACTTTTAAATGAGCACGTACCTTGACATAATCTTGAAGGTGTTCAAGATCGATCATTCAAAGAAGGAGTTCTTGCCTGAGTTGTAAGGTATGAAGTTAAGACTTAAAGCTCGACCACGGCAGAAGAAAGAGGAAGGACGAAGGTCGTCCCCATGCTTTTATCATAGGCTCTCTACAGTATGCTATGCTGTGTACCGCACCTGAAGTGTGCCTTGCCATGAGTCAGTCAAGGGGTACAAGAGTGATCCAAGAATGGATCACAGGACAGCGGTCAAAGTTATCCTTAGTAACTAGTGGACTAAGGAATTTTCTCGATTGTGGAGGTGATAAAGAGTTCGACGTAAAGAGTTACGTCGATGCAAGCTTAACACCTATCCGGATAGCTCTGAGTAGAGATACCGGATACGTATAATGGAGCAACTTTTAATATAGCTCCAAGTAGAACAGTTATTTGGAATAGCTCCAAATAGAGCGTGGTAGCTACATCTAGGAGATGACATAGAGATTTGTAAAGCACACACGGATCTAAAAGGTTCAGACCCGTTGACTATAACCTCTCTCACAAGCATAACATGATCAAACCCAGAACTCATCGAGTGTCAATCACATGGTAAATGTGAACTAGATTATTGACTCTAGTAAACTCTTTGGGTGTTAGTCACATGGGGATGTGACCTTGAGTGTTAATCACATATCGATGTGAACTAGATTATTGACTCTAGTGCAAGTGGGAGACTGTTGGAAATATGCCCTAGAGGCAATAATAAATTAGTTATTATTATATTTCCTTGTTCATGATAATTGTCTTTTATTCATGCTATAACTGTATTATCCGGAAATCGTAATACACGTGTGAATACATAGACCACAATATGTCCCTAGTGAGCCTCTAGTTGACTAGCTCGTTGTGATCAACAGATAGTCATGGTTTCCTGGCTATGGACATTGGATGTCGTTGATAACGGGATCACATCATTAGGAGAATGATGTGATGGACAAGACCCAATCCTAAACCTAGCACTAAGATCGTGTAGTTCGTTTGCTAGAGCTTTTCCAATGTCAAGTATCTCTTCCTTAGACCATGAGATTGTGCAACTCCCGGATACCGTAGGAATGCTTTGGGTGTACCAAACGTCACAACGTAACTGGGTGGCTATAAAGGTGCATTACAGGTACCTCCGAAAGTGTCTGTTGGGTTGGCACGAATCGAGACTAGGATTTGTCACTCCGTGTAAGCGGAGAGGTATCTCTGGGCCCACTCGGTAAGACATCATCATATGCGCAATGTGACCAAGGAGTTGATCACGGGATGATGTGTTACGGAACGAGTAAAGAGACTTGCCGGTAACGAGATTGAACAAGGTATAAGGATACCGATGATCGAATCTCGGGCAAGTACAATACCGCTAGACAAAGGGAATTGTATACGGGATTGATTAAGTCCTTGACATCGTGGTTCATCCGATGAGATCATCGTGGAACATGTGGGAGCCAACATGGGTATCCAGATCCCGCTGTTGGTTATTGACCAGAGAACGTCTCGGTCATGTCTACATGTCTCCCGAACCCGTAGGGTCTACACACTTAAGGTTCGATGACGCTAGGGTTATAAAGGAAGTTTCTATGTGGTTACCGAATGTTGTTCGGAGTCCCGGATGAGATCCCGGACGTCACGAGGAGTTCCGGAATGGTCCGGAGGTAAAGATTTATATATGGGAAGTCCTATTTTGGCCACCGGAAAATGTTCGGGATTTTTCGGTATTGTACCGGGAAGGTTCTAGAAGGTTCCGGAGTGGGGCCCACCTGCATGGGGGGCCCACATGAACGTGGGTAGTGGGGGCAAGGCCCCACACCCCTGATCAAGGCGCACCAAGATCCCCCCTTAGAAGGAATAAGATCATATCCCAAAGGGATAAGATCAAGATCCCTAAAAAGGGGGGATAGCAATCGGTGGGGAAGGAAATGATGGGATTTCTTTCCTCCCACCTTTGCCAACGCCCCAATGGACTTGGAGGGCAAGAAACCAGCCCCCTCCACCCCTATATATAGTGGGGAGGCACATGGGAGCTTCACCCTTGCCCCTGGCGCAGCCCTCCCTCTCCCAAGTGCTCCTCCTCTCTCGCGGTGCTTGGCGAAGCCCTGCAGGATTGCCACGCTCCTCCACCACCACCACGCCGTTGTGCTGCTGCTGGATGGAGTCTTCCTCAACCTCTCCCTCTCTCCTTGCTGGATCAAGGCTTGGGAGACGTCACCGGGCTGTACGTGTGTTGAACGCGGAGGTGCCGTGCGTTCGGCACTTGATCATCGGTGATTTGAATCACGACGAGTACGACTCCATCAACCCCGTTCACTTGAACGCTTCCGCTTAGCGATCTACAAGGGTATGTAGATGCACTCTCCTTCCCCTCGTTGCTAGTCTCTCCATAGATAGATCTTGGTAACACATAGGAAAATTTTTGAATTTCTGCTACGTTCCCCAACAGTGGTATCAGAGCTAGGTCTATTGCGTAGATCCTTTGCACGAGTAGAACACAAAGTAGTTGTGGGCGTTGATGTTTTTCAATATGCTCACCGTTACTAGTCCAATCTTGTTTCGACGGTATTGTGGGATGAAGCGGCCCGGACCGACCTTACACGTACTCTTACGTGAGACAGGTTCCACCGACTGACATGCACTTGGTGCATAAGGTGGCTAGCGGGTGCCAGTCTCTCCCACTTTAGTCAGAACGGATTCGATGAAAAGGGTCCTTATGAAGGGTAAATAGCAATTGGCATATCACGTTGTGGTTTTGCGTAGGTAAGAAACGTTCTTGCTAGAAACCCATAGCAGCCACGTAAAACATGCAACAACAATTAGAGGACGTCTAACTTGTTTTTGCAGGGTATGCTTTGTGATGTGATATGGCCAACAAGAATGTGATGAATGATATGTGTTGTATGAGATTGATCATGTTCTTGTAATAGGATTCACGACTTGCATGTCGATGAGTATGACAACCGGCAGGAGCCATAGGAGTTGTCTTAATTTATTGTATGACCTGCGTGTCATTGAACAACGCCATGTAATTACTTTACTTTATTGCTAACCGGTAGCCATAGTAGTAGAAGTAATAAGTTGGCGAGACAACTTCATGAAGACACGATGATGGAGATCATGATGATGGAGATCATGGTGTCATGCCGGTGACGATGATGATCATGGAGCCCCGAAGATGGAGATCAAAAGGAGCAAAATGATATTGGCCATATCATGTCACTATTTGATTGCATGTGATGTTTATCATGTTTATGCATCTTGTTTACTTAGGACGACGGTAGTAAATAAGATGATCCCTTACAAAATTTCAAGAAGTGTTCTCCCCTAACTGTGCACCGTTGCTACAGTTCGTCGTTTCTAAGCACCACGTGATGATCGGGTGTGATGGATCCTTACGTTCACATACAACGGGTGTAAGACAGATTTACACAGCAATACACTTAGGGTTAACTTGACGAGCCTAGCATGTACAGACATGGCCTCGGAACACGGAGACCGAAAGGTCGAGCATGAGTCGTATAGTAGATACGATCAACATGAAAATGTTCACCGATGATGACTAGTCCGTCTCACGTGATGATCGGACACGGCCTAGTTGACTCGGATCATGTGATCACTTAGATGACCAGAGGGATGTCTATCTAAGTGGGAGTTCATAAGATGAACTTAATTATATTGAACATAGTCAAAAGACCTTTTGCAAATTATGTCGTAAGCTCGCGCTTTAGTTCCACTGTTTAGATATGTTCCTAGAGAAAATATAGTTGAAGGTTGACAGTAGCAATTATGCGGACAGTAGAAAGCTTATGTCCTTAATGCACCGCTCAGTGTGCTGAACCCCAAACGTCGTTTGTGGATGTTGCGAACATCAGACATACACGTTTTGATAACTACGTGATAGTTCAGTTAAACGGTTTAGAGTTGAGGCACCAAAGACGTTTTCGAAACATCGCGGAACATATGAGATGTTTCGAGGGCTGAAATTGAGATTTCAGGCTCGTGCCCACGTCAAGAGGTATGAGACCTCCGACGATTTTCTTAGCCTGCAAACTAAGGGAGAAAAGCTCAATCGTTGAGCTTGTGCTCAGATTGTCTGAGTGCAACAATCACTTGAATCGAGTGGGAGGTAATCTTCCAGATGAGATAGTGATGTTTCTCCAAAGTCATTGCCACCAAGCTGCTAGAGCTTCGTGATGAACTATAACATATCAGGGATAGATATGATGATCCTTGAGGTATTCCTGATGTTTGACACCGCGAAAGTAGAAATCAAGAAGGAGCATCAATTGTTGATGAAACCACTAGTTTCAAGAAGGGCAAGGGCAAGAAGGGATACTTCATGAAACGGCAAATCAGCTGCTGCTCTAGTGAAGAAACCCAAGGTTGAACCCAAACCCGAGACTAAGTGCTCCTGTAATAAGGGGAACAACTACTGGAGCAGAATTACCCTAGATACTTGGTAGATAAGAAGGCTGGCAAGGTCGATAGAAGTATATTGGATATACATTATGTTAATGTGTACTTTACTAGTACTCCTAGTAGCACCAGGGTATTAAAATACCGGTTCGGTTGCTAAGTGTTAGTAACTCGAAACAAAAGGCTACGGAATAAACGGAGACTAGCTAAAGGTGAGCTGACGATATGTGTTGGAAGTGTTTCCAATGTTGATATGATCAAGCATCGCACGCTCCCTCTACCATCGAGATTGGTGTTTGCGTTAAGCATAGACATGATTGGATTAAGTCTATTGCAATACGGTTATTCATTTAAGGAGAATAATGGTTGCTCTGTTTATTTGAATAATACCTTGAATGGTCTTGCACCTACAATGAATGGTTTATTGAATCTCGATCGTAGTGATACACATGTTCATGCCAAAAGATAGTAATGATAGTACCACCTACTTGTGGCACTGCCACGTAAGTCATATCGGTATAAAACGCATGAAGAAGCTCCATGTTGATGGATCTTTGGGCTCACTCGTTTTTGAAAAGTTTGAGACATGCGAACCATGTCTATTGGTGTATATGCATGAAGAAAGTCCATGCAAATGGACCGTTTGAACTCACTTGATCTTGAATCACTTGAGACATGCAAATCATACCACATGGGCAAGATGACTAAAATCCTCGGTTTCAGTAAAATGGAACTAGAAAGCAACTTGTGGGAAGAAATACATTTTGATGTATGCAATCCAATAAGTGCTGAGGCATGTAGTGGATATCGTTATGTTCTTACTTCACAGATGATTCGAGTAGATGTTGAGAATATTTACTTGATGAAACACAAGTCTGAATTATTGAATGGTTCAAGTAATTTCAGAGTGAAGTAGAAGATCATTGTGATAGGAGGATAAAATGTCTATGATATGATCATAGAGATGAATATCTGAGTTACGAGTTTTGGCACACAATTAAGACATTGTGGAAATTGTTTCACAATTAAAACCGCCTGGAACACCATAGTGTGATGGTGTGTCCGAACATCATAGTTGCACCCTATTGTATATGGTGCGTACCATGATGTCTCTTATCGAATTACCACTATCGTTCATGGGTTAGGCATTAGAGACAACCACATTCACTTTAATAGGGTACCACATAATTCTGTTGAGACGACACCGTTTGAACTATGGTTTGGAGAAACCTAAGTTGTCGTTTCTTAAAAGTTTGGGGCTGCGACTCTTATGTGAAAAAGTTTCAGGTTGATAAGCTCGAACCCAAAGCGGATAAAATGCATCTTCATAGGACACCCAAAACAGTTGGGTATACCTCCTAATTCAGATCCGATAGCAATATGGATTGTTTCTTGAATCGGGTCCCTTCTCGAGGAAAGGTTTCTCTCGAAAAGTTGAGTGGGAGGATGGTGGAGACTTGATGAGGTTATTGAACCATCACTTCAACCAGTGTGAAGCAGGGCACAGGAAGTCGTTCCCGTGGCACCTACACCAATTGAAGTGGAAGCTTATGATAGTGATCATGAAGCTTCAGATCAAGTCACTACCGAACCTCGTAGGACGACAAGGACGCGTACTACTTCGGAGTGGTACAGTAATCCTGTCTTGAAGGTCATGTTGCTAGACAACAATGAACCTACGAGCTATGGAGAAGCAATGGTGGGACCAATTCCGACAAATGGTTAGAAGCCATGAAATCCGAGATAGGATCCATGTATCAGAACAAAGCATGGACTTTGGTGGACTTGCCTGATGATCGGCAAGCCATTGAGATAAATGGATCTTTAAGAAGAAGACGGACGTGGATGGTAATGTAACCATCTATGGAGCTCGACTTGTGACGAAAAGTTTTTCACAAGTTCAAGGAGTTGACTACGATGAGATTTTCTCATCCGTAGCGATGCTTAAGTCCGTCGGATTCGTGTTAGCATCAGCTGCATTTATGAAATCTGGCAGATGGATGTCAAAACGAGTTTCCTTACCAGTTTTTGTAAGGAAAGGTTGTATGTAATACAATCAGAAAGGTTTTTACGATCCTAAGGATGCTAAAAGGTATGCTGGCTCCAGCGATCCTTCTAAGGACTGGAGTAAGCATCTCGGAGTTGGAATGTACACTTTGATAATATGATCAAAGATTTTGGGTTTATACAAAGTTTATGAGAAACTTGTATTTCCAAAGAAGTGAGTGGGACCACTATGGAATTTCTGATGAGTATATGTTGTTGACATATTGATGATCAGAAATGATGTAGAATTTCTAGAAAGCATATAGGGTTATTTGAAAACTGTTTTTCAATGGAAAACCTGGATTAGGCTACTTGAACAATAAGCATCAAGATCTATAAGATAGATCAAAATGCTTAATAGTACTTTTAAATGAGCACGTACCTTGACATAATCTTGAAGGTGTTCAAGATGGATCAGTCAAAGAAGGAGTTCTTGCCTGAGTTGCAAGGTATGAAGTTAAGACTTAAAGCTCGACCACGGTAGAAGAAAGAGGAAGGACGAAGGTCGTCCCCATGCTTTTATCATAGGCTCTCTACAGTATGCTATGCTGTGTACCGCACTTGAAGTGTGCCTTGCCATGAGTCAGTCAAGGGGTACAAGAGTGATCCAAGAATGGATAACAGGACAGCGGTCAAAGTTATCCTTAGTAACTAGTGGACTAAGGAATTTTCTCGATTGTGGAGGTGATAAAGAGTTCGACGTAAAGAGTTACGTCGATGCAAGCTTAACACATATCCGGATAGCTCTGAGTAGAGATACCGGATACGTATAATGGAGCAACTTTTAATATAGCTCCAAGTAGAACAGTTATTTGGAATAGCTCCAAATAGAGCGTGGTAGCTACATCTAGGAGATGACATAGAGATTTGTAAAGCACACACGGATCTAAAAGGTTCAGACCCGTTGACTATAACCTCTCTCACACGCATAACATGATCAAACCCAGAACTCATCGAGTGTCAATCACATGGTAAATGTGAACTAGATTATTGACTCTAGTAAACTCTTTGGGTGTTAGTCACATGGGGATGTGACCTTGAGTGTTAATCACATATCGATGTGAACTAGATTATTGACTCTAGTGCAAGTGGGAGACTGTTGGAAATATGCCCTAGAGGCAATAATAAATTAGTTATTATTATATTTCCTTGTTCATGATAAATGTCTTTTATTCATGCTATAACTGTATTATCCGGAAATCGTAATACACGTGTGAATACATAGACCACAATATGTCCCTAGTGAGCCTCTAGTTGACTAGCTCGTTGTGATCAACAGATAGTCATGGTTTCCTGGCTATGGACATTGGATGTCGTTGATAACGGGATCACATCATTAGGAGAATGATGTGATGGACAAGACCCAATCCTAAGCCTAGCACTAAGATCGTGTAGTTCGTTTGCTAGAGCTTTTCCAATGTCAAGTATCTCTTCCTTAGACCATGAGATTGTGCAACTCCTGGATACCGTAGGAATACTTTGGGTGTACCAAACGTCACAACGTAACTGGGTGGCTATAAAGGTGCATTACAGGTATCTCCGAAAGTGTCTGTTGGGTTGGCACGAATCGAGACTAGGATTTGTCACTCCGTGTAAGCGAAGAGGTATCTCTGGGCCCACTCGGTAAGACATCATCATATGCGCAATGTGACCAAGGAGTTGATCACGGGATGATGTGTTACGGAACGAGTAAAGAGACTTGCCGGTAACGAGATTGAACAAGGTATAAGGATACCGACGATCGAATCTCGGGCAAGTACAATACCGCTAGACAAAGGGAATTGTATACGTGATTGATTAAGTCCTTGACATCGTGGTTCATCCGATGAGATCATCGTGGAACATGTGGGAGCCAACATGGGTATCCAGATCCCGCTGTTGGTTATTGACCAGAGAACGTCTCGGTCATGTCTACATGTCTCCCGAACCCGTAGGGTCTACACACTTAAGGTTCGATGACGCTAGGGTTATAAAGGAAGTTTGTATGTGGTTACCGAATGTTGTTCGGAGTCCCGGATGAGATCCCGGACGTCACGAGGAGTTCCGGAATGGTCCGGAGGTAAAGATTTATATATGGGAAGTCCTATTTTGGCCACCGGAAAATGTTCGGGATTTTTCGGTATTGTACCGGGAAGGTTCTAGAAGGTTCCGGAGTGGGGCCCACCTGCATGGGGGGGCCCACATGAACGTGGGTAGTGGGGGCAAGGCCCCACACCCCTGGTCAAGGCGCACCAAGATCCCCCCTTAGAAGGAATAAGATCATATCCCAAAGGGATAAGATCAAGATCCCTAAAAAGGGGGGATAGCAATCGGTGGGGAAGGAAATGATGGGATTTCTTTCCTCCCACCTTTGCCAACGCCCCAATGGACTTGGAGGGCAAGAAACCAGCCCCCTCCACCCCTATATATAGTGGGGAGGCACATGGGAGCTTCACCCTTGCCCCTGGCGCAGCCCTCCCTCTCCCAAGTGCTCCTCCTCTCTCGCGGTGCTTGGCGAAGCCCTGCAGGATTGCCACGCTCCTCCACCACCACCACGCCGTTGTGCTGCTGCTGGATGGAGTCTTCCTCAACCTCTCCCTCTCTCCTTGCTGGATCAAGGCTTGGGAGACGTCACCGGGCTGTACGTGTGTTGAACGCGGAGGTGCCGTGCGTTCGGCACTTGATCATCGGTGATTTGAATCACGACGAGTACGACTCCATCAACCCCGTTCACTTGAACGCTTCCGCTTAGCGATCTACAAGGGTATGTAGATGCACTCTCCTTCCCCTCGTTGCTAGTCTCTCCATAGATAGATCTTGGTAACACATAGGAAATTTTTTGAATTTCTGCTACGTTCCCCAACAGTGGTATCAGAGCTAGGTCTATTGCGTAGATCCTTTGCACGAGTAGAACACAAAGTAGTTGTGGGCGTTGATGTTGTTCAATATGCTTACCGTTACTAGTCCAATCTTGTTTCGACGGTATTGTGGGATGAAGCGGCCCGGACCGACCTTACACGTACTCTTACGTGAGACAGGTTCCACCGACTGACATGCACTTGGTGCATAAGGTGGCTAGCGGGTGCCAGTCTCTCCCACTTTAGTCAGAACGGATTCGATGAAAAGGGTCCTTATGAAGGGTAAATAGCAATTGGCATATCACGTTGTGGTTTTGCGTAGGTAAGAAACGTTCTTGCTAGAAACCCATAGCAGCCACGTAAAACATGCAACAACAATTAGAGGACGTCTAACTTGTTTTTGCAGGGTATGCTTTGTGATGTGATATGGCCAACAAGAATGTGATGAATGATATGTGTTGTATGAGATTGATCATGTTCTTGTAATAGGATTCACGACTTGCATGTCGATGAGTATGACAACCGGCAGGAGCCATAGGAGTTGTCTTAATTTATTGTATGACCTGCGTGTCATTGAACAACGCCATGTAATTACTTTACTTTATTGCTAACCGGTAGCCATAGTAGTAGAAGTAATAAGTTGGCGAGACAACTTCATGAAGACACGATGATGGAGATCATGATGATGGAGATCATGGTGTCATGCCGGTGACGATGATGATCATGGAGCCCCGAAGATGGAGATCAAAAGGAGCAAAATGATATTGGCCATATCATGTCACTATTTGATTGCATGTGATGTTTATCATGTTTATGCATCTTGTTTACTTAGGACGACGGTAGTAAATAAGATGATCCCTTACAAAATTTCAAGAAGTGTTCTCCCCTAACTGTGCACCGTTGCTACAGTTCGTCGTTTCTAAGCACCACGTGATGATCGGGTGTGATGGATCCTTACGTTCACATACAACGGGTGTAAGACAGATTTACACAGCAATACACTTAGGGTTAACTTGACGAGCCTAGCATGTAAAGACATGGCCTCGGAACACGGAGACCGAAAGGTCGAGCATGAGTCGTATAGTAGATACGATCAACATGAAAATGTTCACGGATGATGACTAGTCCGTCTCACGTGATGATCGGACACGGCCTAGTTGACTCGGATCATGTGATCACTTAGATGACCAGAGGGATGTCTATCTAAGTGGGAGTTCATAAGATGAACTTAATTATATTGAACATAGTCAAAAGACCTTTTGCAAATTATGTCGTAAGCTCGTGCTTTAGTTCCACTGTTTAGATATGTTCCTAGAGAAAATATAGTTGAAAGTTGACAGTAGCAATTATGCGGACAGTAGAAAGCTTATGTCCTTAATGCACCGCTCAGTGTGCTGAACCCCAAACGTCGTTTGTGGATGTTGCGAACATCAGACATACACGTTTTGATAACTACGTGATAGTTCAGTTAAACGGTTTAGAGTTGAGGCACCAAAGACGTTTTCGAAACATCGCGGAACATATGAGATGTTTCGAGGGCTGAAATTGAGATTTCAGGCTCGTGCCCACATCAAGAGGTATGAGACCTCCGACGATTTTCTTAGCCTGCAAACTAAGGGAGAAAAGCTCAATCGTTGAGCTTGTGCTCAGATTGTCTGAGTGCAACAATCACTTGAATCAAGTGGGAGGTAATCTTCCAGATGAGATAGTGATGTTTCTCCAAAGTCATTGCCACCAAGCTGCTAGAGCTTCGTGATGAACTATAACATATCAGGGATAGATATGATGATCCTTGAGGTATTCCTGATGTTTGACACCGCGAAAGTAGAAATCAAGAAGGAGCATCAATTGTTGATGAAACCACTAGTTTCAAGAAGGGCAAGGGCAAGAAGGGATACTTCATGAAACGGCAAATCAGCTGCTGCTCTAGTGAAGAAACCCAAGGTTGAACCCAAACCCGAGACTAAGTGCTCCTGTAATAAGGGGAACAACTACTGGAGCAGAATTACCCTAGATACTTGGTAGATAAGAAGGTTGGCAAGGTCGATAGAAGTATATTGGATATACATTATGTTAATGTCTACTTTACTAGTACTCCTAGTAGCACCAGAGTATTAAAATACCGGTTCGGTTGCTAAGTGTTAGTAACTCGAAACAAAAGGCTACGGAATAAACGGAGACTAGCTAAAGGTGAGCTGACGATATGTGTTGGAAGTGTTTCCAATGTTGATATGATCAAGCATCGCACGCTCCCTCTACCATCGAGATTGGTGTTTGCGTTAAGCATAGACATGATTGGATTAAGTCTATTGCAATATGGTTATTCATTTAAGGAGAATAATGGTTGCTCTGTTTATTTGAATAATACCTTGAATGGTCTTGCACCTAAAATGAATGGTTTATTGAATCTCGATCGTAGTGATACACATGTTCATGCCAAAAGATAGTAATGATAGTACCACCTACTTGTGGCACTGCCACGTAAGTCATATCGGTATAAAACGCATGAAGAAGCTCCATGTTGATGGATCTTTGGGCTCACTCGTTTTTGAAAAGTTTGAGACATGCGAACCATGTCTATTGGTGTATATGCATGAAGAAACTCCATGCAAATGGACCGTTTGAACTCACTTGATCTTGAATCACTTGAGACATGCAAATCATACCACATGGGCAAGATGACTGAAATCCTCGGTTTCAGTAAAATGGAACTAGAAAGCAACTTGTGGGAAGAAATACATTTTGATGTATGCAATCCAATAAGTGCTGAGGCATGTAGTGGATATCGTTATGTTCTTACTTCACAGATGATTCGAGTAGATGTTGAGAATATTTACTTGATGAAACACAAGTCTGAATTATTGAATGGTTCAAGTAATTTCAGAGTGAAGTAGAAGATCATTGTGACAGGAGGATAAAATGTCTATGATATGATCATAGAGATGAATATCTGAGTTACGAGTTTTGGCACACAATTAAGACATTGTGGAAATTGTTTCACAATTAAAACCGCCTAGAACACCATAGTGTGATGGTGTGTCCGAACATCATAGTTGCACCCTATTGTATATGGTGCGTACCATGATGTCTCTTATCGAATTACCACTATCGTTCATGGGTTAGGCATTAGAGACAACCACATTCACTTTAATAGGGTACCACATAATTCCGTTGAGACGACACCGTTTGAACTATGGTTTGGAGAAACCTAAGTTGTCGTTTCTTAAAAGTTTGGGGCTGAGACTCTTATGTGAAAAAGTTTCAGGTTGATAAGCTCGAACCCAAAGCGGATAAAATGCATCTTCATAGGACACCCAAAACAGTTGGGTATACCTCCTAATTCAGATCCGATAGCAATATGGATTGTTTCTTGAATCGGGTCCCTTCTCGAGGAAAGGTTTCTCTCGAAAAGTTGAGTGGGAGGATGGTGGAGACTTGATGAGGTTATTGAACCATCACTTCAACCAGTGTGAAGCAGGGCACAGGAAGTCGTTCCCGTGGCACCTACACCAATTGAAGTGGAAGCTTATGATAGTGATCATGAAGCTTCAGATCAAGTCACTACCGAACCTCGTAGGACGACAAGGACGCGTACTACTTCGGAGTGGTACAGTAATCCTGTCTTGAAGGTCATGTTGCTAGACAACAATGAACCTACGAGCTATGGAGAAGCAATGGTGGGCCCAATTCCGACAAATGGTTAGAAGTCATGAAATCCGAGATAGGATCCATGTATCAGAACAAAGCATGGACTTTGGTGGACTTGCCTGATGATCGGCAAGCCATTGAGATAAATGGATCTTTAAGAAGAAGACGGACGTGGATGGTAATGTAACCATCTATGGAGCTCGACTTGTGACGAAAAGTTTTTCACAAGTTCAAGGAGTTGACTACGATGAGATTTTCTCATCCGTAGCGATGCTTAAGTCCGTCGGATTCGTGTTAGCATCAGCTGCATTTATGAAATCTGGCAGATGGATGTCAAAACGAGTTTCCTTACCAGTTTTCGTAAGGAAAGGTTGTATGTAATACAATCAGAAAGGTTTTGACGATCCTAAGGATGCTAAAAGGTATGCTGGCTCCAGCGATCCTTCTAAGGACTGGAGTAAGCATCTCGGAGTTGGAATGTACACTTTGATAATATGATCAAAGATTTTGGGTTTATACAAAGTTTATGAGAAACTTGTATTTCCAAAGAAGTGAGTGGGACCACTATGGAATTTCTGATGAGTATATGTTGTTGACATATTGATGATCAGAAATGATGTAGAATTTCTAGAAAGCATATAGGGTTATTTGAAAACTGTTTTTCAATGGAAAACCTGGATTAGGCTACTTGAACAATAAGCATCAAGATCTATAAGATAGATCAAAATGCTTAATAGTACTTTTAAATGAGCACGTACCTTGACATAATCTTGAAGGTGTTCAAGATGGATCAGTCAAAGAAGGAGTTCTTGCCTGAGTTGTAAGGTATGAAGTTAAGACTTAAAGCTCGACCGCAGCAGAAGAAAGAGGAAGGACGAAGGTCGTCCCCATGCTTTTATCATAGGCTCTCTACAGTATGCTATGTTGTGTACCGCACCTGAAGTGTGCCTTGCCATGAGTCATTCAAGGGGTACAAGAGTGATCCAAGAATGGATCACAGGACAGCGGTCAAAGTTATCCTTAGTAACTAGTGGACTAAGGAATTTTCTCGATTGTGGAGGTGATAAAGATTTCGACGTAAAGAGTTACGTCGATGCAAGCTTAACACCTATCCGGATAGCTCTGAGTAGAGATACCGGATACGTATAATGGAGCAACTTTTAATATAGCTCCAAGTAGAACAGTTATTTGGAATAGCTCCAAATAGAGCGTGGTAGCTACATCTAGGAGATGACATAGAGATTTGTAAAGCACACACGGATCTAAAAGGTTCAGACCCGTTGACTATAACCTCTCTCACAAGCATAACATGATCAAACCCAGAACTCATCGAGTGTCAATCACATGGTAAATGTGAACTAGATTATTGACTCTAGTAAACTCTTTGGGTGTTAATCACATGGGGATGTGACCTTGAGTGTTAATCACATATCGATGTGAACTAGATTATTGACTCTAGTGCAAGTGGGAGACTATTGGAAATATGCCCTAGAGGCAATAATAAATTAGTTATTATTATATTTCCTTGTTCGTGATAATTGTCTTTTATTCATGCTATAACTGTATTATTCGGAAATCGTAATACACGTGTGAATACATAGACCACAATATGTCCCTAGTGAGCCTCTAGTTGACTAGCTCGTTGTGATCAACAGATAGTCATGGTTTCCTGGCTATGGACATTGGATGTCGTTGATAACGGGATCACATCATTAGGAGAATGATGTGATGGACAAGACCCAATCCTAAGCCTAGCACTAAGATCGTGTAGTTCGTTTGCTAGAGCTTTTCCAATGTCAAGTATCTCTTCCTTAGACCATGAGATTGTGCAACTCCCGGATACCGTAGGAATGTTTTGGGTGTACCAAACGTCACAACGTAACTGGGTGGCTATAAAGGTGCATTACAGGTAACTCCGAAAGTGTCTGTTGGGTTGGCACGAATCGAGACTAGGATTTGTCACTCCGTGTAAGCGGAGAGGTATCTCTGGGCCCACTCGGTAAGACATCATCATATGCGCAATGTGACCAAGGAGTTGATCACGGGATGATGTGTTACGGAACGAGTAAAGAGACTTGCCGGTAACGAGATTGAACAAGGTATAAGGATACCGACGATCGAATCTCGGGCAAGTACAATACTGCTAGACAAAGGGAATTGTATACGGGATTGATTAAGTCCTTGACATCGTGGTTCATCCGATGAGATCATCGTGGAACATGTGGGAGCCAACATGGGTATCCAGATCCCGCTGTTGGTTATTGACCAGAGAACGTCTCGGTCATGTCTACATGTCTCCCGAACCCGTAGGGTCTACACACTTAAGGTTCGATGACGCTAGGGTTATAAAGGAAGTTTGTATGTGGTTACCGAATGTTGTTCGGAGTCCCGGATGAGATCCCGGATGTCACGAGGAGTTCCGGAATGGTCCGAAGGTAAAGATTTATATATGGGAAGTCCTATTTTGGCCACCGGAAAATGTTCGGGATTTTTCGGTATTGTACCGGGAAGGTTCTAGAAGGTTCCGGAGTGGGGCCCACCTGCATGGGGGGGCCCACATGAACGTGGGTAGTGGGGGCAAGGCCCCACACCCCTGGTCAAGGCGCACCAAGATCCCCCCTTAGAAGGAATAAGATCATATCCCAAAGGGATAAGATCAAGATCCCTAAAAAGGGGGGATAGCAATCGTGGGGAAGGAAATGATGGGATTTCTTTCCTCCCACCTTTGCCAACGCCCCAATGGACTTGGAGGGCAAGAAACCAGCCCCCTCCACCCCTATATATAGTTGGGAGGCACATGGGAGCTTCACCCTTGCCCCTGGCGCAGCCCTCCCTCTCCCAAGTGCTCCTCCTCTCTCGCGGTGCTTGGCGAAGCCCTGCAGGATTGCCACGCTCCTCCACCACCACCACGCCGTTGTGCTGCTGCTGGATGGAGTCTTCCTCAACCTCTCCCTCTCTCCTTGCTAGATCAAGGCTTGGGAGACGTCACCGGGCTGTACGTGTGTTGAACGCGGAGGTGCCGTGCGTTCGGCACTTGATCATCGGTGATTTGAATCACGACGAGTACGACTCCATCAACCCCGTTCACTTGAACGCTTCCGCTTAGCGATCTACAAGGGTATGTAGATGCACTCTCCTTCCCCTCGTTGCTAGTCTCTCCATAGATAGATCTTGGTGACACGTAGGAATTTTTTTGAATTTCTGCTACGTTCCCCAACAGATGGGGGATCGGGAAAGGCATGAGGTACCGACAGTGCAAGGGGTCGCACAGCACCGTCACCCCGAGGCGGTTTTTCCATCCCGTGGTAGGCTCTATTGATGAGGACACGTTCATCTCAGACGTCCTAGATGACCCAATAGAGGGAGGAGCCAGGGAAGACGGAGAAGTAAGCAGAGGGTGACTGCATTGGCGACCGGCATGGAGCGTGACAGTGTCTGGGGTAAGGGGTCTCTCACCACATCGCCTCCCAGCCCGAGGAGTCGGGCCAAGGACCCTCCTCCCCCCGTTTGTCGATTCTGGCATGGGCCACTTCGGGCGGCCCATAACACCTAAATGAAAGGATTCAGAAAACTTGACACATACTCCAAGAAGCTGGATTCGTTGAAGACTCGGATTCCTCATATGTAGCCGACTAGGATACTGTGACCCTAGGAGACCCCCCCCCCCGGTATCTATATAAACCGAGGGGCTAGGCCCGTAGAGGACACACAACTATCTGTAGACATTTGTATTTTGTACTTACTCCAACGCAATAGACACAAGCACAACGTAGGGTATTATCTCCTAAGAGCCTGAACATGGGTAAAACCTTGTGTTCCTGTTACCATCGTACTTAGACTCTTAGCTCGTGATCCCCTACCCCAAGATCTGCCGGATTTACCTTCGTCACTACGCAATGGAAGGAGTGCGAGAATCAGTTTCCATCAACACCGCAGTGGCAAAGATGTGGTGTGATGAAGGCAAGGAGGGGTGTGTTGACACTAATTTTTTTCCAAAATAAAATAGGGTGCAATGAATCTATACCTACTAATAAAGCAAGGTGCGTTTCGCCTATATTTTCATCCGTTCACCGTTGGAAAAAAAATCTTTCTACCCGAGGTGGTACTAAAGTCTTATGCGTTTGTTTGCTAGAAAAAGAATTGTTATATGTGGGCCGCGCGCGGTGGCCCAGCAAAGCCAGCCCACTTATTTTTCTGCCCATGCAGCAGGGAAAACTCTATTTTTCGCATAGTGCGATAAATAGTCAGACTTTTGCACAGGGCAAACAATAATGGGCTGGCCCATTTATATTTTTTCGTGTTTTACTTCTATTTTTATTCTCCTTTCCCTATATCTTTTTTCCCTTCCGAGTTTATTTTTTAAAATTTATTTCGGTAACTAAAATTCTCAAAAAAGTTCAGAATAAAAAAAGAAAATTTTAGAAAATGTTCAGAATTCCAAAATTTTGTTTCTATTTTAAAAAATATTCGGAATTATAAAAAGTTGCCCTTTTAAAAAAATATTGTTTTGCATAATTGTTAGGGATGTCAAAAAGTAATATGGTATTTCAAAAAATGCCCCAAATTTGAAAAATATTCCTGTGTCAGTGAAATTTTAAAATTAAAAGTAATGTTCGTGTATAAAAGATACACATTTTCTAAAAATCTTATGAATTCTCAACACATGTTCCCGTTAAAAGCAAAGCTTCACAAATTCATATAATGTTTATTTTTTCCGTGTTTTACTTCTATTTTTATTCTCCTTTGCCTATATCTTTTTTCCCTTCCAAGTTTATTTTTATTTTAAAATTTATTTCGTAAATTAAAAATTCTCAAAAAAGTTCAGAATAAAAAAGAAAGATTTGGAAAATGTTCGTAATTCCAAAATTTTGTTGCTATTTTTAAAAAATTCGAAAATTGCAGAAAGTTGCCCATTTTTTATAAAATTTATTGTTTATCAAATTTTCTTGGAATTTGGAAAAAGAAAAAGGCATTTCGAAAAATGCTCCAAATTTGAAAAATATTCATGGTTTTGTGAAATTTCAAAACTAAAAATAATGTTCATGCAGAAAAGATACACATTTTCTAAAAATCTTATGAATTCTCAACACATGTTCCCGTTTTAAATAAATGTTCATGTTTTTATTAAAAAAATTGGTGTTTTTGTAAAATGTTTTTGAATTTTAAAAGTGTAGTTAATTTTTTTTAAACTGTTCAGCATTTAAAAAATTGTTCATGTTTCTTAGAATATTCAGAAATTTCATACCTTATAATCCCCTCGATTAAAAGGATTGAAAGGAATAGTAGATTGAATAACTCATGCGCCTTCTCTGACGTAAGATGATGTAACAAAACTGTTAAATGCCCTCGATCATTGAATAGAAAAATAGCAGATTGATTCCTTCACACGCGGCGAAAACGATAAGCTAAATGTTTCTTTTTCATGTGCCCACATATAATTCTCACTGACTTTAAATGCATACTATTTTATCTCCCGTTACAACGCACGGGCATATTTACTAGTATTATTATAATATATTAAGGTATTTCAAACATTATATGGTCACCGTATGGAACCAATAAAGTTTTTTTTAGCGTAATGGAACACATACAGTTCCTTGGTCATAAGTACTGCAAACGGCTGGGAAAAGAAACATTATATGATCTTTTGGCTCATGGCTCTGATTGTCATGTAATTTTTTTCTTATAATTTGAAACATATTTTAAAAATTTGGAGCGCGCATTCCCATGTGCCAAAACGCCACTTTCATGGGCAGACGTACAATACAAAAAAAATCCTAACAACAACGGCAGGATAATTTTCTCCACGCATCACACCTACAATGTCTTCTTAATTAACCTATAACACCGTTCCATCGAAATTAAATGTCATTAATGCCCTTGACACATTATAAACACACAGCCAGACTGTAGGATCAAGGCTCACGGGATAAAAAAAAACTCAAGGTTCTACACCTCTGTAACACTATGCTCCCTAATTTTAGAGACCTTCCAATCAATTGAGGTCTTCAATTAAAATTGGGTCACTCAATTTTGATTGGGTCAACAATTCTCAAATTTCTCTGATTCAATTCTTTTACATTGTACACTATGCTTTCTAATTTTTAAGGCGTCGTAATTAATTGAGGTCTTCACTTTAGTAATCTTTAATTTAGAATTGGGTCACCCGGTTTTGACCGGGACAACAATTTCTCAAGGAGCTCTTCCATTAAATTCTTTTAATTCACTATGTTCCCTACTTTTCAAACTCTTTCATTCTTAAAATTGAGGCAAAAGATTTGTCCCATTCATTAATTAAGAAGAGACTTTATAGAGTTCCTATTCTTTTTGAATTTTTTGGATTGCTTACCATATGTGTCAGATGGTTATATTCCTATTCATTAATCGGGGAGACAAAACATGAACTTCAAACAACTTCCTATTCCTAGACTAATTATTCACTAGATGACCTAAATCCACGGAGAGTTTATGTAGTCCTTTGAGGTAATTCTGATGCAAAGCATGCATGAATCTGAATCAGTATTGGTTGATTAGACCAATGCCTATCAAAATTCAAAAAAATGGCATGTTTGTGACTTGTCTTAGAGGAGGTGAATGTCCTGTGAGCGAACTATGTGATTTGGGCAGAAGGTGACCCTCCTCCCTAACGAGCAAGGCAAAGCCAACAACGAGCAGAGAGGGTTGAGGGGTGATGTGGCGACGCCGGTCAGGGTGCCGCTCCTTGGCTGCTCCTGTCTAGCGGAGGCGAACATGAGAGCTCGGTTAGCATACTGCCATTGTTCCTGTTCGTTGCACATGACGAGCTTTGCCTCCTCCCTGGCGGTCGCTACGGGCGATAACCCCCCACATACGTACGCCGACCCCTCCTCCCTCGCGGTCCAGAGGCACGACATAGACTACTTACCAGTAATGGGAGAGAGGAGGTGTTGGAGAAATCATGAGATCGATCAACATAAAATCTTTTTCTTACAGAGAATAACATGTGGGCCCTACCTATCATAACAGCCAATTTAACAGTTCAGTTTAATGGAGTTGACTTTATGACAGTGGCCCTGATGAGTGGGGCCATGGATGTATAAACATGGTCAAATTTAACCCAGACAATCATCGCTGCTTATAGTTATCAGCGGATGAAGATGAAGATGATTGATGCTGACGTCCTCTTGCACGGGGTAGTGGCGATGGCGTTCTCCTTCTTGCCGATTCTCTCTCCGGATGCCTTCCGGGGGCTAGAGTTCTCTGTTCTGGATGAGTTTCAGAAGTCTTTGGGCGTCTGATCCCCGATTCGATCACATAGGGCGAGGGAGTTGACCAGGCAGCGACAACGACAAGTGGTACGAGCGCGTCGTTGAGTGCTCTAGTTGCTTTCTCATGATTTGTTTCTTCTCCTTTATACTTCATTCATTTATGGCGATTGACTATCACATTGATTGACATGATTGCATCACCTTTTCTTGATGTTATTTCCTTAAACTCCCAAACACATCCCAAAATGACACCCGGAGAAAACATGCAAAGAGAAGTGCGCGAAGGCGATAAAACCTTGCAAAGCCTTCCATGTAGGCACAAAACAAAGGGTAAAAACATCACATAAATTGGACTCATCACGGGGGCGCCCAACTTGCGACAGTTCCAGCACAAGATGCTCATTGGGCCTGGCAGTCCGCTCCGGTTACACCCTTTTTTGCTCTTTTCATGTCTCCCGGGGATACATATGCTGGCAGAAGCGAAGGTGTCTGAAAGATCATGGATGTCGCCTGGGGGGGGGGGGGGTAAATAGGCGCTTTAAAATAATTACGGTTTAGACTTGAACAAATGTGGAATAAAACTAGTGTTTAACTTGTTAAGCATAAAACCTAAAATAACTAGGCTCACCTATGTGCACCAACAACTTATGCTAAGCAAGATAAACAACTATGTGATAGCAAGATATATAGCATAAAACACTATGGCTATCACAAAGTAAAGTGCGTAAGTAAAAAAGCTCGGGTAAGAGATAACCGAGGCACGCGGAGACGGCGATGTATCCTGAAGTTCACACCCTTGCGGATGCTAATCTCCATTTGGAGCGGTGTGAAGGCACAATGCTCATCAAAAGCCACTAGGGCCGCTGTAATCTCCTCACACTATAAAAAAATACACTTCCGTGATGATACGTGTTTGTCACAGTAGGTCACATTTTTTTGTCATGCATGTACATCCATGACAATTTTATGACAGAATCAAGATAGTCATATCTGTGTTGTCGTAGAAGTGTTCCATGACATTACCAAAATTATCACCACGGAAGTGTCCACTTTCATGACGATAAATCGTGCGTCACAGAAGTGCTTCCGTCAAGGGTGACCAACATGTGGCATCCACCGTAACGGAACGCCATTAAGCTATCGGGTCTGGTTTTGGATCCGATAACCCGTTAACAGCCCCGAACAATGGGGATTTTCCACGTGTAAAATCATCATTGGCTGGAGGAAACACGTGTCAGCTCACCGTTGGGACAGATGTCATCCACTCATTGGACACAAAGCGCCTATGATACGTCGACACGTGGCAGGGCCCAACAGAGGCCCATTCCTATGAAAAGGCCGGCCCGTTTGGCTTGTTCAAAAGGTGGCGGGCTGGCCCACGGCAAGCTTGTTAATGGCCTATTCGCATATAGCCCATTTACAACCCGCTAACCCAGGCCCCGTTTATGGTCTAACCGAATTAGGCCCAGTACCGTCATCTAGGCCGTCCAATATAATTCCAGCTCGTTTTAACTTCCGGCCCATATATGGCCCATGACGTCTTTGGGCTCATATGAGGCCCTTATTACTCTCGGCCCATTAACGGCCCGTGGTAAAACTGGTCCGTAATAAACAGTGTATCACTTTATACCCATTAACGGCCCATGGTGAAACTGGCCCGTAATGAACAGTGTATTACTTTATACCCATTAACGGCCCATTATTCAGTTGGGCCGTTTCCAGCCCATGTTATCTTTCGGCCTTCTCGGGGCCCATTTATTCTTGGGCTCATTTCCACATTCGTTTAATTATGGCCTGTTACTGTCATTTTCTGCTTATGGGCCAAATTCAGCCCGTGGTTACAGTCGGCCCGTTTATGGCCCGTTAATACGTTGGGCCGTTTTGATAGCGTCATCAAAATACGGCCGATTAACGACGGCCTGTTATGGTCGGCCCATGAACGGACGATTTCAACTCTAGCCCATTTAGGACCATAATGTGGTCCGTTATTGGCCCATGTTTGGCCAACTGATCATAAGCCCGTAGAAGGCCCATTGATGATACGACCCATAGAAGGCCCATTGATGATACGACCCATAGAAGGCCCATTGTGTCTATGGCCCGTATAAGGCCCATTGTTTCTACGCCACGTAGAAGGCCCATTGTTTCTACGGCCCGTAGGAGACCCATATAAACTACAGCCGGTGGGCATCAAAGTTCGCCACCAGTGCAAATATAGGGAACACCCTACACTATACAAAAATGGCTTCATGTTTTCTTCAACCGCTGGCTGCACGTTAAGAACAAATTTTGTATCGCACCAAAACAAATTACAACTATAAAACAAAAGGAAGGTTGGCATAAAATTTAATAGTCTAGCAGATAAATGCACCACCAGAAGTTCAGAAGCTCAGTTCATTTGACCTGACTGTTATGTTTTCATTAGCACTAATAATAACAGGATATATCTTTTTCTCATCGAGATAAGCATATTTAAGAGTATCAGGTAAATGTTTGAGCTCAAACACGGGATCACCCTTGGGTGGAGGAGGATCCCCTAGGATTTCAACAGGCAAATTGTGTTTCAGGATAGGTTCCTGTTTAAAGAACACTTCATCTATTTCCCTTCTTTCATTCATAAACATATCATTTTCATGGTCTAGCAAATATTGTTCTAAAGGATCACTAGGAGGTACTGCAATAGAAGCAAGACCAATAATTTCATCCTTACTAGGTAATTCCTCTTCACGGTGTTGTCTACGAAATTTAGAGAAATTAAACTCATGAGACATATCACCCAAACCAATAGTAACAACATCCTTTTCGCAGTCTATCTTAGCATTAACGATGTTCAAGAAGGGTCTACCAAATATAACGGGAAAAAAGCTATCTTGTGGGGAACCAAAAACAAGAAAATCAGCAGGATATTTAGTTTTCCCACACAAGACTTCAACATCTCTAACAATTCCCATTGGTGAAATAGTATCTCTATTGGCAAGTTTAATTATAACATCAATATCTTCTAACTCAGCAGGTGCAATATCATGCTTAATTTCTTTGTATAAGTCAATAGATATGGCACTAGCACTAGCACCCATATCACATAAGCCATGATAACAATGATCTCCTATTTTAATAGAAATAATAGGCATGCCTACCACAGGTCCATGTTTATCTTTAGCACAAGGTTTGGCAATTCTAGCAGTTTCATCACGGAAATGAATAACATGCCCATCAATATTATCAGACAAGAGATCTTTAACAATAGCAATATTAGGTTCAACTTTAATTTGCTCAGGAGGTGTATAAGTTCTAATATTGCTTTTACGAACCACAGTTGAAGCTTTAGCATGATCCTTCTTATATTTACTAATCGAAAGCACCATACAGGATTCCACATTAATCCTAGAGGTTAGAGAATTCTGTCCATTAGATAGATTAAATATTGATCAATAGCCCTGAGATGACTCCTGCCGCATCTCTTCTACCCTTGTTAGACGTCCTGTAAAAAAAGGCAAAAAAAGACGTCCTATGAAATAAAAGGAAAAAAACAACGAAGAAACTAAATCACAACAAATCGTTTAAAAAACAGATCTGAGTCATTGGCTCTGGCTCCAATTGATTCACGACAGGGAAAGCTAGGGGAGAAATCACTTCTGTCTCCTGTGTTTCTGCGCCTCCACGCACGGTAGCCGCAGCCTAGCCGGTTTGGGATAGTAGCCATATGTGCTCCGATCTGATCCCGTCAGCACCCCATAACCAAACGTGTTGCAGCAGGCCATGATTCCCATCCCCAGAAGCCACATCTTTTGAGGAACTCCACAATACTCGTGGGCAAGTAAATCCGGTAAGCATTCCATTAGTAAAGAGGAGATGTCCCTATGTAGGTTTGAAGCCAATGTGATGGTCGCAGATATATGTTTTTTCAAGTTCGTCGTCATCAAGGTTATCAACCCTAAATTCGTTCTTGGTGCATGCTCTATTCCCCATCACACTGAATTCACGAAATTCATTAAAAACTCCCCAAGATACCATCCTTAGATGTAATATCTCTTGAGAAAACCATCAGGAGCTGTTGTTTCTTTCTGTTGACTGGCCGTGAGATCAAAAAAGCTTTGCTTCCTTCTGTACATTTGCAGCATAGATGAAGTACGACCGTGCCTACTTATGGTTTGAAGTCGTGTTCTTTTCTTTCCCAGATGAAATTCCCAAATTTTTCACGTGGACTCCAATGGAATTAGTCCTCCTATTGATTGATCCACAGAGAAGACAGACTACTGACGATGCTATGCGTGAGAGGAGGGTCCTAGGGTTGCCCTATGAATCATGATCAGCGGCCGTAGATGGCTCTGAGCTAGATTGGGAAAAGGAAAGAAGAGCTTGCGTGTGATAGGAAGAGGATGTGGTACGGCTGCTTATGAACTTTCTATTGTAGGATTGCCTCCGTTCCATAAATTTCAGTGCACTCCCATATATAACAAATTAGTTATGTTCACTGAATTGTGTATTTAGTTTCCTTCGGTGTATAATTTGTGCACGTTATCATTTGTTGGAATAATGCTTATTGTTGCAGGTTTTATCTCCGAAAGGTGTTAACTACTAACTAGACGTGCCGGTGCGCTGCAAGAGAGGTTACAGTGTCCACCCACCATTAACACGGCCTATTTCATAGAGTAGAAGAGTTGGCATGTTCTCCATATTAATTGTATCATTGTTGGCTACTCGGTGATCCTCTTATCCCAAATTATTGGTTGATGGTGCTCTTTTGTTCTTAACTTGAATTGCTAGGAAAATTCCAAGAACAAAATTTCTTTGCTGGCACATACTCATGTTATTCTGGCAAGAGTTAAGTACCCAAACTGACCACTGAATCTGAATGAGTATTGTTCATAGAGACCACGTTTTGTCCTGATAAGATTTTACCAACTTGCTTGCACCAAGGAAAAGCTGACAACCTAGGAAAGGTATTAGTGATTTTGTTTAAAAGCTGTCAGCAGACGTTCTATCTGTTAGGAAATATGCAACTTGTATTCCCATGAGGCCATAGGCCGATATATATACATGTACAGGTGTGAAACATATGCAGGAAACCCCTTATACAACGGGATAAATACAAAGGGGTACATGACTTATATTATAACTCTAACACCCCCCCCTCAAACTCATGGTGGATGAACAACACTGAGTTTGGAGAGATAAAAGCCATGTTGTGCTCTAGTCTGGGCCTTCGTCAGGAAATCCGCCAACTGTAACTCAGAAGGCACATACTGAAGAGCAATAACCTGATCCTGCACACCAGCGCGCACATAGAAAGCATCAACACCAATATGCTTGGTGAGCTCATGCTTCACAGGATCGCGTGCAATGATAATAGCACCTGTACTGTCAGATAAGAGCAGAGTCGGTGTAGTGACAGAAACACCAAAATCCTGAAGTAACCACCGTAACCAAGTCACCTCTGCCGTCAAAAGAGCCATTGCTCGCAACTCAGCCTCGGCACTCGAACGGGAAATTGCAATCTGTTTCTTCGTCTTCCAGGGAATGAGAGAACCACCAAGAAAAACACAGTAAGCAGAAAGTGAATGGCGATCTGAAGGATCACTAGCCCACGTAGCATCCGAATAGGCCTGAAGCTGTAAAGAACTGGAGCAAGGAAAGAATAGACGGTGAGAGATCGTGCCTCGAAGATATTGAAGAACACGAAGGAGATGACTATAGTGAACCGATGTGGGAGCAGAGACGAACTGACTCAGAATATGAACCGGATAAGAGATGTCCGAACAAGTGACAGCTAGATAGACAAGACTGCCAACAAGATGACGATAACGCATCGGGTCAGGGAGAGGATCACCATCAATAGCACGGAGGTGAAGATTGAGCTCCATAGGAGTCTCAACAATGCGCTCGTCAGTAAGAGCAGCACGAGCAAGAAGATCCTGGATATACTTTTCCTGGGATATAAAAAAGCCATCAGAGGTAGAAGAGACTTCAATCCCAAGAAAGTAGCGAAGAGGTCCAAGATCAGACATAAGAAACTGCTCACTAAGACGAGCCTTTACAAAGGCAATATACTCAGGGTCATCGCCAGTGATGATCATGTCATCAACATAGAGAAGAAGAAGAGTCCGACCACGAGTGGAAATGTGGACAAACAATGCTGGATCACGATCACTCGCTGAAAAACCAGCGGCAGTCACCACAGAGGCAAAACGCTCAAACCAGGCGCGAGGGGCTTGCTTAAGGCCATAGAGAGAGCGACGAAGACGACAGACCATGCCATCAGGAACAGAATACCCAGGTGGGGGCTGCATGTATACCTCCTCACGCAGCTCACCATTAAGAAAGTCATTCTTAACATCAAGCTGAGAAACAGACCAATGACGAATAGAGGCCACAGCGAGAAGTGTGCGGATAGTGGTCATATGGGCCACAGGAGCAAATGTCTCATCGTAATCACAAACATGCTCCTGCTGAAAACCACGAGCCACAAGACAGGCTTTGTAACACTCAAGAGAACCATCAGAGCGAGTCTTAACCTTGTAGACCCACTTACAAGTGATGGGACGAACACCGGGAGGAAGAGAAACAAGATCCCACGTGCCGGTGCGCTCAAGAGCAGCAAGCTCCTCTGCCATCGCAAACTGCCATTCAGGATGAACAAGAGCATCGCGATAAGACGTAGGCTCGAGTATAGCCGAAAGAGCATATCGACTAGGAGAATAGCGGTCAGGGGGAGGGCGAGGCCGAGCCCGAAGACCATAAGGTGGCTGGGATGAGGAGGACGACGCACCAGAAGTAGATGGCATGTCAGTGGATTTATCTAGAACACGTGGACGACGAGTATAATGAAAAGGAAAGGAGGGAAGAGGTGGAATCACTGGAGGTGGAGACGGGGAATGTAGCGAGGACGAAGGTGGAGAAGGGGAAGGTATCGGTGATGAAGGTGGAGATGGGAAATGTGGCGGTGATGAAGGTGGAGAAGAATCTGTAGGAGAGGATGGAGTCGGATCTGCAGCAGCAGGATGAGGAATAGGAATACTGGGCACAGAGGGAGGTGTGTCAGGAAAAGTGAGGAAAGAGATATCCTCCACTGAAAAGGTTGAGGAAGATGGACGCGGGTAGAAAGGACGAGACTCATCAAAAGTTACATCCCGAGAAATACGCATACGACGACCGATAGGATCCCAACAACGATAGCCCTTATGCTCATCACTATAGCCTAAGAAGACACACTCAACAGACTGAGCGGACAGTTTGGTGCGTTCACGAGGGGCTAGAAGAACATAGCAAACACAATCAAACAAACGAAGCACCGAGTAATCAGGAGAACGATCAAAGAGACGCTCGAAAGGAATGCCACCCTGCAAAGCAGTGGAAGGCTGAAGGTTGATGAGATAGGTGGAAGTGGAAACAGCCTCGGCCCAAAAGTGAGGTGGAAGAGAGGCGGCGATCATCAACGCACGAGCCGTCTCAAGAAGGTGACGATGCTTGTGCTCAGCCACGCCATTCTGAGCATGAGCACCAGGACAAGAGAACTGAGCAAGAGTACCTTGCTCAGTAAGAACTCCACGCAACATCTTGGAGATATACTCTCCAGAAGAGTCAGCACGGAACACATGAATAGGCGTAGAGAACTGAGTGTGGACCATGGCAGCAAAATGCTTATAGATAGATAAGACATCGCTACGAGAAGACATAAAATATATCCATGTGTGCCGAGAGAAATCATCTATGAAGATAATATAGTAGCGATGACCTCCCTTCGAGGCAAAGGGAGCTGGACCCCAGACATCAGAGTGAACAAGGTCAAAAGGACGCTGAGACACAATGTCGTTGTGAGGATAAGGTAACTGGACCTGTTTACCAAGCCGACAGCCCTGACAGTCTAAAGACACACCGCCGGAGACAGATCCAAGAAGACCACGTCGAACTAAGGATGAGAGACAAGAGCCACATAGGTGACCAAGGCGATGATGGCACTGCTGAAAAGAGCTGGTAGACAAGGCAACAGAGGAGGAGAGACTGGCGGCAGCAGCATCGGACGGAAGATGAAGCCAGTCAAGCTCCCAGAGACCCTGAGAGTCACGACGTCGAGGACCGGCACCAAGGAGAGTACCAGTATGGCGGTCCAGAACGGAACAAGAGTCAAAGTCGAGAATGACGCGACAACCAGAGTCAACAATTTGTCCACCAGAAATGAGCTGCATGGTAAGTCGGGGAACATGAGCAACATCAGGAACATGAAAAGAAGAAGTGCTAAGAATGCCTCGGCCAATAACCGGGAGAGAGGTACCATCAGCAGTAAGAACATGAACAGGAGAATCGAGAGGTCGAGTAGAGGACAGAGTGGATGAATCATGAGTCATATGAAAAGATGCTCCAGTATCAAGAATCCACGGAGATGTACCTGCTTGTGTAGAAGGTGGTCTCACAATGCCAGAAGAGTCAGCAGTAGAACCAGCAGAACCTGTCGATGGAGAACCGGAGGATGGAGCTAGCAGGCATCGAACTCGCACAATCTCCTGCTCGGTCAGGGGCGCAACTGAAGAGGTCGACGTAGATGCGCCCGACAATAGAGAGTCTGAGGCAACCAGCAGGGCGCGAAGTCGCGCAATCTCCTCCTCAGTGAAGTACACAGCTGAAGTAGTCGACGCAGTAGCACCGGGAGCACCGGGAGAGAAGCGGCCACCACCACCTGTGGAAGCCGCTAGATGTGGCGGTGTAGCATGACCAGTAGTATCCACACAGGCCGGTGGAGGAGACGAGGCAACACAACAGGCGGAAGATGCCGTAGCGGACGACGTCACAGGCTGACGAGCACCAAGCACCGAGGAAAAGAGCATATGCAAGACAGGATCAGTGTAGGGTACGCCTTCCCAAATCAGCGGACAGTGTGGAGAGGAAATTGTACCCGACGACATTATGCTTCCTTTTTTTTATCGGAAGGCAACCAGTCAAACAGCCAACACAGCGGCCGAGCAAATCAGATCAGAATCAGTAGGCGGCGGTTGAGCAGAATCAAGTGGGGGAGGCTAGTGCAACACGTCACGGGCCTTCACGGGAGGAAGATGGTGCAGCAGCCGCATGTGGACAAGCACACATTGAGATGAGACTTGTACATGCACACGTCAGGTTCAGGCGGGCCGTCACGGGCCAACAGCGAGCGGCCGGATTAGTCTGCCCGACCTTGCAGACCACGTGGCGGCTGTGGCGTCCAGAAGAAGAAGCAGCGCCCCAGCGCGTGCTGAGGAGGCCGTCGGGCGTGGATGCTTCAGGCCGGGGCGGCGGATCAGGACCTGGCGTGGATGGATGGGTAAGATTCCACCGGAGCAGAATAGGAGAGGAAGCAGCAGCGGCCGTCCGGAGAGAAGAAAATGGAAACGGCCGTGCACGACGGGATCGAGCACGAGTTGCGGCGTGCGAAAAAAAAACCCTAGGGCTCTAATACCATGTTAGGAAATATGCAACTTGTATTCCCATGAGGCCATAGACCGATATATATATACATGTACAGGTGTGAAACATATGCAGGAAACCCCTTATACAACGGGATAAATACAAAGGGGTACATGACTTATATTATAACTCTAACACTATCTTCACTACTATTACGATCTATTCCTATTTGCTGGATTTTCCTATGGCAGTTCTGCGGCAAGTGTTCGGCCGAAATCTCACTAGTATTCAGGATGGCTGAGAATTTTCTTAGTAGGAGATAACTAGATAATCATTTAATTTACTGTATAGAAGAGTCGTATAGCTAGCAAACTACCTACCAAAGAAAAAGTATGTGTTATTCTCACTACGAAGATAAAGTAGAGGGTGGTGACCGAACTGAGAACAAGCTGACTTGGCGCTTGAACCTTTGATGTTTAAAATTCACTAATTATGGTCCTTTCATTAATAAGGAACGGTGAACTAAATTGCACGTGCACCTAAGTTCTGTATTGCTTAGAAAAACTGAATGTCATTGTGAAATCAAAGGCAACTGCTGAACAGAGCAACTATGGTCGGCTAAGATGACCTACTTCATTGCTAACTGCAGTTTGTCGTTCAGCAATGCACATATAAGTTACTTCTGAATATGGTTATGCTTTCTAGCTTTGACTATATATTAAATAACTAATATGTTTGCGTATTGATGTTATTCACATGATAAAGATTTTGCTGTTATTTCAGACAAAAAATAACAATTTTTAGGCATGTATGTGCACCTAAGTATTTTGCTATTTGCAACGCCTCACTGTTCAGACTTCGGACTTTATATGTTACAATTTTTAGTGTTATGTTTTTCTGTTTAGAAACAGTATGGGAGGTCCGTACTTTATTATATTATATGAATAACTAAGGTATTATAATATGGTTTGAAAAAACAAAACAAATACTAATCAGGCCACACATAACCAATTTGTGAGAGTTGAGATCTTTGAAGTCGCGACAGCTTTAGCCACCCCGAGTCTTATATCTAGAACCTTTTCTATCGGATATATTTCAGGTGGTTTTCTGAAAACCGGAATAACTTCAGCATCCAAATATTTGGACATCCCAATATAGCGAAGAACTTCTTTAAACTGACAGCGTGAGATGATTCTAGCCAATCCAGAACGTACATATGTAAGTATCCCTCTATATATAAGTACAATGTTTTCATACATGCATAAGTTTGACATACATAAGTCGGACGGCATAATATATGTTTGTTGTATCAATCAAAAAATTAGTTAGTACCTTCAAAAATTAGTACTTACAAGGTTATAGTGAAGGCGGCGGACTAAACGCAAAGAGCTATGTAGGTAAATATAAAAGAAGACGTGTTATATATAGCAATGGTGGCACAAATATCTCTAATGCTAATTTGTTATCATTTATTCTTCATATACCAAGGAAAAAAGACATATTATGTTGTGTATTAGCTCTTCGTTTGTTAATAACTCATATTTGCATATATATTGCAATATAACAGTGAACATGAAAAGTAATAAACTTCAGTTTCCATGTTCATGTACATGTACGAACTATTATTATATGGTCGGGTATGTTACAAGTGTATTTTTGTTTCCAGATTCACCCAAAAATGGATATTGAACCAGTCAATTGCCTCCAGGTGATATTCCCGAAGAATTTTAATCCTATAATGAAGTTCCAACAGTCTTACAGTTATCCAGGTAGAAATCACACGCATTTTTTTTCAAGTACATGCCAACCAGCAAAAATGCAACTATTTTATGACAGAGAAAGCCCACATGTGTTTGTCCTTTTTACGATTATCAAATAATGATCGCCTAAGTAGGGAACGGTCTCCATCAGTTTTAATCTAAAAAATTCCAAATTGGAATCTGATGAAGCATAACAACCTTGACAATGTATTAAAAACAATGATAAACCACGATACTACAAATAAGAATCACTAGACTTCTATACAAGTGAAACAACACACGTAGGAACTCAATTTGAAAAGTATGCAAAATCCATACGGTAACTAATTATCCCAAGCATACCAATTATTACACATATTAAGTAAATAGTTCCAAAATGTGTGTTCCTAAGTATTCATATCCCAATTTTTTTAGATAAAAGTGTTGCTAACAATTTTTCATGTGCTACAACACATGTGCTAGCCCGTGCAGCTGCACGGGTTGATGACTAGTTATCCTAACAGGGAAAGGTGGTTTTTCAACATAAGAAGTAGGAACAATAGGATCATTATAAGTGATAGTCTTTTCTTCAACTTTAATAGGTGCAGCTACTTTTACTTCTATGGGAGGATGATATTTAAACCACTTCTCCTTGGGGAGATCAACATAAGTAGCAAAAGATTCACAAAAAGAGGCTACTATCTCAGAGTCAAGTCCATATTTAGTGCTAAACTTACGGAAAACATCGGTATCCATAAAAGATTTAACACAATCAAACTTAGGTGTCATACCTGACTCCTTACCTTCGTCGAGATCCCAATCTTCAGAGTTGCGTTTAATTCTATCCAATAAATTCCATTTGAATTCAATAGTCTTCATCATAAAAGAGCCAACACAAGAAGTATCGAGCATGGTGCGATTGTTATCAGAAAGCCGAGTATAAAAACTTTGAATAATTATTTCTCTTGAGAGCTCATGATTGGGGCATGACTATAACATTGATTTAAGCCTCCTCCAAGCTTGAGCGATGCTTTCTCCCTCCCGAGGCCAAAAATTATATATATAATTGCGATCACGATGAACAAGATGCATAGGATAAAATTTCTGATGAAATTCCAATTTCAATCGTTTATAGTTGCATGACCCCGTATCATCACATAGCCTATACCATGTCGATGCATCTTCCTTCAAAGATAAAAAGAAGACCTTCCTCTTAACAACATCACCGGGTATACCTGCAAGTTTAAATAATCCACAAACTTCATCCACATATATTAGGTGCTCATCAGGATGCTTTGTTCCATCTCCTACAAAAGGATTAGCTAGCAGTTTTTCTAACATACCCAAAGGAATCTCAAAGTGGACATTTTCATTTTCATTTTCATTTTCAGTAGGTTCAGTAGGTTGAGGAGCAACTCTTTGCTCTACTGGTCGGGGTGAAGATACCCCGAACAAGCCCCTCACAGGATTACTTTCCATAATAACAAGTGACAGTAAATTTTAGTACACTATATAAATTTTTCCTTACCAAATTCCACCTACCAAAGGCGCTTCACTCCCCGTCAACGGCGCTAGAAAAGAGTCTTGATGACCCACAAGTGTATGGGATCTATCGTAGTCCTTTCGATAAGTAAGAGTGTCAAACCCAACGAGGAGCAGAAGGAAATGATAAGCGGTTTCAGCAAGGTATTCTCTACAAGTACTGAAATAAGTGGCAACAGATAGTTTTGTGATAGGATAATTTGTAACGAGCAACAAGTAACAAAAGTAAATAAAGTGCAGAAAGGTGGCCCAATCCTTTTTGTAGCAAAGGACAAGCCTGGACAAACTCTTACATAAAGGAAAACGCTCCCAAGGACACATGGGAATTATCGTCAAGCTAGTTTTCATCATGTTCATATGATTCGCGTTTGGTACTTTGATAATTTGATATGTGGGTGGACCGGTGCTTGGGTGCTGTTCTTACTTGAACAAGCATCCCACTTATGATTAACCTCTATTTCAAGCATCTGCAACTACAACAAAAGTATTAAGGTAAACCTAACCATAGCATGAAACATATGGATCCAAATCAGCTCCTTACGAAGCAACGCATAAACTAGGGTTTAAGCTTCTGTCACTCTAGCAACCCATCATCTACTTATTACTTCCCAATGCCTTCCTCTAGGCCCAAATAATGGTGAAGTGTTATGTAGTCGACGTTCACATAACACCACTAGAGGATAGACAACATACATCTCATCAAAATATCGAACGAATACCAAATTCACATGACTACTAAAAGCAAGACTTCTCCCATGTCCTCAGGAACAAACATAACTACTCACAAAGCATATTCATGTTCATAATCAGAGGGGTATTAATATGCATAAAGGATCTGAACATATGATCTTCCACCAAATAAACCAACTAGTATCAACTACAAGGAGTAATCAACACTACTAGCAACCTACTAGTACCAATCCCGGACTTGGAAACAAGAATTAGATACAAGAGATGAACTAGGGTTTTGAGAGGAGATGGTGCCGGTGAATATATTGATGGAGATTGCCCTCTCCCGATGAGAGGAGCGTTGGTGATGACGATGGCGATGATTTCCCCCTCCCGGAGGGAAGTGTCCCCGGCAGAACAGCTCTGCGGGAGCCCTAGATTGGTTCCGCCAAGGTTCCGCCTCGTGGCGGCGGAGTCTCGTCCCGAAAGGTTGCTTATGATTTTTTCCTCGACGAAAGACTTCATATAGCAGAAGATGGCCACCAGAGAGCCAACAGGGGGCCCACAAGGCAGGGGGCGCGCCCTGGGGGGTAGGGCGCGCCCCCACCCTCGTGGGCAGGCGGTGGCCCCCTGACGTATTTCTCCTGTTCAGTATTTTTTATTATTTCCAAAAATGACTTTCATGGAGTTTCGGGACTTTTGGAGTTGTGCAGAATAGGTCTCTAATATTTGCTCCATTTCCAGCCCAGAATTCGAGCTGCCGGCATTCTCCCTCCTTATGTAAACCTTGTAAAATAAGAGAGAATATGCATAAGTACTGTGACATAACGTGTAATAACAGCCCATATTGCAATAAATATCGATATAAAAGCATGATGCAAAATGGACATATCAGGGAATCAGACGGGTGGGCGGGGGGGGGGGGGGGGAGGGGGAAGAACCATGTTTCGGTCTGGGACGCGCTTGTTTTTGGCTTTTTTGAACAGAAGATGGGACGCGCTTGTTTGAAATTTGGGGAAGTGCAAACTTTGCCCCCCCTCTTAAATTTCGGACCTACTGCGGGTCGGGGGTAGGATGGTAATCCCAGGTGTCCCAAATAGTGGGAGGGAGCGATTTCGGCCGTGCGCATGTGTGCTTAGGCGACCATTGTGTATGAATGTTTTTCGGAGGCGGTTGCGTGGCGTCTAGATGAAGCTACAAACCTACCCCGGTTTAGACCTTTGGATGTCGGGCCGGTAGGTTTCACGGGTTGGAGTTATTAGAAAAGTAATTTCCTTGTACTACCAAACATTGGTCTCACGCGGTTTCGGGCGAGTAGAGGCTCTTTTGGCGCTTCGTTCGAAATTTTGAAACACAAGCATTCACGTTTAGAGTACTCTTGAACATTGAGGATTGTCCTAAATAGACAACGTTAAATTTGACCTTGTATGTTTGAAAACCTCATTAAATTATCCGCTTCTTTTTGAAATTTTGACACTTGAAAATCCTATAACTACGATTATTTTGGAATGGAGGATCTAAATTAGAATCTATTTCGTACACGACTACATATGCTATTATGTACAAAATCAGAGCAAAGATTGGTGCCCCCATAATTTAGGTATGATTTACAAACGCCATGATATCAAATTCAAATAATTGAATGGACTTCATGTTGAATTCGATTTTTTAAAACCACCTTAAGTTGAATTCAAATGTATGCTAGTTCATAGGTAGCTATTTATAATGTTCATTGTGTAACTTTCGTATGTATAATGTGCTTTACACACACAACATGAACTATACTCACGTTTATATTCGAGTGCTAAAGCGATGCATTGTCTGGAGTTCAAAATACTAACTATGTGGATCAATTGTGTCGAATAATAACATAGACATGCTCAAATTCGATAGAATCTAGATGTCGGATGGATCAATGACCGTTCCTTACGCGAATTGCAAATATCATGATCCCATCCTAATATTTGGATACAATTTATATCTTTAATCAATGTGTACAGCAGTCTTGTACGTGTAGTTTTACTCTCCATCGGTGGTCTCTCACACATGCTCACACACTCTCTCCCGAGGTTTCTTTCTCGCACACATGCTCTCGATATAACCCTCCCTCCCTCTTGTAACCATTTACGACTGTTTTCACTAACCTTTATCACAAGCACTCTTCCTCTCGCAAGCATACACACGCACAATCCCCATCGATCCTTTCTATATACATAGACCTGCCTACGTGGCGCTCATGACGCACATTATCTTTAGGCATGTCTCTCACGCATTGTCTCACGCCTCTCTTCCTAATCGACGAGTATGATTCTAGCAGAGCATTCTGCAGGATGCCCCTTAAAGTTAGGTTGGATGAATAGTAATATCAGAGATAAAGGGGTTACCTTAGTCCGAGAACCCAGGGTTACAAATCCTAGCCGGCTTTGTCAGTGGATATAGAGTCCTTCACAATTATGCTATCTTTGTCTTGTACGACTAGTCATCCATGGGTCTCCCTAAATGCGTCACGGGCTGACCAATGTGGCGCGGGATGGAACCGAATGAAGGGCCTCACCTCGACCCACCGGACCTCACGCGGTGACACACCCTCTGCCCCCATGTCTCGTTATCTTCTCACACCCACACATACCAACACAGACACCACACACAAAAAGTATATTCTCCTGGTGCCTCTATCCACTCCCCCCTTGCATATACACACTCAAGGTAATCTCTCGCCGTGACGTCATATTCGTCTCTCTCTCTAGACCACTCTCATTTCTCGTGCTATCTCTCCCACGCCCCCCTGTCAGCCCCTCTATCCATGCTTCTCTCGAATACGTAATACACACATACCTCTCTAGGCCCTGCCAAATGCATCAACTATACATTCACACATGTTACATCACGTACCCCGTTGATCTAAAAAGCCCTCTCTTCACGTTTATTTCGCATACAACATTACTTTTGAATGAAGTGTGGCCAAAAAATATTTTAGAATTTCTACATATATACAACATTATAAAGTTATATGGAGGAGTATGAACGCTTGCATTGCATGGTGCCCACAATGATATTTATTCCGCACTGTGAATTTGTATATTTTTATACTATATATAAAGGTAGTTATAATAAAGAGAGACGAAGAGCTTCTCTCTCTCCATTGGATACCCCCCTCTACGCCCCTTTCAGGTACGCACACGAACTATCTCCAGGTCCTCTAAAAGTAAGCCCCCAACACATTCACACATGTTTCATCTTTCTCTCGCGATATATACAGTGACGATCATTGTATTTGAAGCGAAAGCACGATACGTACATTGGACTTCAGAATCCACTCATTACGGTCACCATTTATGTTTTGTGGTTATTATACAGTCACGGGCTCACCGTACAACTCTGTATTTGCTCAAGACACGACTAGTTGACCAGTTAAACACTCCACGTGGCACCTCTAGTGTTGCATAACATTATCTCACTACCATCGGGCCCACCTATCGGCTTGTATCTACTCTACATCTACACTCTTGTAAAATACTAGGAAGATGCCCATGTGTTGCACGGAATCTCAAGATGCATTTGTATGAGTAGTTTATCTTGTGGGAGAAAAGGATGAACAAGGGAAGGCCTTATTTGCAAGTGTGGAGAGGGGTGTGGGTATCTTTTTGCAAAATTGCCATAGTTTCCTTCCTATCCGTCAGATATAGATCGGACGGCCTATATTGCAGGATGGCAGGCACACGATCATCACCGACTATGCTTTTTATAAGAGTAGGGATAAAATACACTCTTATAAAAACAGAGTTGGTGATGATGGTGTGCCTGCCATCCTGCAATATAGGCCGTCCGATTTATATCTGACGGATAGGAAAGAAACTATGACAATTTTGCCTAAGATGTACCCACACACCTCTCCACATTTGCAAATAAGGCCTTCCCTCGTTCATCCTTTTCTCTCACAAGATAAACTAGTCATACAAATGCATCTTGATGTTACGTGCAACGCACGAGCATCTTGCTAGTAAGAATGAAAACAAACGACAAAAAAATATTGGACGGTGGTTCGAAGTCATAACCGCGAGCACAGCGGACAAGGTGGCCTTGTATTGGTATGCTGAGCCGTCTGTTTTAACACATAGGAGATGGTGTGGTGATTATACACACACGCACGCATGCACACGAACTGCATGCACGCAACACTAACACGAACACATGCCCCCACGCACGCACGCAACACTCACACGTACACACGCAGCCACGCACGCACGCAACACTCACACGCACACACGCACGCATGCATGCACACACCAGTACACCACACGACCAACACACACACTCACGCTCAAGTGCTCAACCTACACGTGCATGCGCACACATCAGGCCCTAACAGACACATACACAACCAGGTGATTCCCGCGCACAGGGTGGAGTCTTGTCTCACCTGCGTAAATTTGTGTTTATCTGACTTTTTCCCTATGCGAACTGACAGGTGAGACCCACAAGGAACGTGGTCAATTTAACTAGTCAACATGGTGCCACGCAGACTATTTGGCCGGTCAACAGAGTGCAATCCGATGCTGAACCGTGAGCAAGTGACCGTATAATCACTGCAAAATGTATATAGTGACCGTAATCAGCTTATTCTGAAGTTCGGTGAATGTATTACGCTTTTCTCTCTGTAGGCCCTCCAAAACTACATCTCTACATGTTCTCGCATGTTACATCTAACAACTATGCAATACAACACTACTACTACACTCTAACACAATAAATCAAATGTGTTTTTAGTTTTACTAGATATCATATTGTTACTTAATTATTCAGTTTGCATACATTAAAATTGCCTTTGAAATGTATGGCCAGTATCATATACCGCGCGGGAAAAATCCCGCCCTTTCCTGTTTAATCGGGTTTGTATCGATGGATCGTGCAAAACAGCAAAACCATAGTACTACACAGTACAAGTGACAGTTCACTGGCCCGTCGTGTCGTGTACTCCTCCATCGTAAGAGTGGAGCGCTCGCTTTCATAAATCTTCTAGTCCCTTTCGCCGACATGTGGGACATCAAGCTACCGGGTCCACATACCATATCGGAATACAGTGCAGAGCAGCCGGGGTGAAGCACCCAGTCATGGTGCCGGCGTAGTAATGAGCAATGAGGCGTCAAATCACAAAGCTGCACCTTTCCCGCAGTTAAGTTGGAGGGACGAAGTAATAATGCTAAAAAAAGTAGGAGGGACAAAGCAACCATCATTTCACACGTTGCTGAATCCGCTTCTCCCTCATCTTCTTCAAGTTAACCACGTGTTGCTTCTGCCGTTGTTCTGCCTCATGTGGAAGTGGATCGGCTTGGTAAAGTACTGACACGTGGGACTGCATGTTAGCAAACCGCCAGGACAACGTCCTCTAAAAATAAGAAACCTCCCCCACCATCCGCTAGGCAAAATCACCTCCTTTTTACTAATCTTGATTCTATAATTTTTTAGATAAATATAATTGAGATTTGTATAGATAGCACACAGGAGCAAAACCAAGTGGTACGGTTAAGGGCATCCACAATGTGTAGCCAAATGTGAAAATAGCTTTTGGCATCGTGGGAACCATTGTGGATGGTGTTGCCAAAGCCAAAAGGATGGAACCGAAGCTCCCTGATTGATTGATTGAAGGAATAGAAAAATGCAACGTCTCTCCTCTTTCTCCCGTGCTTGGACGCATGTACAGTATAGAGGACAGAGTCTACTCCCTTGTCCCTTCTATCACAAATCACAAAGCAGTGAGGCATCAAATCACAAAGCACGGACGAAGCAACCATCATTTCACTCTTCGCTGACTCCGCTTCTCCATCGTCTTCTTCGAGAAACCATCTCACCGCACTAAGCTGGACGGACGACACTATTGTGTACAAGTAGTACTAGTACATTTACGCGTCCTTTGGTTCAACGGACTTCCTGGATGCAAATAAGGCGGTTGTCTCGACTTGCAGGCGGCACTTGCGAACGACTTACCGTGGTCTCCCTCAATGGTGTTCTCCGTCGAACGCACTTCGTCAAACCACAACGTTCGAGATATCGTCGACGTCACCGCAATGGGGAAGGAAGTCAAATATAGTTACTACCTCCATTTTTTGTACACACGGCCAATATATCAAAATTACAATTTGCAAAAGGCCACTAACACTAATCGAGGCAAAATTGATGGGGTTTTCCTCGTACTAGCAACCAAGGACATTAATATCCCCTGCATGCATGCGGAAGTGAGAAGGTTGGTTTGCATGGCGCTGCATTAATCAAGCAATGAGGAGTGAGATGGTTAGCTCTTTGGTCTTTGGAGAAAAAAATACGCATTGATTGACACGTGAAACGAGGATTTGTATCGATTAATCCCGCGAAGGAAAACCCCGCCTTTCTTTTTTAACACTAGTACTCCTAGTACGTAGTACTACGTACTTATCCTGTTTGGGTCTAGGCTTTGCATTGCCATACTTCGCCACACATTTTTGCCAAGCTTGCCTAAAGTTTTCAAAATGAAAAGGAGGTACACTTGCGCACGGCTGTCGCGGTCGCATCACACCCTCACACGGTCGCTCCTGCACGCCGCGGTCACACCGCACCCTCACATGCACAGTCGCTCCTGCACGCCGCAAACCCAACCAAGGGAACGCACCCTCACTGACACGTGCTGTCGCATGTGAACAAACCAAACTCATCCATCCTACCGCTGACACATAATTTTCGTTCATAGAGTATGTTTATCCAACAGCATGTTGGGGAGTATCCGTACGACTCGTGCGGTGGTCTGTTGGGGAAGAAGAAGAGGTGGGGAAGAAGGGTTAGGAGACGTAGGATATTCATCCAACCGCCTGAAATGGTAGACTGACCCAAGTCAGGCGACTTGCATAACAATATATGTTTTTTACACAGCAAAAGATCCATAAAAACAACAACATAAAGAAAAACTATCACTGCTCGCGGAACGAGACGGCCTCGTCATCTTTCGCTGCCGGCGCGAACCAGCCGTAGCTGCCGACGTGTGTCTCCGCACCGTGTTTGTCCTTGGCCTCCAGCTTCTCGTTCATATGGAGCGTGTGGGCGCTCTGCACGGACGAGAGCACCGCCCGGTTCAAGTCGAGGACGTCCGGTTCCGCCTGCAGGAGGGCCTCGATGGCAGCGGCATCCGTGCGCTCCGCGTCGAGTCGAGCCTCCACCGCCCGGTTCAAGTCCAGGAAGTCCGGTCCCGCCTGCAGGAGGGCCTCGATGAGAGCGGCATCCGCGCGCTCTGCGTCGAGTTGAGCCTCTGCCGCCCGGTTCAAGTCCAAGACATCCGGTTCCGCCTGCAGGAGGGCCTCGATGGCAGCGGCATCCGCGCGCTCCGCCTCAAGTTGAGCCTCCACCGCCCGATTGACATCCACGACATCCGGTTCCGCCTGCAGGAGAGCCTCGATGGCAGCGGCACGCGCGCGCTCCATGTCGAGTTGAGCATCTGCCTCCCGGTCCTCCTTTAGTATCGCCAGGTTGAACCGCTGGTCCGCCTGCACCATGGGGGACTCAAACACCGGCACGAAGTCGACGTCCATCGTCTCATACCCATCGGGGGCCTTCTGCGCCGCGACCTTTGCCATGAACATTGGATCGGCTTCCTCGTCCTCGTAGCTTGGCTCCAGAGAACTCGGGGATTGGCCCGCCGCAAAGCGAGCTTGGGAACGGAGGTCTCTGGCGCCGACCGCCGCCGCAATTTCTGCGCGGCGCTCTGGCGTCAGCATCTTGTAGTATGTGACCTTGCGGCGCACCATGGCTTTCCCGCGAACTAGGGGATGCTTGATGCGAGCTAGGGGATCGAAAGGTTGGGGAAGGGGCTGGAGATTAGGTGTGGTTTTAGGGCAGTGGCTGGCGTAGGCCGAGCAGCGAAGGTTCTGGTGTGAATAGTGGTTCCGGTGACGAACGGTCAATCGGTTTTGACTGTACATCGCTCTTGTCGCCTTCGCATTGCAGCCCGACACGCTGTACCCTCCATGTCGCTCACCGAATGGAACGCGCTTCGTCTTGCGTTTTTACTCACTTGTGGGACTGCATTTGAGAGCAAACCGACGTCCTTCCCCCTCCCCCGCCCGCGTCATTTTATGCGAAGTAAATAAAAACAGAGGGAGTATACTATGAATGAGGATCCCCTGACGTGGCCGAACCCATTGAGTAACTGACATGCGGGGCCTAGCAAGCATGGGGTCCGCCAGTAAGTGACCGAAAGGGAGGGCAAGGTAGGGATACGTATGTGAAAGGAGCTTCCAATGATATAATTTTCACATCATACATCTCATGTACTATTAATCTTGTCAACAGTCAAATGCGGTTTTGAAAAACGCATTAGAGCATGGTTAATAATATAGCCAGTCGATGGCTATAAGGAACTGCCATGTCATCTATAGCCATCATCTATTATATGCACTCATACATTAGTGTGGGCTATAAGGTTGGCTATTTCCCGCAAAAGAAAATATAAGGTTGGCTATTGTATTAGTACTTTTTTCCATCTCCTCTCCATCTCTTTCTTCATATTTATTGTACGTATTTAACTAGGAATGCATATATAGTTAGGCTCTTGCATGAGAGCTCACTCCCCTTATTTTTTCACATCTCTCCTCCACATAGGCCCTATATAAATGGAAGGAGGGAGTACAACTATGAGCACTGCATACTCTAGTACAGATGTTGTCAGTGCTCCACTAGTACTATTGGACAGGGAGCTTAAAAAAGTTACTATTGGACTGGCTATATGTGGCGAAATCCTAGTAGGAAGAGCATGCGTGAGAACAAGCACATTCACGTGGTTGAAAACAAATTGGAAACCATCTCGAATACAAATCTAGGAGTACGTACGAATCTAACAATATTGATTGGGCGTTGTTGAATGTTGATACTTTTTTAATCAAAGTAGAGATACTTTGAATACACATAAAACCTATATGTAAACTAGAAAGGATAGGAGGGAGTATATTGTACGTTCAAAAACGAAACGAACATTGAATACCCTTTATATATGATTTGCGGATGCTATGATCACCGGTTCAAAATTTTTAACCCGCCTTAGGTATCACACATGCCCCCACTCGTTCTCTCTTGATTTCATTTTGGGGTCCGGAGATCGATTGAAAGAGGACTAGGTTGGGTACAATACGTTCGTTTCGCTTATGAATGTACAATATACTCCCTCTGATCCACACAGACCCCCCCGCGGGTCATTTCTATCATAGAAACAGACCAAACCTTTATCTCCTTGCACGACACACAATTGTTCTCTGAACATCAATCGATCTTGTCAACATGTGTCGGGGCATGCATGAACCGAATGGGATGCCAAAACTAAGACGCGAAGCGACACGTAGTGGAGGCAAAGTGAAACTTCAAATGAACCGTTTGTTTGTATGCATGTCGAACAAATTACAAATAAACATTGGAAATACAAGCATGGTCTAGGCCCACATGCGAATGATACTTGGCAGAATGTTCAAATGATGCATGCGGGAGGATGGACTCGACCGGAGGGCGACATGATCGATGGAGAAGAGGGTTGGAGATGAATGAGAAATAAGCAAACACCACATGATTATACTTGACCGGCTCAAATAAACAATAAGTTGTCTCGCTTGGCCTACATAGTGAAAGGCCTAATGCGCAACGCGGAGCACTAACGCTCGAATATGGCCGGGAAAACAGGGAAACCGACATGTGGGGCACACCTGTCGGGACGACGTAGCGCAAACTAGTCCAATGGAGGAGCTGGCCCATGACCTCCTCGCCACCGGCAACCGTTCATGTGGGTCGTGGGGGCCAACAACATGGTGCAGCTCCAGCACCGCCTCTGGACACGGTGACCGCGGTGAGCGACACACTCATCGTCGCTAGACACAGTCGGTTTTAGTGTGCCGAGGGTGGCATTAGTGCTGTGGCACGACCAACAGCTAGTATGTTTGGTTTGTGCCCAAGGTTGCCCCATCAAGGCATTGGGTAGCCAAGATTTTGGTTGAGGTTTTGGTTGCCCATGATTTGGCCAACATCGGCAAGAAAAATGAACTAGAGTTGGCTAGAGTTCATTGGCATGCCAAAAAATGGCAACCATCCATTTTTGGGTCATGACCAAAACCTCAAAAAAATGGCAACCATCCAAACAAAGACCAATCTTTGGGTCGTGACCAAAATTTTGGTAAGGTGCACTTTGGCCACAATCCAAACACACCCCAACACCCGACACGTCGAGGATGCACGGGGTGCCGGGACGCGTCCGCGGAGTGGTGTAGCGCGGCCAACTGCATCCTCAGGACCTGAGACCATGCCAGGTTGTCTTGCTTTTTCAATGACATGCGTCAATCCCATGTGATCAAAGGGCATCTCCAACGTTTCCACGACCGCTGCTGACTACCATGGCCCACCAAAAACCCTCGTCCTTCGCGCCGTCGCGCGGTGCATTCCCAACCGGCGCCAGCTGCCCGCATTCATGCCATCCGTCCATATGCCATCATTAAGAGGCTCGGTGCCCGAGGAACCAACTTCGGCGACTTAATGAGGCACCAGGATTCTTGGCCTCACCGGAATGCGCTACTTAAAGCGGCAACGCCCAGCTAACCTCCACACCATAGCGCATCGTCCTCCTACCTCGCACCACATCCGCCATGACCGCAAGCGCGAACGCTCTGCGGGAGAGCTTGTCTTCGGGGAGGTCGCCGCCCTCGCTCAAGTCATCGCACAAGCGGTGGCCACGCTGGCGGCCGACGACGGGAGCACCGTCAGCCACGCGTCCTACTTGCCGCCGTCCAACGTCCGGCACCGCCGAGGTCGGGGACTCCTCCGAGGATGAGTAGGGTATGGGAGGCGGCAGGGCATGGTGTGCCAACTGGCCGGTCCATCTCACGTGTTCTACTTTTCCTTGCCGGAGATCGCACCTTCACTTCACGGGTCTTGAACCCTGCCCCCGTACATGGAGATCGCAGATGGAGGATGTCGGTTGCCGCCGTAGAATAGGTTTAGGGTCGGGTTTCTTTTTTTTTTCTATCCTATAGAAGTTCGAAATGTAATGAAAATATGCCGTGTTTGCATTAATCTCGGCCGGTGTATATGAACTTTCACAATAATATAGTATATTGTAGGAGTAATAGCAAGATGCCCGTGCGTTGCACGAAAGATCAAGATCTTGTGGGAGAAAAGGATGAACGAGGGAAGGCCTTATCTGCAAATGCACATTCACGCATTTCACATTTTTCTACATCTACGGGAACCTACGAAAGGGTTAACGTAAATTGCCTCTCTCTCTTCTCCCCTAATTTTCATGGTGGTGGGCCCCCCTCCCCCCAATCTACAATCAACAACTCACAAGTTTCACATTATGTTAATTACGTAATTGGGACTACGTAGGTGTAGCATTACTCGTCCTAAAAAACCCAACTAAGCCAACTTCCCAGCATATCGCGCGGGAAAAGACCCGGCCGCGCCGTTTTAGTCGGGATTACCGGATTACTAGTAGTAGTATCGATGGATCACGCGAAGCAACAAGTTTTTTTAGGGGGCGAAGCACCTAGTTTAAAAGGAAAAAAGGTGGTACACTCAAAAAACCCCTGTCGCGGTCGCATTGCACCCCACACACGTTCGGTCTTGCACATGGATCACGCAAACGGAACGCGCCTCGGCTTGCCTCTTCACTGACACGTGGGACTGCACTTGGAGAAATCGACCATGCGCCAAACTCCCCAAGCCCACCACGCGAAAATCCTCCCCCCACCCAAAAATTCCCCCCAAATCTTAGATTCAACCGCCCTTCGGCCAACTAGCCAATAATATTCCCCAAACCCCCCTCCCCCCGTCCCCCTCCACTCCATTCGCTCTGCCAAAGCCGCCCTCCCCACCACGCTGATACGTCGGTGCCGCGGTTCGTCGAGGGGACGCACGGCGATCCTCTCGCTCCCATAGTACGCTCTCTAATAACCCACAAGTATAGGGGATCACAACAGTTTTCGAGGGTAGAATATTCAACCCAAATTTATTGATTCGACACAAGGGGAGCCAAAGAATATTCTCAAGTATTAGCAGTTGAGTTGTCAATTCAACCACACCTAGATAACTTAGTATCTGTAGCGAAGTATTTAGTAGCAAAGTAATATGGAAGTAACAGTAACAATAGCAAAAGTAATATTTTTGGGTTTTGTAGTGGTTCTAACAGTAGCAACGAAAAAGTAAATAAGCGAAGAACAATATGTGAAAAGCTCGTAGGCATTGGATCGGTGATGGAGAATTACGCCGGATGCGGTTCATCATGTAACAGTCATAACATAGGGTGACATAGAAATAGCTCCAATTCATCAATGTAATGTAGGCATGTATTCCGAATATAGTCATATGTGCTTATGGAAAAGAACTTGCATGGCATCTTTTGTCCTACCCTCCCGTGGCAGCGGGGTCCTAGCGAAAACTAAGGGATATTAAGGCCTCCTTTTAATAGAGTACCGGACCAAAGCATTAACACATAGTGAATACATGGACTCCTCAAACTATGGTCATCACCGGGAGTGGTCCCGATTATTGTCACTTCGGGGTTGCCGGATCATAACACATAGTAGGTGACTATAGACTCGGAAGATAGGATCAAGAACTCACGTATATTCATGAAAATATAATAGGTTCAGATCTGAAATCATGGCACTCGGGCCCTAGCGACAAGCATTAAGCATAGCAAAGTCATAGCAACATTAATCTCAGAACATAGTGGATACTAGGGATCAAACCCTAACAAAACTAACTCGATTACATGATAGATCTCATCCAACCCATCACCGTCCAGCAAGCCTACAATGGAATTACTCACGCACGGCAGTGAGCATCATGAAATTGGTGATGGAGGATGGTTGATGATCACGACGGCGACAGATTCCCCTCTCCGGAGCCCCGAACGGACTCCAAATCAGCCATCCCGAGAGGTTTTAGGGCTTGGCGGTGGCTCCATATTGTAAAACATGATGAATCCTTTTCTCTGATTTTTTTCTCCCCGAAAGTGAATATATGGAGTTGGAGTTGAGGTCGGTGGAGCTTCAGGGGGCCCAGGAGGCAGGGGGCGCGCCCCCACCCTCGTGGACAAGGTGTGGGCCCCCTGACGTGGATTCTTCTTCCAGTATTTTTAATATTTTCCAAAAATATGTTCTGTGGAGTTTCAGGTCATTCCGAGAACTTTTGTTTCTGCACATAAATAACACCATGGAAAGTCTGCTGAAAACAGCGTCAGTCCGGGTTAGTTCCATTCAAATCATGCAAGTTAGAGTCCAAAACAAGGGAAAAAGTGTTTGGAAAAGTAGATACGACGGAGACGTATCAACTCCCCCAAGCTTAAACCTTTGCTTGTCCTCAAGCAATTCAGTTGATAAACTGAAAGTGATAAAGAAAAAACTTTTACAAACTCTGTTTGCTCTTGTTGTTGTAAATATGTAAAGCCAGCATTCAAGTTTTCCGCAAATATTATGACTAACCACATTCATAATAACTCTTAGGTCTCATATTTACTCATATCAATGGCATAATCAACTAGCGAGCAATAATAATAAATCTCGGATGACAACACTTTCTCAAAACAATCATGATATGATATAATAAGATGGTATCTCGCTAGCCCTTTCTGAGACCGCAAAACATAAATGCAGAGCACCTTTAAAGATCAATGACTGACTAAACATTGTAATTCATGGTAAAAGAGGTCCAGTCATAGTCATACCCAATATAAATTAATAGTAATGGATGCAAATGACAGTGGTGCTCTCCAGCTAGTGCTTTTTAATAAGAGGATGATGACTCAACATGAAAGTAAATAGATAGGCCCTTCGCAGAGGGAAGTAGGGATTTGTAGAGGTGCCAGAGCTCGGTTTTGAAATAGAGATAAATAATATTTTGAGCGGTATACTTTGATTGTCAACATAACAACCAAGAGATGGCGATATCTTCCATGCTACACACATTATAGGCGGTTCCCAAACAGAATGGTAAAGTTTATACTCCCCCTCCACCAACAAGCATCAATCCATGGCTTGCTCGAAACAACGAGTGCCTCCAACTAGCAACAGCCCCAGGGGAGTTTTGTTTGCAATTATTTTGATTTAGTTTGCATAAAGCATGGGACTGGGCATCCCGGTGACCATCCATTTTCTCGTGAGTGAGGAGCGGAGTCCACTCCTCTTGAGAATAACCCGCCTAGCATGGAAGATACAGACATACCTAGTTGATACATGAGCTATTCGAGCATACAAAACAGAATTTCATTTGAAGGTTTAGAGTTTGGCACATACAAATTTACTTGGAACGGCAGGTAGATACCGCATATAGGAAGGTATAGTGGACTCATATGGAATAACTTTGGGGTTTAAGGGATTGGATGCACAAGCAGTATTCCCGCTTAGTATAAGTGAAGGCTAGCAAAAGACTGGGAATCGACCAACTAGTGAGCAACAATAGTCATGAACATGCATGAAAATTAATAAACATTGAGTGCAAGCATGAGTAGGATATAATCCACCATGAACATAAATATCGTGAAGGCTATGTTGATTTGTTTCAACTACATGTGTGAACATGTGCCAAGTCGAGTCACTTAAATCATTCAAAGGAGGATACCGCCCCACTATACCACATCACAACCATTTTAATAGCATGTTGGCACGCAAGGTAAACCATTATAACTCATAGCTAATCAAGCATGGCACGAGCAACTATGATCTCTAATTGTCATTGCAAACATGCTTATTCATAATAGGCTGAATCAGGAACGATGAACTAATCATATTTAAAAAAACAACAGAGGTCAAGTTCATACCAGCTTCTCTCATCTCAATCAGTCCATCATATATCGTCATAATTGTCTTTCACTTGCACGACCAAACGAAGTGAATAATAAGAGTGCACGTGCATTGGACTAAGCTGGAATCTGCGAGCATTCAATAAACAAGAGAATACAAGGCAATATGGACTCTTGGTTAAATCAACAATAATGTATATAAGAGCCACTTCAACAATTTCATTATGGTCTTCTCCTATCGACCCCCAAAGAAAAGAAAAGAAATAAAACTATTTACACGGGAAAGCTCCCGACAAGCAAAAGAAGAACGGGAAATCTTTTTGGGTTTTCTTTTTAATTATTACTACTACAGCAAGAAAAGTAAACTAACTAAAAGCTACACTAATTTTTTTGGTTTTTCTTAAGGTTTATTAAACACACAAGAAGAAAGCAAGAAAAAGGAAAATAAACTAGCATGGATATTACAGTGAAAGAGTATGAGCACCGACATCTAGCAGTGAGTGTGTGTGAACATAAATGTAATGTCGGTGGGAAATACGTACTCCCCCAAGCTTAGGCTTTTGGCCTAAGTTGGTTTATTGCCACAGATGGCTTGGCGGATATCCATAGTTGCACCCGGGGTCGTACTGAGATGAAGAAGACTCTGATTGCCACTGGTTGGAAATCATCTCCGGATCCCACTGGTAATTAGACTGTCGTGGAGGTTCAAATTGTGGTTCCGGCTCCGTGGCTGGTGTAGGGTTCCGGTAGGCGTGAATGGCTGCCAACGGAACGAGATACGGACCTGCAGATAAATTAAACAAGGAGGGAGCAGGCATGGTAATAGTCTCAGGGAGATGTTTATCAATGAACAATTTGTATTTAAGCGCCCCTTCCCTATTATTAACGATAAAGTCATGCGCTACCATACTCTTATAATCTAAATAAGAAGTGGGCAGCAATTTTTCTTCTTTTTCATAGTGCCTAATAGATATGTTATAGTGTGCAGCAAGGCGTGAAGCATAAATACCTCCAAAGATGGGGCCCTTTGTACGGTTCATACTTAACCGTTTGGCAATAATACCGCCCATACTAACAGTGTTATCATAGAATAAACCATGGAACAAAATGATAATATCAGGAACACTAAGGTTTCCACAGTTTCCGCGACCAATTAAGCAACGACTAGCAAATATAGCAAACTAGCATAAAATAGGAAAATGTATGCTAGTGATTCTTGCATCAGAAACCTTCCTAGTTTCCCCTACAGTAATAGTGTCAATAAACACGTCCACATCTTTACGATGTGGTTCCTCTAAACTACCCTCAAAAGTTATTTTGCAAACCTTGCAAAATTCATCTAATGGCATCTTCTTAACCACATCATATAAAGAAGCTCTACTGAAGGAGGTGATTCCTTAGGATAATAGTAAAGTTTTGCACAAAAGTATTGGTGAGTAAGAGATACTGTTCGCGTTGGTCGCGGAGGAAGTTCATGAGGCTTGCAATCTCAGCCAATTCATAAAAATCATCATAAATCCCGGCTGCTCTCAAGAAATCATTGGATGGCCATTCACATGACCGGACCTCTGCGGTGCGAGGCAAATTATATTTGGGCCTCTATGCTTCTTCACTTTGCTTTTCCTTCGAGCTTCGGCTCGATGAGCCCCTCAAAAATCTCTTCATTATTTTCTGAAAAATTCTGAAATTTTTAGTAACTTCAAATAAAAGTGAACCAAGCTCAACAAAATTGATAGCAACTACTCCTACAAGTGCCTAGAGACTATATCATGCATTAGAACTACTTGGAACCATATAAATTTGACATGCAAGCTCAAGAACATGGTCGCCTAGGCAGCACAAATTTGCAATGAATAAAGCACTAGAACAAAAACTAATTGGACCAATGGAGGAGTCACATACCAAGGAACAATCCCCCCAAGCAGTTTTGTGAGAGGTGCTTTGAGCAAGGAGATCGAAAATCGCAGCAAAATGAGCTAGAACTCGTGCTTGAGCTGGATGGTGATTTTTTTTGGGAGGAAGAAGAAGTGTGTGGATGCAAGAATAAGTGGAGGGGGCCACCGTGGGCCCACGAGGCAGGGGGCGCGCCATGGACCCTTGTGGCCAGGTATTTGCTCCCCTGCTGTGTTCTCAGTGCCAGATATTCTCAAATATTTTAGAAAAAAACATATTCCATTTTCAGGGCATTTGGAGAACTTCTATTTTCAGGGTATTTTTATATTGCACGGATAATTTAGGAAACAAACAGTAAAATGCTATTTTTACTTTATTTCAACTAAATAACAAAAAGTAGAGAGAGGTTACAGAAGGTTGTGCTTTCTAGTTTCATCCATCTCATGCTTATCAAAAGGAATCCACTAACAAGGTTGATCAGGTCTTGTTAACAAACTCATTCCGAATAACATGGAACCGGAGAAATTTCGAATAACACTATGTTACCTCAACGGGGATATGCACATCCCCAATAATAAGAATATCATATTTCTTCTTGACAGTAGGAAGAGAAAATTCAAAACCTCCAAAATTAATCAATGGAAATTTTCCAATAGAATTGATACTGTAGACTTGAGGTTGTTTCCTCGGAAAGTGTACCGTATGCAAATTACCATTAACATGAAAAGTGACATTGCCTTTGTTGCAATCAATAACAGCCCCTGCAGTATTCAAAAAAGGTCTTCCAAGAATAATAGACATACTATCGTCCTCGGAAATATCAAGAATAACAAAGTCCGTTAAAATAGTAACGTTTGCAACCACAACAGGCACATCCTCAAAAATACTGATAGGTATAGCAGTTGATTTATCATCCATTTGCAAAGATATTTTAGTAGGTGTCAACTTATTCACGTCAAGTCTACGATATAAAGAGAGAGGCATAACACTAACACCGGCTCCAAGATCACATAAAGCAGTTTTAACATAGTTTCTTTTAATGGAACATGGTATAGTTGGTACTACTGGATCTCCAAGTTTCTTTGGTATTCCACCCTTAAAAGTATAATTAGCAAGCATGGTGGAAATTTCAGCTTCCGGTATCTTTCTTTTATTAGTAAAAATTTCTTTCATATACTTAGCATAAGGATTCATTTTGAGCATATCAGTCAAACGCATAAGCAAAAAGATAGGTCTAATCATTTCCGCAAAGCGCTCAAAATCCTCATCATCCTTTTTCTTGGATGGCTTGGGAGGAAAAGGCATGGGATTCTGAACTCATGGTTCTCTTTCTTTACCATGTTTCCTAGTAACAAAGTCTCTCTTATCATAATGTTGATTCTTTGATTGTGGGTTATCAAGATCAACAACAGGTTCAATTTCTACATCATTATTATTGCTAGGTTGAGCATCATCATGAACATCTTCATTAGTACTTTCACTTGGTTCATGTTCATTACCAGATTATGTTTCAGCATCAGAAATAGAAATATCATTTGGATTCTCAGGTGGTTCAGCAATAGGTTCACTAGAAGCATGCAAAGTCCTATCATTTTTCTTTTTCTTCTTTTTAGGAGGACTAGGTGCATCAATATTATTTCTCTAAGAATCTTGTTCAATTCTCCCAGGGTGGCCTTCAGTATACAAAGGTTCCTGAGTCATCTTACCAGTTCTAGTAGCCACTCTAACAACATAGTCATTATTCTTACTATTTAATTCATTGAGAAAATCATTTTGAGCTTCAAGTACTTGTTCTGCTTGAGTGGTAACCATAGAAGCATGTTTAGTATTGAGTTTAAGTTCACCTTTAACTCTAGACATATAATCATTGTCGGGGGTTGGGTGCGACATATGCCAATGGATGGCTTATCATGGTGGGAGCGAGTAGAACGTCGCCGGTGCCTGGAAGCGGGATAAGGCGTAGACACGAACGCCGGTGCACTTTACCCAGGTTCGGGGCTCTCCTAGGAGATAACACCCCTAGTCCTGCTCTGCGGGGTCTTCGCATGATCACTAAGGCAATAGTGAGTACAATGGTGCTCCTCGAGTTGTATGCTAGAGGTAGGAGAAGGCAAGGCTAGCTCTCTCCTTTCTCTATGGGTCGGTCTAGTTCTAACAGGTTGGGAACCCTTTGCATGGGTACCCTGGGGGGTTTATATAGGCCTACCCCCAGGGGTACAATAGTAATTCAGCCGGGTGTAGGACCCGGTTGTCAGTCTCTTTGGTTGCCGGCTTCTCCGTCGACTGCTGGGGCCCACCACCTGGTGGGCCACACCGACTGGTCTGGTACGGGGCCGACAGGCCACCTCCGCCGCTCACGGGTCTTGTCGGCTGCTGATCACTGTAGCCGTGATGCTAATGACGCAGGCTCGGTCAGGGGAGCATGGCTACAGCCCCACCTCCTGGCGGGCGATTACTGTAGCCACTCTCCATCTCGTCTGGTTAATGGCGCGTTGGTCCCGAGGAAGGGGCGGGCCGACTGCTCGAGGCCGGCCTCCCTCGGATCCGACTGGTGGGGCTCTAGCCGTCTTCCAGGCTCTCGCTAATCGGTGGGGCCCGTCGTCCTTGGGCCCTACCGACAGGCCATCGTGGGAGCAGGGCTCCGCCTGCTTGTGGTGATGTCAGGGGTGGAGTGGCAACAGTGCGGCGCCGGGCGGAGATCTCCGCCAGTACGGTGCACTGTGGCCACGCCCATCCCTGGATTCGGGAGGGATGGGCTACACTTTAGCCACTCCCTGTCTTGTCTTCCTTGGTGAGGGCGCAGGCTTCATTGGTCCCTCGGGCCAACTGCTAGGGGCCGGCTTCTCTAGAAGCCGCCCACTAGGAGTCGGCTTGTCTTGATGCCGGCCTCTGGAACTCGGCCGTCTACGGGCAGCCGGCTACCAGAAGGCGACACTTCGTCTTGGTGCCTTGAGGGGCGCAGCCAGCCCCGATGTCTTGAGAGATTCTGGGTCTCAGGTTCACCTACCCGTGGCCCATTACTCCGACAATCACCCAAGTGTTCAATCATATAAGCATTTTGTTTTAATTGTCTACCAAAATAAGCATTGAAATCTTCTTGCTTAACCATAAAGTTATCAAATTCATCCAAACAGTGGCTGGCAAACTTAGTAGGAGGGATTTCAGCTTTATCATATATATAGAGAGAATTTACCTTTACTACCTGTGTCGGGTTATTAAGACCATGTGTTTCTTCAATAGGTAATGGACTAGCAAACATGCCCGTGCGTTGCAACGGGAGAAAAACGCATGCTTTTAGCATAATAAGCACAACTTAAGACCCCTTCACTGGTCCACCTTATCTATTTCAACATAGCCCTCATCACTGTTTTCGCTTATCCTTCGTCACACCTTCGCCGACCATGATCCGGTGTCTACCTGATCGCAATGCGTCCTAGCCAATCCCGAAGCGATTATCTCGGCCACTGCCTAAAGCCTAAACCCAAGAACACCTGCCATTGAACAACATCATCGCAAGAATAGTTTTAAAACTAACCTCGTTGAGCTGGGTGTGATGGCCGCCCTTCCCGAGGTACGGCTTGCACCTAGCGCACACCACCATCTTTGGCACGCCCACTCACTTTAAATTGTATATTTGTTTTTCAGAATGCATCAAAACTCTTTTTAAAACACACAAATATTTTTTTAAAATAACATGAACTTTATAAAGAGCATGATTTTTTTAAAATTACAAAAATCTTTGTAAGGATGTGGACACTTCATAGAATTACATGCTTTTTAGAAAAGGGGGAACATTTTTCAATACATGAGCACTTTTCTGAAAACTACATAAACATTCTAAAATTAATGAACGGTTTTTGAAATCTACATGGCATTCTTTAAAAGGCACAAACACATAAAATTAGAACGTGCGTAAATTTATTTTTGGTGTGTAGCAAGTGATCAGATTGCATGTACGCCCGCCTAATTTTTTTCCTTGATATAGCAAACTGGGAGGTTAGCTATTCTTGAAGATTTACCCTGGTCGCTTCGAGACCCTGTGCAATTTTTCTCATCCGTGATTACGTGGAGCTGGACTTCTTGTTTCCGCCGGTGGAGCTCTCTGGCACGTCCTCAACGGCAGCGCTACACTCCGAAGAGGTGCGCTTGCCGGAGTGGGTGTCCGAGGTCTCACCGACCTTCTTCTTCTTCTTCTTCCCTCCCGGGGCCCCAGCGGCAGGAGCAAGTGCCCTAGTGGCGGCAGCTGCTGCAACTGCTTGTTGGTATAGTTGGTCAGCGCAAATCAGCGCATCTTTCTTATCGGAGGGGATGTTGATGATCGTCACAGGTCCTGGCATCTTCAGGGTGTTGTAGGCGTAGTGTGACGCCGCCATGAACTTGGCCAGCGCTGGGCGGCCAAGGATCCCGTTGTAGGGAGAGGGGATCTTGGCAACATCAAACACGATCCTCTCCATCCTGTAGTTCATGTCGCTTCCAAAAGTCACGGGCAGCGTGACCTTTCCCTTGGGTTGGCTTCTTCCCGGGTTGACCCCTTGAAACGTGCCCGTCTCTTCGAGGTCTCCATCAGGAATCTGCAGCTTCTCGATCACGGCAGGCGAGATCAAGTTCAGACCGGCCCCGCCATCGACTAGCATCTTTGTCACGTTGAGGTTGCGTATCGTTGGTGAAACCAACAACGGCAAGCACCCGACCGCAGTAGTGCGATCAGGGTGATCCTCAGTGTCAAAAATGATAGGTGTGCTGGACCACTTCAGCGGCCTTTGGGCATCAAATGACGGCTCTGCCCCTGTAATCTCTCGCCCACTATTTAAGCCGGCGATGAGAGGTATGCAGCGAGGCGCCACCGTCGACGCACATGGCCTCTGTAGCTTTCTGAAACTCTTGGTCGCCGGACTCGTCGTCCTCTTCATGATCATCGTCTTCTAGCTTTCTGTCATGGCCCCGGGCGGGCCCCTCAGCACCGTCTTGGCCCTTCTCCTTGTTCCGCCTCTCATATTTAGCCCTCTGCTTCTTAGCAAGGAGCTCAACCTGTCGGCAGTCTTGGAGAGCATGGCCTTTGGTGCGATGGATCTTGCAGTACCGCTTGTCGGAGTTGCCTGGCTTCTCGGCAGCTGCCAAGGCCCGGCAGGCGACACATCCAGCAATTTCCTTGCCGGGGTCATTTGCCTTGGTTTTCTTGGTGGAGCCGGTGTCACCAGACCCCTCGACGGCAAGCATGGCTTTTCCTTTGCGCTTCCTGTTGCGGCGCCGACCTTTCTTCGCCGGGGCGGCAGTATCCTCATCTGAGGAGTCGGTTTCCACGCCGGCATCTTCGCCGGGGTACTTCCTTCCCTCTTCAGCCCGGGCACATCTGTCAGCGAGAACATAGAGTTCTGCTACATCTTTCACCTTGTTCATCGCCAGCTCTTCGCGCATCTTGCGGTTACGCACGTTCTGATGGAACGTGCTGATGATGGCGGCAGGGTGAACATCAGGGATATTGTACTGTACTCGGCTGAACCTCTATATATACTTGCGGAGACTCTCGCCTCCCTTCTGGGGAATGACGTGCAGGTCGCTCGCCTGGCCATGGGCTTGGTGGCCTCCAGTAAAGGCGCCCACGAACTCATGGCACAAATCCGACCAGGTGGAAATGGAGTCTACCGGCAAGTGCATCAACCATGACATGGCGTTGGGTTTAAGAGCCAACAAAAAGTAATTCGCAAGCACCTTATCGTCACGGGCTCCGGCAGCTTGCATCGCGATGGTGTAAATGCTGAGGAACTCGGGCGGGTGAGTCTTGCCGCTGTACTTTTCGCCCACGTCAGGTTTAAAAGTGCGGTGAGTGGGCCACTGGAACTGCCGCAGCTCACGGGTAAAAGCCGGACAGCCTACCTCGTAAGGTCGGCCTCCAGGGCTCTCCGGTGCCGGGTGGTTCACAACAGGCCCCGCTCGCCTGTCTGATTGGTGGCGCGCTTCGCGCCGGCGCTCGATAGTGGTTCGAGCGTCTTCATGTTCTCGTTCCCGAAGGACTTGGCACTGGTCACAGTGGGTCCGCGGGTCGGACGACGCTATGGAGATTTCGTCGCCCGTGACGTCACGACGGGCTGGCGTCCGCGGCGCCGGGCGAGGAGGGGGCGAGTACACCGTGGTCGCGGCGCCGCCAGCTCTCCTGCCACTGGTGCGTGGGACTCCGTCGGAGCGTCGACCCGGGGGCTCCATCGGGCTCGGTTCGTCTTTGTTGGCCACCGCAACAAGGCTTCGGATGGTGGCTCTCCATTCGTCGAGTTTCCCTGTAGTGGGAGGGAAATCGAGGAGCAACTGCGCGCGCGCCAGGGCTTCTGCTGGCATTGGTGGCAGCGAAACCTGCACGGATCGGGATGCGCTTCGACTTCTGACCATGTCAGACGGAGCTCTGTCACGACCCCGCGGTCGCATGCCATCTTCGCCAGCGCCTCGGCGAGCGCGCAGGTCTTCTACATCCCGGGAGGGGCGCTCGGGGCTCTTCCCATGGCGACGCCCGAGGTCTTCGGTGTGATTACACCGTTCGTCGCGCGCCGCTTGAGAGGAGCGCGCCGTCGGCGCCGGCGTGGGAGTTTGGGAAGCCCTCGCGTCGCCTTCAGGCGGGGTGGCAGCGATCTTGGAAGGCCCCACGCCACCCGCGGAGGGCCTGGCTCCGTCTTTGGATTTGGCGGCGCGCAGCCCGTTGCCAGGCGCACGAACATTGCCGCCTCCCAAACTCCGGCTGCTGGGACGGTGTTGGTCTTCGCGAATGGCGCCCCGGGTCCTTTCCGCGACCGGTCCGCTGCTCGCCCGCGTCAGGGCGGGATGTCCGGCTTCCGACGGGCCAACCGCCACCATCGTCTTCTTCTTGGGCGCCATGATGATGAAGGAGCGTCGAACTAACTGCTAAAGCCGATTCTCACAACTGCGCTGCCCCCTACCTGGTGCGCCAAAGATGTCGGTGGGAAACGACACCTATGGGATCACAAGAATCCCTACTACGGTTGCGGGGCGCGGGGGTCGTGAGAAGAGCGGATTAAACAGATAGCACACGGTTCCTTTATCCAGGTTCGGGCCGCGAGGATGCGTAAAACCCTACTCCTGCTTTGGTGGACTGTATATCAGTGTTCTTGAGCTTGCTATGGGGCGTGAAGAGCTCCAAAAAGCCGAATCCTCCTCCTGGTCGCCTCGGGCCTCCTTTTATAGGAAAGGGGTCGCCACAGTGGCACACAGGAGGTGGAAAGGGTACAGTAATGCAAGTTTATCCCCCACATTACATGACAAGGCGCATTTAATGCGCCTTGCTTAGGTGTCCTCGCTTTATCGGGGATGGGGGAGAGCCCTGTCCCGTCCGTCGCCGCTCCCTCTTGCATTGACACGCGCCCTGGCCAGCGGTGCTTGTGGTTCCATGTAGGCAGGCAGGCAGCTGAGGTGGCACAGTGGTGGGTCTCCACGAAGATCTGCACGCTGCCACGCAGGTGCCTGCCCAACTGGTTGGGTCGGCAGCTGCATGCGAACGACGGTGGGGGCGTGACTGGTGCGGGCCTGGTGGTGCCCCCATGGGTGTCCTTGGCTAGGGCCTTGCCGGGACCCTCGCAAGGGTCTTGCCGTGGCGCTTGCTGTCATCCCCGACAAGGCTCTTGTCGGGGGCCTTGTGGTCCTCTTTGGCTGGGATCCCGCCAAGGGTCATTACCTTCTCAAGTGGGCATCTGGTCTTGAATGTCTTCACAAAGATCTGCATGCCACCACGGGGATGTCTCCCGAATCCTTGCCCCATGGGGGCAGTGGACTCAAGGGTGACCTTGCTCCGTAGGTGTGGGGCAAGCTGCCACGGCAAGGATCTTGCCGGGTTAGCTAAAGCTGTCCCCCGGCAAGGATCTTGCCGGGGGGGGGGGGGTCTGCTTTGTTCCCTTTGCTCTTTGTGGCCTTGGTCTTGGCGTTGTTCTGCTTCTCTTCAACATCGGCCTTACCTTGGTTTACCTCCCTTGCCGTGCTCGGTGTGGATGCGCCCGTGGCTCAGACTGCCCGTGCACAGTCATAGGGGTACGAAAAGTGCACCCCCCTTTTTGTACGCCGACAAAAAGTAATATTTTTGGGTTTTGTAGTGGTTGTAACAGTAGCAACGGAAAAGTAAATAAGCGAAGAACAATATGTGAAAAGCTCGTAGGCATTGTATCGGTGATGGAGAATTACGCCGGATGCGGTTCATCATGTAACAGTCATAACATAGGGTGACACAGAACTAGCTCCAATTCATCAATGTAATGTAGGCATGTATTCCGAATATAGTCATACGTGCTTATGGAAAAGAACTAGCATGACATCTTTTGTCCTACCCTCCCGTGGCAGCGGGGTCCTAGCGGAACCTAAGGGATATTAAGGCCTCCTTTTAATAGAGTACCGGACCAAAGCATTAACACATAGTGAATACATGGACTCCTCAAACTATGGTCATCACCAGGAGTGGTCCCGATTATTGTCACTTTGGGGTTGTCGGATCATAACACATAGTAGGTGACTATAAACTTGCAAGATACGATCAAGAACTCACATATATTCATGAAAACATAATAGGTTCAGATCTGAAATCATGGCACTCGGGCCCTAGTGACAAGCATTAAGCATAGCAAAGTCATAGCAACATCAATCCCAGAACATAGTGGATACTAGGGATCAAACCCTAACAAAACTAACTCGATTACATGATAGATATCATCCAACCCATCACCGTCCAACAAGCCTATGATGGAATTACTCACGCACGACGGTGAGCATCATGAAATTGGTGACGGAGGATGGTTGATGATGACGATGTCGACAGATTCCCCTCTCCAGAGCCCCGAACGGACTCCAGATCAGCCCTCTCGAGAGGTTTTAGGGCTTGGCGGCAGCTCCGTATTGTAAAACGTGATGAATCCTTCTCTCTGATTTTTTTCTCCCCGAAAGTGAATATATGGAGTTGGAGTTGAGGTCGGTGAAGCGTCAGGGGGCCCACGAGGCAGGAGGGCGCGCCCCCCACCCTCGTGGACAGGGTGTGGGCCCCCTGACGTGGATTCTTCTTCCAGTATTTTTAATATTTTCCAAAAATATCTTCCATGGAGTTTCATGTCATTTCGAGAACTTTTGTTTCTGCACATAAATAACACCATGGAAAGTCTACTGAAAACAGCGTCAGTCCGGGTTAGTTCCATTCAAATCATGCAAGTTAGAGTCCAAAACAAGGGCAAAAGTGTTTGGAAAAGTAGATACGACGGAGACGTATCACTCTCGTAGACTGCCGTCCTCTAGCCGCGCTGCCACCGCTGGCGACGTTCTTGTGGAGGCGCACGGCAGTCAGTGCCGCGACCACTGGCGACGTTTGTGTGGAGACGCACAGTGGCCAGCTTCTCCCACGGTACGCGCATTCTAGACTGAGGCCCCGTGCATGTCGGTGTAGCGCTGAATGTTAGCTGATAGACGCTGTTAATCTCACTGTTTGCCGAAGTAGTTTACAGTCAATATGCTCTGCTTAAGAAGCTTCCTTACCCTGTCCTGCACTCAATCTGCTTAGCTGAGATGGCATGCGAAGGCCGATTAGTTGCTAAAATATCCTGCCATATATTTATTGTGACGTAGATTGCCATGGTCTAGTAGCCAATCTGTTAGGTGAAATAGCTCTACACCGTTTTATACTCGATCTTTGTTGCCGCGATGGCATTCGATAGTTCGATGGCTGTGTGCTCGGCCTCATTGACTGCTGAAACAGCCTGCCATAATTTAGCACTCAAATCTGTTTGCTGAATTAGCTTTACATATATTTTGTTACTTAGATCTGCTCGTCCAAATATCTTGCCATAGCTTTAGACATCGACCTAGGTATTTTCTTCTGGACTTCATAAAAAAGCTTATATGTTTTTCCTATAATATCTAGTAGAAGAACTAATTTGTATGTCTAACAGATGGACAAGACTTGGATACCGTCTTCTCGAAGATTCTCCGCTGCATATGTCGAGGGGGTTGAAAACTTCATGAACTTTATCATAGCTGAGTATGGTGGTCCGAAATCAGATGTGCTCTGCCCGTGTAGCAGTTGTATGAATTCAGTTACAAGACCCCAGTCAACTGTGCAAAATCATCTACACTTGTATGGGACGTAATACTAGGTGGGTTCATCATGGTGAAGCTATGAACGTCAATGTTATTGACTACGTGGAAGCAGCAGATCACCATCTTGATCTGCCTGATGCTGAGGTGGAAGAGGAGGAGGAGGAGGTGGTGGCGGAGCCAGTGAGTTTGACCAACATTGAAACAATGCTACGAAATGCTCGTGCATTCTGCGAACTTTCACCTGCAGAAGAAAAATGGTGGGCCCGCATGTTGGAACAATGCAACGTGGCTGTCACCCTAGGAAATAAGCTATCAGTATTCTTAGCTATGGTCACCTTTCTTCAGGTTAAGACATCTGAGCGGATGACCAACAAATCATTCGATGCGATGTTGGCTGCTCTCCTCAAAGCTTTCCCAAATGCGTGTGAGGTGCCACACACCTACAGTAAAATGAAGAATTTCCTTCGTGCGGTTGGAATTGGATATGATATGATCCATGTTTGTAAGAATAATTGTGTTCTGTTCCGGAAGGATTATGCCAACTTAAGTGAATGCCCTAAATGCAAATCATCAAGATGGAAAGATGGCAATGCTGTGAAGAGGATTCCTCATAATGTTCTGAGACATTTTCCAATTACACAAAGATTGTAGAGGTTGTTTCATGATGCTGAAACAAGAGAGGATGTACTGTGGCATTCTAGGAACCAGGATTTCAGAGATCAGAATGTAATGAGCCATCCATCTCATGGTAGTGAGTGGAAAAGCTTCAATTAGAAGCACAAAACGTTTGCTGCTGACCCGAGAAACATTAGACTTGGCTTAGCTTCAGATGGATTTAACCCATTTGGCCACTAGGGCACCACATATAGCATGTGGCCAGTGCTTGTTATCCCTTACAACATGCCTCCAAATGTCTGCACCAAAGAATCAAACTATATGATGGCCTTGCTCATCCCAGGTCCAAAAAGTCCTGGAAAGGATTTTGATTAGTTCATGGAGCCTCTTGTGGAGGAACTTCAACAACTATGGACGTGTGTTCTCACTCGAGACCTATATAGAAGCCCATCAGCTGATTTCTTTCTGCGTGCTGTTATAATTTGGTGCATCCATGATTATCCGGCTTTGGGCACTATGTCAGGGTGAACGACACATGGTTACAATGCATGTGTTCACTGTGACAGGAATCCGCTGTCATACAGAATACTATGCAAGATCTGTTACATTGGACACCGCCGTTTCCTTGCCAAGGACAAGCCGCATCCTAGAAAATACCGAAGACATGTGTTCAATGCAAAGCATGAAAACCGTGATGCGCCAAAGAGGCTCACCACCGATGAGTTGCAAGTGGAATTAGAGAAGGTCAGGCATATTACACCAGGAAACCATCCTGATAATTTTAGCGGGAAAAGGAAGCGTGGCAGGGCAGAAGAGAGATTATTGTTTACCCGCAGGTCCACTTTGTGGGACTTGGAGTATTGGAAAGATTTGGATCTGCGGCATAATCTTGATGTGATGCACATCGAGAAAAATATATGTGACAGCATTATCGGCACACTTCTTAAAATTGAAGGCAAGACGAAAGATACCTTAAAATCTAGGATTGATTTGACACACCTGGGTATTAGAAAGGATTTGCAGGTGCAAGATGAAGGTAAACCACGGGATAAGGCACCAGCTGTGTATGTCTTGGACAAGGTAAAAAGAAAAGAATTCTGCAAGGTCCTGTCACGTGTGAGATTCCCACATGGATTTGCTTCCAACCCTGAAAGGAGAGTCAGTGCAGATGGAGACAAGGTAAAAGGGTTGAAAACTCATGACTGCCACGTCCTACTTCAAAGGGTTTTACCTGTTATCCTTAGAGGATTGGGCCGCCCTGACTTATACAGAGAAGTTGCAGAGTTGGGACAATTCTTCAGGGAACTCTGCAGTAGAAATATCAGGATATATGCTTTAGAGCGTCTTAGAGACAAGATACCAACTATCCTATGCGACCTTGAGAAGATATGTCCTCCAGCCTTCTTTGATGTGATGGTGCATTTGGCTGTTCATCTACCTGATGAGGCACTACTTAGAGGTCCAGTATAGTATGGCTGGATGTACCCTATTCAAAGGCCGCTAGGCACTTTCAAGGGCTATGTTAGGAACAGAGCTAGACCCGAGGGTTCCATTACAGAGGCCTACATTGCTACAGAAGCGTTGACATTCTGCTCAAAATACATTGAAACAGCTGATCAGGTAAGCAAAGACGTGGATGAAGACAATCCCGGGCTCAATGTTTTCGATTATTCTATTCGAGTTATAGGGAAGAGTCGACAAGAGGACAAACCTAAACATTTGGACAAAATGGTTTGGTATGTGTTGAATAACTGTCCTGAGATACTACCTTATATCAAGTAAGTGCTAAGTACTGCAGCTTATACATCGTAATCTACTAAACTTGCAGCACATTCTTATATATTTAGATGTTTGACGCGATCACTATGTTGTGCAGCATCTACAAAAATGAGTTACTGCCGCAAAATCCAAGAAACATTGACAAACTGGTTATGGCAGGATTTGCGAAATGGTTCAAGAGCCATGTAAGCTTTTGAATTGCACTGTCAGTTTTTTTAATATATTGAGTATATAAGATGATCAGCTTGTCTATTTTCTAACCATAGGTTAAGAAGATGCGGGAGGATGGGTAGGCAGTTGATGATGCCCTTTACTCACTAGCAATGGGTCCTGATACTCGGGTAAGACATTATGAATCTTGCGTTGTTGGAGATGTGCGCTACAACACCCTTGCACGAGACGAAGGCAGGAAGACACAAAACAGTGCCATCATGAGCACGGATACGTATGACAAAGAGACAACTGAAATGTATGCTAAGATAACAGACATTGTTCAGTTGGAGTATATCTCCAGTTTCGAGGATCATCGTTGTGTGGTTCTGTTGTGATGTCGTTGGTATAACCTGTTTTCCAGGATCGCAAAACCCAGAGCTGATGATTATTCCAAATCCATCAATGTCAAGGCGGCGTACCAGACCAACGAGCCTTTTATTTTGGCAAATCAAGGAACACAGATATTTTTCTTGGAAGACACATTTGCATGTAGCGATGACTGGAGAGTAGTGCAAAGGTTTGAGCAGAGGAATTCGTTTAATGAAGTTGCACAACAAGATGATGCTAACACTGCTCCTGATGTACAAGATAACACAGATGTGTCACAACCCTAGAATATTTGTCTGTAAATAATTATATTAGTTGCATTTGAGAGCATCATGCATCATGTCTAAATCCTGAAAGTTGAATTGAGGATAGTTGAAACCCTCAGAAATCACTCCAAAAATAATCAACAATAAAATATCTTCAAAGAAGTCTAGGGAAATGTTCTTCTTTGTCTTTGAAAATATTGGCAAGAGGTAAAATTCAAACAAATATTTTAGGGGACTAAAAGTAATTATTTTTGGCATTTGAAATTAAATCATAATGTATTTGAGTTGGATTTATTTCTGCTATAAAAGAAATATATGTCCAATAATTCTGAAAGGTTGTGAGGGGCTTTGGAATAATCCAACTAGTCCCTACAAGAATTATCAGAAGCAGCAAAAAATGATTTAGTGTCTAAAACTAAATCAAAATAAATTAGAGAAAATAGAAAATAGAAACTAAAATAGAAAAATTAGGGAGAGAGACAGAGAGTGCTACCTAGCCAGCCCGTTACTATAGCAAGCCAACCCACTGGAGATGCCAGTCATCCCCTACCTCGCGCCAGTAGGCAGGGGGACAGCGCACATGCGCGCGGACGCCACGCCACCAGGCTGCTTGCCTGCGTCCGAGGACAGCGCGACGCCGCTGGTCGTCTCCTCGGTGCCGTCCTGATCCGCCCGACCTTCTCACTCGCCCCCTGCTCTCTCCCTCGCCTTCCGTCTCCATGGCCGAACCGCACCGCCGCTCGCCCATGCAGCCACCGTGCACGCCTCGCCTCTCCGTCATGACCACCGGATCCGCATCGATGCCGTGAAGCTTCCCGCGGAAGAACGCGTTCTCGGGTGCCCGAAAATGTCACCATCGACAGGTCCTCTCCAAGCACGGTCGCCGGCTGCCGTCGACCGATTCGTCGCCAACAGGACGCCCCCGAGCTTGTCGTCTTCTACAATTGAACCCTTGTGAGCTCCTGCTCCGTTTCCCCTTTTCCCCGATGCCCCTCGCATCCTCTAGTCGCTCCTCCCGCGTGCGCGAGCACCACCGTCCGCCATGGCCACCCAACTTCCTTGCCCCAAGCCCTCCGCCCGAACCCGTGGCACCAGAGTGCTTCTAGTGGCCCGTGGGTGCCATCTAGGCCACCAGCTCCTTCCCTACCGCCCTACAGCCCCGCGCCCGCACTCGATCGAACTCCAGCCGCCGCTGCAAGCTCCGCTCTGGTGAGCTCAGGCCTCCTCGCGCCCTCCTGTGGCATCCCCTGGATGTGCGGGACCGTGGGCTACACCCCGGTGCCCTTCCCCGCCGCTCCCGTGGCCTTCCGGCGCGTCTCCATCGTGCCCAGTGGCCACTGGCGGCTAGCCGCCGGCGTAGCCGGTCATTAGGGCCTAACCACCCTTTTAACCAACACTTAGGATCAATGACAAGTGGGCCCTGTTTTCTTAATTAAGTCGGCTAATGAAATAATTACGTTAATTAAGCTATGTTAGTTCACTGTGCAACTGACATGTGGGTCCCGGCTGTCGGGTTTGACCCTGGCTGACTGTGTTGACCTGCTGACGCCATGCTGATGTCACACTGACGCAGTAAACTGTTTCTGGATTTTAAATAAATCTAAATGATTTATTTATTTTCAGAAATTTGCCTAAACTTCTAAAATTCATAGAAATTCAACCGTAGCTCCAAATGAAATAATTTATATATGAAAAATTATCAGAAAAATCCAATCTATCCATTTATGCTGTTTTCATGCATGACAAAGAAACTTAACCTTGCTGTATAGATCAAAACATGATAATGCACATTATAAATTCATAACTTGAGTTTGAATTTGAGCAAACCCTTCTGGTTTTAGTTGCATTAGCTCAAATCACATCATATTGCCATGTCATGTTCATGCATCATATTGTGCATTACATTGATTGTGTTTCTTCTCTCTTGCCGGTGGTTCTGGCGATGAGTTCGTTGACACCGATGAAGAGTTATGCTATCTTCGGAAGTGTCAGGCAAGCAAAACCCCCTTGTTCATTCCGATACAATCCCACTCTCTCGCTCCTGCTCTCTTGTACTGCATTAGGACAACAACGATTCGACTGTTACATGCTGCGGTAGTTGAACACCTTTTCCTCTGCATGACCTGTCATTGCCACAGTAAATAGATGAAACCCACTAGCATGAGTAGGAGTTGTTTGAGCCCTGATGTGCCTACTCATTCATGCTTGTTTGTCATGCTTGCTATTGCTTAGAGTTGTGTCAGGTCTGATTCATCGGGGATGAATTGGAAAGTTGTGAACATGTCCTACTGTTGAGAGCTAAGTGTGTGAACACGATTTGGTAAAGGTAGCAGTGAGAGGCCATGTAGGAGTACATGGTGGGTTGTCTCATTGAAATTGTCCTCAGGAACTGAGTTCTGTGTTTGTGATCCATGAACAGTTTCTACCACACATTGGGTTCCGGTAACTCGACCCCTCTCGGCTTATTAATCGACTGATCTCTGTCCAGGAGTTGCAACTAGTTTCTGGTGTTTGTAGGTAGTACTAGTAGTCTACCAAGTGGCACCTGGTACAGGTGGGCTTGGGATAGACTAAGCACAGTGGCACGGTGTACCAAGTGGCACCCGGATGGTGGGCTTGGGAACCCTGCTCACATCATTTGGGGCCGTAAGAGACACCCCGGTCGCATCTCCTTGCAGATGGAACACGAATAGGCGATAAACCTGGACCAGACACTTGCGTGGTTAGTCAGGTCGTGGCCGACTCCCTTGCTAGGCTTCCGCTTGACGGTTGCCGAGATACGCGACGTGTACATGGTGGTAAGTGGCGAGAGCGTGTGAAGAAGTACACCCCTGCAGGGTTAACATCATCTATTCGAATAGACATGTCCGCGGTAAAGGACTTCTGGGTTGCATGTACAGTTCATAGACAAGTGAAAGTGGATACTCTAAAATACGCAAGATAAGCGTGAGTGCTATGGATGGCCTTCTCGTAGGGAGATGGGAGCAGATCCATAGTGGTGTATTGGTATGGCGAATATGTGGACTCGTGTGCGCCACCTCAAAAGAGTTACCAGCAGACGTAGTTCAGGATAGCCACTGAGTCAAAGCTGGCTTGCTGAGTTAAACTCCACCACCCCCTTATTGATACTGATGCATATGTAGCTAGTTCTGATGTAAGTCTTGCTGGGTACATTTGTACTCACGTTTGCTTAATTTATGTTTTGCAGAGAGACTTCAATATCACTAGTAGTTCCGCGTGGACTTCGATGTATAGCTTGTAACCTCAGCTACGATCTTGTACCCTCGGGAGGGTCTTGTAGATAGTCAGGCTTCTCAGCCTTTTCATTTGTAGTTGTTTGTACTCAGACAAGTTAAGCTTCCGCATGTGCTTGTTGCTTGTATGCTCTGTATGTGGGGTCATGAGACCCATGTTTGTAATACTTGGCTCCTCAGAGCCTAATGGATAAATACTCTGAGTCGTAGAGTCTTGTTGTGATGCCATGTTGTATTTACACATATCGAGCATATAGTGTGTATGATTGAAATGCTTGGTATGTGCGGGATCTGACAACCTAGTTGTCTATCCTTGGTAGCCTCTCTTATGGGGAAATGTAGCCTGGTGCTTCCACTGAGCCATGGTAGTCTGCTACAGCCCAGTTTACCGGAGTCCTGCTAGCCCAGTTACTACTGCTCCGGAACACTTAGACTGGCCGGCATGTGTCCCACTTCGTTCCTGTGTCTGTCCCTTCGGGGAAATGTCACGCGGTGATTTCCGCAGTCCTGCTAGCCTGCTATAGCCCAGGTTCCTGGAGTCCTGTTAGCCCAGTTGCTACAGCCCGGATTCACACGTTGATGACTGACACGTTCGAGACTGGGTCATGTATGCCTGTCCCCGTAAGTTAGTGCCACTTTGGGTTCACGACTAGTCATGTCGGCCCGGGTTCTCTGTCATACGGATGCTAGCGACACTATCATATACGTGAGCCAAAAGGCGCAAACGGTCCCGGGCCAGGTAAGGTGGCACCCATGGGAATACCATGCGTGAGGCCGCAAAGTGATATATTGTGTTACATGCTAGATCGGTGTGACTTAGAATCGGGGTCCTGACAACTTTGGTATCAGAGCCTGACTGGCTGTAGGATTACCACGCTAAACTGGTCGAAGTCGAGTCTATAAATGCTTTAGTTATATAAGGGAATTGATTGTGGAAGGGAACCTAAGGCTCTTTTTACTCCTTTACCTTATGCCCTTTTGGTCTGAGTCATCCTATCTTTCCTATGGGGATTAAGAACTAGGCTTCTCTTATTTCTATCAGGACAACATGTTACTAATCTATAGACTTATAGGATTGATGGATTCAAGTCTTAGTTCAGTCCCTAGTACCTCCGTGTGTTAACAGTTGGTCTCGGAACCCTGTTATTGTGATGTTGAGTGGATATGCCACCATTTTGCAGGATGTCTCAAATCTTTTTGAGCATTTACGGCTGTTATGCTGTCCGAGTTATCCCAGGTTTCTAAATAGTTTGATGCATTTGCAAATTCTTTCTCTCTGTTCTGACGTCCCTTTTGGCCAGATTAACCACACTAATCAGTGTGTTGAGGTACTCCACTGCCTCAACGTATATGTTGAAGCTACTGTTATGACACTAGGGTATCTTAGAGAACCACCCAGTAATCTAGCTCTGATTTGTATTCCTAGTGTGATGATTCTGGCCATCATTCTCGAAAGTGTCCTGTGATGCCACTTAGTTAGTAGGCATGCTATTCCTGGGTTTTTGAACCCGAGATTCACCCTACTTACCTGATGTTGTTAGTGTTGCTAGTTCCTTTAGGATATTAGTAACCTTTGTGATAGTCCTCGAGGTCCGTGGTATCTCCTTCTTCCAAATACCATGAACTGCTTATGGCAGAAGTTCCCTGAACCAAAAGATCACAATAAGAGTGCTCTCAATGAGTTCCCCATTCTATATTGTGACTCTGCCAGTCCCACCTCTCTGCATGGGTTATTCGGAAGAAACCTGTTGAACTCGGTTCGACATACTAATCTATGCATCCACAACTCAGAAGGTTATATGTTCCTTGAGTTGACCCTCCTCAGCTGTATTCCGACCCTAGTCTATCACTTGATAGTCAGGAATAGTTGTGCATTCGTGTTCATCGATGCCTATTATTCTTATGGTCCATCAAGCCATTCTATTTCGGAATGACTAGGAGAAACAAACTCCGGTACCCTATCCATTTCCAGGATTGGGTCTAAGCAGTTGTATCCCGTAGATCAAAATGCCAATCCAGCTTTTGTTTAGTTCTACCATTGAGTATTACTTATTTTGTCAAGAATATCATAGGAATTGCACCACCTCTTATGAATTCTTGACGCAATGATACTTCTCGCTATCATTGTTCATTTCTCAGTACCCGTGTTATGGCAACCGGAATGCCGACAAGTGAACCGTGGTGTGTGAAATCAATACTCCTAGCTACCGTGTTGCTTGGTAGTTAATGGACGATAATCCCATTCTTAGTGTGTTGGTTACTGAATCATCATTCTAAGATAGATTGTGCTACCTAGTCCATTTTCCATGGTGCACTCCTCGATCAATGAGTTAGGAATGTGCCAATCCCTTGCTTATTTGATCATATCATCTTGCCTGAAAAGAAAGGTTGTTCTCGAGCTTATTAACATATCGGTGGTCCGTGATTTTCCGAATATCTTCTTGGAAGTATCACCAGGTTGTTCCCTGACCGTTATGTTGAGTCCGTGATCAAGTTGGTTTTCTTGTAAACCACCCTTTTCTCCAAGAATCTATGTTGGATACTCCTGAGCTAGCTAGTTAAGTTAAACAACAACTTGGAGAGTTGGAAGATAAAAGCTTTGCCTAACTTAGTTCATTCTGAAGGGATATCTTTGTGTTTGTGTGTGTGTGTTGAAGAAAGATGATATCTTCATTGATTGATCCTCGTGATCAATTGTTGGATCTATTGTCTTGTCCAATCTTTGATTTGCACATGGGCTATCGTCAAATCAAATCAGGTCCAACGATGTTTGTAATGTTGTCTTACTCGTGGTTGATCCCTCGAGCATACAACATTACATCTTTTGGTCTGACCAATGCTACCATCTTGTTCACTTAATTGCGGAATTCCACCTGTATGGAAGCCTAGATGGATTGTTGTTCAGCCCATTGACAATATTTTCATCTTATCCATGATTCATGTTGGACATCTATGTTAGTGTTGGAAAGTTTTATAAGCATTATCTTCATGTCCCGTTCATGAAGCATATGTTTGGATGAAAGAAGTGACTTCCTCTAGTTCATGTGCATTTGAAGCAAGTTGCCGCCGTGAATTCGAGAAAGCTTGTATTTTGCTTCCTTTGGAATCATCCCAAGTCAGTCATGTGAAAGTGCGTTATATTGACTAGAGGGGGGGGGGGTGAATAGGCGATTTTTATGAATTCTTCACTGAGGAATTTGCTAGTGAGGAAATTCCTTAGCGAAGAACTACTTGCAGCGGAATAAGTACTCAAAAGTAAACATAACAGAAGACAAGCAAAGTCATCATGATGAAATGAAGACAAGTACCGAGTACAGAAAGCGTAGACACATGATACCATAGGATGAAGACAAACAGACTGAAGAAATTGAACTGAGGAACTTGAGAAAGTCTTCAGTCAAAGTCTTCAAACACAGATATGAACAAACACACAACACAGTAATGAGGAAATGAAAGTGTTGAGGAAATAGAACCAGTTGGCTTGGTGAAGACAATGATTTGGTAGACCAGTTCCAACTGTTGTGTCAGTTGTTCATCTGGTTGGAGCGGCTAGGTATTTAAACCTGAGGACACTCAGTCCCGGACACACAGTCCTCACCATATTCTCCTTGAGATGAGGACACACAGTCCTCGCCCAATCACTCGTGGTAAGTCTTCAGGTGACTTCCGAACCTTCATAAACTTGGTCACTCGGCGATCCACAATTCCTCTTGGATGCTCTAGACCATGACGCCTAACCGTCTGGAAGAAGCACGGTCTTCAAAGGTAACAAGCGTCGGATCCACGCAGGATCAATCTCTTCAGTGATGCTCAATCACTTTGGGTTTGTAGGTGTTTGGGTTTGGGTTTTGGATTTTCCTCACTTGATGATTTTCGCTCAAAGTCCTCGGAGGATGGGATGCTCTCAATTGACTAGTCTCAGTTTCCCTCGGAGTAGCCAACCAGCTAGTGGTTGTAGGGGGCGGCTATTTATAGCCTAGGGAGCAGCCCGACATGATAAGACATAAATGCCCTTCAATGATATGACCGTTAGGTGGATAAGATATTTTGGGATAGCTGGCACGTAGCACAGCAACAGTCGGAAATTTGAGGTACAAGTTCCTCAGGGCTATCATGTTCCTCACTGTGTAGGCAATCCGCACTCGCGAATTCCTAACTCCTCAGTCAGAACAAATTCCTCAGCGTCCAGAAGAACTTCATCTCTATCACTGAAGAAATTTACTGAACTGTATGAGATTTCCAATGGCTTCACTCGAAGGGATTGGTAGGTGTAGGATTTTGAGTTGAGCATCACATGGAAAATTTTCCTTAGTATTTCCTCGACCCCCTTTAATAGTACGGTGTTTCCTATGACTCATGACAGAGAAAATGAAACTATGAAAACAAAACTCTTCACGCTTCATGTTCCTCGAATGAATACCAAGTCTTCAAGGTTACACCAATTTCTTCACTTTCAAAGTCTTCAGAAAGTCTTCAGAATACCAAAGTCTTCACTCGAAGAACTTCATTTTTAGGGGTCGACTTTCTCTGTAAATATCAAACTTCTCATAGACTTATAGACCTATGTACACTCATAAACACATTAGTCCCTTAACCTATAAGTCTTCAATACACCAAAATCACTAAGGGGCACTAGATGCACCTAAAATCTCCCCCTTTTTGGTGATTGATGACAATATAGGTTAAGTTTTCAATGGGGAAAACATATGAAGTGTAAATACTGATATTGAGGAATTTGATTGCAAGATATAGAAGAACTCCCCCTGAAGATGTGCATAGTGAGGAATTTACTTTTGAAGCAATGCACACATGAAGAGTTGAATCATGGAGATTTCCCCCTATATCTTGTAATTCATACACGCATTTGACATATAATATGAAGAATTTGAAATGCATGATGAAATATGGTGACTGATGTAATTTAGCATGCGTGCAATAATATTAACGAGGAATAAACATGCAGAATAACGTAGCAGAAGTATCAAACCACCATCGGGTTTAGGTTTACAACTCGATCCAATAAAAGTTTCAGAAGAACGAGAGTTGTAACTTAGCAAAAAAAAACGCCCATATAGTAGACCCGCTTGAAGACTAACTCAGATTTCTCCCCCTTTGTCATTGAATGACCAAAAGGATAGAAACTGAGGACTAATGCCCCTGAAGATAATCAAGTTGATGAAGGAGCGCCAGCGTTGTCGGGGTCGGTTGTTGAAGTAGGGCCTGCCACTGTGTCATCCAAGTCTTCATGTTCATCAGTGTCACGCGATGAAGAATAGGAGCTGACCACCAAAGAAGGAACCTTGACCTTCTTGTATTTCTTCAGAGGAGGTGCAGCCCAGTCAGAGTCTTCTTTGAGACCCATTTTCTTCAGATCTTCAGCGCTGTAGACATGAGACAAAACAGCCCAGGTACGGTTGAAGGTTTCATGGAGGTAGTATTGGTTTTTCTTCACTGCATTGTGTGTGGAGGTCATGTTGTGAAGAATTGAACCAAACTGACGCTTGACCCATTTATGATTGTGATCAACCTTCTGATGAAGACTGAGGAGTAACTCACGATCAGTCATCACCCTGGGTGTTGTGGCTTGAGGATTTTGCTTGGCAGAGTTGTTGGTGGCAGAGTCATGGGTGACAGAGTCATCATTGGTGGAATAGGACGCAGCCTTGCGAAATTGACCATCCAATGGACGAATGACTTCATCTATCACAGCAGCTGCCTTGCCTTTGTCATCAACTGAGGAAAAATGTCCGTTTGAGGACTTCAATTGGAGGCAAGTAGCTGCAGAGGTTCAGAGTGTCAGCTTTGTGGTTGAGTGAAGACCTTGTCCTGATGAATCTCATAATCCATGGCGCATAAGGCTTCAGCTCAAATGGTGACATAGCAAAATTGGCCAGAGTCCTCATGAAGAAATCATGGAAGTTGACGAGAATGCCATGAATGATGTTGAAAAGCAGATTCTTCATGATGCCAACGACTTCTTCATCATTTGAGTTCTGGCCTTTGATAGGACTCATTGTCTTCGACAGAATGCGATAGACAGTCCGAGGCACATACAACAATTCCTTGACGAGGAAATTGGTTCGAGGGGCCTGCCCTGGCTTCAAAGACTTCATCAAAACCTGCATGTAGTGATTTGTAAGCTCAGGCTCACTGTAGACACAACGTGCCCCTTCAAGGGGAGGACTGAGTGGTAGGGCACGAAGCAATTCAGAAGCAAGTGCCTTGTAATGAGTATTTTCTGCCATCCAGCCCAGTACCCATGAGTTCACATCTTTAGAATCTCCTGTGATGTGCAGCATTGCATAAAACTGAAGAATGAGTCCTTCATTCCAATCACAGATGTCAGTGCAGAAGTTTAGCAGCCCAGCATCGTGAAGAACACTGAGGACTGGCTTGAAGCACGGCAGAGACTCCATGTCCACGTGAGGAATATGTGCATGATCGAAGACTTTGTCTTTGTTGAAAAGCACTAAGGAATAGAAATTTGCTTGACTAGCAGTCCAGAAACGCCTCTTCCTTATGCGAGCAGAGTCATACAGATTGTAATCAGTGAAGAATACATGCTCGCCAAAGAAGTCTTCAGCCTTGAACTTTTGCTTCCTTGAGAACGGATCCTTTGGCTTTGGCAGAGGAGTGTCAGTGAGTTGCATCACGACCTCAGGAATCGCGATCTCAGGTTCTTCAGGCTGAGGAATTTCTCGTTCCTCTTCAGGTGCAGTCTGTGTTGTCACATGATCAGCAGCAGCAGTTTCTTCAGCACTAGTGGCTGGAATATCTTCACGGACAGATGAGGTGGGATGAGTTTCTTCAGAGCCCATTTGAGCTGTTGGTGCAGGGGACTGAGGAATTTGTTGTAGCAGGGTGACGAGTGGAGAATTGGGGTGCTGTCGTGGATTTGTCATGGCAGATGTCCTCATGAAAGGACTTAGTCGTGGAGCCATCGCTTACAGGTTATCTTGAAGGGATTAAAGCGGACACAGGGATGCAAGAGAGTTTATACTAGTTCGGCCCCTTCGATGAAGGTAAAAGCCTACGTCTAGTTGTGATGGAATTGATGGGGTTTCGATGACTAGGGAGCAAACAAGCTTCGCCTAAGTCTCGAGTTGTAGTTGTCTGTCCTTGAACCGCCGCCGGGTCGTCCCCTTATATACACGGGTGACACCCGTCGGTCCACAGAGTCCCAACACAGGTTCATACTCGTATCCGGGTTGGTCTCTCCTTATTCCTAACTTACAATACAAGTTTACATACCAAGCCGGTTTACGGCTACAGGTCTTAAACCGACTACAGGCCTTGGGCCCTTATCTTCCTCCTTGGGCTTTAACACCCTTGAACTACTGATGACGTTAACCCGGCCCAGATAGGCCGGTTTACGCCCAGTAGTAATATCCCCAACATTAGGCCCCAGATTGATTTGAACTGGTTCATGTCAATCCTTAGCAAAAAATCTTCGTCTTCAACATCTTCTTGTATTTGTTGAACCGCCGTGATGTCACCTTCTCTGGTTGCTGTAAACCGGCATGACGTCATCATAAAGACAACATTCATGATATCTTCTTTGTTTAATAGATCCGCAATAACCGAGGCGACAGCTCCCCTTCCAAGATTTGTGGTTCCTTGATTCACGCGCCTGACACATGTCTCTTGCCTTATAAATAGGACCGAAGGGTCATTTCTTTTCTCCCCTTCATCCCCTTTCTATTCGTCTTCCTCGCGTCGCCAGCCTCGGAGCTCCGCCGCCGCCGTTGATCTCTGCACCGTCTTGGGCTGCTGCATCAACCTGAACGCACCAGAGCACTGCGGTAGCTTTCCGCATCTTCCTCGATTCTGGTAAGCCTTCTATTCTTCTTAACATAGATCTGTTCTAGGGTTTCGTGTTCTTGCCGTGTTCATCACTTGTTCATGCTCGTACCCAGACTCCTGGATAGATCTGTGAAACCCTGCTCTGAGTAGCAGTAGCTTTTAGCATCCGCCTGTAGTTTCATGCTCAAGTCCATAGATCTCATCTATATATCTGCTCATTGATTCACTTTCGCTCTACTTTAAGTCTTTGAATATTTTTCTTCTTTTCTGAACTTGCTTTAGATCCAATGCTATATCTAGACCTTGTGAAACCTGTTTCTGCGTACTTATCCATCCACAACCTCACTTGCTTCAATGTTTAGACCAGGCGGTTTAACTTAGTGTAGAAAATTGATGAGTCGGTATATACCATTAGTCCCCTTGTTGAACTGCCATAATTCTTTAGCCAGATGCTGTCACTTCATAGAACTCCGTTTTACATGTAGTTGTCTCCGGTTTAACATTGTACACACCAGTGCACACTTGTCCCAACACATTCTTGAACCGGAATTACTTATTTTGTAGATTTCATCATGGCCAAACAAGTATATGAGTGCAACTGGGCTCCTTCTCGCGTCACAGAAACTCAATTGAACAACTTAGTTTTGACCAGCGCTTTAAGAAGCAAAGATACTATCCATTGGAGGGTCCGTGGTAAAGAATGTCCTCCCACACCTCAAGAGGGAGAGGTTGTCGTTTTTGCAGATCACTTAGCCCGGGGTTTTAATCCGCCCGGTTCAAAATTCTATCGGGATGTCTTAGCCAATTTTCAACTCCGCCCGCAAGACACTGGCCCCAACTCTGTTACCAACATCTGTCACTTCCAAGTGCTCTGTGAGGTGTTCTTTCAAGAGGAACCCACAATTGAATTGTTTAGAGACTGCTTCCATCTAAACCGCCGCACGGAATTCACTGATGGTTCCAATACAGAATTGGGCGGTGTGGCGATTCAGAAAAGAAAGGAGGTCACTTACCCTCACGCCAAACTGCACAGCCACCCCAAGGAGTGGAATCAATCATGGTTCTATTGCAAAGACACCTCCCCTGCTAATGAAAATCCTTTGCCTGGCTTTCGTCCGGAGCGGCTTAGCAATACACACCCCTTTCCGCAAAGGTTGACTGCCAAGGAGAGAAGTAAATACGCTTCTCAACTATCCAAGCTCAGAGCCTTCATGGCCAACGGTTTAACAGGAATTGATCTCACACGCTGTTGGATATCATGGAGCATACTGCCCCTCAGCCAGCGCTCCGGTTTGATGTGCGAGTATAGTGGTAGTGTCAATGACCCACTCCGACATGTTAACATCCAGCTCACAGATGACGAGGTCACAAAAGCTGTGAAGAAAATGTTGAATGAACCGGAGCACCTGTGCGCTCGATCCGGCCTGCTTCCCTTCTGTGCTACCAACAAACCGCCAGCTGTAAGATTTTGACTGTACTTTTTTACTGAACATGTCTTTGCTATTTCTGTATATTCTTTAATATCAACTGCTGCTTAAATAGGGCGATGATCCGTTTTGGAGCAAGAAGCTTCCTCAGGAGAAACCAGAAAAACTAGATAAACCGGAAAGACCAATCCGGCCAAAAACCAAAGTCGTGAAGAGAACTGCTCATAGGAAGAAAACCACTACATCCTCTGACCCGGCCGCTGATGACGATGTGGGTAATCCGGACCTTGAGGTAGAACTTGATTCACTTGGCTTATTTTTCACATGCCTTATTGATAATGATATTTGTCAGGATGATGCCGAAGCCAGTCACGCTGATATTGCAGAGGTAATTACTCTCTCTTCCGATTCAAATCCTTTGCCTTCACTAAAAATTGGCCAGGCAAGCCGGAAGGTTAAATTTTCTCATCCTCTTGCTTACTTGGATCCCAAATTTCTTATGAAGACCCAACAACACGAAGCTCGCCGCACAACTCGTCACAGCGGCCAGGTAGTTACCTCCGCCGGTTTACCGAACAGTCCAGTTCGGAAACGCCACTCAGAGGTCTCTAATTTGCTTGTCAGTGCTTGGTCTAAAGCGGGCTATTTTCGTCAACCTCTTAATCCATCTGACTCCGATTATCAGGTTACCTCCCATTCATCCTCTGGCGAGTCATCAGCTACTCAGCTGCCACCGCTTAAAATGGTGCTTGGGTAAGCTATACTTATCATAACATTTATGGTGCGTTACTTTGTAGCATACACTGTTTTTGACTTTATTACTCCTTTCAGGGCCAAGCCTAGGCCGAGCAAGAGGGCTCGCCTTGATAAAGCGGCCGAAGAAGAAACTGCCCCTGAACCGGACAATGCCCTAGATGTTGAAGCGGCTATTCGTGAAGACGCACCCAACGACCCGCCACTGCAAGATGATGATTTTATTGCTGAAGAAAGGCCTACTGATACTTCAGGCCCTGTTGACCAGCCCACAAGCCCCATCCGGATAGAGAGATCCGCCAGTCCATCCAAGCCTGCTGATAAACCGACTGCCCCAGTGCAAACCGGTGAGTCCAAAGATGATGATGTTGTGATTACTGGCATTGGCCGTTCAGAGCCAAGCAATCCCGTCGCCTTAGCCAAGCATACTGCCAAAGAAGAATTTGCTGCCATGAGCAAAGGCAAGTGGAATGTTGATCTGGTGACTTACGCTGCTCTGAATGCCTAAGATCTTCATTCCGGCTACTTGAACCGGCTGTATACCAGCCGTGATTATGAAGCTGGCCTAGTGAACATGATGAAGGAAAAATTTGAGGTAACTTCCATGTGCTTTTTCCTGCTTGGATACTTCACTTTTGTTAACTCTCCTAGCCCCCAAGGGCCGGTTTTGCAATCTTCTTTCAAACCGGGACTTAATATAAATCTGAATGCTTCGGAATTCACTGATGTAGCCCCCAAGGACCGGTTCAACTTAATGTAGTTAAACCGGGACTTCAAGTAATTAACATAGCAGCATCAGAACTTATTTGAGCAAATAGCCATTAGCCCCCAAGTGCCAAGTTGAATACTTGTATTGAGCTTGGGACTTTGCAATCAATTGAAAGATGAAGATCAAATATGCATTAGCCCCCAAGTGCCAAGTGCATAACTTGTTATGTGGTTGGTACTTCAATTCTTGTACCGTTTGTTAGATCATATGACTGCCTGTATGCAGGCTGAGCTGAAGACCAAAGAAAGCCAACTCGCCGATCTTCAAGAAAACTTAAAATCCCAACAAGCTGAAACCTCAAAGGCGAAAGAGGAGTTGACCAGCGCTTTAAGCGTCATGGAACAGCTTAAGGAGGGCTTTAAGAAAGAGCGGGCGGATTGGGCCACTGAGAAGGCCGCTTTGACGAAGAAAATTGAAACTGCTGAAGCCGCCCTTAAACCGGTGGTAGGTGAGCTGACCAGCATAAAGCGGCAAGTGCACGCCATGACTGCCGCCATCTTTGGTAAGCTTCCTTTGACTTCTGTAATAATTTGGCCTTCTTATGATAGGTCCGGTTTATGAATTTTTTGTAATGTTGCAGGGACACACATTGGTCACTTGGGGTCAGATGTGCGGAAGAAGTTGAAGGCTGCCTATACACTGATAGAACAATTGTATACTGGTGCGCAGCGTATCATATCAACTGCATCCCACAACAACCCGACGCCCACCTTGATCCAAGACACCCTGAAGAGATTGTCTATGCTCCCCGCCCGGGTTGAAGAGCTAAAGAAATCCGCTGCTCGAACCGGTTCTATCAATGCTTTAATCCGGGCAAAAGCGTGGGTGCCGGATTTTGACCCTGTTGAAGCGGCGCAAGCCTATCCTCACCTAAAGGAAGATGGTGCAGAATTCAATGAGGAGGACTTGAGGGCGATAAACCAGGAGGTGCGCCCTCTAGCTTGTCAATTGGTGGAAGAAGCAGACTTGTCTCATTACCAAGACCAATACGACAATCAGAACAAACGAGTGGCTGCACCAATTCCTGAAGCGGAGAATCTGACCCCTCCAATCCGTAAGCATACTTACGCTCCTGATATTGAACCGTCATTGCTGATCCATGAGGAAGCTGTCTTTCAAGCCTTAATGGGAATCGATTGGACAACTGTTGATTTCCAGCCACTGGGTAGAGAAGCAGAAGCTGAAGCAGCGTAGGATGACCCGCAACCATCAGACCGAACTGGCGACCAAGCTTGAACCGGAGGCCGGTTTAAATGGCGGGTCTTTTATATTCCGCTAAAAACAATGATCTTATTTAGGCACCATGTTGCCTTGTAATAGGGTAGCCAATACTCTTGCTTCTGAGATGCCTTCGTGCATAGGTGCTGATACTTTTGTTTGAATGATCGAAACCTTCAATCTATATTTCCTGCAATCACAAAATCTTAAACTGCCACGGCGGTTGTACCGCCAGCTGGTTTATGACCTTTATATATATATATATATGCAATGAAATTGAGGTATATGATCAAATTTTGTGATACAAAATACCTGCCATCGCTGGGCATGAAGTTGGCTTAGCCAATCTTGAAGCGGAGGTTTATAAACCTATACCATCAAAGGAGAAAACAGCTCCTGTGTATACAATGCCGGTTTACCATGTAAACCGTGCCGGGTTATGATAAACACCCTGCTACTCCATAATGGGATGTTAACAGAAAAAGTCAAGCCGGGCAAATAATCTCTGGATTAAAAATGGACCGTGTTCCGTCAATTGACAGTTTGAACCGGTTTAAAACGTTGTTGGTTTAAAAAACGCAAAAAATAAAGCAACAGTTATTAAGAAAAAAAGTGAAGCAAAGGCAATGATAAAACCGTTTGCAAAAAGAGGCTTTATTGAGCCGATCAGATGGTGTTACCATGGTCGGACACGACCAAGCTCCCGATAGGTGTAGCTATGGTTCAAGTCAGCTAGGTCCCCAAATGAAACTGTGGCATTATGCCGATCAAGAGGTGTGGCAATGGTTCGGGTTCGACCAAGCCCCCAAGTGATTCTATGGCCTTAGGCCGATCAAGAGGCATGACTGGTTCAGACTTGACCATGACCCCAAGTGATCTGGTGGCTTTCGCCTATCAAAAGGTGTTGCATTGGTTCGGACATGACCAAGCCCCCAAGTGATGTTTATAAAACTTTCAAGGGGTAAACCGGAGGCCGCTTTAAGACAGAACAACTCCGTGTAACCACGCATGATGTAAAAGAACAGATACCCCGCTTTAGCTAAGGCTCCGGTTTATTATATTAATCATAATATATACACTGTCATAATATGTACATAAGTAGAGCCGATGGCTCAGGTATAGTAAGGCCGAAGATGAGTTATGTTCCACGGCCTGTTGGTCTCCTCCTCTGATGTACGTGAGTCTTTATGCTCTGGAATATCGATCAGATAGTATGACCCGTTGTGCAGATTCTTGTTGACCATGAAAGGTCCCTCCCAAGGTGGGGATAACTTATGCATATCCGTCTGATCTTGGATGAGCCGAAGCACCAAATCTCCTTCTTGAAAGGTTCTGGTTCTGACTCGGCGACTGTGATAACGCCGAAGATGCTGTTGGTAAATCGCCGAGCGGGCAGCTGCTATGTCACGCTCCTCATCCAACAGGTCCAAAGCATCTTGTCGTGCCGTCTCGTTGTCTGCTTCAACATAAGCCACCGCACGAGGTGAGTCATGACGGATATCACTGGGGAGAACCGCCTCCGCTCCGTAGACCATGAAGAACAGTGTGTATCCTGTGGATCTGTTGGGCGTAGTATTGATACTCCATAACACAGATGGTAGCTCTCCTACCCAACAACCCAGTGTCCTCTGCAAAGGAACCATAAGCCGGGGTTTGATGCCTCTCCAGATCTCTTGATTAGCTCTTTCTGCTTGACCATTGGACTGTGGGTGGGCTACTGATGAAACGTCAAGCCGGATGTGCTCACGTTCGCAGAACTCCTTCATGCCCCCCTTGGATAAGTTGGTACCATTATCTGTGATGATACTGTGTGGAAAGCCAAACCGGAAAATCACCTTTTTGATGAACTGAACCGCCATCGCCGCATCACACTTGCTAACAGGTTCTGCCTCCACCCACTTTGTAAACTTGTCAACCGCCACCAGGAGGTGGGTCTTCTTATCCTTGGACCTTTTGAAAGGCCCAACCATATCCAGCCCCCAAGCTGCAAACGGCCAAGTGATGGAATCATCCTCAATTCTTGAGCCGGCACATGAGCGCGTCTTGAAAACTTTTGGCAACCGTCACATCGTCTGACCAGATCCTCCGCATCAGCATGAGCAGTTAACCAATAAAAACCATGTCGGAATGCTTTAGCCACCAAAGATTTTGAACCGGTGTGATGACCACAATCTCCTTCGTGGATCTCACGCAAAATTTCACAGCCTTCCTCAGGAGACACGCAACGTTGAAACGCCCCTGACACACTGGAATGATGCAATTCGCCATTAACAATAGTCATAGACCTGGATCACCGGATTATCTGCCGGGCCAAGTTTTCATCCTCTGGTAGCTCGCCCCGGTTCATGTACGCAAGATAAGGAAGCGTCCAATCCGGAATGACGTGAAGAGTTGCCACCAATTGAGCCTCCGGATCAGGAATAGCCAAATCCGCTTCACCAGGGAGCTTGACCAACGGGTTGTACAGCACATCAAGAAAAACATTAGGCGGGACCGATTTACGCTGAGAACCCAACCGGCTTATAGCGTCCGCCGCTTCATTATTCCGACGGTCCACGTGGTCCACCTGATAGCCCTTGAAGTGACCTGCAACAATATCCACCTCACGACGATATGCAGCCAAGAGTGGGTCCTTAGAATCCCAAGTGCCAGACACCTGTTGAGCCACTAGGTCCGAGTCACCGAAGCACTTAACCCGGCTTAGATTCATCTCTTTAGCCATCCGGAGACCATGGAGCAAGGCTTCATACTCAGCTGCATTGTTAGTACAAGGGAACATTAAGCGGAGAACATAACAGAACTTGTCACCTCATGGGGAAGTTAATACAACTCCAGCCCTTGAGCCCTCCAATTGCCTGGATCCATCAAAATGGATAGTCCAATATGTGTGATCCGGCTTCTCTTCAGGTGCTTGCAGCTCCATCCAATCATTGATGAAATCAACAAGTGCTTGAGACTTCACCGCCGTCCGAGGCACGTACTTCAACCCGTGTGGCCCAAGTTCTATAGCCCACCTGGCAATCCGGCCAGTCGCTTCCCGGTTCTGGATGATATTTCCCAAGGGGGCAGAACTGACCACTATGATGGGGTGCCCTTGGAAATACTGCTTCAGCTTCCGGCTTGCCATGAAAACTCCATATACCAGCTTCTGCCAATGTGGATACCTTTGCTTGGATTCAATAAGTACCTCACTGATATAGTAAACCGGACGCTGAACCGGATGCTCCTTGCCTGCCTCCTTCCGCTCCACCACAATAGCCACACTGACTACACGAGCATTAGCAGCAACATATAGCAGTAGCGGCTCCTTGTCAATGGGAGCGGCAAGCACAGGTGGATTGGCCAATTGCCGCTTTAAGTCCTCAAACGCCTTATCAGCAGCGGAACTCCAGACGAACTGATCCGTCTTCTTCAACATCTGATACAAAGGAATTGCCTTCTCACCAAGGCGGCTGATAAACCGGCTCAACGCGGCAATCCGGCCAGCCAAACGTTGAACGTCATTGATACACTTTGGTTTAGCCAGGGAGGTGATGGCTGCGATCTTCTCCGGATTAGCCTCAATTCCCCTATTGGACACCAGAAAACCCAATAACTTGCCTGCCGGTACACCAAAAACACATTTGGCCGGATTGAGCATCATCTTGTACGTCCTCAGGTTATCAAAGGTTTCCCTCAAATCGTCAACCAGAGTCTCCTTCTTCCTTGACTTAACCACAATATCATCCACGTAAGCATGTACATTACGGCCAATCTGCTTGTGAAGACAATGTTGTACACACCGTTGATAGGTTGCCTGGGCACTCTTGAGCCCAAAAGGCATAGACACATAGCAGAAGGCTCCAAAGGGAGTTATGAACGCCGTCTTCTCCTGGTCCTTAACTGTCATTTTGATCTGATGATAGCTAGAATACGCATCCAACAAACTTAAACGCTCACAACCCGCCGTAGCATCAATAATTTGATCAATACGGGGGGGGGGGGGGCAAAAGGATCTGCTGGACAAGCCTTATTAAGGTCTGTGTAATCCACACACATATGCCAGGTGCCGTTTTTCTCAAGGACCAGCACCGGATTAGCAAGCCACTTAGGGTGGAAAACTTCAACGATAAAGCCAGCTGCTAAGAGCCTGGTCACCTCTTCTCCAATAGCCTTGCGTCTTTCTTCGTTAAACCGGCGGAGGAACTGTTTCACCGGTTTGTACTTAGGATCCACATTAAGAGTGTGCTCAGCGAGTTGCCTCGGTACACCTGGCATGTCAGAAGGCTTCCATTCAAAAATGTCCCGATTCTCACGGATGAACTCGATGAGCGCGCTTTCCTATTTCGGATCCAAGTTGGCACTGATGCTGAACTGCTTGGACGAATCGCCAGGCACGAAGTCAACAAGCTTAGTCTCAGCTGTCGATTTGAACTTCAGGGCTGGATCATGCTCCGTAGTTGGTTTCTTCAATGGAGTCATGTCCGCCGGATCAACATTGTCCTAGTAATATTTCAATTCCTCTGTGGCACAAACCGACTCTGCGTAGGCCGCATCGCCTTCCTCGCACTCCAAAGCGACTTTACGGCTCCCGTGAACCGTTATTGTCCCCTTGTAACCCGACATCTTGAGCTGTAAATACACATAACAGGGCCGTGCCATAAACTTGGCGTAGTCCGGTCGCCCAAACAGGGCATGATATGGACTTTGGATTTTTACCACTTCAAACGTCAGTGTCTCCGACCTGGAATCATGATCATCTCCAAAGGCCACTTACAGTGCTATTTTACCAACAGGATATGCTGACTTGCCAGGTACCATACCATGGAACACCGTATTGGACGGTTTGAGATTTTTATCTGTTAGTCCCATACGACGGAAGGTCTCATAGTACAGGATATTAATGCTGCTCCCTCCATCCATGAGTACCTTGGTGAACTTATAACCTCCCACCTGAGGTGCCACCACCAATGCTAGCTGACCCGGATTGTCAACCCGGGGAGGGTGATCCTCTCTACTCCATATGATTGGCTGCTCCGACCAGCGTAGAACGGGGCACGGCCGATTCAACAGAGTTGACTGCCCGCTTCTGAACCTTCCGGTCTCGCTTGTCCAAGCTAGTGGTGAATACATGATACTGCCCACTATTCAACTGCTTTGGGTTGCTCTGGTAACCCGACTGCTACTGTTGCTGGTTGTAACCACCCTGGTTATTCTGATTATTTTGATTGTTATGTCCGCCCGAATTACCATTAAATCCTGAACCGGAATTTCCTCCACCGTAACCCGGCCCGGATCCCGAGCCACCGCCGGAGCCGTGATCATACCGGAAAGCATTAGAATTCTTGAACTCCTGCATAATGTAGCAATCCTTCCAAAGGTGGTTTGCTGGCACCTCCTTCGTCCCATGCTTCGGACAGGGCTGGTTCAATAGATAATTTAGTCGGTCCGGGTTAGGGTTAGGCGCTCACTGCGATTCGGCGGTTTACCCTTGCGTCACTGGCCCTTGTCCTGCGCGTTGGTATTAGCCACGAAGTCCATGTTGCCATCCGCTTTACGCTTGCCTCTGCCACCATTACCTGTCGAGTGATGTTGCTGACCTTTGGAGTTGCTGTCCTTCTTTCCCTTCCCTGTCTTGTCATCATCAGACTCGGGATCCTTGGTACTATAAGAATCAGCATACTTTACCAAAGCGGCCATGAGAGTCCCCATGTCAGTGCAGTGGTGCTTCATCCGCCCTAACTTCAGCTCTAGGGGCCCAAATCGGCAATTGCCTTCCAAGGTTATAACCGCGGTGTCAGCGTTGATGCGGTCTGATGAATGCAGAACATGCGAGACTCAGCGCACCCAATGAGTCATCAATTCTCCTTCCTCCTGGACACAGGCAGCTATGTCCACTGTCGACATAGGCTGCTTACATGTTTCCTTGAAATTACTGATAAACCGGGCTCGTAATTGGGCCCATGAACTGATAGAATTGGACGGTAAGCTTTTTAACCAAGTACGGACCGTTCCTTCGAGCATCATGGTGAAGTACTTTGCACACGCCGCATCATCCACATCAAGCATCTCCATGGCCATCTCATTGCTCTCCACCCATGTCTCTGGAGGTTGATCCTCCGTATAATTTGGTACCTTGCGCGGGCCCTTGAAATCCTTGGGCAGGCGCACATTGCGTAAAGCGGGGACAAGGCAAGGCACCCCCAAAGAACTAGAGGTAACTCCAGGCTCGACCGAGGTAGTTGGACGAACCGGCGTAAGCTGCCGAGCCTGATACTGTGCCGCTAACTCGGCCTCCCAGCGTGCTCGGGCCCGGTCCACCACTTCCTGAGCATTATCGACACCACCTATCGGGTTGTTACCACGGGGCGCTCCATGTCGTGCATTACTTGACACAGCCGGTTCATCCATATGCCTTCTATAGCTCCGGCTTGGGCGAGGGGTAGAATGGATCCGGTCGCGGCTGTATGAATACGCTTCCTGTTGGACCAAAGCTGTCCTAAGGAGCTCCTTGACCCGGCGCGTCTCTATCGCCTGCGGCGAATCACCTTCAATTGGAATGGCCTCCAGCCGTGCAGCAGCTGCAACAAGGTTGTCCATCGGGTTGGAGTAGTGACCCGGAGGTGTTGGCACAGCTTGAGGTACACCAGTATTATGACGGGGCAGATCTATTAAACGGGGCTGGACTGGCGCGCCCGTCCCACGTGCTTCCGCCCGGTTTACCACTAGTAGATTACTGGTTCCCGCTCGGGGGGTGTTGAAGAGGTCTCTGGCTTCAAAAACTGAAGGCAAACGAGATCGGTACTTCCTCCTCATGACTTCCCGTGACGCCTTTTGGTCCAACACGAGCCTGTAGGCTTGCGCATCTAAAGCGGCCCGCTCTGCAGTCATCCTGGCATCTTCAGCTGCTAGGTCCACCTTAGCCTGAGTTATTTGTTCCCTCACTTTTACAATCTCCGCGTTGTGAGCGTCCTGATCTGACGGGTTAGCCTCTGCCATGAGCGCAGCCAATGCATCGAACAGATCCGATAAAACTTGAGCCGGCGGGCGCACAGAGCCTCCTGCCCCGGCAGCCGTCGCCGCTACTGAACCGGAGATCATTATCGCAGCGGTCGAAGAATGAAGCACTGCTTGTGTACCGGCCATGAATATTCCAACCCGGTTGGGCAGATCGGAGGGGTCCGGAATACTGTCACCATCGGAACAGCCCCCAATAAGGCCATCTTGTAGCTGATACGAAGATTCAGTTTCTCTGGTTGACGACTCGTCGCCGGAGTAAACGATGGTCTCGCCACCAGATTCTGATCCATCCTCATAACTTCCTCCGTGGATGACTCCCATGAAGGCACGCTTCACGTCCGGTTTAACCTGGGAAGATCGCGCACGCTGAGCCGTCTCGACGAGGTCGGTGCAGGTGTCCAGCTCAGGGACCGGTTCACCGATCTTGCCAATGAAAACGTGTATGCCACCAAAGGGGACCCGGTACCCGTACTCAGTCGAGCCGGCCTCAGGGCCCCAGCCTGCATCGTCGATGTAGAGCTTGCCGCGACGACTCTTAGTCATCCTGCCCACAACGTAGCCCTCGAGTCCTTCGAAGCGGCACTCCAAGAACTTGAAACCATCGTGCGATAGCCCCACGGCGGGCACCAACTGTCGTGGATTTGTCACGGTAGATGTCCTCATGAAAGGACTTAGTCATGGAGCCATCGCTTACGGGTTAGCTTGAAGGGGTTAAAGCGGACACAGGGACGCAAGAGAGTTTATACTAGTTCGGCCCCTTCGATGAAGGTAAAAGCCTACGTCTAGTTGTGATGGAATTGATGGGGTTTCGATGACTAGGGAGCAAACAAGCTTCGCCTAAGTCTCGAGTTGTAGTTGTTTGTCCTTGAACCGCCGCCGGGTCGTCCCCTTATATACACGGGTGACACCCGTCGGTCCACAGAGTCCCAACACCGGTTCATACTCGTATCCGGGTTGGTCTCTCCTTATTCCTAACTTACAATACAAGTTTACATACCAAGCCGGTTTACGGCTACAGGTCTTAAACCGACTACAGGCCTTGGGCCCTTATCTTCCTCCTTGGGCTTTAACACCCTTGAACTACTGATGACGTGAACCCAGCCCAGATTGGCCAGTTTACGCCCAGTAGTAATATCCCCACGAGGAATTTGTTGTAGCGGGGTGAAGAGTGGAGAATTGGGGTGCTGACTTTCCCAAAAGTCATCATTCATTACTGGCGTTGTACTTCCAATATCCACGTCTTCAACATCCAATTCTTCAACACCAGCCTCTTTAGCAGTGAACTGAGGCATTTGTGAGGATACAACAGGTGTTGAAGGGATCGCATCCACTTCAATTTCTTCATCAATCTGCTCTGACGAAGCAGCACATTGAGTTTCTTCATCAGATCCGCTTGGGATCTCATAGTCTTCACCAAAAGGAACAAGGTCCTTTGATGGCATGGTTGAAATCGGAACAGCATCAATTGGATTTTCAAACGAGCTGGTCATAGGCTTCATTTTCTTTGGAGATGAAGATTCTGAAGAACTTGATGCTTTCCTTTTCTTCACTACAGCTCGCTCTGCAGCCTTGGTTTTCTTCACATCTGATGCAGATGGAAGGATAGGAATTGGTGTAGGCGCAGGTGGAGCTGAGGAATCTGTTTGAATTTCTTCAGGCGCAACTGATGCAGTTGCCCTGACTTCTTCAGTTTCTTCTAGCGCACCACTAGTGGATGCCCTGGCAATTTCTTCAGCGGCTGGAATGGAGTCTTCAGCCCTAGAACTAGCATTTTCTTCAGCAGCCTGAAAGTCATCAGCGGTGCTGGCATGTTCTTCAGTGGGCTGAGCAGAGGCTTCAGCTTGAGGAACTTCTTGTTGCGATGGGGCTGCAACATTGGTTAACTTCTCAGTTAGTTTCACAAACCTAATTTTGGCTCCTTTCCAATCAGCATAGTATGAGTCGAAGTTGTCGCTGTGGGTTTTGATTTCAGACTGAATTTTGATGAGTTCATCAGTCGTCATTTTGACCATGTTGGTCTTCAAATACTTTTCCTTCTTGTATTGGGCCTTCTGGATTTGCCTGGCTTGGTCATATTTCCATTTCTCCTCTTGGATGAAATGAGTCAGCATGTGATTTTGACCAGGCGTCAACTTGAAGTCTGGCATAGGAGTGTTTGGGTCCTTGTGATAGAGATCAATGTAGTCTAGGATCGCCCTTGGATCCAAAAGTAGTGGCACAGGTGTGCCTTTGGCTCTAGCGGCCCTTACTTGCCTGTCTCTGATGATTTCTGCAAGTTCATCATCATCAGCCTCATCTTCTTCAGTTGGCACTTGGAAGGTGACTTGCTTCTTCTTAGGACTTGGCCGAGGACCTCGTCCAGCAGTTTCCTTGGTCTTCAGCAGAGTAGGGCCTGATGAAGAATTTGGTGCAATTGAGGAACTTGCTGAGACACTAGAGGCAATTGAGATGCCTGCAGTCCTTTGGCACGTGGCCAGATGCACAGGTGCTGAGGACTTTGCCGGAGTAGGTGATGACTATGGAGGAGGAGCTGAGGATTTCGGAGGAGCAGGAGCAGCATGAGGAATTGGTCTTGAGGATTTTGAAGATTCTGTCCGTGAGGGCGCAGCTGAGGAACTTGGCCATGAGGGCACTGTTGGTGAAGCACTTGGCTTACGCGCAGGCTTCTTTGGCATAGCTTTCCTTGGCTTGACAGAGGCCTCAGTGGCAGCAGCAGTAGCAGAGTCTTCATTGAATTTCCTCACTGCTTCTTTGGCTTGTCTAGCCAACTTGGCTTGGCGCCTGGCCCATTCTTCAAGAAAGTCCTCACTGCGTTTGATGCTGGTGGGATCTGCCACTTTGCCAGGTGCCAATGGGGCTCTTGGGCATGGAGGATTAATTGCGAATTTCTTCATATACTTTGGGGTTACATATCTGTATTCCCTCCATTCGCATGCCCATCTCCCTTCAATCCTCTGTATGCGCACCTTGCACTGATTTTTGTTTTCTTTGCCAAACTTGGCCTCATCAGGTGTGCAGCAATCTTTGTAAATGTCCTCAGGGATTTCAAAAGCAGTCATGACCTCAGGCTTCTTTCCTCCTTTCTGCAGCTTCTTACCATCTGCCATATTCTTCAGCTGAGGAATTTGAACAATTGAATTCTCTGAAGAAGTATGCAGTTTTTCTTCGAGGAATGCTGCAAACGAGTTAAGTTGATGAGAACCTAGTGATTTAGCAGCGGACATGTGTACCTGTGAACATAGTATAGTTGCGAGGAATTTGAAGAGGTCATATGCGTTCTCAGAAGGTTTTTCAAAAAGAACAAGTTTGAGGAATTTGACCAGATGAGTCTTGAAGAATTTCACTAAGCGTTTTTTCTTAGGTTCCAGAGTTGTATAGACCGAAGATCCACACAATTGAGGAATCTTGAAGAAAAATGATGCTTAGAGAAATGAATCAAGAACAGACAACATGTGAGGTGTTTTGTGTGTGGGGATTTGAAGAAAAACACCTTCGAAGATTTGGTAGAAAAATTTCGAATCAAAGAGGGCAGTAAAAGTAACTTTTAATTACCCTGAATGAAGAACACGACGAACACAGAGGTGGAGAAGTGAGGTTCGTTGGTGTAGATCTTCCACGCCCTAACTCGGCGGAGGAAGATGACTACGGCAGCGGCGGAGGTGAAGATTTCCGCGGCCGGCGCGAGTACGATGGCGACAAGGTCGAGGCAGTGAAGCTCTTCCTCACCAGCGACGATGGAGTAGCGGCGGCGCTAGGGTTTGGGAAGCTCGAGCGGGAGAGAGCGTTCGAGTGGAGTAAAAGAAGTGAGGAAGGGGACAGGGGTATTTATAGCCACGGTGAAAAACTGTTCGCCCAAAGATTTGGGACGAACGTGCCCCTGACCCTTCTCCTTCGCACGACATGTGTCACCCACGTACAGAGAGGTGGAGATCGTGGGTGAATAGAAAAATGCATCGTGGGATGCGGAACGGTTTGAGAGGCAAAACCAAAAATTTGGATAAGATTAGTTTTAACGTTCCGTTCGCAAATTCTTCAGCTGACAAGGACACAGTGAAGATTTTGAACGAGTTTCAAATAGAACGCACATGAAGAATTTGTGAATAGATTTGGTTGAGTATAGCATAGAGGGGGAAGGGTCCGATCACATTCACTTAGCAGAAAAAACAACTTGAAGAAATAGCCATAAGTGAATGCTGTAGAGGACATAAACTCATATATATATAGCCAATGAAGAAAAAACGATGGAACATGTGAAGATTTTTCAAAGTTGAAGAATTTGAACAACTGAGGAATTTCAAAAATTGAGGAAAAACTCAAATTGAAGATTTTCAACTTTTTGTGGTGGCGTGACCCACCGTATAAGAATGATGATTTCAGACAACGCGTACAATTGTCATAGGGTTCGGAAAATCAAATTCTTCATTAATTTCGTCACACTTAGAGTGTTATTCTTCATTGATTGAAGAAAAATGTTTCTTCATGTGTTGCACATCTAAGTCATCAATTTTGAATAAGTGTTAGGATGAGTGCCTTTTCAAAGTACATTCGAAGACTCTAAGATATTTAGCTCACACCGCAACTTGCTAAATCTCTTCTCATCCAAGGGCTTTATGAAGATATCGGCTAGCTGTTCTTCAGTCTTCACGTGCTCAATAGAAATGTCGCCCTTCAACGCATGATCACAAAGAAAATGATGACGAATCTGAATGTGCTTTGTCTTCGAGTGCTGAACTGGGTTGTGAGCAATCTTGATGGCACTCTCATTGTCACAGAGGAGAGGCACATTCTTCACGTTAACGCCATAGTCCTTGAGTGTTTGCTTCATCCATACCAGTTGAGCACAGCAAGAACCAGCATCAATGTGCTCAGCTTCAGCAGTAGACAGTGATACGCAGTTCTCTTTCTTCGAGGACCAATAGACCAAAGATCGTCCGAGGAAATGACATGTACCAGATGTTGACTTGCGGTCCACACGATCACCAGCATAGTCAAAGTCAGAATATCCAATGAGATCAAAATCCGAGCCCTTGGGATACCATAATCCTAGTGTTGGTGTGTGAGCTAGATATCGAAGAATATGCTTCACAGCCTTATGGTGTGATTCCTTCGGTGCAGCTTGAAATCGGGCACACATGCAAACACTAAGCATGATATCTGGCCTAGATGCACATAAGTACAATAAAGAACCAATCATGGAGCGGTATACCTTGTGATCGAAGTCAATACCATTTTCATCAGTGCACAGATGGCCATTTGTGGGCATAGGAATTTTGATGCATTTGCAATCTTGCATGCCGAATTTCTTCAGTACATCCTTGAGGTATTTCTCCTGAGATATGAATATGCCATTGCGCTGTTGACGAATTTGAAGACCTAAGAAGAATTTCAACTCTCCCATCATAGACATTTTATATTCTTCACTCATCATATAGGCAAATTCATCACTATAACGTTGGTCAGTACAGCCAAAGATAATATCATCAACATATATTTGGCACACAAACAGTTCACCATCATAAGATTTAGTAAAGAGAGTAGGATCGAGTGAACCGGGTGTGAAGCCATTCTTCATGAAGAATTCCTTCAAAGTATCATACCACGCCCGTGGGGCCTTCTTGAGGCCATAGAGGGCCTTATTAAGTCTGAAGACTTTGTCAGGATTCTTTGGATCTTCAAAACCTAGGGGTTGAGCAACATATACTTCTTCCTCAAGCTTACCATTGAGGAATGCACTTTTCACATCCATTTGATATAAGATGATATCATGATGGTTAGCATAAGCAAGTAATATGCGAATAGCCTCAAGTCTAGCAACAGGTGCAAAAGTTTCATCGAAATCAATTCCTTCAACCTGTGTGTAACCTTGAGCTACTAGTCGTGCCTTATTACTCACCACAAGGCCGTTTTCATCTTGCTTGTTGCGGTAGATCCACTTTGTGCCAATGATATTATGTTTGCGAGGATCTGGACGGTTGACCAGTTCCCAGACGTTATTGAGCTTGATCTAATGTAATTCTTGTTGCATGGCCTGAATCCACTCAGGCTCTAGAAATGCTTCATCTACCTTAGTGGGCTGTGTGATAGAGACAAAAGCATAGTGCCCACAAAAGTTAGACAAGTGTGAAGCTTTTGAGCGTGTGAGAGGACCTGGTGCTCTAATGTCATCGATGATCTTCTCCACTTGCACTTCTTTTGCAACGCGAGGATGAGCTGGTTGTCGTTGAGGAATTTCCTCAACATTTTCTTCAGCATCAATTTCTTCAGCATTTTCCTCAGGTGCATCAGCTCGATGTTCTTCATGTTCTGGAATGAATTCTTCAGCAGATTCTTCAGTAGGGATGACGTCCTCAGTAGCCTTGAACTTTATAGAATCCTCAGGTGCTGGTTCATCTATCACAGAAGGTAGGTGCTCTCTTTGCGAGCCATTAGTTTCATCGAACCACACATCTATAGTTTCAACAATCTTGTGAAGAACATTGTTGAAGACTCTGTAGGTGTGCGAGTCCTTTCCGTAACCAAGCATAAAACCTTCATGTGCTTTAGGTGCAAATTTAGAGTTGTGATGAGGATCTCTTATCCAGCTTTTAGCGTCGAAGACTTCGAAATGACTCACATTGGGTTTCTTGTCAGTGAGGAGTTCATAGGCAGTCTTCTTGAAGAATTTGTGAAGATATACTCTGTTAATGATGTGGCACGCAGTATCAATTGCATCAATCCAAAAATGATGAGGCGTTTTGTATTCATCAAGCATAGTGCGCGCCATCTCAGCAAGAGTCCTGTTCTTGTGCTCCACGACGCCATTCTGGTGAGGAGTATAAGGAGCAGATAACTCATGAGTAATACCAAGTTCATCAAGATAGTCATCGAGACCCGGATTCTTGAACTCAGTGCCATTGTCACTTCTGATGTGCTTGATCTTCACACCAAAGTTGGTTGAAGCGCTCGAGGAAAATCGTTTGAAGACTTCCTGCACTTCATGTTTGTAAGTAACAAGGTGTACCCAACGAGAGTAATCATCAACAATAACAAAGCCATATTGAGATGCTTCATTTGAAATAGAAGAATAATGATTAGGACCAAAGAGATCCATGTGAAGCAATTCAAATGGACGAGTGGTGGTCATGACAGTCTTTGCTGGATGCTTGGCCTTGGTCATCTTTCCAGCTTCACAGGCACCGCATAAGTAATCCTTGAGGAATTTGACATTCTCAATGCCAATGACATGCTTCTTCTTTGCAAGCGTGTGCAAATTCCTCATGCCTGCATGACCAAGTCGTCGATGCCATAGCCATCCTTCTGAAGCTTTTGCAAGTAGGCACACGGCTGGTTGTGAATCTGCAGAGAAATCGACAATATACAAGTCTCCTCTCCTAAAGCCTTCGAAGACTTTGGAATTGTCAGCTTCCATAATCACAACACAACGATAGTTTCCAAAGACAACAACCATATCAAGATCACAAAGCATTGAGACAGACATAAGGTTGTATCCTAAGGACTCAACAAGAATGACTTTGTCCATGTGTCGATCCTTTGTGATTGCAACCTTACCGAGACCCAATACCTCACTTTTGCTTTTGTCAGTGAAGATGATATGCTTCAGATGTGATGACGATAAGGGAACATCCATCAATAGATTCTTGTCACCAGTCATGTGATTTGTACATCCACTATCGAGGACCCACTCAGTGGCTTTGGGTTGATCATCCTGCAGATGAATTAGTGCAGCTTATGAACTCATATACTTCATCAGTGAAGAATATGATATTTCAATTCATCATACCAATTTCATCAAGCAGTGAGACAAATAAAGCAGTATGAGGACGTGAGAAATTAGAGTTCATTTCTTCATGATTAGCCTGCGTCCTTTCAGGCATTTTGTCAGGTCCCCAGCAAATTCTTCAGACGTTAAAGCACGTCTGGAGACCTGACCCTGCAGAAGAGATTAGTTCTTTTTCTTCACCACCCACATCTGAAGGGGTGGCAAAGAGTTCATCACTCTACGAGCTCCATATGAGAATGGTGGCATAGCGGCCAAACCATTTCGTTTCACATAAGAGGGGTTAGGGTAAGCATATGAATAAGCAGAGAAATTCTTCGAGGACTTATGAACATACTGATTAGAAGAATAATGCTCATATTCATAGCCCTTGGCTCTTCCCTACGAAATAGAGTTGTTAGCATGATGATGTTCATATGAGGACTTTGATCCTTTTGAGGAATTTGATCCACGTGAGGAATTTGGTCCGTATGAGGACTTGGATCCATATGAAGAATTTGATCTGGGGTTCCTATTCTTCACAGGTGGTGTCATGAGGACATTCACCTGAAGACTTTCAAGGCACCTTTTGTGAACCCAGATTTTCTTCATAGGGGAACCGCTCCTGGAGTTAGTGGCAACATATCTAGAAAATACTTCACCATTCTGATTTTTGAACAGTTTATAGTTGGAGTCAAATGACTCATCAGAAGAATGAGAAGATTCACATGTATAACCAGATAAATTAGATGGATCAACTGGAGGTCCCTTTGCAGCAACCCATGTGGTTTTGGGGTACTGCTCAGGCTTCCAATATGTACCATCAGCATATAGTTTCCTCTCAAAGGCAATACCCTCTTTCCTAGGGTCCCTGTTGAGGATCTGCTTTTTTAAGCACATCACAAAGAGTCTGATGCCCTTTGAGGCTTTTGTACATGCCTGTCATGTAGAATTCCTTCAGCCCTGCATCGTCAGTGATACTAGCATGTCCTTAGATGAGGAATTAGTAATAGCAGAGGCAGGTGAAGAATTTGTAACATTAGAAGCATTTGAACATTTAGGTGAAGAATTAGCAGATTCACGTTCAATGTATTTCAAGCATTGAGGAACAAATTCTTCCTGAGCAGCACTGATTTGTTGAGCAAGTAATGAATCGCACTCCTTCTGAAGATCTTCATAACTCACTCTTAGCTTCTCAAGATCTTGCTTTCTTTGAAGAAATTCATAAGAAAGCTTCTCATGATCAGACAGGAGGGTGTTATGATGACCTTGAAGGTTGTCAAACCTGGTTTGAAGTCTCTGAAGATTCTCAGTCAAGGCTTTAGTGCGATCCAGTTCTTCACCCAACATATCATCACTTTTGTCTAGCATGTTTTGAACCTTTTCAAAAGCCTTTTGTTGTTTCACAACAATCTTAGCAAGTTTAGAGTAGCTGGGCTTAATATTTGCATCAGATTCATCTTCACTAGAGTCAGAGGAGGTATATTTAAGTACCTTGGCACCCTTTGCCATGAAGCAATAGGTGGGAGCGTAGTCATCATTGCCTTGATCAGCCTTGTTGGTGGGGTCATTTTCTTCAGAGCTGAAGATAGACTTGCTGACGAATGCAGTAGCGAGGGCTAGGCTCGCCACACCAGACTCGGAGTCCTCAGATGCCTCCTCCTCCTCTTGTTCCCCAGATCCAGCTTCAGAGTCCATTTCCTTGCCAATGAATGCCCGAGCCTTCTTGGAGCTGCTCTTCTTGTGAGATGAAGACTTTGAGGATTTTGATGATGAAGATTTTGAGGACTTCTTCTTTTTCTTCGCATCATCAGAACTATAATCCTTGTATTTCTTCTTCTTTGATTCCTTTTCCCACTGAGGACAATCTTGAATTTAATGTCCAGGTTTCTTGCACTTGTGACACAGCCTCTTCTTGTAGTCACTTGATGAGGAATCATTGCTCCTTGAGGGTTTTCCAAAGCGACCACGTCTTGAGAACTTCTGGAATTTCTTCACGAGCAGTGCTAGATCATGACTCAGTTCTTCAAGATCACCAAGGCTGCTACCAGAGTCTTCATCTTCGGACTCAGATACTGCCTTGGCCTTCAGTGCACGTGATCTGCCATAGCTCTCTTTTCAGCAAGCTGGAACTCATGAGTATTTAGCCTCTCGAGGATATCAGCAGGGTCAAGTGACTTGTAATCAACATGCTCTTGTATCATCAATGCTAGAGTATCAAATGAGGAATCAAGCGATCTCAGCAATTTCTTCACCACCTCATGGTTGGTGATGTTAGTGGCACCAAGTGCTTGAAGCTCATTTGAGATGTCAGTGAGGCGATCGAAGGTTTGCTGTACGTTTTCATTGTCGAGTCTTTTGAAGCGGTTGAAGAGATTGCAAAGAACATCAACCCGAGAGTCACGCTGAGTTGAGATTCCTTCATTCACTTTGGATAGCCTATCCCAGATAAGCTTAGCAGTTTCCAAAGCACTCACTCTTCCATACTGTCCTTTGCTCAGATGGCCACATATGATATTCTTCGCTCGAGAATCGAGTTGCTTGAATCTCTTCACATCGGTAGCGTTCAATGAGGGTGAGACAGAGGGAACACCATTTTCCACAACATACCAGAGATCGTTATCAATTGCCTCAAGATGCATTCGCATCTTATTCTTCCAGTAGGGGTAGTCCGTCCCGTCGAAGGTAGGACACCCAGCAGACACCTTGATCATAACTACGGTCGACATAACTAAAACTCTAGGCGGTTAAACCAAAATCACACAGAATAAGGGAGTACCTTGCTCTGATACCAATTGAAAGTGCGTTATATCGACTAGAGGGGGGTGAATAGGCGATTTTTATGAATTCTTCACTGAGGAATTTGCTAGTGAGGAAATTCCTTAGCGAAGAACTACTTGCAGCGGAATAAGTACTCAAAAGTAAACATAACAGAAGACAAGCAAAGTCATCATTATGAAATGAAGACAAGTACCGAGTACAAAAAGCGTAGACACAGGATAGCACAGGATGAAGACAAACAGACTGAAGAAATTGAACTGAGGAACTTGAGAAAGTCTTCAGTGAAAGTCTTCAAACACAGATATGAACAAACACACAACACAGTAATGAGGAAATGAAAGTGTTGAGGAAATAGAACCAGTTGGCTTGGTGAAGACAATGATTTGGTAGACCAGTTCCAACTACTGTCTTAGTTGTACATCTGGTTGGAGCGGCTAGGTTTTTAAACCTAAGGACACCCAGTCCCGGACACACAGTCCTCATCGTATTCTCCTTGAGCTAAGGACACGCAGTCCTCGCCCAATCACTCGTGGTAAGTCTTCAGGTGACTTCCGAACCTTCACAAACTCGGTCACTCGGCGATCCACAATTCCTCTTGGATGCTCTAGACCATGACGCCTAACCGTCTGGAAGAAGCACAAGCTTCAAAGGTAACAAGCGTCGGATCCACACAGGATCAATCTCTTCAGTGATGCTCAATCACTTTGGGTTTGTAGGTGTTTGGGTTTGGGTTTTGGATTCTCCTCACTTGATGATTTTAGCTCAAAGTCCTCGGAGGATGGGATGCTCTCAATTGACTAGTGTCAGTTTCTCTCGGAGCAGCCAACCAGCTAGTGGTTGTAGGGGGCAGCTATTTATAGCCTAGGGAGCAGCCCGACATGATAAGACATAAATGCCCTTCAATGATATGACCGTTAGGTGGATAAGATATTTTGGGACAGCTGGCGCGTAGCACAACAATGGTCGGAAATTTGAGGTACAAGTTCCTCAGGGCTATCATGTTCCTCACTGTGTAGGCAATCCGCACTGGCGAATTCCTAACTCCTCAGTCAGAACAAATTCCTCAGTGACCAGAAGAACTTCGTCTCTGTCACTGAACAAATTGACTGGACTGTATGAGATTTCCAATGGCTTCACTCGAAGGGATTGGTAGGTGTAGGATTTTGAGTTGAGCATCACATGGAAATTTTTCCTTAGTTTTTCCTCGACCTCCTTTAACAGTACGGTGTTTCCTATGACTCAAGAAAGAGAAAATGAAACTACAAAAACAAAAGTCTTCACGCTTCATGTTCCTCGAATGAATACCAGGTCTTCAAGGTTACACCAATTTCTTCACTTTCAAAGTCTTCAGAAAGTCTTCAGAATACCAAAGTCTTCACTCGAAGAACTTCATTTTTAGGGGTCGACTTTCTCTGTAAATATCAAATTTCTCATAGACTTATAGACCTCTATACACTCATAAACACATTAGTCCCTTAACCTATAAGTCTTCAATACACCAAAATCACTAAGGGGCACTAGATTTACTTACATCATGCACGTGCGAAGCATTCTATGGTCTGATAGACTGAACATCTCCATTCCATATGTAATTCCTAGCACACCAAGCCACTGATTGATTTGTTCAAGATAAAGGAGTCTGTTCTAAGGTTATCACTTTAGACTTCCGCGCGGAGACTTTGATATCATCAATGATGGTTCCCCATCTGAACTCGGTAGTGTTTTATTGTAAGACTACTATGTGGTCATGCTTGTCTGGGACAACGTGTTCACATGTATGTAGAAGAACGAGCTCATGTTTTGGAGCTTGCTATCGTAGTTCAATTCCCGAGAATCTCGCAATGTCATCTCGTCAGTTGGTGTTCCAAACTTTCTTTCCAGACATGACGTCTGAAATATTCTATTACCAACCAGATCTGAATCTCAAGCAGATATGATGGTTGAAAAAATCCCAACATTTGCATTTTGTCCCCAGCTTGCACCCGCCATTGTGCCATTCTACCATGGTCTGCCTTCTCAGTAATTACAGGTTAGGATTACCTTCAAAAGTGGGATTACCATGGGTCCCATCCATTTCCGATGATAAGCAAAAATTACTCATTGCGTTGTCTTGAACAAGGTAGTCCACATCATCCATTCTGGTCTGAGTATGCCATTCTTTTGAACTCCTTCACACGATCGTTTGTAAATTGCTTTAGGCTGGTATAAAGACTTCCAATGATACATGTATCAAAAGTAATTCTTTTTGCCACTTAAGGGAATAGTTCTACGAGTCACCTTCCCTCAGGTGCCCGTTATGGAATCATGGCAATTAAATCCTCGCTACTTTGAACCATGCACCATCTTACTCAAGCGTGGAATTGTTGCCTACCAATTTGAACCTGTCATCTGCCTTCCATCACCCCTGATATGTGTTTTGGGTCTCAGCTCAAGAGATGTTTCAACGTCTCATTCCACAAGTTGATCTTGAATTGCTCGATCTTCGAGAAGATCGACTCCAGTAGAGTTTCTTTTTGTCGTCATCGTGTTGGATGAAGTTCCCGAAGGCAAAGATGGCAAGATCAATATGATGTGATGAATCAACATCTCCAAGAAGGGCAGATGGATCATGAAGATGGTGTAGTTTTGTGTCCCTTCCGTCTTCTTACCTCACGTCTTGAATCTCGGGACGAGATTCTTGTTTAGTGGGGGTGAGTTGTCATACCCTACAATATTTGTCTGTAAATAATTATATTAGTTGCATTTGAGAGCATCATGCATCATGTCTAAATCCTGAAAGTTGAATTGAGGATAGTTGAAACCCTCAGAAATCACTCGAGAAATAATCAACAACAAAATCTCTTCAAAGAAGTCCAGGAAAATGTTCTTCTTTGTCTTTGAAAATATTGGCAAGAGGCAAAATTCAAATCAATATTTTAGAGGACTAAAAGTAATTATTTTGGGCATTTGGAATTAAATCATAATGTATTTGAGTTGGATTTATTTCTGCTATAAAAGAAATATATGTCCAATAATTCTGAAAGGTTGTGAGGGGCTTTGGAATAATCCAACTAGTCCCTACAAGAATTATCAGAAGCAACCAAAAATGATTTAGTGTCTAAAACTAAATAAAAAAAATACAGAAAATAGAAAACGGAAACTAAAATAGAAAAATCAGGGAGAGAGAGAGAGAGTGCTATCTGGCCAGCCCGTTACTGTAGCAGCCCAAACCCACTGGAGATGCCAGTCATCCCCTACCTCGTGCCAGTAGGCAGGGGGACAGCACACATGTGCGCGGACGCCATGCCACCAGGCTGCTTGCCTGCGTCCGAGGATAGCGCGCCCCGTGCTCTCTCCCTCACCTTTCGTCTCCATGGCCGAACCGCACCGCCGCTCGCCCACGCAGCCACCGTGCACGCCTCGCCTCTCTGTCATGACCACCGGATCCGCATCGATGCCGTGAAGCTCCCTGCGGAAGAACGCATCCTCGGGTGCTCAAAAACGTCGCCATCGATGGGTCCTCTCCGAGCACGGTCGCCGGCCGCTGTCGACCGATTCGTCGCCAACAGGATGCCCCCGAGCTTGTCGTCTTCTACAATTGAACCCCTGTGAGCTCCTGCTCCGTTTCCCCTTTTTCCCGATGTCCCTCGCATCCTCTAATCGCTCCTCCCGCGTGCCCAAGTACCGCCGTCCGCCATGGCCGCCGAGCTTCCTTGCCCCAAGCCCTCCGCCGAACCCGTGGCACCAGAGTGCTTCTGGTGTCTGGTGGGTGCCATCTAGGCCACCAGCTCCTTCCCTACCGCCCTGCAGCCCCGCGCCTGCACCCGATCGAACTCTGGCCGCCGCAAGCTCCGCCCCGGCGAGCTCAGGCCTCCCCACGCCCTCCTGTGGCATCCCCTGGATGTGCGGGACCGTGGGCTACGCCCCGGTGCCCTTCCCTGCCGCTCCCGTGGCCTTCCGGTGCGTCTCCGCCGTGCCCAGTGGCCACTGGCGGCTAACCGCCGGCGTAGCCGGTCATTACGGCCTAACCACTCATTTAGCCCACACTTAGGGTCAATGACAAGTGGGCCCTGTTTTCTTAATTAAGTTGGCTAATGAAATAATTAGGTTAATTAAGTTCTGTTAGTTCACTGTGCAGCTGACATGTGGGTCCCGGCCGTCGGGTTTGACCCTGGCTGACTGTGTTGACCTGCTGACACCATGCTGATGTCACACTGATGCAGTAACTTGTATTTGGATTTTAAATAAATCTAAATGATTTATTTATTTTCAGAAATTTGCCTAAACTTCTAAAATTCATAGAGATTCAACCGTAGCTCCAAATGAAATAATTTATATATGAAAAATTATCAGAAAAATCCAAACTATCCATTTATGCTGTTTTCATGCATGACAAAGCAACTTAACCTTGCTGTATAGATAAAAACATGATAATGCACATTATAAATTCATAACTTGAGTTTGAATTTGAACCCTTGGTTCAAATTAGCTCAAACCCTTCTAGTTTTAGTTGCATTAGCTCAAATCACATCATATTGCCATGTCATGTTCATGCATCATATTGTGCATTGCATTGATTGTGTTTCATCTCTTTGCTGGTGTTTGTCCCCTCTTAGTGGACGTAGTTCTGATGATGAGTTTGATGACACCGGTGAAGAGTTATGTTATCTTCGGAAGTGTCAGGCAAGCAAAACTCCCTTGTTCATTTCGATACAATCCCACCCTCTCGCTCCTGCTCTCTTTTACTGCATTAGGACAACAATGATTCAACGGTTACATGCTGCGGTAGTTGAACCCCTTTTCCTCTGCATGACCTATCATTGCCACAGTAAATAGATGAAACCCACTAGCATGAGTAGGAGTTGTTTGAGCCCTAATGTGCCTACTCATTCATGCTTGTTTGTCATGCCTGCTATTGCTTAGATTTGTGACAGGTCTGATTCATCGGGGATGAATTGGAAAGTTGTGAACATGTCCTACTGTTGAGAGCTAAGTGTGTGAACACGATTTGGTAAACATAGCAATGAGAGGCCATGTAGGAGTACATGGTGGGTTGTCTCATTGAAACCATCCTTAGGAACTGAGTTCTGTGTTTGTGATCCATGAATAGTTGCTACCACACATTGGGTTCCAGTAACTCAACCCCTCTCGGCTTATTAATCGCCTCGATCTCTGTCCAGGAGTTGCAACTAGTTTCTGGTGTTTGTAGGTAGTGCTAATAGTCTACCAAGTGGAACCCGGTACAGGTGGGCTTAGGACAGACTAGGCACAGTGGCACGGTGTACCAAGTGGCACCTGGATGGTGGGCTTGGGAACCCTGCTCACATCGTTTGGGGCCGTGAGCGACACCCCGGCCGGATCTCCTTGCGGATGGAACCCGAATAGGCTATAAACCTGGACTAGAGACTTGCGTGGTTAGTCAGGTCGTGGTAAGTGGCGAGAGCATGTGTGAAGAAGTACACCCCTGCAGGGTTAACATCATCTATTCGAATAGCCGTGTCCGTGGTAAAGGACTTCTGGGTTGCCTGAACAGTTCATAGACAAGTGAAAGTGGATACTCTAAAATACGCAAGATAAGCGTGAGTGCTATGGATGGCCTTCTTGTAGGGAGATGGGAGCGGATCCATAGTGGTGTATTGGTATGGTGAATATGTGGACTCGTGTGCGCCACCTCAAAAGAGTTACCAACAGACGTAGTTCAGGATAGCCACTGAGTCAAAGCTGTCTTGCTGAGTTAAACTCCACCACCCCCTTGATACTGATGCATATGTAGCTAGTTCTGATGTAAGTCTTGCTGGGTACATTTGTACTCACATTTGCTTAATTTATGTTTTGCAAAGAGACTTCAGTCTCACTAGTAGTTCCGTGTGGACTTCAATGTATAGCTTGTAACCTCAGCTACGATCTTGTACCCTAGGGAGGGTCTTGTAGATAGTCAGGCTTCTCGGCCTTTTTCATTTGTAGTTGTCTGTACTCAGACAAGTTAAGCTTCCGCATGTGCTTGTTGCTTGTATGCTCTGTATGTGGGGTCATGAGACCAATGTTTGTAATACTTGGCTCCTCGGAGCCTAATGGATAAATACTCTGAGTCGTAGAGTCTTGTTGTGATGCCATGTTGTATTTACACATATCGAGCATATTGTGTGTATGATTGAAATGCTTGGTATGTGTGGGATCCGACAACCTAGTTGTCTAACCTTGGTAGCCTCTCTTATGGGGAAATGTAGTCTGGTGCTTCCACTGAGCCATGGTAGTCTGCTACATCCCGGTTTACCGGAGTCCTGCTAGCCCAGTTACTACTGCTCCGGAACACTTAGACTAGCCAGCATGTGTCCCACTTTGTTCCTGTGTATGTCCCTTCGGGGAAATGTCACGCGGTGATTTCCGGAGTCCTGCTAGCCTCCTACAGCCCGGGTTCCTGGAGTCCTGTTAGTCCAGTTGCTACAGCCCGGATTCACACATTGATGACCGACACGTTCGAGACTGGGTCATGTATGCCTGTCCCCGTAAGTTAGTGCCACTTTGGGTTCACGACTAGTCATGTCGGCCCGGGTTCTCTGTCATATGGATGCTAGTGACGCTATCATATACATGAACCAAAAGGCGCAAACGGTCCCGGGCCAGGTAAGGTGGCACCCATGGGAATACCGTGCGTGAGGCCGCAAAGTGGTATGATGTGTTACATGCTAGATCGGTGTGATTTAGAATCGGGGTCCTGACAAGATGTTCCTAATATCTTTGAGAACCATCACGTCAATGACGCCGGCGAAAAGATTGCCTGTCGTGTTGTGGACATACAGGAGTTGATCAAGAAGAAGCCAACGCTCGAGGACGTTGAGGACGAAGAAGAAGATGACACCGTGGGGAATTACGATTCAGACCGATACACATGTTGAAGATGTTGACGCTGCTGCTGTGGATGATGATTACATTGCTTTTGTTTTATTTGCCCGTCAGAAGACGTTTTTTATCTACTATGTGAAATTGTGTTTGCTATGACAACTGAAACCTGATGAACATGTTGTTTAGTATTTTCCTGTGAGAACATCACTTGTTATCTATGCTAATTTGTGTTTGTTGATTGTATGACAACTAAAACATGATGACATTTTTCTTTAGTTGTACTCATATTTGGCTGTGAAACTTGAATTTGATGACATAGTTTGCTGTTGGACTGCAATTTGCTCGATGTCTTCGAATGAGAACAAAGCTGACTCGACATGTCCTCTACTAATTTATTTATTTATTTATTACCAAAAGGGCCTCTTCTATTTATTTATTTATGAGCAAAAGGGGATACCCCCTGATTTCCGTTAGTAGAAATCATTAGATGTTCACAACACTACGCCCAGCTGATACGTCTCCAACGTATATATAATTTTTGATTGCTCCATGCTATATTATCTACTGTTTTGGGCAATATTGGGCTTTATTATCCACTTTTATATTATTTTTGGGACTAACCTATTAACCGGAGGCCCAGCCCAGATTTGTTGTTTTATTCCTATTTCAGTGTTTCGAAGAAAAGGAATATCAAACGGAGTCGAAACGGAACGAAATCAACTGGAGAAGTTATTTTTAGAAGGAAACCTACCGGATAGACTTGGACCCTACGTCAGAAGATGAAGGAGGTGCTCATGAGGGTAGGGGGCGCACCCACCCCCCTGGGGCACGCCCCCTGCCTCGTGCTCCCCCCTTCGGTCCACCGACGTACTCCTTTCACCCATATATACCCACGTATCCTAAAACTTCCAGAACAAAGATTAGATCGGGAGTTCCGCCGCCGCAAGCCTCTGTAGCCACCAAAAACCAATCGGGACCCTGTTCCGGCACCCTGCCGGAGGGGGGGAACCCTCACCGGTGGCCATATTCATCATCCCGGCGCTCTCCATGACGAGGAGGGAGTAGTTCACCCTCGGGGTTGAGGGTATGTACCAGTAGCTATGTGTTTGATCTCTCTCTCTCTCTCTCTCTCTCTCTCTCTCTCTCTCTTGTTCTTGATTTGGCACGATCTTGATGTATCGCGAGCTTTGATATTATAGTTGGATCTTATGTTTCTTCTCCCCCTCTTCTCTCTTGTAATGGATTGAGTTTTCCCCTTGAAGTAATCTTATCGGATTGAGTCTTTAAAGACTTGAGAACACTTGATGTATGTCTTGCCGTGCGTATCTGTGGTGATAATGGGATATCACATGATTCACTTGATGTATGTTTTGGTGATCAACTTGCGGGTTCCGCCCATGAACCTATGCATAGGGGTTGGCACACGTTTTCGTGATTCTCCGGTAGAAACTTTGGGGCACTCTTCGAGGTTCTATGTGTTGGTTGAATAGATGAATCTGAGATTGTGTGATGCATATCGTATAATCATACCCACGGATACTTGAGGTGACATTGGAGTGTCTAGGTGACATTAGGGTTTTGGTTGATTTGTGTCTTAAGGTGTTATTCTAGTACGAACTCTAGGGTTGTTTGTGACACTTATAGGAATAGCCCAACGGATTGATTGGAAAGAATAACTTTGAGGTGGTTTCGTACCCTACCATAATCTCTTCGTTTGTTCTCCGTTATTAGTGACTTTGGAGTGACTCTTTAGTGCATGTTGAGGGATAGTTATATGATCCAATTATGTTATTATTGTTGAGAGAACTTGCACTAGTGAAAGTATGAACCCTAGGCCTTGGTTCCTAGCATTGCAATACCGTTTACGCTCACTTTTACCACTTGCTACCTTGCTGTTTTTATATTTTTCAGATTACGATAACCTATATCTACCATCCATATTGCACTTGTATCACCATCTCTTCGCCGAACTAGTGCGCCTATACAATTTACCATTGTATTGGGTGTGTTGGGGACACAAGAGACTCTTTGTTATTTGGTTGCAGGGTTGTTTGAGAGAGACCATCTTCATCCTACGCGTCCCACAGATTGATAAACCTTAGGTCATCCACTTGAGGGAAATTTGCTACTGTCCTACAAACCTCTGCACTTGGAGGCCCAACAAAGTCTACAAGAAGAAGGTTGTGTACTAGACATCACCAGCCTGCTACACAGGTTTCATTTATTACTAGTTTCAGCAAAGTGCTCATGTCATAGCCACTGAATGCATCATGAGTGCTACATACACTGCAAATAAAGAGACAATCATCTTACAGAGCACATCCATTTTGCCCATTATCTTCACAAGCTCTTTCATCTCCTCATTGCTGTCAAGGCCGTTCAGCAGCTGTTGTTTGGCCATGATTAGAGGAACTGCATCTTTAACCTTCTGCTCTGCATCTTCCTCTTCTGCCGTTCCTTCAGTTACTTGTCCAACACCCCAACCTGCTGGTATTGGGATTCCTCGGCTAACCAAATAATCAGCGTAGTTGCACTCCCCCACATCAGCAACTTCCCAAAAATACAAATCACACAAATCTTCCCTTTTCTGCACGAATCAAATTGGAAGATCATCAACCAAACTATTAAAAAATCAACAACTGAAAGCAGCAGAACAACACTTAAACATATTATTACCCCATGATTCAGGCATTTGTTGAAGACTCGGCCAGGGTTGAGGATTGTGGTTGAGACGCGACGGATGACTCTGCGTGATTTGCAGCAGTGGCATCACACCAACGGCAGCGGGTTGTGATGAGCAACAGGCTGCGGTGCGCGTGTCGGCGGGGTTGTGATGAGACCCACAGGCGATGGTACGGGTGGCGACTTGGCGCATATTTGGTTGTTGACTGCTGAAGAGCAAGTGGACGAGCAGCCAGCGGACATGGTTGCTGCGGCCAGAGCTTCTGATGCTAGGCAGAGTAAGTAGAGAAGAGGAGAAGCGGACGTTGGATATGTCAGTTTCATTACTTCCAGAGTAGCATAGCACCATATATAGTCATAGTCTAGGTTTGGATTCGAACCAGCTACAGGAGCACGTCTCTCTTTTTTCTAAAACTCCGCAACGTCTCTTTACTGGTACACTAGCTTGTTCTGTACGCCTTCTCAAGTCTTTGATTCCTCCACCTGACATCTGGGACCCACCGGAAGGGTCTCTGTATTTCTCAAAAAAACGTGCCCCCCGCTGACAGGTCTGACCCACCAGCTATCTTCGCACGCAAGGAAGTGCCTCCTTATTACGCACAAAAAAATGAATACTCCCCCTGCCAGCTGGAACCCAGCATCGTGGGAGGCTGACTTGTGGGCCTACCAAGTTGACGGGGATGGAGGGATTTGCCAACTTAGTCAATATGAACGATTCTAGCTCCAGTTACCGTACGATGTTCATCCAACGGCAGTAGTGCTTCTTCAACCTCTGGTCTTCTTGCTTCAGCCGCCCAAACCAGCGCCGGTCGTGCCACGTGCTCCTGCCTGTTAGGGAACGTTGCAGAAAACAAAATTTTCCTACGGTTTCACCAAGATCCATCTAGGAGTTCATCTAGCAACGAGTGATCGGATGCATCTACATACCTTTGTAGATCGCGAGCGGAAGCGTTCAAAGAACGGGGATGATGTAGTCGAACACGACGTGATCCAAATCACCGGAGATCCTAGCACCGAACGGACGGCACCTCCGCGTTCAACACACGTACGGTCAGCGTAACGTCTCCTTCTTCTTGGTCCATCAAGGGGAGAGGAGAGGTTGAGGAAGATGGCTCCAGTAGCAGCACGACGGCGTGGTGGTGATGGAGTTACAGTACTCCGGCAGAGCTTCGCTAAGCACTATGGAGGAGGAGGAGGTGTTGGAGAGGGAGAAGGAGGCAACCAAAGGTGTGTATGAAAAAGCCCACCTTCCCCCACTATATATAGGGAGCCCAAGGGGGGGGGGCGGCCCTAGGAGATCCAATCTCCTAGGGGGCGGCGGCCAAGGGAGGTTTCCCTCCCCCCCCCCAAGGCACCTAGGGGGTGCCTTCCACTTGTGGGACTCTTCGCCTTTGGAAACCCTAGGCGCATGGGCCCCTTGGGGCTGGTGCCCTTGGCCCATATAGGCCAAGGCACACCCCCTACAGCCCATGTGCCCCCCCGGGGCAGGTGGCCCCACCCGGTGGACCCCCGGGACCCTTCCGGTGGTCCCAGTACAATACCGGTGACCCCGAAACTTGTCCCGATAGCCAAAACATCACTTCCTATATATAATTCTTTACCTCCGGACCATTCCGGAACTCCTCGTGACATCCAGGATCTCATCCGGGACTCCGAACAACAGTCGGGTTACTGCATATACATATCCCTACAACCCTAGCGTCACCGAACCTTAAGTGTGTAGACCCTATGGGTTCGGGAGACATGTAGACATGACCAAGACGACTCTCCGGTCAATAACCAATAGCGGGATCTGGATACCCATGTTGGCTCCCACATGCTCCACGATGATCTCATCGGATGAACCACGATGTCAAGGATTCAAGCAATCCCGTATACAATTCCCTTTGTCAATCGATATGTTACTTGCCCGAGATTCGATCGTCGGTATCCCAATACCTCGTTCAATCTAGTTACCGGCAAGTCACTTTACTCGTACCGTAATGCATGATCCCGTGACCAGACACTTGGTCACCTTGAGCTCATTATGATGATGCATTACCGAGTGGGCCCAGTGATACCTCTCCGTCATACGGAGTGACAAATCCCAGTCTTGATCCGTGTCAACCCAACAGAACTTTCGGAGATACCCGTAGTCTACCTTTATAGTCACCCAGTTACGTTGTGACGTTTGGTATACCCAAAGCACTCCTACGGTATCCGGGAGTTACACGATCTCATGTTCTAAGGAAAGGATACTTGACATTGGAAAAACTCTAGCCAACGAACTATACGATCTTATGCTATGTTTAGGATTGGGTCTCGTCCATCACATCATTCTCCTAATGATGTGATCTCGTTATCAATGACATCCAATGTCCATAGTCAGGGAACCATGACTATCTGTTGATCAATGAGCTAGTCAACTAGAGGCTTACTAGGGACATGTTGGTGTCTGTTATTCACACATGTATTACGATTTCTGGATAACGCAATTATAGCATGAATAAAGACAATTATCATGAACAAGGAAATATAATAATAATGCTTTTATTATTGCCTCTAGGGCATATTTCCAACAGTCTCCCACTTGCACTAGAGTCAATAATCTAGTTACATTGTGATGAATCGAACACCCATGGAATTCTGGTGTTGATCATGTTTTGCTCTAGGGAGAGGTTTAGTCAACGGATTTGCTACATTCAGGTCCGTATGTACTTCACAAATATCTATGTCTCCATCTTTAACATTTTCACGAATGGAGTTGAAGCGACGCTTGATGTGCCTTGTCTTCTTGTGAAACCTGGGCTCCTTGGCAAGTGCAATAGCTCCAGTGTTGTCACAGAAGAGTTTGATTGGCCCCGACGCATTGGGTATGACTCCTAGGTCGGTGATGAACTCCTTCACCCATATTGCTTCATGTGCTGCCTCCGAGGCTGCCATGTACTCCACTTCACATGTAGATCCTTCCACAACGCTCTGTTTACAACTGCACCAGCTTACTGCCCCACCATTCAAAATATACACGTATCCGGTCTGTGACTTAGAGTCATCCAGATCTGTGTCGAAGCTAGCGTCGACATAACCCGTTACGACGAGCTCTTCGTCACCTCCATAAACGAGAAACATTTCCTTAGTCCTTTTCAGGTACTTCAGGATATTCTTGACCGCTGTCCAGTGTTCCTTGCCGGGATTACTTTGGTACCTTCCTACCAAACTTACGGCAAGGTTTACATAAGGTCTGGTACACAGCATGGCATACATAATAGAACCTATGGCTGAGGCATAGGGGATGACACTCATCTCTTCTATATCTTCTGCCATGGTCGGACGTTGAGCTGAGCTCAATTTCATACCTTGTAACACGGGCAAGAACCCCTTCTTAGATTGATCCATATTGAACTTCTTCAATATCTTATCAAGGTATGTGCTTTGTGAAAGACCTATGAGGCGTCTTGATCTATCTCTATAGATCTTGATGCCTAATATATAAGCAGCTTCACCAAGGTCCTTCATTGAAAAACTTTTATTCAAGTAGGCCTTAATGCTGTCCAAGAGCTCTATATCATTTCCCATCAAAAGTATGTCATCTACATATAGTATGAGAAATGCTACAGAGCTCCCACTCACTTTCTTGTAAACGCAGGCTTCTCCATAAGTCTGCGTAAACCCAAACGCTTTGATCATCTCATCAAAACGAATGTTCCAACTCCGAGATGCTTGCACCAGCCCATAAATCGAGCGTTGGAGCTTGCACACCTTGTCAGCATTATTAGGATCGACAAAACCTTCCGGCTGCATCATATACAATTCTTCCTTAAGGAAACCATTAAGGAATGCCGTTTTGACGTCCATTCGCCATATCTCATAATCGTAGAATGCGGCAATTGCTAACATGATTCGGACGGACTTTAGCTTCGCTACCGGTGAGAAAGTCTCATCGTAGTCAACCCCTTGAACTTGTCGATAACCCTTAGCGACAAGCGGAGCTTTATAGATGGTCACATTACCATCCGCGTCTGTCTTCTTCTTAAAGATCCATTTATTTTCTATGGCTCGCCTTTCAACGGGCAAGTCAGTCAAAGTCCATACTTCGTTTTCATACATGGATCCTATCTCGGATTTCATGGCTTCTAGCCATTTGTCGGAATCCGGGCCCGCCATCGCTTCTTCATAGTTCGAAGGTTCACCGTTGTCTAACAACATGATTTCCAAGACAGGGTTGCCATACCACTCTGGTGCGGAACGTGTCCTTGTGGACCTTCGAATTTCAGTAGGAGCTTGATCAGAAGTATTTTGATCATCATCATTAACTTCCTCTCTAGTCGGTGCAGGCACCTCAGGAACATTTTCTTGAGTTGCGCCATTTTCCGGTTCAAGAGGTAATACTTCATCAAGTTCTACTTTCCTCCCACTTACTTCTTTCGAGAGAAACTCTTTCTCTAGAAAGGATCCATTCTTGGCAACAAAGATCTTGCCTTCGGATCTGAGGTAGAAGGTATAACCAATAGTTTATTTAGGGTATCCTATGAAGACGCATTTTTCCGACTTGGGTTCGAGCTTTTCAGGTTGAAGTTTCTTGACATAAGCATCGCATCCCCAAACTTTTAGAAACGACAACTTAGGTTTCTTTCCAAACCATAATTCATATGGTGTCGTCTCAACGGATTTCGACGGAGCCCTATTTAAAGTGAATGCGGCAGTCTCTAAAGCATAGCCCCAAAAAGATAGCGGTAAATCGGTAAGAGACATCATAGATCGCACCATATCTAATAGAGTGCGATTACGATGTTCGGACACACCATTACGCTGAGGTGTTCCAGGCGGCGTGAGTTGTGAAACTATTCCACATTTTCTTAAGTGTGTGCCAAATGCGTGACTCAAGTATTCTCCCCCACGATCTGATCGTAGAAACTTGATTTTCCTGTCACGTTGATTTTCAACCTCACTCTGAAATTCATTGAACTTTTCAAAGGTTTCAGACTTGTGTTTCATTAAGTAGATATACCCATATCTACTTAAGTCATCGGTGAGGGTGAGAACATAACGATAGCCACCGCGAGCCTCAACACTCATTGGACCGCACACATCAGTATGTATGATTTCCAATAAGTTGGTTGCTCGCTCCATTGTTCCTGAGAACGGAGTCTTGGTCATTTTTCCCATAATGCATGGTTCGCACGTGTCAAATGATTCATAATCAAGAGACTCTAAAAGTCCATTTGCATGGAGCTTCTTCATGCGTTTGACACCTATGTGACAAAGGTGGCAGTGCCACAAATATGTGGGACTATCATTATCAACTTTACATCTTTTGGTATTCACACTATGAACATGTGTAGCATTACGCTCGAGATTCATTAAGAATAAACCATTCACCATAGGAGCATGACCATAAAACATATCTCTCATATAAATAGAACAACCATTATTCTTGGATTTAAATGAGTGGCCATCTCGAATTAAACGAGATCCCGATACAATGTTCATGCTCAAAGCTGGCACTAAATAACAATTATTAAGGTTTAAAACTAATCCCGAAGGTAAATGTAGAGGTAGCGTGCCGACGGCGATCACATTGACCTTGGAACCATTCCCGACGCGCATCGTCACCTCGTCCTTTGCCAGTCTCCGCTTATTCCGCAGCCCCTGCTTTGAGTTACAAATGTGAGCAACTACACCGGTATCAAATACCAGGAGCTACTACGGACACTGGTAAGGCACACATCAATTACATGTATATCACATATACCTTTTGTTTTGCCGGCCTTCTTGTCTGCTAAGTATTTGGGGCAGTTCTGCTTCCAGTGACCACTTCCCTTGCAATAAAAGCACTTAGTCTCGGGCTTGGGTCCATTCTTTGGCTTCTTCCCGGCAGCTTGCTTGCCGGGCACGGCAACTCCCTTGCCGTCCTTCTTGAAGGCTTTCTTACCCTTGCCTTTCCTGAACTTAGTGGTTTTATTCACCATCAACACTTGATGTTCCTTCTTGACTTCTACCTCTGCTGATTTCAGCATTGCAAATACCTCAGGAATGGTCTTTTGCATCCCCTGCATATTGAAGTTCATCACAAAGCTCTTGTAGCTTGGTGGAAGCGACTGGAGGATTCTGTCAATGACCGCGTCATCCGGGAGATTAACTCCCAGCTGAGTCAAGCGGTTATGTAACCCAGACATAGTGAGTATGTGCTCACTGACAGAACTATTTTCCTCCATCTTACAGCTGAAGAACTTGTCGGAGACTTCATATCTCTCGATCCGGGCATGAGCTTGAAAAACCATTTTCAGCTCTTCGAACATCTCATATGCTCCATGTCTCTCAAAATGCTTTTGGAGCCCCGGCTCTAAGCTGTAAAGCATGCCGCACTGAACGAGGGAGTAGTCATCAACACGTGTCTGCCAAGCGTTCATGACGTCTTGGTTCTGTGGGACGGGAGCTTCACCTAGCGGTGCTTATAGGACATAATCTTTCTTGGCAGCTATGAGGATGATCCTCAGGTTCCGGACCCAGTCCGTGTAGTTGCTGCCATCGTCTTTCAGCTTGGTTTTCTCTAGGAACGCGTTGAAGTTGAGAACTACGTTGGCCATTTGATCTACAAGACATATTGTAAAGATTTTAGACTAAGTTCATGATAATAAAGTTCATTAATCAAATTATTCAATGAACTCCCACTTAGATAGACATCCCTCCAGTCATCTAAGTATAACATGATCCGAGTTGACTAGGCCGTGTCCGATCATCACGTGAGACGGT